>CM034623.1:31145245-32345245 GCA_020080225.1 Gynochthodes officinalis
AGAGTTTTATATGATCCAAATGAACTATCTATCCGATATTTGATTCTAAAAACCACTATTCTAATAGCTTTTTACACTAACTGTCCTAAAATTCAATTAGCATTCATCGACTCCATTTCATCCTCCATCACGTGTATCCTTATAACTTTGATGAGGATAACCTCTTAATAGTTCCTGTCTCATTAATATCATTATACTGAACCATTAAAGCTTTCTAATCTAAAAATGACAAATTGAGAATGTCTATATTTGTTTCAAGAGTGCACTTTAGAACTCTAATTAGAATGAATTTGGTATAGGGAAAAAATACGCCTCCCATCCTCACAAAAAATTTGATAATGATAGGTACATTAGTGTCTTCCCAACTCAAGGGATTTTCAACATATCGCCACTTTATGTTTACTAGTGAAACTCTCCATGAGAAATTCCACATCTTGTGACTCAATTTTGGCGATTCTGCTTTGTCCAAATGCTTATTAACAAAATACATAACTTTGGAATGTTTAAAATATTTTTGTGAGTATACTTGCCTTTGCCTCTGTAGTCCCAACTTTCCATATTTATAAAAAGAATTACTTATTATAGGTAGCATATGTCCATGATCATTAAATTACATAAATTTGGTGTTTTGATGGCCCATTGCCAAATTTATGGAGAGTGAATAAGTTAATTTAGTGAGCGCATGATTAAATATATAGATGTGAGCGATTCAACCATATATCTCCTAAGTACAATATGTGAAATTCTGTTAAATAGGAACACCTTTGACCGTTGACTTTTACAAAGCAACACTCTCTTTTTGTTATGCTTGCTGAATATTTTAAAGACCTGCTTTGACACCTATCAGGCAAAACAAAGCACTTCACTCCATCTTCATCTTCTTTTTTCTCAAAACCCATTTTGATCGATAAGAACTATAAAACGAGAAGAGCCATAAGCAAGAGAAAGAAATGCATTTTAAGAGAAGTTCGCAATGTGAAGAAGAATACAGATAACATAAATTTAGTGTTGGTTGAAAAATTGGCGATAGTTAAACCCGGAGTTTACGAAATTTAAAGAAGCTAGTAGTTGGTGACTCTGTCCCAGTTGTTGGCAGCTACACGAGATGAAACAATGCCATGCTGACTCAACTTTTAGGTTGAGCACTAAATTTGATCGAGTTTTAGGTGGAATAAGTCGCAGATTTGGTGTTCGAAATGACCCTGTTTAAATCAGTGAAAATTTTTATAAATTTTTTGAAATTTTCACTTGACATAAATGCACTGAATTAAAGCTGGTAGTTACGAGTTTGACGCAATTGAACTATTCCGACCTAAAACTTCGACCTCAAATTTAAGATTACTACGACTGAAAAAATGACTCAGCAACATTGTTGACCTAATCTTGTGCCTCGACCACAAAACTTGACTTTCAGAGTTCGACTGTGTGCTGTTAAACTTAAACCGGTTCAACTACGCAAATTTAAAATCTAACATCAAATTTATGCGATTCTTCTCTATGATGCATACGCTTCTTTCTACTGACCTAATTCTTTCTCTCACTATGACTACCTTTCTCTCTCTCAGCAATTGTTTTTTATCGATCATAAACAATGGCTGATGAGGCTGAAAAGCAAGAAGGAGTGCCAAGCTGCTTTAGTTCTGCATGATAAGGTAGTCTTTTTATGGAAGATAACTCTTGAAGTGGTTTATAAACAAAGAAAAGTTAAGGTGTTATTTTTGTAAAGTCAATCTACTCAAGTTGGTTAAGTATTTTATAAATTTCCAATATAATAAGGCATACTTTTACTCGAAGACAAGTTAAACAAACCTCGTTAAAATTTTATGATGTCATGCTATCATGCTGGTTGAGATTTACTTCATTGGGATGAGTGGAATGCCTCTTTTTTTTTTTTTTTTCTCTCCTGCTTTAGTTGAACATCTTGAAAAGATATATATATATATATATAAAGGAAGAGTGTGGTGGGTTACCTTTTATCAATCAGATTTTACTCCAAATGTGTAGTTTCACTTGATATAAAGTATGCAATTTGTAAAATTTTAAATTATTTTGATATACTTATAGCCTAAATTTTTTTTGTATTTTCTTTGTTAATCAATTTTAAATTTTACTTTCACAGTACAATTAGTTATAATTTAAAATTAACTAGTAAATTTTTATCATATCAGTGGATTTTTGAACTTTACATTCATATATAATTTTATAACTCCACTTCACACTTATGCTGTTTTTTATATATATTCTTAAATGTTTTATTTTTCATATTAAAAATTTACTAGTAGTATATATTAAAATAATTTAACTTGATCCCCATTTATATTTTAAATATTAACAAAAAATCAATACTAATTCAAAACATGATTTAAAATTATTATAATATATAATTATTTAAGTAAATTATGAACACTATGATTACAAATAGTTGGTATATTTATTCATAGGAAAAAAATTCATACTCTACATTGTTAATTTTAAAAATATTTATAACTATTACCTTCAATTATTTCTACTTATTAAATTAACTAAATATACTTTTATATAAATTCAATTTATGTCATAATAATAAATAAATTATATATATATATATATTTAAAGTTGTAATATGTTAAATATATTAGTGTTAATTAACTTTATGTTATGATACTTTACTAGCAATATAATTTTATGAGGTAATATTAAATTAACTAAAAATAACTTTTATAATTCATAAATACAATAAAATAAATTAAGTACAAATTATATGTTTCAAAAGTCAAATAATTTTTTCTTAAAAAATTATTAAATTTTAAATTATTACTGGTCACACCTTAAACAAGAAACTAGTACTTTGAAACAATGTCTGCCATTTAAAATTAGAGCGTCAAATGCTTATTCAGCAAAATTGCTCTTATTTTCTAGCATCTAGCCAACAAATTTGTGAGATCCGCAATGGTACCAAATTAATTACTTAATAAAAACAAGATAAAATATTAACTTATGTAAATTTCGTATTGCCAGTTATTATTATTTCTTCTCGTCTTTTCTTTTTTATTTTTCATTTCACCAATGTTAAGATACGCTTGGTGCGTAATACATTAATAACATCCAGCCGTTAACATGAAATATGTAACACGTGGCACAATCTTGTAGCTTCTCAGAACAATGACAAATAATCACCACACCACTGCGCATTCTAGCAGACAGCATTGTGCATCAGAGAAATTATTAAATTTATCATCACATCCCGAGTTTGACCAGAACCTATGGTTTTACATTAAAAATCAATCGAATGCCTCTTCTCACGACAAACCAAAACACACGGTCACAGTCTCACACGCACTCGCCGACACATTATCACTTATCTCTGATCTTGATACTGAATGCATGTTCAAGTCATGATCAATCTTGAAATGATATTTCAAATGAGGTAAGAGATCAAGAAACCCCTGTAATGGTGTATCTTTGAATGCATATGCTTTCGCTTTGAAGCATTTTTCCACTTGCAAACAGAAGCATTCTTTTTCTAGCTCTCTTTTCTCATTATCCAGATCTGCAAAACCCTTTGATTGCCTTGTTAAAGATTTTGTTTTTCGGATACTCCTTTACTTCATTGTGTCCAATTCCACTCTGTTTCTTGACAATTTTGATTTTACTTGTCATTGTGCTAGTTTTTCCACTGTTCTTCTTTGCTGTAGTTTTATCTGTTTTAGGCATTTTGAACCTGGTTTTAGGGATTGTGAGTGGAGTATATTGAAAAAATGTTGGGCCGATCTCAGCATTTGCTGTCAAGGGATGGGAATTTTAGGCCGGAAAAATTTAGACCGAAAGCCAGGCAATGATTGGGAATCTTTGTTTCAGTTTGTTTGTGCTTGGGGTCTTGATTTTTACGATAATTGCTGCAACTTATAAGCCTGAAGACCCTGTTTCATCCTTCGGCCAAGATGACAAATTTTTTAACATCTGACACCAATGCCACATTTAAATCTGACACTACTGTTGTCAAGACTGGAGAGGACTTTATGGCTGCAAACCAGACGGCATTCGCAACATTTTTGAATCTGAAGGATGTTGATAATGCGGTGCCGGAGTTTGCCGAGATTAAGGAGGCTACTAATGATCAGAATTGTACAGGGAAACTGATGAACCTATTGACTGTACTGATCCTGAGGTATTCCATTTGTTGATGAAGGCTGCTATTGAGAAGTTTAAGGATATACATTTCTACCGGTTTGGAAAGGCGGTTCATGGAAATGATGATCATTCCTGCCACATGGCATGGAGGTTTAGGCCTATTGAGGGAAAGACTGCTGCTTTCTATAAAGATTATAGGAGCTTTGAGGTCGCTAGGTCAGAAAATTGCACACTAAGTGTGGTTAGAATTGGTGATTACCACTCGGGTGGGAATGCCAGAAAGAAGAAGAAGCATCAGAAGGGAATTGAGAAGATGCAACAGGCACAGCAACCAACAATTGCACTTCCTGAAGTTGGGGAAACTGTTAATGATTCGCTTCCTGTGGTTGAATCAGAGGGTTCTTTTCGGTCATGGCAAGTATTTGCTTTATCGTCCAGGTGGGGATAGGTGCAAGAACATGAACCACTATCTGTGGAGTTTCATGTGTGCATTGGGTGAAGCTCAATATCTAAATCGGACCCTTGTTATGGATCTGAACATTTGTTTGTCTAAGATCTACACTACATCTGGTGTTGACGAGGAAGGGAAAGACTTTAGGTTTTACTTTGATTTTGAGCACTTGAAGGAGTCATCATCGGTTCTAGATCAGGGTCAGTTTTGGGAGGATTGGAAAAAGTGGTATAAGAAAGATGGATTGACCCTCCATCTTGTGGAAGGTTTAAAACCACACCAATGAAGTTAGCTGGTGTTAAGGATACTTTAAACATGAGAAAATTTGGGTCTGTGGAGCCAGACAATTATTGGTACAGGGTGTGCGAGGGGGAGACAGAATCTGTTGTTCAAAGGCCATGGCACTTAGTGTGGAAGTCTAGACGGTTAATGGAAATAGTATCAGCAATTGCCTCGGGGCTAAATTGGGATTATGACTCAGTACATATTGAGAGAGGGGAGAAGGCTGGAAATAAGGAGTTATGGCCTAATCTTGATGCAGATACTTCGCCTGAAGTACTTCTCTCAACCTTGCAGGATAAATTAGAAGATGGCAGGAACCTCTACATTGCAACAAATGAACCTGACACATCCTTCTTTGACCCTTTGAAGGATAAGTATACTACTCACTTTCTTGGCGAATATAAAGATCTGTGGAACGAGACCAGTGAGTGGTATGAAGACACAATGAAACTTAACAACGGAAATCCCGTGGAATTTGATGGTTACATGAGGTTTCTGTTGATACAGAAGTTTTCCTTAGAGCCAAAAAGCAGATTGAAACTTTTAATGATCTTACGAAGGACTGTAAGGATGGCATCAACACCTGCACAGCTTCCAGCTGATTCCTTTGCATTACGTTTGAAGCTTTGCTAGTGTGCCATTTCTATCTGTATCTCTACATCGTGTCTGGTTTCTATAGAAAATTTTGGCCATTAATGCTAGTTGAACTTGTGAAAACGCTCTTAAGTTTGTAATTTATGCATAATAATTAAATTGGTTTCTTTTGTCAGAATCCTGTAATAGTTTCAATCCAACTTCTTTCTTTAATGTAATTGCACCTTTACATCCTTAGCAATTATTTTGAGTATTCATTCCTTCCCTGCCCATTTACTCATCAAATTATGTGTTCTTGAATTGTTATTGATGTTGATTTAGGCCCTCTGTATGAGGTGGAGTAGTTGCTTATAATAAAAATTTACGAGTATTATTTAAGGTGAAGTATGGGTAACTATTTGAAGCAGGATGGTTAGATCTTAATGAGTTCATAGATGCTATTTCATCGGATAAGTAAGAGAACTAGAACACCTATTAGGTTAAAATTTTAGATTCAAATTGGGATTTATTGAGTCCTCTATTATCCCTTACTAAGTGGTATTAGAGTTGGGCTATTCAATGAAGCAAATAGCTCCTCGCTGGACCCATTGGCTTCAGTTTTATGTTCAGTCTTTTACTATTTATTGGGTTATTTAGTTGTGCTTGTAGGCAAATGGTTGGGGCAGAGGTTTCATTTTGGAAGAAACCAGCAGTTGCATTGAATGTTTGTTTAGATTTTGCCCTTTCTAGCTGTTGGGAGTTCTGAGTACATCAAAGGCCCTATAGTCTCCTAGGATTTTACAATTGCACTCTGACATGAGGCTATTACCCAAATTTCACACCTGTTTATTGTAAGGGATAATATACAAAAATAAATTTTTGACTTCAGAATAATTTTTGACCTTCAATTTTAACAATCTGATCGATACGATTTGCCATGAATACCAGCCTACAGTTAAATTGACATTGCGATATCAACCTACCAACTAAAGTTGAAAAAAAGACAAAAAAGCCCTCCGATATAAAGCATATAGTTTAAAATTCTAAAATAAATTTTTAAAAAGACAAAAAAGACAAAAAATTAATAAAATTATTTACACTATATAATAAAAAATTTTAAACTAAAAAAAATTAAAGATGAGAATTTAGTAAAATTTAAAGACAAAAATGACACAAAATTGATATAGTTAAAATTTTTTATTAACTTTTTAAAAGAAAAAATTTAATAAAATTATGTAAAATTTTGTTAAAAATTTTAATGCAAACAGACAAAAAATTATTATATGATACTTTCATTTTTAACTTCAATTTTTTTTTATAGATACTTTATTTTTTAACCTCAAATTTTTTTGTCATTTTTGTCTCTAAATTTTATTAAATTTTCATCTTTAAATTTTATTTTTTTGTTTAAAAAAATTTATTATATAGTGTAAATAATTTTATTTAATTTTTTGTCTTTAAATTTTTGTATTTTTGTCTTTTAAAAATTTATTTTAGAATTTTAAACTATACGCTTTTTATATCGGAGCTTTTTTGTCTTTTTCCAATTTTAATGGTTGGTAGGTTGACCACGTCATCAATTTTGACTGAGTATAATTGTTACAAATTGAAAGTGCCGCATCGTGATTGTTAAAATTGAAAATTAAAATCGCTAAAATTTGCAAGCTAAATGTCGCTTATATTTTGATATTATCCCTTATTGTAAAGATGTTTATGGATTTCACACAAATTTATGTTTTTATCTCTGGGCTTATTTAAGGAGATTCGTTTTATTTAAAGAAATTCATAATTATCCAAATAGAATTAATCTAAACTGGTCCATTATGTACATTCCTTGGTATTGGCTATTACAGAAATTTCCAACTGACTTGTTTCTTCTAAAGACGTTTCCGTATTCTTCAGAATTGTCCGTTGCCCTTTGCTAGTAGCAAAGAGTTTTAACCGCAACTTATGGCAATGTAGTTGACACTTCTCAGTAGTAACGATGGCAAGTGACATCTTTGTTGGCTAGACATACATAGCATCACCTCACAGGATAATTGTTCTCTTTCTCAAATGATCCTCAGTTAAGATGACAGCTTCCCAAGCACGAACATGCTACTCTATTGGGTGCAGTGTTCCAAATCTGATTTGTTGAGATTCATGTGTTGGTTTTGCTTCTAGAGGTTGCTTGATTTCTTATAAAAATTAGAAATGACGTGCAACTATTATTTTCTGTTAGTTTTGGTTCATGACCCTATAGAAACTGATGACTCTTATTTCAACACAATCCTAATTGTCAGTTCATATCAAACACACCCTTCCCTCAAACCTCACCATTGTCATTATTCCAATTCGCATTGTCAACCACTTGATTCCTGATGACAGATGAATAAAAGCCCTGTAGGAATGTTTCCAATTGTCTCAACTCAGTCCTGAAATTCCTCCAAAAGCTGCTGCCATGTTGCTTAATCTGATAATAACTTTAGAGAACATTATAGCTAACACAAACTAAATCATTGCGTCCTGGTTGGTTGCAATGTCTAATAAACAGAGTGCCATTCCAGAAGCGGATTCTAGTTTTATATGGTCAACTGAAGGATATATTCTTGGAGTGAGAGAACATACCGGTAAGAAATCAATTCGTGGATACCATCTACTCTAGTCTCTATAAAAACTTTGAATTTACTTTATTTTGATCTCTACAAGCAAACCTATAGTTCTAAAGAAACTCAAAAACTTAACCTTAATTTTGCCTTTATTCTTGCTTTCGAAAGTATAAGCAGCTGATTTCTGATCCCGACTTTGTTAACATGTTCAAGTAAATTATATATTCTTTGAGTGTGAGTTTGCATGATCAACAAAATCATATGTTCTTTGAGTGAGCGCACATACGAAATAAGGAATTAGTTCGAGGATGCTATATACTTGTCTCTATATATATATACTTGACATTATTTGTTTTTTATCCCTCCAAGCAAAAACCAATCCCCACCAACAAATTCAGCTACCAGTATAAGCAATGGCTGAATTTCTTGTTCCCAAGATTATAGATCAATTGAATAGTATTGCGTCGAAGCAACTGGGAAAAAATTTGAACCTCGTGATGGGGTCGAAGAAGATATGGGAAATCTCTCCTCCAAATTGACAACAATTGAAGTGCTAAATAATGCTGAGAGGAGAAGTTTAAAGGAGAAAGATGTTGAGTATGGCTAGAAAAGCATGAAGACAACTTAGAAGAGGGATGATGCATTGGATGGAACATCAAGATTGACAAACCCAATAATCTTGATCAGGAATCTCAAAATGCTAGAGGAGTGGCAATACTCTTGGACAAAGTGCATTCTTTTATTCTATCCCTTAGGTCTTGTTTAAAAAATGTTTTGCTAGGTAGAGATATTGTTTTGAAAATAGAAGCGATCAATAGTAAAGTAGAACTGATATTAGAAGAGGCAAATTAATTTAACTTTATGAAAAAGTTTCATTAGGTAGAGATATTGCTTTGAAAATAAAAGAAATCAATGGTAAGCTAAAACTAATACTGAAAAAGGCAAATTAATTTAACTTCATTACAAACCCGTAGGGCTATTTTCATTCTAACAAATTTAAGTACCCTATGACTATCTCTACCTATAACGAATTAGAGGTCTATGGTCAAGAATCTAATAAGGAGTCTCTACTCAAGCACTTATTGCATGAGAGTAGAGAAGAAGATAGAAAAGATGGGGTTAAAGTTGTCTTTGCAGTAGGGCTAGGGATGGAAAGACCACCCTAATTCAAATGTTTTATAATGATGATAAAGTGTGGCAAGATTTTGAATTTAAAAAATGAGTGTGCATGTCAGATCCATTTGATGAGAAAAGGATTGCGGATGCGCTTGTTGAAAGCCCTAAAAAGAGTAATATTAATGTGTTAAGAGAGTTAGAATCGTTGTTCTGACTTATTGAAGAGTTTTTGTTGAAAAAATTCTTTCTTATTCAGTTCGCTTGAGGAGAAAACACATAAGGAACCCAACTAAAGTGGTTAAATAAGTAGTAAAAGTCTAATTTGACCCTAACAATTTAAGCCAGGTGATGGGTTTGGGATCCTTTCAACTTATTAAGTACTTTTGTTCATTTCGCTTTTCCAATGTAGAATAGTCCCAATGAATACAACAAATCTCTCCCTTTCATAGATACATTACCACATCAAAATCTACTCCCTTGCAAGGCTAATTCCATAATCCTAATGTGTTAGATATAATCAGTTCTGACTTATTAAATAGTCTTTTCTTGAAAGAAATTCCTTCTTATCCTAGATAATATTTGGACTAAAGATCACTAGCTTCACTGAATAGTTTGCCTCAGATATCACTTATTGGGAAGATAATACATGGGAAGCCCAACTAAAGCAACCTAATAAGTAGTTAGAGTCTAACTTAAACCTAATAGTTTAAACGAATGGAGTTTGGGTCTTTCTCATTGGTTCATTTTACTTGTTCAATGTGGGACAATATCAATAAAGATAACAAACTCAAAGTAGTAGCCATTCAAAGACCCTCTCAAGAATGATGCTTCCAGAAGCATAATCCTGGAGACAAGAATGAATGGAAGTGTGGTGAGAGCAGTGGGCACATATCACATCCATACCCTATGCCTAATCTTGGTGAAAAAAGAATACCCTATGCATACCCTATATGAAAGATTTGAGTTACCATTTACTGCAAAAAAAATGCAAGGGTTTATCATTTTCTACAAGTCTATTTGAAGTCTTTGCAATTCAAAGATACGGTACAAGAGTAGTAAGAAGATTTGGAAAGTAAGATATGGGAAATGGAGAAAGTGGTTGGTGATCTTTTCCTCATTTCTATTTGAGTTATAATGAGTTTTCTCCACATCTAAAATATTGCTTCTCATACTATGCAAACTTTCCAAAAGATACAGATGGAAATGTTGAGTAACTTGTTAGATTGTGATGGCACAAGATTTTGTTGGTCATCCAAGTTGAAAAGGTGATGATAAGATGAAAGCAAATGTGTTGAGTAGTTCAAAAGTCTTGCAATGTTCTTTCATTCAAAATTTGATAAAAGATATTTGATGATGAGAGTAAAGTAATAAGTTCCAAGATGCTTGATGTAGTTTATAATTTTACACAATTTCTCACTAAAAAATGAATGTCCTGCATTACATAAATTTACTAATAAGAAGATACTAATGTAGGATGTACGTTTATGTGAAGAAAATGCTCATTATTTAACAATACTTGGAACAACTAGAGCATTAAGCTTTATTATCTCAGGAAGTGGAAAATGGCAAAGTGTTTGCATCATTTCTATTGATAAAGTTCCCCAAGATTTATTTATCTGCTTGAATTGTGTAAGCACTTTGATTTCATCTCATCATCAACTATAATAAGTTCTAATTGAGGTAGAAAATTTGATTCATCTCCAGTGTTTCAACTTGAGTGGCAACCATTTATAGAAATTTCTAGAAGCAATATTTATTATATATTATTTAGAACCTTAGATGTAAGTAGGCGCCAGGTATTTTCCTACCTTCTTGAAAGAATTAGCAACCTCATACACTTGAACTCCTTATCAATACTACAACAGATTTTTTGGGGTAAATGTCACAAGGGCTTGAGAAATTGACCTCAATTCTTACACTGACGAAATTCGACATTGGTGGTATGTTCTGTAACAATGTTGCCATGTTGAAACACCTCAACCAACATAAATAAATATGTCTTTTCATTCTCATGAGTTAGATTTTGGGAATGCAGAGTTCGAGGGAAAAAAAGTAAAATATAACATTTACAATTACATTTTAAACACGACAGCAGTTATCTAATAAATATAATTTCAATCTAGGAAATAAACCACTTCCAAATTTACAATTGCTCAACTTGAAAGGTTATTTGGATCCCAATTATTGAAATGGATTGTTCTGGGTCTTTGGTCAATAACTTGAGAAGTTTGATGTTGCATGTAACTTTGGCTATCTCATTCTTGTATGCTTTGGGGAAGTTATCATTTCTTGAATATCTTGAGCTTTATTCCCCCAATTCTTTAGACTACATGAAATAATACATATTGCAAAACTGAGAATCTTAATGATTAGGCATAAGAACATAATGAAGTTGAAGTAATGCATTCCGTTGTTTAAAGATTTTCAAGTTCTATATCTAATAGATTGGAAAATATAGGAAGACCTAAGGAAGATGATGAGAAAATCAATGTTATGTTAGTGATGCCGCACCTCCTAAAACTATTCATTTCTCACTATACCATGCTAGAGGCCTGCCTAACTGTATTTTTTGAAAGACAAAGTGTTATTTAAACAAGAGAGGAGATGATTGGAGGAAAATATCCTATATTCCAACTGTCAAATTTTGGCATGTTTACCTATTTATTTTCTTGTTTATTTTTTTCTAGCCTTCTTGCATATTAATGCTACTCTATATTCTCATCTGAACCTCATTACTGGGTCTTGAATCCTTAATTATAAAAATATAGTGTTTCAAGGAAGTTGATACAGACAATTTTATAAATTAGATCTATACTCATCTATTTTAACATTCTAACAAGTACTTAGTTTAGTTGCACAGAGTCGTGTCAAATAGTAAATTAAGATATCGTCCCACAAAGAATTTTTAAAACGGACTATTGAAATACTCACTATGTTTGTTTGTTTAGACACCGAAATTAGGTTTTGAACTAAAATTACTAATCAAATGTAAAAACTAGGATTCTTATTCTCACTTTTGACCATTTATTAAGATTGATTAACCAACAAGGTCTATATTAATTCTAATCCATCTTGAAAGGATCTTAAGAACCATAGATCTTTCTCTCAGATAGTACCTATGATTAATTGATAATTAATTAACGCTAAGTTTGACAGCTCTCACCAACCTAATGTCTTTAACTCCAATTTGAATGCACAACCTTTTCATCAATATTAACCACGTAACTGTCTTTTAACTAATTAAGCTATTAACAGGTTATTGTCTAATTCTACAAAACCTATCTCTCAATCAAGTTCTATAGTGTGGATTCAATCTTAGGATGACCAAACCTAAAATGACATTAAGCATAATAATAACCAATGAATCAGAGCTAACAGCCTACATTAATCACAATAAGCACATGGTCAAATTGGAATAAGAACCCTAAAAAGGATTTAGCCACTCATATTAAAACTAAAAGACAAAGATAAAGAAATGAAGAAAACAAATCCAAACATCATAAATAATAAAAAAAAATTAACCATCAATTCTTCCCTTGAATCAGAAAATAGGGTTTAGTCATTCATGATAACACACATGGCTGTTGGAATTTTTCTAAGAGAATTTCTAAAACAAAAGAAAGACAAGAATGTGAGTTTCCAGGGAGAGAGAAAGAGCGGCTGCCTTCTGTTAGTTTTCTCTCTGTTTTTTTTTTCTTCTAGGGTTCCCCTTTCAAACCTAGCTAGAAAGGTCATCTAAACCCTTTCAAACTCTATCTAGGCTAGAGATAAGAGATAAGCTCCTTCCTATCCAACTTTAGCTCATTCTCTTTTCTTGTTGGTTGCTCTATTCTTTGCATGGGTGTGTAAGACAGCTGCTCCTCATCTTGAATTCTAAGCTCATCCCAACTCCAAAGGTTTGTCCTATCATCTTCATATTGCATCCTTCAAAACAAAAACTAATAAAAAATTATCTATTTAACATAAAAAATGATTAATTTAAAAAATGACATTATTAACTAAACTAACTAAAAACTAATTAAACAAATGTATTGGGATAGTTTGTAATCATTTTGGGAGTTATTAATTCATTTACATTTCTTCCAAAAAAAAAATGCAACTAACTAATCCTAATATGCATAAAATAGAGTGTTCAAACTAAGTATTTTTCACACTCATCAAATTCCCCCACACTTGAGCTTTTGCTTGTCCTCAAGCAAAAAGAAATCAAGTAAGATAGTTATTTAGGATTATGTCATATAGCTAGCCTTAGAGATTTCTTAGAAACAACTTCATGATAAATTCCAAATACATGGGCATGTAATCATCCAATCCAAGAAGCAATTTTTTGTAGCTTAAAGCCACTCAAGTGTGTGTGTGTGTATAGCTGTTCTCATTCAACTATTCAGGGCTTAGAAAAGTTTCACACAACCCAAATATTTTCAATTTTCGCTTATTCTTTTGCAACAGATTTTTTTTAATTATTATTATTATTATTATTATTTTCTTTGGACTTACTTTTCATGACACTCTCCACTAATTTATAAACAACCAACCCAATCCAAATCAAGTAGGACTTTTAAGCTTGTAATGTTAGGCTTAGGGACTTGGCTATGAAATGAAAGGGATAAAGGATAAAAATCAAAGAAAAGAGTTTATGCATATCATAGAAATACTTTTAACACTTCACCCCCAAATTCATTTTTAAATATATCCCTTTTTCTTGCATAATACAACTCAAAACAATCTCACACTTCCTGGAACTTATTCTTTTCAAAATAAAACAATAGAACATACTTACATTTTTTTTTCTTTTTTTTTCGACACAGAAAAATGCAAAATGCAAATATGAATACTTCCCAAGCCAAAATACACGAATCCCCTTTTTCCATCAATTCTTACCCCTTTCTATTCATCATTTTTCTCCCTTAAACACTCTTTTACCCATGTATCCCTATTTGATAAAAAAATATGCATTAAACTCTAAAAAGTGAAAAAAGAAATTATAAAATTGTAGGCTAAGGGTAGTCAATGTGGTTTAATAGAAAAAAAACGAATGGTGGTTCTCTCCATTCTTTCTTTTAGACACAAAAAGAGACCTAGGGATATAACATTCAATCCGGTTAGCTTGAAAGGCTCAAATGGTTCAAAGAAGGCCTTACACCATCATCTTTGAATCAAGTAAAGTCATCTACTCATTTGTCATTTTGCTTCAAGTACCAATCAAACAAGTCCCAATTCACATCTTTTCTTTTTTTTTTTTTAAATAAAGAGTAAAGACTTTAGTTATAGAAACCCATCTTGCACATAAATAACCAAATGAGTACAGCCTTTTGGCGAGCTCTAATATGATCAGATTTCTAAGTAAGTATTTTTTGTAAAACATGAGCAACACCAAACCCTTTTAGAGCCCAAACCTCCATTTCTCCTATCCGCTATCTCTCTCGCTTTGCCCTTTCTCTAAGAGGTTGTTGTGTAACAAGTGCATAATGTCCACTTGAACGGCTATGGATTTTATCATCAATTTGATGAATTAATTTTAAGATATAAGGTTGACCTATTAGAACGGTTGTTCAGAAGGATTCCTCGTCCTTCTATCAAATATTTTACTTTTTCCCAGATATTCAATTTTAAATACCCACGGATTTGCTATTTGCTTACTAGCTTGATATAATTCAAAAAACACCAATTTTCTCGAAACTTCTTGTTCTTATCTCTCATCAAATGTGCTATTCGATAATGCTTGCCTAGCAAGCTTCTGGCTAACTCAAGTGAACATTCAAATATTTGTCCTACATTCACCCTTGAAGGTATTCCTAGTAAGTTAAAGACCATATCAACAGGTATTCCGTCTTCCAAATAACGCATATCTTGTCTAGACAAAATTTGGGAAATAATACCCTTATTTCTGTGTCTTCCAACTACTTTATAACCTACTTTAATTTCACATTTCTGTAATCTTTTTTGAATTATAACTACAACCTCCCCCCTTCTTATGGATCCATCTCACATCAATAACTCGATCCCTACCACCTATAGGTAGTTTTGGATAAGTAGATACCTGAATGCCAAGAATAGCTTGTAACAATATATTTTTTGGGACATATGATGACTCTTTCAGCACCTAAGGTGTTAATTTACCTGCTAAAATATCACCCGCCCTACCCAAAAATCCTAGCATCATAATTCCATTTTGTCTAAATTTCCAGTAAATGAGCTTCTAAATGGGGAATTTTGTTAGTGACCTTTCGTAACCTTTGGTTTGTGTCCGAATTTCATATTTCATACATGTGAAAGGAAAGTATAAATATCTTCATATACCAAATGTTCAATAATGAGTATTGCATCTTCATAATTATAGCATTCCCAAGGCAAGGCAGTTAATAACTAATATGCCCCCCAAAGAAAGTTCTCCACCACCCATAGCAAGCAGCACACTAGCTAAAATTTTTCCTTTAATGTATATTTACCCTGATGAGCCGCAGCTTTTGGTACATACAAGTATTTTTGTTCGAACGCTCATACCAACCTAATGGAATGCTTAGAATACCTCCATTACTTGATAAAACGATCTTGTCTATATTGGTATAAACGACTATCATTCTTCACGCTTTATATATAAATAGCTTTGAATCTAGAGCTACTTACCTTTCCAACCTGGGCTCCAACAATGCCTTTCTTGGACCTAGAAAGTGGACGTTTGATGTTATAGATTCAACTCATTAAAGTTTGATTCGCATCATTATATTCAATAAAAAGAATAGGTCTACTAGAAAAATATTAGAAGTGGGAAACATACTTCTAAGATGAACCTTTCCCACGTAATAGTCAAGACGCCTTGACGGTATCAAATTGGAGCAACTTGCTCTTCCTTAATATCCTCATTCAAAGCTGCACTTCTCACTACTATAGCAAAGTATTCATCTCTACTCGGCGATAAAAAAAAATATTCGTCCCCCTGTAGATCTCTCAATAATTTCATTAAATGGGCTTTCTAGAAATCTCCAACGGCTGATTTTTGCATGAATTGATAAGTATCCAATAAGTCCAACATTGATTCCTTCAAATGTGTCAATTGGACAAATATGCCCATAGTAGCTGGAATGGATATTTCGTATTCGAAAACTAGTAGTTCAACCTATTAGTCCCCTAGGAAAGGCATGCTATTTGTCTATGTCCATTGGTTTGTAAGGGATTCAATGCATATTTTGACGGGAATCAAATGGATGTTCATGTACCGTTATCTTTGAAAGCCCAAGTAGAGAAACGTTTACGTATATTTTCTTATCGTAATCTTTTGTCTCCAATTGGGGATCCTATTTGTACTCAACACAAGATATGCTTATGGGCTCTATGTCTTAACAAGAAGAAAATGTCGAGGTATTTGTGTAATAAATATAATCCACATAATTACAAAAGGATAAAATAGAAGAAGTGACAATAATAATATGAGTATACAAAGAACCTTTTTTGTGTAATTCCTATGGTGCAATTAGGGCTTATTGGTGAAAACAAATCAATTTAGATAGTCCTTTGTGGCTCTAGCGGTGACTGGGCCAATGCATTATTACTTCAAGAGAAATTCATGTCAAAATTCACTATGAACGTTTAGGAACTTATTATGATATTTATCAACACTATCTAATAGTACGAAGTATAATAAAAAAAATTATTTTCTACACATTTGAACCACTGTTGTTCATGCTTTTCTTTATCAAAAAATTGAAGAAGCAATACAGGGGTTTTCTCGTGCCTATTTATATGGTACTTGGGAATTCTATGATATTGTAGAAATTGAGGTATCCGCGGTTCAGTTGGAATTATAGTTCCATAATTTATATGTGAATCAAGATTAAAAAAAAATGAAGTTCTAAAATCATTGACCCTAACCCATTGTCAAATCCCACTCAACCAAATATGGAGGTACTTTATGGCAGAACGAGCCAATCTGGTATTTCACAATAAAGCGATCGATGAAACTGCCATGAAACGTCTTATTAGTCAAGGAATAGATCACTTTGGAATGACATATACATCACACATCCTGGATCAAGTAAAAACCCTAGATTTGGAACAAGATATTGCTATATGATATATCTATTACATTAGGAATTGATGATTTTTTAACAATACCTTCAAAGGCATGCCTAGTTCAAGATGCTAAATAACAAAGTTTGATTTTTGAAAAACACCACCATTCTAGGAATGTACACGCAGTAGAACAAATATGTCAATCCATTGAAATATGGTATGCTACAAGTGAATATTTGTGGTAAGAGATGAATCCAAAATTTAGGATGAATAACCCTTTTAATCCTATCCATATAATGTCTTTTTTAGGAGTCAGAGGAAATGTATCTCAGATACATCAATTACTAAGTATGAAATGATTAATGTTGGATCCTCAAGGACAAATGATTGATTTACCTATTCAAAGCAATTTACAGGAATAACTCTCTTTAACAGAATATATCACCTCTTGTTATGGAGCCCGTAAGGGATTTGTGAATACTGCTATATGAACATCAAATGCCAGATATCTCACACGCAAACTTGTCAAATAATTCAACACATTGTTGTACACTAAACAGATTGTAGCACAACCCGAGGTACTTCTGTGAGTCCTCAGAATGGGATGATGTAGAAAATGTTTTTCATTCAAACATTAATTGGTCATGTATTAGTAGATGATATATATACATACATATACATATATACATACATATATATATATATCAAGACATTGGGATTGGGCTTGTCAATTGATTCATAACTTTTTGCGCTGGAACAATATTTATTTGAACTCTCTTTACTTGTAGGAGTACATCTTGGATTTGCCAATTCTTTTTATGGTTAGAGTCCTACTCATGGTGACCTAGTTGAATCGAGAGAAGTTGTAGGGATTATTACAGGTCAATTGATTGGAGAACGGGTACTAAATTAAGATTAAGAACATTTCATACTGATGGAGTATTCGTAGGAGGTACTGCAGAGAATGTGAGAACTCTTTATATATTCTATATTCTATGAACTTGTATGCAACTATTGAGAGTCAAGATATTCTATATAATGTGAGTATTCCACCAAAGAGTTTTCTTTTCATTCAAAATGATCAATATGTAGACTCAGAATAGGTGATTACTGAGATTCAGACGTCAAAATGAAATGACTGATCTCGTAGTTCTTGGTCTGCAAAGATGCATTTTTAGGTGTTTCATTTTTCTTATTGATATCGAACCTAAACTTATGCTCTAATAGCTGTCCATACATAGATAAAGGAAAATTGGATTCTCGAAAAGAGGGGAGTGGCAGTGGTCCTCCCCAGACTACTTGAATCTCACGAGTAATTGAAAGTTAGATCTACATTAAATCTCACCTGAATTACTCCATCTATCCTCCTATGGAGAAATTTGGTTTCAAACCCCAATTGAAACAAGAGGAGTACATTATGCTAATGTGCCTTAGATGGTCCACATTTCGTGATCAAAGCATGAATACATTGAACTATCTATGTGGTGAGAGCCTTCACAACCTGTGCACAACATTACAATTATCATAGATGCTCTCTACCATCGAGCTAATAGCTTGCCTTGTGACCTTCCCACTAGGACCATTTCCGCACAAAAATGAGAGAAACTCCATTTCTCTCTTTCCCTTTTTCACCCCCATGTCGCCACATGATGAGGGACACAGGGACGTAAAAAGGGAGATCTTATCAACTTATTTTGTTCTGACCTAAAATAATAAGCTCATGGGCTTGGTCTTACTTCACCATCAAGAAAGAAAAAAAAAATTCAATCTCCTAATTTAACTCAAGTGTAGCTCTTTTCTTTTTGGGTGTGAAGTAGTGTCAAACCAAAATACCTAACAAGCATTAACTCTCTCTAAAAAAAGAGGTAATCCAACTACACCTTCCAAAGATGGCTACCTTGTTATGACTTCGCTTCAATCACTAACCCTACCTTTAGCATCCCCTCCTTACTGCTAAGGTAACAACTTCGAGTATGACCAACTCGCATAGTGTGACGGGTGATGCGTACAAGGCCAGAAAATGAATTCATCGACATATGACTAATCGGTGATAACTAGCGTTTCAGCTTCATGCAGGAGTGGTAACTTGCCATCCAAATTGCGGACAGGTTTTTAGGTTAGCTCACCTTCACGGATTGCACCCTTTGTCTCGCCATTATAGCATATATGTTACCCAGGCATAAGAGGCATGATGATTTGACGCCATTCTCATCTTCCTTCATCTTATCACCTGTAGTCTCTTCAGAATTCCAAAATCAACGATGGAAACTAAACACGAGGGTTGCGCTTATTGCAGGACTTAATCCAACATCTTATGGCACAAGCTGACAACAACCATGCGCCACCTATGTCTACGTTTGAAGGTACCACTCTCTTTCAAGAGAGTTCGTGACATGTCAAACCCCAAAGAAAGTTCTTCGCTTTGTATCAAATTAAACCATATGCTCCATTGTTTGTGTGGGCTCATTAATTCCTTTGAGTTTTATTATTGCAAACATACTCTCTGTGGGATACTTAATGTGTTAGCTACAGCATTGTATGGATCAAAATGCACAACGACTAATATCCATCATTTACAGTTAGGACTACTAGGGTATCTAATCCCATTTACTCACCTAACTTTTGTCTCTCAGTGTTAGTGTTGGCCCAATAAAGTGATTTTGTCATTGGTGTTCTTTCCTATCTCTATGCATTTCATCGCCCACCAAAAATTTTCTACCCCTACAATACTCCAATTTGGTAGTTTCACTACACTGCCTAGGTAGAATCCTAGAATTTGACGATGGACTTAAAAAGCCTCCTACAGACACTTTACGCCTAATTATTCTGGATAATGCTTGCATTTTTGTCTTACCGTGCCGACTGGCATAGAGTTCGCCGATGCTTGTTCCCCTAAATACCATCATTCTTTTTTATTTTGAAAAAGAAATTCACAACCCATGGGTTTTCTACCTAGCACTACCGCGTTAGGCTTTTGCCCATTACGGAAGATTCTCCTCTACTGTCTCTAGTAGACGTCTAGGTTGTGTCATTATCCGAGTGTGGCTATTATCCTCTAGAACCAGCTACCAATTATCTTCTTGGTAAGCTATTAGCTCATCAACTAACTAATTAGACTCGAGCCCTTCTAAGAGGATTCCTCTTTGCTCCTTAGTCTACTGGATATTAGCAGTCATTTCTAATAGTTGTTCCTCCTAAGGACATGTTCTTACGCTGCTACTCATCCGTCGTCATTGAAAACACCACTTTCGCCTAACTTGCATATGTTAAGCATGCTACTAGCATTCATCCTGAGCAAAGATTGAACTTTCCATGAGATTCATAATTGCATTATATACAGCTCCCTTGCTCTTAGACAAACCAAATTCGGAATTGTCTTTCATTCCTAGGCAGAACTTGTATCTATGAGCTTCATATTCACCCGGAATTCGCTCCTAGAAATATAGTCATCCCTGACCCTTCACATCAATCCCATGAGCCTCTTGTCCATCTTATTGAATCACAGCAAGGGACGGGGGCCAAAGGCAAATAGAAAAACTCCTATTGAGTTTAGGGATAATCGGACTCAGACTAATGACTTCCACGACATCAAAGTGACACTTTACTGCTAATTTATATCCCTTTCCCTGCCCGCATCAAGAAATAGTACTGACTAATCCTAAGTCAAAGGGTCGAGAAACTCAATACCACTATTCGTGAACAACTTAGAGACAAATTCTTCATTTTGCAAAGATTGTGTGTAGGATATGAAAATAATGATCAAAATTGGATTCAATTGTCAATTGCCCTTATTGAAAATAGGATTGACTACCGATCGTGGAAGGAACTAGAGTTACACCTTTTGTTTATTTCATTCAAGGGTTCTTATGTGTTTTCATGCCCCTTCGAGGCATCAAAAATGGACCAATTCATTTTCTTAGAATACATACAAGATTCACTCCAAAAATGATAATGGTAATCCCAGAATAATTACTTCATTTATAAATTTCATAGTAATAGAAATACATGTCCTATAGACACAATTTATAACTTGCTATCCTTTTTCTGAGGCAAAGATTTACCTCCATGGAAAGAAGGGTTCATTCGGATTGACATGAGAGTTCAACTTTATTGGATTACCAAAATCCATGTTGTATGTTTGAAAGAGATTGACCTTCTTACTTATCTCTTGGCACACTCTTCCTACTGAGCCCCCCTTTCCTTGATCCCCAGAGATAAAATGTAGGATGGATACCAACAGTTCATCATGAAAGAGGAGGCTCACTAAGTTGGGATAATTAACTAATACTAATCTAATCGAATAGAAAATCCTAATAGAATATAGAATAGAAAAAAACTGTCTTTTCTATTTACTTTCCCCGGTTCTATTGCTATCGCAGTTTTTTATGTAATCGATCATCGAATTAGATAGATATTCTTTCAACACAACATAAGTCATCCAAAGGATCTTGAAGACCCACTAAAGTACAAAATCCAGGATCTTTCAGAAAACGGATTCCTATTCGAAGAGTGCATAACTGCAAGGATAAACTCACATTAACCCATCACTTTAGGATCCACTTCAAAATTTTCCTTGGATAGTATCGGGAAAAAATTGAAATTATATAATATCGATTCATATAGAAGAAAAGGTTCTCTGTTGATTCAAACACTATATATATGCCTACGGGATGGGGATAGGGATAGAGATAGAGGAAGAGGAACACCAAAGATTTTACTTAGTACTTTTGATCAAAAAAATCAATTTGATTTATTTTGTATTCTTTGTTCAATGAAAAATGGGTCAAATTCTACAGGATCAAACCGATATGACTTTAGGAATGATTTCATAAAAAAAGAAAAATAGTAAATAAAAATGAAGTAGAAAAACCTATATTCCAAATAAACAATTCAAATTAGAAAAGGATCTTTTGGATTCATGAAGAATGGGAAGCAAAGATCTATTGTTCTTATTCTTATTGTAGTGATTAGATCCGTATATGCTTCTTATAGAGAATAATCTTCTCATTTGAGAATAATCAAAAATAGAAAGTGTTCAATTGGAAAATGAAAACGTGACTATATTGGTCATAGTTACTCTTCAAGATGGGGTGGAAAAAAGAGAGGGCATTCTCGAGCGTGAAAAAAAAATCGATAAATTTGAAATAATTGAACGAGGACACGTATGAGATGAAAATCTCACATACGGTTCTATAGAGTGGCAGTAAGGGTGGCTTATTTGTCAATTTTTCCACTATCACCCCCCAAAAAACCAAACTCTACCTTACTTAAAGTTGTCAGGGTGCGATTAACCTTAGGATTTGAAATCACTGCTTATATACTCAATATTTGACATAATTTACAATAACATTATATAATCTTAAATATCGGGAGAAGGGTTACAAATTTACCCGATGTGAGATATCACATTGTTCGGGAACCATAGATGTTGTCAAAGTAAAAGATCATTAACAGCGCTTTTCTAATCCGTCGTAAATTTTTATCCAAAACTTTTATCATTTGATGATGCCCTCACTAGAAATATGTGAAATGTGTGGCTAACCCAATAACAAAAGTTTCATAAAAGGACTGGAGCAAGCTACCATGAGACGAAAAAATTTCTTTCTAAAGAGATTTGATTTGGAATTCTTATATATCCAAGGTTCAATATTGAAATAATTTTAGAGGTTTTCCTTGATTTTGTCTGTGTCAACAAACAATCTGAAATATCTCGACTTTTTTAGAAATGGTCCAAGTCAAATAGCAATGATTCGAGACATTTCTTTTTACACCATTTTGGAAACCTAAGGGCTCAATTGTATGGATATGAAAATACAGATTTCCAGTCCTAGAAGGAAAATGATACTCAATTTTAAGTGTGTAAATATAATTATATACTCAATCTCATAGATACATGTAGAATTTTGCAGAAAATTATATTTGATGAAAGTTGTATGTACAGTTTTGGGGTGAGATCTTTCTTATCTTTCAAGATCCACCCTACAATATAGAATAAAAGAGTCAAAATAATTGATTTTAGTCCTTTTAAAAAGAAAACAAATTCTTGAACCTCTTCAAACTCATGTCACATCGAGTTGTTAAAGAAAAAAAAATAGCCAAATTTGATCCAATTTATCATAATCGATTAATTAACATGTTGGTTAATCAGATTTTGAAACACGAAAAAATCATTAGCTTCTCAAATTATCAGTTGAGCAGTGAAAAGATTCAACAAAAGACAAAAACAAATCTACCCTCTATTTTACGTCAAGCAATATGTGGAGTAACTCCCGATATAACAGTAACAGCGAGTGTAGGCAGATCAACTTATCAAGTTCCCGTTGCAATAGAATGCACACATGGAAAAACACTTGCCATTTCGTTGGTAACTAGTGGCATCCCAAAAAAGTTCGGGTCAAAATATGGCTTTCAAATTAAGTTTTGAATTAGTGGATGCTGCCAAGGAGGGTTGCAATGCCATATGCAAAAAGGAAAAGATTCATAGAATGGCAAAGACAAATAGATTTTTTGCACATTTTCGTTAATCCATGAAAAGGATCTATACATCTCGATCAAAAAAGAATCAAGAGAAAAAGAAAGAATTGGAATTGATCGATTGATTTCTTGAAACAAACGAAAAGGAAACGAAAGATGAAACATAAATCATGGATCAATGAAGCCATGGAATAAAATAAGAGTTGATCCTATTCATGGAGATTTCGTAAATATTTAATTCTAAAAATGGAAAGTTCGACACAATTAGGATTTGTTTTTGGAAATCGATGCAAGCATTAATTTATGATTTGGCATCTACAAAATGAAAACTTCATTCTCAATTCTATGAGAATTTTTATGAAAGCCTTTCATTTGCTTCTCTTCGATGAAAGTTTGATTTTCCCATAATATATCTTAATTTTTGGCCGAATTCTTTTATGATGATCAATTTAACCTCAAATCAAAAAGATATCCCTTGGTTATATTTCATCTCTTCAACAAATTTAGTAATGAGCATAACGGCCTATTGTTGTGATGGAAAGAAGAACCTATGATTAGCTTTTTGAGAAATTGCCAAACGAATAATTTTAATGAAATATTTCAATTTCTTATTTTACTATGTTCAACTCTATGTATTCCTCTATCCGTAGAGTATATTGAATGTACATAAATGGTTATAATAGAATTTCTTTTATTCGTATTAACAGTTGCTCTAGGAGAAATGTTTTATGTGGTGCTAACGATTTCATAATTATCTTTGTAGTTCCAAAATATTTCAGTTTATACTCCTATCTATTATCTGGATATACCAAGAAAGATGCAGGGTCTAATGAGGCTACTTGAAATATTTACTCATGGGTGGGGCAAGCTTTTTTATTTTGGTTCATGGTTTCTCTTGGCTATATGGTTTATCTAGGGGAGAGATTGAATTTCAAGAAATAATGAATGTCTTGTCAATACACAAATTTATAATTTTCTAGGAATTTAATTGCACTCATATTCATCATTGTAGGAATTGGGTTCAAACTTTCTCCAACCCATTCTCATCAATGGACTCGACATATACAAATGAGCGCTGTCTGCTCAAAAATTCTTACCTCTCTATCTATCTCTAAGATGTTTGGATTTTTCAAAATTCCATGTTCATGGAGAGGAGAAATGCTATTCTCACTGAACCAAAATAGAATTTTTCCTGCTCGAATAACAATCAAGTAAGTAGGGAAAAAATCTCAATAATTGTAACTATCTATGCACTTTATCTTTTATTTATCCTTTGTTTTTCCAATTTACCTTCTATTATCTAATAATGCTTATATTTCTTCATTATTTCTTTGTTAAAACTATATTGAATGTTTTAAAATCATATTTAATAACTATTCATCTGACTTCTGTTACATCAAGCACTAAAGTCCCAGCTGGATATTTCATAACTTGACTGCCAACCCTCTCCCCTTTTCCTTTGGCTTGGGCCCCTATTAGGTTCAACTGCTCAAACTCCTCCTAGGCAAATCCATTAATCTGCTAAACTTATTGTGTTAGTAAAACAAACTCAGTACAAAGTACCAAAATTCTAAGGAACCAAAAAAAAATAAAATACATAGCATAATATTGAATGGCAATTTAGATTTATTACTAAGTTGATCAGTTCAGAACAGCATAAACATTTTTTAAAAAATTATTAGATGCACTGTGGAAAACTTGTTTTTCACTTGTTGAAATGTAGTATAAAAATAATTATTAAAAACCTTATTTCTAGAAGGAGTAACTTTTGAAAGCATTGCAAGGACTTTCACCCAATACATATACATATACATATACACACACATATATATCTCGCAACCAAATTGGTAGGTATTTGAACCTAGATTTGAAGATAAATATTTTATATTTAGAAATTTTTTTCAAAAAAAAAAATGATGTCAAAATATATTGAAATCTGTCGACAGAGTCAAAAAGTTCTTCGTTATTATATCTAATTAACACCAACTAATTTTTCAAAATATCTTTGATATTTTCTTGAGAAGTCAATGACAATCTCTTTTTGTGGTGCAATGGAAGAATTTGAGGGGCCAAAATTTAGGTATTCCAGTCATCTACATGGACAAAGTAATTCTAGTGAATTATTAAATATGACATTCATTCACGATGTAGATATCTACAATATATTTATTATGACCGTGTTAAAAACAAACAAGTAGACGTTATTTCCATAATTGAATAAAATCATTATAATTTTGTTACTTTGAATACCAATACTTTCAAAGCAAATAACTAACATTTTACCTAGTTAGTGAGTAAAATAGCTTTAGTATAGAGAGCAAAATATGGTGAAATTTTTTGTGTAAATATGAATGTTTTCAATGTTGAAGTATTTTTTAAGATATATACGTCCAAATCTTATAAAATTTATATATTACAATGGTTGTACTTTCTCTATCTCAAAAAAATTTTACATTTTTATTTTTACTTTCTAATTTAAAATTTTCACACTAAAAGTGATTTTTTTTAAATAAAAAATTTTTAAAACTGAACTTAATTATATCCTAGAAAATCTATCAACCTTTTGAAGTAATCAGCTAGAAAACTGACTCGGTCTGCATAATTACATAGAGAAGTGAAACAAATGTTCTCTTTGATTTACATATGAAGAATCAAGTAAAACTATTATCCAGCCATGTAAAATAGTATCTTTTGCCTGAGCTCAGTGTAGAAATAATTTCAGATGCATCCCTAGATATTGACCCCAAAATCATACTATAATCACCCATTTCACAGAACGTTTCAAAAATTGGTGCCTCATCTCCCAAGTGCCATAATCCACCATAATCCCAGCCTAGAGGCCGGGTTAGTGCTTGCCAGGAAGAACAGTGGTTTCCTGAGAGCCCTTAGTGTAGGCACACCTTCTGAGAGAAACAAAACAACTTTAATCCTTGCATCAGTCTCACGTACATGAGGGCAAATTGCAGTTCCATTACAAAGTGACTTCATGAGTAGGAAAAGAGATCCATCCACCACCAGGACAGTCCCGGACTATAGGATAATCATTGCTCCTCAACCAAAATACTTTTAATCCAAGATGATGAAATGCATCTGTATTCTAAAAGGGTGATTTACTAATGACTTATTGTGAGTAGGCTTTCTCAGATTGTAAGTTACACTTTACCTTTTTTCTTTCTCTAAAACGTCAGTTATATCATTTCATGAAGGAATTGGAAACTATACAAGTGGTAGCCTAGGTCAGTTAAGTGATCTCCTTGGTTTAAGTTACACTTTACTAAAAATATAATTTTTTAAATTTTGAAACTATTTTTGTATATTTTTACTATATTAATTTACTTTAAAATTTTTATTACTTTATTTTCTTTATTATCAATTTAAATTTTACTTTCAAATACAATTAGTTGTAATATAAAATTAATCAAAAATTTTATTCTACTCAGGATTCTTGTTTTCGATTTATTTTACTACATAAATTTTGTAACTCACGACACTTATATATTTCTTTTATATGTATTCTTAATGTTTTATTCTAATATTAAAAATTTCAATTAGCAATATATATTAAAAATTAGAGAAATAAATGTTTAAAATAATTTAACTTAATTCCCATTTATTATTTTAAATACTTTTACTAAAAAAATAACAATGCTGATTCAAAACATTATTTAAAATTATTACAATGTATAATTATTTAAATAAATTATTAACACTATAATTACAAATAATTGACATATTTATTTACAACAAAAAAATTCATAAATTCATTCTATACATTTACATACCTTTATTTAAATATTTTATAACTATTACTTTCAATTATTTCTACTTATTAAATTAACTAAAAATACTTTTATATAAATTAATTTACACCGTAATAATAACTAGTTATATATGTTTAAAGTTGTAATATATTTTAATTTCAATATGTTAGTGTTAATTAAATAACTAATTGAATTAACTTTATATCTACTATTTGAAGTTATACAAACTAAACAAATTATATGCCCTTAATAGAATATTTGAAAAAATAGTAAAATATGTTACATGATAATTTAACTAATATAACTATATAAATTAGTACTCCCTCCGTCCCAAAAAAAGATTCATGCTTGATTTAAGTATAACCTTTTATTAATTATTAAATATAAGACATTTAATGTACTTACAAAATATATAAATTTTACATTTTTATCTTTACGTTTAATTGTGAGTATAGACAATTATTATTAATAAAGATATTTTAAAATTTTAGTTTAAAAGTGAATTTTTTTTTGAACAAAAAACAAATTTCAAAATAGATTCTTATTTTGGAATGAAAAGAATATTAAATTAACTAAAAAAGAATTTATAGTTCATAAATACAATCAAATAAATTTAAATCATAAATTATATATTTTAAAAACCAAACAAAAATTTTTAAAAAATTAATATGTACTAAATTTTAAAATATCACTGGGCACACTCCACACTTTGTGTGGGCTAAAAAAACTAGTAATACTAGAAACCACAATGACATGATATTTCCTCGCTCTTCCTCTTTGAAAATGCAAAAAGCACATTAGCACGTCTTCTTCATGTGGATTGGAATTGTAATAAGAAACGAACAGAAGCTTCAATACAGTATCTTGAGCCCTTGAGTAACCGCAAACTTCACAGCATGGGCAGCAAAGCAGAACCCCAAGCATCTAAGGGTAGTCGAGTTACCTAAAACTGAGTCGTGGAAGTAAAATAAACTTATATTGATAAATAAAAGAAAGTAGTTAGACACATGAATTCATTAACTACAAACTTCGCAGCATGTGCAGCAAAGCAGAACACCAAGCATCTTATGGTAGTCGAGTTGCCTAAAACTGAGTCGTGCAAGTAAAAGAAATTCATATTGATCGACAAAAGAAAGTAGTTAGACCCACGCATTCATTCAGATAGATGTAATGTATTGCTAATGTGTAAATGAAAGTAGCTAATAGGGAAAACTAGGCATTTAACTGTATTTAGTCTTTTGCACATTGTAACTACCTATTCAAAACCAATTGGACCTCTGTACATGCATCAAAACTCATTCTGTATGATTAGTTTATGTAATAATTTGAAAAATAAAGTAATGTTTCATGAAGGTAACGCTCAGCATATCGGCAATAGTGCCAACATAAAAACAGAGAAAAAGCAACTGCTACATTTTCAACTGCTTGACTTTTAGAAATAGCAGTCATCCGTCACAACAATTTCACATCATCCACATAAGCTACTCTATTTTCCAAGAAAATAATAAGATTTGCACATGCGTAGAATTTCTTTCACATTCTCTTACAGTGCCTTTGACAAGTGGACTTCTTCATGCATTGCAGAGCCTTACGAAAAAAAGACAAATAACACAACAGTCTGAACAATTTCCATAGATTAATCATCAACAGTAAAATCCAACAATGCATCTCAATCAAAATTATAAAATAATTGAAACACCTCATCTGATGCCAAACAGAAGCAGTAGTAATCACCAAGCAACTCAGCTGCAGATGCTTCACATCTGAAGTGTTCTTAAGAGAGTTTTCTTGATAAACCAAAAACTTATTCTAACACTACAAATTGAAGTCTGCAATACGGTATATTTTTGGTAATCATGGTTCATGATGGATCTGAGCTTTCAAACTTCATAATGATAGTTGTGGTAGAAAATGGTACATTAGCTTAGACTACCTACTTCAACTGGAGATGATATAAGTTCTCAGCCCTGAAGACTTCAAGAGAGGAAAAATAAAGAACCAGTCTAAATGATGATTATAGTCTTTATGAAACATTTCCTCATGCCTTTCCTCAACTTGGATATTTTGGTAAACCCCACAAACCCATGAAAGCACATGCAAGTGTGATAAAAATATCAATTCAAACAAGAAGATCGACTACCCACTCCAACCGGAGCTGATTTACACTCTCAGCCATGGAGATTGACTCAGGTTGATTTCAAGAGAAAAAAATAAATAAAGAACCAGTCTAACACACTCTATTCATGAAATACTTCCTCATGCCTTTCCCTCAACTTGGGATATTTTGGTAAACCCTACAAACCCATGAAAACACATGCAAATGTGATAAAGATATCAATTCAAACAAGAAAACACATACTTCCTTTTCAGTAGTTGAAGGATTTATAACCCAACAAGTATGAACATAACATTCAAGATGCTTCAGTTGATATAGTATTAATCACTTTTATCTCACACCTCAGTTGATTTACCTTCTAAAATAACACGCAGGCACACATGCAAAGACAAAACCAGGCATGAATTCATGCCAAGTGAAGTCATGCACTGGGACTTATAATGCAACATCTAATGCAAGCAAATTAGGTACAATTTCATGCTCAACTTCTAGATCATGTGAATAACCTCTCTCACCTTTCAAGGCCACCGATTTGATGACAAAACAAACATATCAATTAGAAATATCACGGAAGAAGGGAACTCCCAGACCTGTAAAATGGACACTACCAATCAAAGGACAGTACATTCTACAGAATGAAAGCTAGATACACATGCAAACTCCTCAAATTGAAGAAGATGATGAAATATGAAAGAAAACTATAATCAAAATAATTGTCTGTGGAGAAAAGATGAAAAGAACTAACCATCGCTACAAGGAAAATCTTGAAGTAACTAGAAACAAGGATTGCGAGCATTATATGTTTGCACCTATGCAGTTTATAATCAATTAGCCAATAATTCACCCTTCAAAAGAATTAAAAACTGCTGAAAGATCTACCAATGAAAACTTAAATCAAAACAAAACTTTAACTGAATTTTGTCCACCACCTACACAAAGTATAAATTCTTAATGCAAAATCTTCCATACTAGTCAAGTAAACAACTAAGTCATCCTAATTGTCCAAAAGTTCAACCCTCACAATTTCACCTTTGTATTTCTTCCTCTTAAATCTATTAATTACAATGAGACTGATAAGTAGTATCTTTGAAATCTGCAGTAGAAGCATGTTTCAATCTGTACCTGGTTTAATTGTCCTTCTGAAAAGTTGATATATGTTCTATTTCAGAAGATTTCACTTGTCCCTAAAGGTTATTTCTGAACTGGAAGAAAAGAATGCTCTCTTAGCAGTCTGAAAATATAAAATACGGCTTATGTGACAACATTCTGTTTTCAAGATTGTTGAAGCATTATCAATCTGAAAGTGAACTGCTCTGAAAATGAAATGGTAATCAGACAACACAAGGTAAGTTAAGAGCATCTAGTGCTCAGAAAATATTGAAAAAAAGAGGGACTTATTGAGCTAACAAAATCCAATGAATGCAGTGTAACTACTAATGTAGGACTTATTAACATCCACATACTTTGTAATACTCTTTAAATATCCATGTATGCCAACCTTACATCATAACTTCAAGAAATTGTGAAGGAAATCACATATGGCAACATCTTCAACAGAAAACCTTTGACTATGGCCATGTACAATATTTTCTTTAGGCCTGTTAGAAATTTGGCCTTCTGTGGTAGCAAATATACTCTTTTTGGCACAATAGGGAGAGTTTACATTTCAGTGCCAGGGTATGTGAGCTTAAACATGATCATAAGGTTTTGGAACTGTCTAGAATGAGGTAACATAAATAGTAAGAACTATTGTGGCCAACTCATACCGAGTGTTGGGACTTGTGGTTATGAAACTAAAATTGGCAATTTAGACAACTGCTTCATGGGCAATTTAGGGTATGTGAGCTTAAACATGATCATAAGGTTTTGGAACTGTCTAGAATGAGGTAACATAAATAGTAAGAACTATTGTGGCCAACTCACACTGAGGGTTGGAACTTGTGGTTATCAATCTAAAATTGGCAATTTAGACAACTGCTCCATGGGCAAAAAACTTTCAAACATCTAGTCCGCAAATTAAATAAATTATATAGAAAAAAAGCCTTGAAGAAAGAGTATTGGCCCATGGAAACAATATATCATTGGGAATAGCTCAGATCAACATCTAAATTGAAAATCAAACAATAATATTTTGGGAATTGCTTACCGTAATCCTAAAGCTGAAGAATTCAGAAACTTTGTAGAACTAATTAATATAACAGACATAAACAAGATATTCCCCAAAACAGCACCTATCAAGATCTGCAATGATACAAGTAATCCCAATTTAGCAACGCATTACAAATCCAAAACCACCAATTTGTTCAAAGGGAAAAAAAAACAAGAAAAATGAAATTTAGGATAATAGACGAAAGAAAATCCAACCTTTGCATAACTCCACAAAATTGAAGCAAAGCTCATCAATGAACTCCATTCCGTAACACTGGAACTTAAGACCCACACACCATCTTAAGTAGCTAAGGCCAATGATCAATCATTTTTGCAAACATAACTAATCAACTTGAAACAAAAATCAGTAAGGATATTGATGGTCCCAGATCAAAGAATATAATTTGAAGCATAATTACGGGAAAGAAAAATTCAATATTAGTAACAAAAAAAGGGACATATCGATGTCCTATGTTTATTGAGTGCATTTGCATTACATATGTTATATTTCTCCATCTCGCACAAAACAAGAAAAACAAATATCGCAATCAGAAAGGATACAAGCATCCAACGCTAGAAATCCGAATATCCATCCCCACAAAAATCCTACAAACCCACCTCAGAAAAATGAAAACAATACACGAAACGCAATCCGATACAAAATCTGGCCACGAAGGAATGCATATTAGTCTAATAATTTACCTCAAAACCCACCAGAGAGTTCCTGCCGGAAATATTGTAAAACAAATGTCTGTACGCCTCAGGCTTGTGCAGAATCAAGTCAATAACAATAATCTACACTTGATTGAACCAAACAATAGAAACTGTAACTAATAGAGGAAATGCGTACCCAATAAGAAATTAATAAACAAATAGAGTAAAGATTTGAACGTTTTCTTGGATGGATTTAGTACCATGAGTTCACACTCAATATATCCATCAGCCACTCTTTTGCAATTCTCCTGCAGAATAGGCAAGTTGGGATTTCAATTTCTAGCTTCAAAATTAAAAGGTAACACACAGAGATCCACCAAAAGGAAATTGCTAAATCGAGGAAGATTAGAGAATTAAGATATTCATACACATTTGTTGAGGCGGATATTCCCGGGAGAGTACTGAATGTAAAGTGTTTTGACTGGAAAACTACATTCAACACATCGAAAGTTGTCTTTTCCATTAGAATGCCTTCTTCAGAGTTCCTCCCCAGAGTTGGGGGTAATGCAGTAAGCAAATTGAACATGCGTGGCTTCTTCAAACGGTGGGGACTTTTTTCTCCCCCTTGGTTTTTTGGGGGAAGTTTTGCTATATGGCAGTGGAAGTAATCGAAAGCATAATTTTCTCTTAATTTTTTAAAAAAGTATTTTGCCTTCCAAATACAACTTTTTAAAATAAATAATTATGTAATTTAAAATTTTGATTCAAAATTTTAGTTCAAATATTTTTTTTTTCTTTTTTTTTGGGTGAACCTAAATGTTATGTAATAAAAAAAAAATATCAACATAATTACAAATTATTAAAAATAACTCACTATTTTGTTATTTTATTTTTAACTTTTTGTGAAATTTAATATTAAATAATATTAAAATTGAAAATTAAAATTTAATAAAAAATTTCTAACTTTTAATACCTTTTTTTGAATATTCTAACATTGAATTTTTGAATTTTCTATCTTCAAAAAATTTAAATTTCTTCAATTTCATATGAAAGATTTGTCTTTAAATTAGATATTTGGGTACATTTAAAGGTGTAAAAGTTTTTTCATTTAAAAGAATAAAATGTTGTTTGGAAAGTAAAATGCTTTTTTTTTTTACCAAAAATTAATAATCACATTAACTCTTAAAAGTTAACCTTTACAAGCAATGTCCCTCAAAATTGGAAAGTAAAATGCCTTTACTCTTATTAAAAATCAGTAAAATTTTAATGCCCCTTCCTGAACCATCTGGGTAATTGATACCCAATAAAAGGATGCCACTTCATATATTATCATGTAGTGAAATATGCGAAATTATTTTTATATATTTTACTTACTTGCAATAGTAGGTAAACATGTATAGTACAACATTATATTTCTCTTTCCTTTTATTTTTTAATCATTATTTGTCCAATCTATATTATTATATGTAATTATTATTTTCTTCGTATAGTAGAAACATATATTGTTCAAAGTAACAAAATTAATTTTAAAAATATTTGTTATTAATAAAAGAAGGAGCTAATGATTAACAATGATAAAAATTAAGAACTTGTTGGTTTTATTTGTTTTATTTCATTACATTGTTAAAAATTCTTAGATTTGCATATGTTTGACAAGAGAAAAATCAATGTAGTAAAAATTGCACACTGAACACTATACAATTAAATAATTAATACTGTGCTATTCTATTAAACGATATTGGTATCATCTATTTATTTGGTATTATATGGCATAAAAAATCACAATTCTGAGAATCGAAATTTTTTTAATACCATAGAATTGAAATTATTCCACACAATTAATACATAATTGCCTATCCACCAAACTATAAGAACTTTTTAAGGAAAAGTCTTTTTTTTTTACCAATAGAATATATTGTTCAATCGAATAATTAACACCATATGTTCTTTCATATGGTATTGTATAACAGAAAAAATTAGCATTTTATGAATCAAAATTTTTGGATACCATCAAAATTAAATTATTCTAAGTGAATAAACACATAATAGCTCCAATTACACAATAAGGATTTTATGGAAAAAAATAAATTTTTATTTAATAAAATGCATTATATCACATGTATAGAATCTTAAATCATTTAACAAAGGACATTGTACTTACTCTTAAATAGTTTATATCACATGTATAGAATCTTGAACTGTCGAACAAAGAACATTGTACTTACTCTTAAATAGTTTTTTACAAGATTAAAAATTAATATTGTAAAAACTATAATTTTTTAGCATGGATGAAATTAAATATTAACGCATCAATTTTTGAAAGTAAAATCAAATTTTGTAATAGCAAATTTCATATTAAATAAATTACTGTCGAGCAACGAATATTGTATTGTCATCTTAGATGCTACTATACGGCACAAAAAAACAATTGTGTAGGAAATGAAAATATTATAAGTATCTCCAAAATTAAATTATTAATACATCAGTTAATATACAACCCCCACTCATAAAAGTATAAGAACTTAGCTTGGGCAGATGAATTTTTTTAATAACAAAATACATTAATATTGTACAGTCGAACAATGAACATTAATACATTATATCGTAATCTTATATGGAATTGTATAGCAAATTAACTTTATAGGAGTTGAAAATTTTAGATATCAACAAAGTTAAATTATTAATGCTATTGTACGACACCAAGAAACAATTGTATAGAAATAGGAAATTTTTAAATATCGTCAAAATTAAATTACTAATGCGCCAGTTAATACACAACCACTATTCATAACAGTATAAGAATTTAACTAGGAAAGATGAAGTTTTGTTGTACTAAAAATTTATTGTACCACATGCAATAAATATTATATTGTTGAATGATAAATATTATACCGTGATCTTATATAGTATTGTACAACATTAAAAATCAATTTTGTAGGAATTGAAATTATTTTAAGTATCGTGAAAATTAAATTGTTAATGAGTTAATTAATACACGACCACTATTTATGATAGTGTAACAATTTAGCAGAGAAAAATAAATTTTTTTAACACTAAAATACATTGTACCACACGTAATGAATATTATAATATAAAACAATGTACATCATACCATAATCTTTTATGGTACTATACAGCATCCAAAATCAACTTTGTTGGAATTGAAAATTTTTTCTAGGTATTGAGAAAATTAAAACATTAATGCCTGAATAAACACGTAACTAATACTCATTACACTATCACGATTCTTTAGGAAAAACTAATATTTTGTACAACCAAATGCATTGTACCACTTGTATTGAATATTGTACAATTGAATAAAGGGCGTTTTTCTCTCTCTTATAAAGTGTTGTACGGCATTAAAAATTAAGATTATAGAATATGTAATTTTTAACTATAGATGAAATTAAAGTATTAATGTATCTATTTTCGTTGGTAAAACCAAATTTTGTAACAATAAAATACATTATACCACATGTATTGAACACTGTAATGTCGAACAATGAACATTGTACAGTAATTTTGGATGTTACTATATGACACCAAAAAATAATTATGTAGAAATTATTATTTTTTTAAGTATCATCAAAATTAAATTATTAATACTTCAATTAATGTACAACCACTACTTATGACAGTGTAACAATTTAATTGGGAAACATGAAAATTTTTAACAATAAAATGCATTGTATGATGCACAGTGAATATTATAATATCAAACATAAATACTATACCATAATCTTATAAGGTATTGTATAGCATTTAAAATCAACTTTATAGGAATTTAAAATTTTTCTAGTGTTGAGAAAATTTAATTATTAAAACATGAATAAACACATAATGACTATTCATTACATTGAAAGAATTTTCTAAGAAAAATCAATGTTTTGTACAGCAAAACGCATTATGTCACATGTATTAAATATTGTACCATCAAATAAAGGACATTATAGTTACTATTATAAAGTATTATAGGGCATTAAAAATTATCATTGTAAAAAATGTAATTTTTTCATGTATGAATGAAATTAAATTATTAACTCGACTATTTTCGTAGATAAAACAAATTGTGCTAGGAAATAATCGTATTTCGTAAGCAATTACTTTCTCATAGATAGTATGAAAAGTAAGAAATAATTGTATTCTCGACAATTTTCGTAGATAAAACAAATTGTGTTAGGAAATAATCGTAGAAAAACACTTTCCACACTATTATTAACATATATTATTAAAGCCTCAACAACTTCTTCCTGGTAATGACATGTGGACAAAAAATCCCCCTCCTCGCACAAGTTTGTGTTCCCATGTTGGCTTTCTACATTTGCTAAAATAGCCCTGTTGGTAGCTACGTGTCATCTCCTTCGTGGCATATAGGCAAGTCTTCTACTTCTTTGCACTCGTTTAGCTAGACGTATTGTTTTTTCTTTCATTTTGCTTGTCGCCATTTTTTGCCCGTTTTCTTTCGGATCTGATTGGCTTGTTGCAATTTCTATTTTATTCATTCTCGCCTCTTCTTCATGACTGGAATTTGCACCATTTTTTCGCTGTTTTCTTCTAGATATGATCGCGCTTTTTGTTGCAATTTCTATTATTCCCATTTTTATTTTCTTTTGACAAACCCTAATCTTGATTCTTTTGTTTTTTTGTGGTTAATCTCTTCAAAAAAAATTGCCAGACTATTGCCTGTTTTCACTTATTGTCCAATTTCTTTATTCTTTTGGCTATTCAAAATCTGAATTTATTTTCCTTTTGACAAACCCTAATCTTGATTGTTTTGTTTATTTGTGGTTAATCTCTTGGAAAAAAATTACTGGACTGTTGCCTATTTTCACTTATTGTCCAATTTCTTTGTTCTTTTGGCTATTCAAAATTTGAAATTAGGGTTTTTGATTTGCTATCTTGGTTCGATTGGCATCGTTTTTTTTTCTTCCCATATAAACCCATGGAAGAAACCCTCCTACCATGTGTACTTTCTCAATCCTTGGAGTTGCTTTCGATTCTGCCCGTTCAGGCAATTTTTGGGCCGTTCTATTCCCCGCAAATGTTGTTCCTCGATTCATATTCTTCTCCGATTGTAATGCTCTATGATTTTACCATTGCCCTAATTTGTTCTTCATTTCCATGATGGACCGACCAACGGTCAGGGTTTTTCAATTGTTTTGGTCTTCTTTTCTCCTATTATCACATTTTATCTATTGCTGTAGATTTGGCCCATTCAGAGCATCGGTATTCAAACTTGTGAGGCATTTAGCTCTGTTGACCGACCAAAAAGCAGTGTATTTTTTTTTTTTTGCTATTATGTCATTATTTTTGTGACCAGATAGGTTATTTTTCCCATTTTTGTAGTCGTTCCACAGTCGGTCGTATCTTCAATTGCGGTTGACCTTCGGTTTGAATAAGCTAAGGTATGCATGCTTTTCTGCCCTAATGTTATGTTAATAATGCTTAAACATTTTTGCCCGTGCATAAAGTCCTAAACCGATTCCTTGCAACTATTTTGACAACTTCTGTTAGTCCAAGTTGGCCCTAGATACTTTGCTTAGGTTGAGAGGAATCAGTTGGCTACCAATTTGAAAAGGGTAAGAAAATTAATTGCCTTCTTTTAGCCTTTTTTCCTTTTATCTGTTGTATTGTGTTATATGCCTATGCATAGGTAAATGCATTATTAACATCTGGTTTGGGGTTGTACTTCAAATTTTTTTTAACTTTTCCATGGACTGAATCATGTCAAATCCTTGCTTTCACTCTTGCCGATGTCTCTATACTTATTGTCCATTGTTGTCAACTTAAGATTGACTTTCATTTATTAGGCCCCTTTCTATCTAATAACTCTTATCTGTCAATTTTTTTCACAAGGAAAAAAAATTAAGAATGTTCCTTGTGTATTCTTTTTAGTTGTACCAATAGTTTTCTTTTAGTCTAACATTGTGTTTGGGGTTTTCCTTACGTTTCTTTATTGTGTTTAGGTGTGATTTTCCTCCTCTTCTTTTCTTCCTTGTGTGCATTGTTGTTAAGCTTTTGCGTCTCGTTGGTTAAATCAGCTTTCCTTGCTTCTTCTATGTTGGTATTAATGCTGAGGGTTGGTTTTGCATGAAATAAATGATTTCTAAGCTATGTCTTGACTTATGTTTGACCTTGCATTGCTATTATTCTTTTGCCTTTGGTTGGTTAAATGAGTTTGTCTTGCTTTTTCCTTACTAGTATTAATGCTCAGGGTTCTCTATCGCATTAAATGAATTCTATGCCACCTTTCAATTTCTGTTTGACTGTGGATTTAGCAGCTATACTAGGTTTATTTATGGTATGTTTCCCTTACCATTGTGCATGTTTATTAGAGTTATTCTTTTAATTTATCTAATCCATCTTCCATCTTTTTGTTCCTTCCTTTTAACACAATGGTTATATTTTTCCACTACATTAAAATCAAAACAACAATACTTATGTGATTTTGCCTTTTCCGAAAATGGAATTACCTTTCATTTCTCTTCCTCTATTGCATTGTGTTTTTCTAGTTTGTTATAGGTTCTCTTTGTTGTGTGCTGACTTTTGTGGTCATGTTTCCTTGCATTTGTTGACTTATTATTTTGCTTTCTGTGGAATGTGTTTGCATGATTTGTTATCACTGGTCCATGGTATTTGGCTACGTTCTTCAATGCCTTTGTGCCATTTCCAATTTCCTTCTAATAACTGACTGGCTTATATAATGGATACGATCTGCAAATATGGTTTCTTGTTTTTAAAAACTACTGCCTGTTCTATTTTTTATAGGTTTTCTAGGGAAGTTTTTATATATTTCTCTCAAGAGGGAAAAAAATGAAGAGCAAAATACATAACATGTGGATAATCATTATGTGTTCCTTCTTTTGTGTGCAAAAACAGACCATCTTTTTGTCTTGGAAAAACAAATGCCTATTTCTTTTTGCATATTCTTTGTTATTACTTTTTTTTTTCTATTTATATAAAAATGGGAAATGCCAAAACAAACAGATGCTTTTTGTCCATTGAGGTAAAATTAAATGAAAACTTTCTTCTCATGCTCCAAATGCTAAAACTATCTCTTTGTTTTCGAAAAACAAAATTTTGTTTCTCTTCCAATAGCTTTTGTTATTAAACTACCTTAGCTTAGTTAGCGAGGTTGTTTTTCTATTTTCTTACTTGTATAGATGTTGAAGGTTGTTTGCTGCATCAAAAAAGGAATTCTAAGTCACCTTTTTGTTTCTGTTTGCCCTTCTATTTAGGATCTGTCTTAGGTTTATTTATGTTACTTTCTTCCTTACATTTTTGTTATGTTTTTACAGTTGTGCACCTTTATTAGACTTATGTCCTTCCTTTATGTAATGGCTTTTTCATCTTTTTCTTACTGTGTAATGACAGTATGACGATTTTATTCCACTACATTGAGATTAAAACAACACTACCTGTGTGATTTTTACTTTTTACAATATTTAGTTGTGTATGTCAATTGCTTTAGATAATTACTTGTTGTGCGTGCCTTTGAACTGTGTGTATGCTGTGGAGTCTAACTGATCTTTCTTCTTTAAATGTCCATAACAATGCGTACAAAATTGTGTCTTTAATAGCCTACTATTAACAGAGTAAAATCGTTTTTCAGTTCTAAGCTTACTGCATGCCTGCTTTTATTCAATTTCTACTACTTTACACATGTTTCCTTCTTCTTCCTTTTTAAATGATTGTCATAAAACAACCACAAACTATGATTGTTTCCGATTCGAATATGTTATCCATTTCTCTGATGCATTCTTTGTACATGTTTTTCCCTTTGTGTAGTTAAACTTTTCTTCTTCTTTTTTTCCTTATGTTATTTGTAATTAGTTTCCCTTTTTATTTCGATGGAATGTGAACCATTTTGCTTTTGGATTATAATCGAATAATTTATCCCTGTTTGTTCATTAACCGTTCTCTCGGTGTTTGTAATGTATTGCAAGAAAAGCATCTTCCTAGAAACTCATTGTTAGACTATGTGCATTTGAGATCTAAAAAGTACGTTTCCTTATTATTCCTTATAACAACACTGCTGTTTTTTTTTCCAAACAATATTTACTCGTCTTGTTGTGTGTAGTAAATGTTAGGTTCAGGATTATTTGTGCTTTGAACTTTATCATCCATTACATCTATAAGCTTTTAATGATTCTATGTTAGGCTCATGTTTGTTTGTGCTTTAAACTTTCTTCTCTAGTACATCTATTAGTTGTCAATGATTATATGTTCTTTTGTAATCGTTTGTTGCATTTTCAAACGCTTGTTTTTTCTGCCCATTGCACCACCACATTTCACGAAATTGTTCACAATTTTTTCCACCACTTCCTTATTTCAAAACCTGTTTGTCACTGTAATAAATTTCCTGCTTTAATTTGCTTTGGTCATCCATGACTTCTGTGCATCAATTTAAATCCATGTGAATCATGGAGATTGAAATCTGTGGGCCGAAATGCCACCACATAAAAAGACCAAAGTTGTGCCTTATCGTGGGAAGTCCTGGATACATAAGAAAAAACCAAAAACTATTATTCTTGAGTTTCCTACTAAATTTAATGAGTGCACTCATAACTTAAATGTTTCAAGTGAAGCTTTGAATGCTTTGCCATCTGAACTATTTAGTATTAATGCTAAGGTAAAACTTGCTAGCCAGAGAAGATGTAAGATTTTGCATAAATCTAGACTTTCTTGTCATTTAGGTAGCAAATGCCATCGAAAGAATGGAACCTATAATTTGTTACTCGCTAATTAAAGTCTAGCACATATAGGTGGGTCCTTTTGCTTTTCAATCCCCTTGATGTGTAATAAGAAAAAAAACCTTTTTTCCCTACATAATTTTCGATCCCCTTGTTTGCATATTTTATGATGTTACTTTTCTTGTTCTTTTTTTCTTCCCAACTGGTATTGACATTATTACTCATTTCTTGTATTTGTTCATTTTAGATGGAACACTTGTTGCATATTGAAGATATTGTTGAAGGCATGACAACATAGTCATGTGTCGTCACTGTCCAAGAAAAACTTCAGCCAACAACTGCAATTAATAGTCCTTCTCATTATCAGCGTTCTATTCTTGCAAACTCAAAGGTTTGTTTACTAATGTAGTACTTCATCTTCTACTCAAATAATAGGTCAGATTTTGTGAATTCTCAGTTATATATTTTTTCCCTTCTCCATCCTTAGGGAGAAAGGGTGCAGGGCATAGTTTTCGACCATGAGATCGAACGTATGGCATACAAGAAATACAAAATCATGAATGCTGAAGTGAAAAAACTAAAAAAAGAATACCAATATGAAGGGGTTGCTATGCAGTGGATAATCAATTCAATGACCATCCTTGAACCAGTTGATAGTGTTGATGCTGTCCTTGACATCAATTATCAGTTCACAGACTTTCAAGGCCTTCCTAGGTTCATTGATGCAAAACAGGAATCTATTTTTAAGAGCCTGTTTCAATAACTACCTATTATGTTTATACTTGTTCTTATGTGACGCACAGTATACCTATGTTGATTCATTTTGTAAAATTTCATATTCATTGTCTAAGTAATTAAATTTTCCCTTCCATTATTGCGTAATTTTACTATCCTATTAAGATCACTTAATTTCAAATATTACTTTCATTTTGCAGATATGTTGGGTTTGGTGATTGATAATCTACCTCCTAAGACTATCAAATGTGATGTGGATGATTCAATAGTGCAAAAATTGGTGTTTGTTAATCAAAGGTAATAGGATATTTGTTGATATTCACACCCTTTACATTTAAAAATGCTATGTTCTCGATATAGCATCAACTGGATAATATCATGACCCCAAATCAATTTGATGTCATGTATTTAGTAGGTAAATATGGAGTTACATTGTTCCTTTCTAGTTTACTATCATGTAATGCTCAATAGGTTTTGTGACCTTACTTTGTATCTCTTTTTTATTTCAGCTACTAAATGTATAAATTTGTTCTAAGCAACTACTTAGTACATTATACATGCAGTGATTTCAGAGTTTCCAAAAACTTACACAATTTTTTAATTCAACGATAAAACTTTGCACAATGTATCGATTTTTACTCTTTATATCCTAAAGTAATCTTCCTAAACTCTTTACAATTGATAACACTACTGTCATTTATTGACCACATTAACTAGTCCTCAAATACTTGTTCTCTGCTTTATTGTAATATATTATTTTCCCTTTGTTTTTCATGTTGCCATTAACATGTTCTTTACCTCATTGGTTTACTACCTGATTTTAGTTTCCTAAACCATTTAGTTCATTGTACTAGAAGTGTTCACAGATTTTCACCAACACACACTTCAGATCCATGAAATAAACCCTTATACATGAATTGTATTTGTTCATTTTTTTTTGATAAATTTTCTTTTGTCAGATCAGTTCAGTGGCTGATGGTACGAATACAATTATTCTTGCCAATTGCAAAGACTGTCAAAAAAAAAAAAAGGATCCGATCATCTCAAATTCTTTAAAATTATTTATTCATTTGCTATTATTTGCTCCTACAAATGTGCATCGTTTTTTCCCTACCATACTTCCATTGTTATATTATTGTAGTATGAAGACAGTCATGCTATCCATATAGAACGAGTTTGTTAAGAATGAAGGAGCTACTATTGTTCAGAATTTGAACAATTTTCCAGTAATCATTTGTTACAAGGTTAAAGCTGTCTACTATAATAGTAATGTATACCAATATAAATCTCATTACTTCTTTCTTTGATTTCTTTACCTGCTCTGTTACTTAGTCCTTCAATAATTATTTTCACCACTATTTATTCATACAACACAAACAAATCTTACTATAGGGACTGCATTGACAACAAAATATGACTCAGCTATTTTGGTCAACTCTCTAGTAGAAAGTGCACTCCGGCTGAGAAACTGGTGATGCAACCATAAATTCATTTATACCTATCTTTATTTTCATTGTTATCTTACTGAAATTTTCTTTTGCTATGGACCAGGGTTGAAAAAAACAAAGAAATGTTGTTTGATTTTGTTATCAATAAGACTTATTTCAAAAATGCTCCAGAGATTTCCATAGAATCATACAAGAGAACTTGTCTTGTTGCTAACATAACCCCATTTCAGAAGGTAAATATTCATCTTTAGCCCAATGATTTCTCCAATTGTAGACATGCATTTATACTTTCCTTTTCACTTGCCACAATTTATTCCAACATACAAGTAGAATGTGCTTGTCAATACATAGCTTTCATTCAGATATATTTGCCAAAAGTATTGGTACATGGCTTGCCCCAAATGCTTCCAATCAACATCTGTACTTCCACATGAAGAATGCACATGTAATCTGTGTGAATCAAGACAAATGCCAGAACCAAGGTCAATTTATCTCTTCTTCATTTTTATATTCATACTAAGTCCATTTTACCATGACCCAACTAATTAATGGTTCACTACTAGGTGTAGGTTTGAGGTCGATGTGATTGATGATAATGGTATAATTACAGCTTCAATATTTGGCGACTGGCTAAAAAATTACTGACATTCTCAGCAAATGAAGTGATGGAATATGCAAACAAGGTTATTACTGCTTTTAAACAAATCATTTCCAATAAACCTATTTTGTTTTTCTTCCACACATACAAATATTTGAAAATTAACAATTTCCTTTCTCCTTCTGTAGAACACTGACCTTCCTTTACAAAAAGTTCACAAGAATTTGCAGTCCAAATTGTTCTTTGTGTAGATCAGAGCAATGAGACTCAATACTGCAAATAGTAGACAGCGGTACACCATCACTTCATATGTTGAATTTCACGAATGCCAGTCTTCAGCCTCATCGTTGGAGCACATCAGTACCGTTGCAGAAAATCTATTTTCAACAAATACATTAGAAACCCGTTCAATCTTAATCTCAAGGTACTCATCCATGCCATTGTTACTTCTGAAATTTATTCTATATCCACAGATTTCAACATAATAAAATTACATTTGTCCTTTTCATAATTGTTTTTTCTCACAAGGGCCGAATCCAACACATCATCATCCAAGGCCCGTGTTTGCCTTCTTGACAAACTTGCCCAATCTGATGAAGAAGATAAATTGGATGCCAATGAGCTTACCAATGTCACTAAGAAAAAACAAAAAATAGATTATGATTTATCTAGTTTCCCACTTTTGGATATATGCATTTGGAGCTTTTCTATTTTGGACTTGTCCTTTATTATGACTTTTCTTTTTTGTCATAGGTGTACTTTTGAAAACTGAATGATATCCAATCATTTTTCCAAGTACACCTTCTGAATGCATTATCATTCTGGCTTTGCAAATTATTGTTATCGTTCTAGGGTTTATAACTCTACTGTACTAGTCAAATCTTGCCTTTTTGTAAAAACTGTCTTGGCTATGGATTTCTGATACTTGGTTTTATTCATCTCCTTCCACTAAATCAGTTACTATTTTCCTTTGAAAGCATAGATGTGGAAGGCAAAATTAGTTTTCCTCCTTCTAACTAAATCTATTAATTCACCTGGAATTACTTCTTATAAAGAACCTCCTAACTAGATCTTTTGTACAAATTTGTAGATTTTCTTGTTAGCAAACATATATTCACATGAATTTTGACTATATCGTCCAGCAGATATCACAAATTCATGGTACTTATCCTTTCTTTTCCTTTTTATTCCCTTTTGTTTTTTATTGCATTTCGTGGCCTAATTAGTCTTCATTCTGCCTTTTACATATTAAAAAAGACATGAATGATCTAATCTTCAACCAAAATATATGCTTTCATAGAATGCGATGGTGAGATATGATCCATGTAGTCAACCCCACATGGTAGAATAAATGCTTGACAGTAGTAGTAGTAATAGTTATTCTTCCATTTGGTAGAAGAGATTGTATTTCTAGCTGAGGCCCATTTTTTTATCTTCCCATGTAATATTTTGTTATTCCATCTATATAACTTCTGAATTTTCTTTTTAATTTTGGAAAGTTCAGTGATAGGAACATATCGAAATGAATCTAACAAAATGGCAACTTTTTTCAGGACAAGTGAAACATTCAGCCAACATTTTCTGCTAAATGCATATTTAGTGGAACTCTCTTGTCGATGTGGTCAAATGACTTTATTTGTTTCTATTAGTAGATTGATTGCAGATTGATCCAACACATTGACGTCAATGTCAAAGTAAGTAATCCTCCCACATTAGAATATTTGTTCATGTCACTGTTGCAGGAGCATTAACTTACTTAATTAAGGTTGTTCAGTCTTACTAAGGTATCGTGAAAACAGTGCATTTGATAGCCTCACATTTGACAATATGAACGGTCAAATAATGCTGCCATGGACAATGTCACTACCTACATTACCAAAACAAGGTTTGTCCACTTAATGCCTTACATATTTTATTCCCAATACATAATACGTAAATGTGTTCATAAACTTTATGCATTGGTTTTAGCCTTCAATACAACAAATATCCAACATAATGTCCTATCATTGGTGCTACACCAATTTCAAAGATTTCGTTTAACTATATATTGTTCTTTCTTCCATCAATTTTCAGCAATGAATACTTATAGATGGTAAATATAACAAACTTTTACATATTTCGCAAATTTAGTCTACAAGTATTCTTTCATCTCTCATTCAAATAATTTCCTGCATTTTCTTCTTCTTTTCACATAGAATATTCCAAAATATTCAAACCTTGACTTGGAAGAGGCGAAACAATGTGAGATTCAATTAAAGTCTGGAAATTGAGTATACGACATCACTGTCAGACGTTCTTTTCTCTGTAGAAATTGGCATCGGTTTGTACAAGATCATAACATGGAAGAAAATGACTATTTATTTTTCATTCCTCAAACAAACAATTTCTTCTTTATTATTGTTTTTAACTATCATGGCATAGAAAAAAATTATCCATGAAAATTTAAATTTACAACAAATTAGATTCTCATTTTTTCCATGGCACTTTTATATTAATAAACTCTTATTATATAATTCTTCGTTCCAAAATTTTAAATTCCTCAATTCTTAATTGTATTATGAATTTATCCCCCCAAAATATCCTTATTATCTTTTCAAATTGTCTATATTTTATACAAATCAGTGGGCATTCAAAAAATTGCACAATGCGCAGTTATTGCCTGCTAGTAGATTTAAAAATATCAGCAAAGCTTGTAAACATTGCACGTAGATCAGTAAACCAGCCATAGGAGTATAGATCAGTCCCTCTGTGAGCCTTCAACAAAGAGCTCCTGTAGATTGTAGTGAAGAGACTCGAGTTTTGTCTACTTTTAAGGTGGGAGATTGTCTTTGGAATGTGAGAACTACAACATTAAAAAGCATGATCCAAAATAGATTCTTAAAACATCATTATATAGACACCATCACCAAGTGAAAAAAAAAAGAGGGAAAAACACAAAAAGTAACATTGTTTTCTGTGATTTCAAAAACAATTAGTTATGTGGCATATGAAAGACAAAGCAATAGCATAAAACCAACCTGAAGATTCTAAGAATTAACAAACTTTTGAGCAGCATATGTAACTATGTTGCACTATGAATACTCATGGAAGAAGTCGCTTTCCAATTAGGTTATGTTTCACTCAATGTGTTCTCAATGAAACACAAATAGTTATTGTCAGCTCTATAAATTCATAATCTACCATGGATAATCTAATGCAATCTACATATCAAATTATATATGCCTTAGTTTCTACTGTAGAACTAGAAAGTACTGAATAATCTATCACAAAATCAATTCTTAGAAACAAATAAAGAAACATTAAGAATCCACTTACTATCAAAGTAAACAACTAAATTAGGCATTGCAAAACCTAACAAGGGAGGAAAATAAGGTACCTAACAACTCTAGACCACAGTATTTCTATGCTTTAAGTACTATTCTAAATATGTGATCAATTATCCAACTTCTACTAGATATGCTTGAAGTACTGTAAAATATTTATCCATTCTAAACCTCTCTACTAGATATACTATGTTTTTGTTAATAATAGCATAGCATAATTTGGGTGCTTGATTCAAGGGTTCAATTTATTAAAAGTTCCTTTCTCCACGTCAACCTCTCTCACACCGAAACAATTAAAATATTAAAACAAAGAAAGACAATCTGACTCAATTATGGGCACTATCAATGAATCAAAGTTCACCACGCAAAATTTTATAGACACCAAATCTAACTTGTAATGCACCCCAAGCGATCAATTAGCCCTGTAAATTCCTCGATTTTCTAATTGGTTCCAACCTTTTAATTTTAAAATTGAAAATTGTTTATAATAACCAATAATCCCGCATCATAAAGTTATTAACTAACAATTTGGACAATGTAAAGTGGTGAAATAGTATAGAATTGAAGAGAGTAGTGGAGGAAAAATAGTATCTATTATTTCTTTTGTTTCCATGTATACATAATCATTCTGACTTCTATTACATACAGTTGGCGTCTTTAATCTAAAAAATGTTATTGCATTATTAACTCTTCTTTTTGAACTATATGATGGGACCAGGATCCTCAAAATTACCTCTGTCATTGAGTGACAACAATAAATGTGCTAGGCTTGCTGGATATTAAAAAATGTCTAGTCATGCCAACCACCTTCAAGCAAGTTGCGAGGAAATGTTTTATAACCTATCATGTAATTCCGTCTCCTCATTTGAAGATTTAAGTAGGAAATTTCTAAGGAATTTTGTGGGAATCAGTTCATTCAAAAGCCATGAATGCACATGATGAAAATGTGTCAGAGGGAGTATGAAACTTTGCAAGAGTATGTCGCCAGATTTAATAGGGAGGCGAATACTCACTACAAAAAAAAAAAACAAAAAACCTTTAATGACCAAAAACATGGTGACAATAATATTTCTCGTCACCAAAAGTAACATTTAGTAACGAGGAAAATGTAGTCACAAATAGTTGGTTACAAATGTATTCATCCTTGATAACGTGAAAAAGTGGTCACTAAATGATGTCCTTTAATGACGAGAAAGCATAAGTTGTCACCAGTTTGTCACTAATTGTTATGGTGCGAAAAAGGCAATTAAAAGTTGACCACATTTATTGACAAATACTGATGACGACAACTCCACTTGTCAAGAAAAAGTTACAAAATGTGTTTTTGTGACAAAAAAAGTCATCGCTAAATTTATGACTTTTAGTACAATGTTTTGTAGTCACTAAATTGTTATGATTGGGCTAACAAATAGACCTATGATTGGGCTTGCGTTGGTTTAGAAACACTTCATATATATACATATATATTGTATATAAATTAGTATAAGAGATAATCTACAAAATAGTCCCTCACATATATGGAAAAGAACTTTTTAGTCCTGCACAAAAAAAAAAAAAACCAACTAATCCCTCACATATATGGAAAAGAGCTCTTTAGTCCCTCCCCAAAAAAAAAAAAAAACCAATCAATCCCTCACTTTTATAAATTTAATTTATTTTGGTCCTTCTGTTAACTTCTGTTAAACTTTTCATCAAATTTGCCAACACGTGCCCTAAGCATGTTATTTGTTGAGGGCTTTTTTGAAATCATAGAAAATCATTATTTCTTAAAATGTTGATTATCTCAAGGGTGGTTGCCCTCTCTCTCTATCTGTGTTTGTCCGCCAATGATCTCAAAAGATAGTTATTTTTTCCGTTGATTTTTGAGAACCTTTTGGTAAATTGCAAAACTATTCCCTTTGTTTTCTGGATTGATTTCCCAGAAAAATGTCCATTACATCCATACCCTGTTGATATATATCTATGTATCTCTCTTTGGGTCTAGATGAGATTGTGATGAATTTTGTTACAAGCGTATGAAAAAGAAGGATTTTTTTTGTACTTCTAAAAAGGCCCTTAACAAATAACACACTTAGGGCACGTGTTTTGAATTTTAATAGAAAGTTTGACAGAAGTTGATGAACTGACCAAAATAGATTAAATGTATGAAAGTCTATGTCAGTTTGTGTTTTTTTTTTCGGTGATGGACTAAAAAGTTCTTTTTCATGTATATGAGGGGTTGATTGGTTCCTCTTTTTTTTTTTGTGAGGGACTAAAAAGTATATATGTGAGAAACTGATTGGTTTTTTTTTTTTTTTGTGAGGGATTCAAAAATTCTTTTCCATATATGTGAGGAACTATTTTGTAGGTTATCTCTTAGTATAATTTGGCTTACATTATATAAATATTAATTGGGTCAAATTGATTGAGCCTAACTTTATATTAATTGGGCTTGTATTATAAAAAATAAAGATTTGGCTAAACAATTTTATAATTGGGTAGAATTTAGCTAATTTGTAGTATGACACATAATTTTCATTAATTGTATATTGACACCCTAATATTTATACATTTGCTATATAATTTTACCTAAAGCACATAATCATTTAGCGTTAAAATACACTATTGACTAATAGCCTTCTTTGACCAAGAATTATGATTGGATTAAACAATTTATTCACTAGACCAAACTTAGCTAATTTATATTATGACTCTTAATTTTTAATAATTGTACTAAGACATCATAATATTTATGAATTGATCCACACAATTTTACACTAACCAAAAAAAAAAAAAAGCCTTCTTTGATTGGCCACTACTTATATAATGATTGGAATTGTTTGGCTAATGATAATAATTGGGTTATATAATTTATTCATTGAGCCAAATTTAATTTTTTAAATTTATGGCTATTAATTTCTAATAATTGCACTAATACACCCTACTATATATGAATTTGCCTACATTATTTTTCTTCAAGCATAGAGACTTTTTAAATATACTATAAATTAATTATAATCGGATTTCTTATGCCAAATTTAGCTTACTTATATTATAACTCTTAATTTCTAATCATTGAACTAGGACACCCTAATATTTTTGTTTATCCATATAATTGTACATTAATCGCACAATCTTTTTAGTATTACAATACACTATTGATTAGTACTAATTGGTTTGCTTGGGTTAAGAATAACAAATAGACTAAGTATATTTTTCGTTGGGTTTAGTTTCATTGGCTTATTTATGTTATGACTCTTAATTTAAAATAATTATACTATGACACATTGAAATTTATGAACATGTGCACATAAGTTTAATTACTTTAAGTACATAATTTTGTTAGTTTTAAAATACACTATTGAAAATCAGGAATAAAAACTATATAGTTTCAAAGTAGTTACAATCAGTAATATAATATTATAACATAAGTAGTTAATACATGTACATATATGGTTAGACATACCAAGTATAACAAAAGTAGTAAATACTTATACTCCCTCTATCCCGAAAAAAAAGTTTGGCTTCGCCAATGTACAACCTTTTATTTTTGGTCAACCAAGTGAAGGTACAATTCATTTTACACTACTAATTTCCTCATTAAGGATATTGTATATCAAGATACCATTTTAATGTATTTTATTTCATTAAGGGTATTTTGAAAATTTTGTTGAAATATCAACTTTGACTTTTGAATCTAGACTCTTTTTTGAGACAAAAACTTGTTTAGAAATTAAATTATTATTTTTTTAAGACAGAGAGAGTATATATATACATACATACACATATATATATATATATAGTTAGAAGTTAATACATAAATAATATAGTTATAATAAAAGTAATTATTACATAACATAAGCAGTTTAGTGCATATATATATACATATATATATATATATATATATAGTTTTATGTACACACATAGTGACACACACATGTTAATTATTCATCTATTTGTTTATCTTTTAAGTAAGTAATATATAATCTTAAATATATATAATCTATATAAACTTAAATATATAATATACATAATTTTTTCAATCTCAACATGAAAATGTAAATATTATTTTTTTTCCTTGAATTATTTAAAACAATTTCACTTTAACCATTTAATAACTAATTAACATTTCAAAATTTTAAATTTTAAAAAATTTAAGTTAGAATTTTTTTAAACCAACATAGCATTGTAAAGTGAAAGATTCATTATTGGTTTAAAAAAGTAAATTTTTTATTATGAATAATTGAATAAAAAGTTTGAATGCTTAAGAAAAAAAAGGAGGGAAAACGAAAGAGAAAAACGGAAGTAAAAAAATAAAAGGCAGCTCCAATAGTTTGAAAACATTTTTTTTTCCTTTGTCAATACACTTAGGCTCTATTTGGTTCCATAGAATTGGAATTGAATTAGAATTGTAATTATGTAGAATTGAATTTATTATATTAGAATTTCAAATTCTTTGAATTCTTTTGTTTGGCAAATCAATTGATTCGAGATAGAATTCATTTATAATTTTAAATTCTTTGTTTGGATATAAAAATACACCTAAATTGAAATTCTAAGTATAATTAAAATATAACTATGCATTCAAAGGATTAGTTATTAATATTGATTCATATGTGATAAATAATTTTAATCGAATATTTAGGTAGATAGAAGGAGGCCCAAAAAAAATGAAAGAAAAAAAAAGAAAAAGGGCACGGCACGCAATTGAATGAAACTACATGATTCGAATCTACTTGGAACTAAAATATAATCGCCAAAACATGCATAGTGCCACATTAGTTTCCTATCTAGGAAAATAGGCTCTACAATTGCAAGTCCTATATGAGACAAAGACTCATTTGGAGGATGATTGGAATATTATCATTACTAATTATAGCTGCAATTCTCACCGCCTTGTGTCCTTTGGCCAAAGGGACAGAGTCAGAGGGTTCTGTATCCAACTCCAAGGTAAAGGAAAAATGGACTGAGGCTACCTTTTAGTTCCCCGGGCAAGGAGTTGGAAGGCCTCTCACGAGAATGATGTGTAGTAATGGTGGAGGCTCAACTGGAGGTGCTATTTGGTTAACCTTTTTTGTTTTCATGATAATTAGAGTAAGTCTGGTACTGTAAAACCCAAAGAGACCTTGAGGCTGAGCCCTTTTCCCACACTCGTAAGTCTCAGTTTTTTCTCCTTCCATGTTTCAGATAGGGCGAGGTAGTACTTTGTTCAGTTTTATCCTGCACTGTTCGGTCCGAGTTTGTTTTCAAATTATGTTGAGATGATTGACTTTTTCCCTAGACGGGTCAATAGATAAAGTAGGGTCATGAGGATTACTACAACTCCCACTCATTTTATTTCGTTTTTCATTAGACTCTAGTGTCGGCGAAAAGGAAAAAATATGGACATCCCTCATCTGGATTTCTCCAACCCGTACCCATTCTCGAAGGTTTCTTGCACTCCCAGCAGACCGAGTTTCTTCAAATTCAGGTAAGGGTATTACAACTTCCAACAGGCCGAGAAGTCCAAATTCGGGTATGGTTCTTGAACTCCACTTTGTACTTTTGGGAGCGGTTATGCCTTTCACTTTTTCATATAGAGGGTACCACAGGCCATCAGCAAGGAAGCAACACAGGAACAAACTGAAATGGAGGGTTAGGAAAAATGTGGAAAGAAAAAAAAAACAAAACAAAAAAAAAGAAAAAAGAGAGGAAAAAACCAGGGAAAAAAAAAGGGGAAACAAAAGGAAAATACAAAAAAAAAAAGAGAGAGAGAAGGGGCAACAAAGATGAGGAAATAGATAGGAAATTAGAAAGTTCGGCTAGTACAAGATCCCCCTGAAGCTCTATTCTCCCAATATCCTTACTTATTTTGGTTTCTAAGGATCTCCTTGTTGTTATGTAAGTTCAGTACGCATAATATTTTGCCATTGCTGTTACACTAGCTGATGTAGTAGGAATACTGGGAATTTCTGTCTTTAGGTGACTCTTTCATTCTGGCCTTATAGTCTCCAAAAGTTATTATCTTACCTATTGCTCCAATGAATACTGAGTTGGCTGAGTTGGTATTACTCTTCTAGACAAAGATCAAAAGTGGTAACAAGAGGAAAAAAAAACTGGAAAAAAAAAGAGAAAAAAGTAGGAACAAAGGAGAGGAAATAACAAGTAAGAGGGAAAAAAAAGGAAAAAAAAAACAAAAAAAAAGAGAGAGAAAAAAAAAGAATTGTAAATAAATAAAGAAAGAGGAGGCAGATAATGGTGCCTTAGTTATAAATACATTGGGTATGGTCGCATGCTACAAATGAGTTAGGGATTACATCCACTTCCTAGATTGGTTAGATGTAGTCTCCTCTAAGATAAGTCTTTTAATTCTTTGGGAAGGAATGGCTCTTCTGATTTCTGTCTTCACATCTATGTCCTTTTTCCGGTTTACTCCTGAGCTACTCACTCCTGGCTATCAAGTCTCCAAAGTTTCTCAGTTTTCTAATCCTTCGACTTTAATTTTTCTCCCTTTCTACCCTCAAATTTCTGATTACTCCTGATTACTTCTGCTAGCTTGAAGATTTTAACTCTGAAGTTTCTGACTCCAAGTCACAAATGCTACTAGGAAGATTTTTAACTCAAATTCCTGTTCTGCATTTTCTACAATCGATTTATCAATGCTGCTGTTTTATTACTGCTGGTTTCACGCATTTACTCGGGGCATTTTCTGCTGGGCTTTCCTATGGTTGGACTGCTATTTGTTGTTGTTTCTTTCTCAATGGACTTGTTTACTTGTTCGGAATGATTAGTTTTTGGCAAATCTGAACTTCTTTTGAAGACCGGAAATGAGATCATGATTCCGAGATGATGAAGGGTAGCATGATGCTTTTGTGAGTATCCTAATGGTCCATTTCCTAACTAGGCTTTTGAGATTTCTCTTATGTAATAGCTACACAAATTGTGTATATGGATTGCAATTGATGTTCAAGATATATTGTCCAAACTTAGTCATTTAGTTGAAGTTAGCCATACACTATATCTCAAAACATCAATCTTTTGGCAATCCTTTAGATAGGGTAGTTTTTCTTTCATTCCATAGTTAGGGTAGATTTATTGCAAAAGCTACATTACCATTGTAACTAATGGGATAATGGCAACCCCAATCCATTATACCATTTTCCTCCTTGGCTAATCACTTAGACCAAGGAGATCATTTAGCCTTTTTGGGCTAAAATCTGTAAAAATTTTATTCTTCAATCAATGATATTGCTATCATTTCTGGAAAAAAAAACAATTTAAAAGTAAATTGAGGGGACAGTACTGAATCTGATTAGATTATGGTTCAGATAAACTTTCTAACACAAAATATCAGAGACAACATAACAGTACTAGAACCAAAACACAGGTACGCTTTACGTTGACTGAAATTTGGGAATTAAAAAATGTGATACATTAAATTTGCCACAAAAACACGCCCACATCAATAAAGCCTATTAAGGATGGCCAAGGAGAGAGCAGTTGCAGAATCACTGGAGTTTGTATATACATAAAAATATTACAAAGCAGCAAATGGGAATTTTGCCATTTACATCCAAATGCAAATCTAAAAGACAAACAAACAAATAGCAGTCCTCACCAACACAAAATGAGCAGTGTATTACTTTAACCTATGTAAGCCAATTGATTTGGCAGTTTTACATGTGATATAGACTATATCTACTTTACAAACTCTTCCAACAAGTTATATAGATGAATTAACTGGAAGAACCAAAAAATTTGCAGGGGGCATTTTGGGAGACAATTGGCAATGGCACTCCTCACATAGAGATAACCTTCTTGAGTCCACTTGGCTTCTGGTTTCCATTATAATGAAGCTGCCTTGGTCTTAGATACGCCTTGATAAAACTAAAATTATCAACTGCCTTTGCCATTCTTCAACTGGTCTCTGCTAACCCATAGTATGAAAACCCAAATATCTCTCTCCAGCTTTAATCTTCTTCAATCTTCTTGGTTGAATAAAGCTTTAATAAAGCTTCAATCTTCTTGTTTGACAACTAACATTCCTCAGCATTTCTTGTTTGACAACTAACATTCCCTAGCATTTCAGTTCCTCCATGACTGCTCGTAGTTAGCCCCCGTTGCTATTCCTCCATGGCCTCACACCCTAACCCGCCGCCATTCCTTCGTGGGAGCACACCTTAGCCTGCCGCCGTTCCTTTGTGGCCTTAAATCTTAACCCGTTTCCAGTTCATCGACCTCACTCCCTACCCCGATAACCATCTTGCTTCAACTTCAACTTCATTGTTGTCCCAATACGATCGCTTGGCGGACGAACTTAGAAGCTCGGTCGCTTGGCATCCAAATCGGCTGGCCCCAACTTAGATCTAGCGCGTTTAAGCCTCACAGGCTCAGAGACTTTAGGATGCCTACTAGAAGTTGCTCTAATTCTCTCATCCATATAAAAAACTCTGCTCAAGGCTGCCAGTTTGACTGTTGAGTCTTGCTGGCTGAGCATCTTTGCCAAGCTCTGTGAGAAGAGGAACATCAAATATCTCATCTTGAATCTTGCTGCTGTCGCTGTCGATGTTCTGTTGCGGGCATACACTGAAAAAACAAAGCCCTTTCTTCTTCGTCTTTCCGATATGGATCTATCATTATCTCTATTTTTCTTCAAGAAAGGTTTCACATTGAATTTTCCTTTGTATACTTTGTGAATTTGAATTTCTGGGTTTTGGCCGTTCCAATGGGATCTCACAGAGGATAAACCAAATTCGATGTGCGAGACCTCAATTTCACCAAGCCTAGATTAAGAAGCTATAATAGAAATCAAGGGGCAGCCTCGAGGATTCTTCACGGTTCTCGTGTTGCATTCAGGAAATCTGCCCCAAATTTAACTTTTATTTTATTTTTTGTTTGGGGGGGTTTATCAGCTGAAGAAAATTGTTGTGATGGGCATCTTGAGGAACGTATTAGGTTTGTTGGGCCATGTTTTCTGGATTCTAGTATCAATGTTGAATTTTTGGTATGTTACTTTGCTACGTTTGAGTTTGATTAGATTGCCTAACTTTGTCAATTAAAACCTGTTCTAAAATTTGGGTTGCCTTTCATTTGGTAATTGCAGCTGGGATCACATTCTATCACAGCTCTGCTAAAGGATTGTTTTGTTGGTGTATCCTAGTTAATTTCTTGCCCACTTCACTTGATTTAGTAGCCAAAACTTCAAATTTAGGATGCCCTAAAAGATTTGACAGCTTACGAAAGATTAGGATGGATTCTTTACTCTGAAGAATTCCTCAATTCCTATCATTCTTTAACACTAGAACAACACTCCACCAATCGAAATGTTACTACTCCAGCTAATGAGGACAAAAAGGAAGAGCCAAAGGAAGAGGGTGATGATGACATGGGATTTAGCTTGTTTGATTAGGTTTGGGGGTTTTGTTTTGAGAGATTTGCTTATTTTTTTAATTGCGAAAGGAAATTAGGAAATTGTGTTAAAAGAGTGAGTTGTACTATTAGTTAAATGAATAATGTAAGCTGATATGGGATGTTATGATTTAGAGCTTTTGAAGATTTTTGTTCATAGAAGTGTTTTAATTGCAAAAAAAAAAGAAGAAGAGAAAAACAAAAAAAGATTGCTGCCTAATTATTAAAAAGCATAGTTTATGCATTATTCCTGTAGATTTGTTGCGTATGGTCGATAATTAATTTTTGTTGATACTGCTATATTTGTATATGATTTGGTTTTTGTGTTTGAATTTTGATGCTTTCTCTCGATTGCTACGAGTGTCTTGATGTTTGGAGCAGATTTTTGGTTTCCCAATTGAGATTCTTGGATAATAAGCCGACCCATTCGAAATTACTAGATTATTTCAAGTAAGTTTGTCAAAGTTTCCATCTTTTTTTGTTTCGTCGTTGTGTATTTTGGTTTAGGTGCTTTCTTTACTTCAAAATACATGTAATGACAGCTCAGCTATCCCGATCCTGTTGTTCTGACCCCCTGCCTATTGTACTAAATCGTAGTACTTCAGAGATTAGATTGTACTAATTAAAGAGAGCCCTTCCGTTTTTTACCCCTACCTAATTGTTAGAGGTCCTTCATACAATCACATACTAATCCAATGGAGAATTTTTTAGAGCATTTAATAACGATCAATATCTGATCAATATTGTGGGTCATATGCCACATGTAATCTTTACTTGTTTAGGCTTTATTGATAGATTATGTGAAATGGTTTCATGGATTTTGTTTTTCATTTCTTTTGGAAAAGTTCTTAATTTGTCAATATCAGACCTTGAACTCATGACTCTAATCAGATACAAACCAATGTGTCATAACATTCTAATTTTTTGGTTGCTGATTGCTATATGGGAAAATCCTATTATTTTAAGAATAAAGTCATTCATGCCACATTCGACAATTGAGACCGAGAGATAAGCATACCTTTATTTTGGCTTGGATCATCAATGCTAATGGCTATTGAGTAAGATTTCTCATATCTTTTTCTGTGTCTTAAATGAGATTTTTGAATGACACATAAATTTCTGATTGACTCAACCTGCTGCATGCTGCTGAAATTGTAGAATTTTGTCCTCGAATCGCTTTATTGGCTTCATTGTTTGTGTTTTTGCCTAAGTGCTTACTTATTTGATTTTCATTGATATTTTTATGGAATGTTTGCAGTGACTCATCTTCCACCACATGGAGTAGATGCTATTCGGACTGGTCGCATAGAGTATGATAGTTTTGGTTGGTGTTCAAAGGGTTTCTTTTGATTCTATATGACATATGATAGATAATGAAACTTTAGTTGTGTACTTTTGTAGGATAAGAAATGCTGTTTTTGTTTTGGTGCATCATTAACTTTGGATGTTTATGCTTTTATTTTAGTACATTTTTATATTGACATTATCCTAACTCTTATGTCATGTAAATAATATAACTGTTATATTTTGTGGGGATATGTTAGTTTTATCTATTGATAAATACTTTATATGGGTATGTTCTTTTGTTGTGCGTATTTTGGTGTTGTATTGCTAGTTTTAATTTTGATGTCGTTTGGATGTGTGTATTGGAAAACACAGGATTTAAAAAAATTGGGAAATGTTATATTTCATTTTGTACTGCATTTAAGAGATTGGATGGTTTGATACTGCATTTTAATGTCGATCTTTGGATTCGAAAAAATTGAGAAATGTTGTATTTTAATATTGATGTTGTTTGGATGGTTTAATACTGCATTTAAGATATTAGTAATGACTTGAATTTTGTCACCAACACATTATTATTAACCACAAAAATCGTCATCAACAATCATGCGATTATATGTTACTTCAACAATTAATAATGACAACTATTGTAGCATGGACAATTAGTCACAAATCTACTAAATTTAGTGACAAATTGGTGAGAAAACAATGTGGTTACTAATGGTTGTCCATATGAGAATACTTGACAATAATAATTCATCACTAACTATGGTCATTTGTCCATAATTTGTTGACGAATTTAGATGGTCACAAATAGTGTTTACCTTTTTATGTACCTTGACCACCATATGTCGTGACTAAAAGTGATCATCAATTCATATTTTTTTGTGACGAACATGTACTATCAGTGACCGAAGATGTCATATTTTGGTAACCATTTTATGTCGTCACCAATAGCGTGACGATAGCTTCTGGTCACTAGCTAGTACCAATTTGTAACCACCTTGGTGACGAACATGTATTAGTGATGAAATTTCTTTCACCACTATGTGACGACAGGGTTTTGGTCACCGGATTCCATTAACCACTTTGACAACTATTATATTTTTATTAACCACTTTGACTATGTGACTAAAGGTCGATTTTCTTATAGTGACTATTGACAACAAAGATGATACTATTCTCTTCATTGCATTTATGAATGGCATTAAGTTTGGGAACTTTAGTTGGAGATTAACTTAGGGTTACCCCAACTTGTATGCGGATGCACTGGTTTGTGCAAACAAGGCAATCTGAGTTGAGGAGTTAGATTGGAATATGTAAGAGTTCTACGAGTTCAATAGAAATAAGTGCTAAAATGAGTAGCACAATCAGGCTCAGGACAAGAAAGGAAGATTTCATAAATACCTCTCTTTCCTTCAAAACATGGAGACACAGCTCAGAAGTATTATCAGGACAAGGTCCTCATCCTAATGAATGTCAACCACATAAAAGTGTTTCAAATAACCCAAACAGAGGGCATATTGAAAAAGCTTTCCTGAATGGTTGCTCTAGATCATTTATAAAATAGGAAGAAGTTTTGCTTTAACCATGAAATGCATGATCATGATACAAAAGATTATATAGACCTTATATACAAGATAGAACAAGCCAAAAAGGTATAGTGAGTTGAACCACTACGTCGCTAGAAGCATAGGTGGACAATGCTCATACTGAATGAATGAGGGCTTGAGCCGAAATTGCAAAGATAGAGACCACTAGGGTGTTTGAGGAGGTTAGGATTATGAAAGACAGGTCACCTCACCAAAAGACCCAACCAGAGAATTGCCAGTGTGATACATGTGGTCTCTTGGAATGGCCTATGGGCATAAAAAGAAATTCGATGATGAATCCCGAGCACTTTCTTCTCAGATGATTACTTACTGGTAGAACTATTAAATGATTCAATAGTTATCAATATTGTGATCTCTAATTACCAAGTAAAGAGAGTATGAGAAGATAAATACAATTCGATGAATATCATGTATGAAGGGGTGTTCAAAAAAATTAAGGTTGATAGGAGCCTACTAAAGCTTGTGAATTCTTTGCTAGTTGGATTTAGCAATATTCCCATAAGACTTTTGGGAAAGACACATTTGCCAATAATTTTGCAAGGAGATTTTGTGAGCTTTCGAACTAAGATATTGGAATTCATGTTGGTGAAAGGGACTTCAACTTATAATTATTTCTTAGATAGGTGATGAGTATTAGATCTCAACCCAACATGTAATGCCCAAGAAGTCCAACCCATGAAAGGTTCTGTAGATAATAAGTATGCTTGACCTCAAAATCCTATAATAGCGTGTTCTTCTGATCTCAGATCCCAAGTATAAATACCCTATGATTACATCAGATAAATGATGAAAACCCTAATTATTGTATCCTACTGCTTTTGATTATCCCACAACCCTAATACTAATTTAAACATCGGAGTATCTATCAAAGAAACCACCTTGGGATCTGTTTTGTAAGTTTCTTTCTAATTGAAGAGTTCGAAAGTAGTCTAACTTAGATCAAGTGGTAGATATTCTCTTCATCACCTGGCTCCATCTGTTGGAAACAACTTCTCTTTGATTAGTTGTTAACCTTTGAAAGCTATATCTACTAACTCGTTCTCTCCCTCAACGTTAAACATCACAACCTTAGTAATATGGTGAATACTCATTCTCATGGCAGCAAGTGAGTTGGTGGAATAGGTTAGGAAAAAGATGGATCAGATTGCTCTGGCTTTACTAAAGCTAGCTAAAACTATTAGGAGATATATTTGAGAGGTTTGAACGAGCTTCGATTGGTGAAGATGACCACCTCCATTGCTCTATCTCGGACCATCGTGATTGGCAGATAGAGAACTATGATGATGATGATGATTGGCCATTCCTAGAATAAAATTGGGTTCAATTTTAAGAGTTTAGAAAGGAGAGGTAAAACAAAAAGCCTATGAGAGATAATCAAGGATGCAAAGACCAGGATAACGATCACAGTCAAACAAGCAATGGAAGGAAAGATCCATCAGAGTCACACGTCTATGACGTGATAGACTCAATGCAAAAACGCACGATGATACTAAAAATCCTCGCATTAATTATCTCTCACAAATTAGCAAGAGAGTCCAGGATGATATTCAGAATTTACTACGGTCAGATGATGAAGGGCATGCCCCTTCAACATTTGCATCTCACATACTAATCACCCAAATCCCACAGGCTTTAAGATGCCAATAGATATAGGTATACGATGGGGACTTTGATCCCCTAGATTTTTTTTCTTATTTTAAGTACGCAATGAAGCTCAAAATTGCCCTAATGGAGGTAATATGTAAGGCATTCCCTATCTACCTAAAGAGCAAGGTTCGTACTTGGATAGATGGGTTGTCTCGAGGTAGCATCTCATTGTTCAGGTAGTTAGCACAGCTCTTCTACTCCTACTTTTTCTAGAGAAAAAAGTTTGATAAAATAACCAATGACCTGATGAACATCAAACAAGTAAAGGACAAGTCTCTGAAATCATATGTGAAAAGGTTCAATGATAAGAGTTTGCAAGTTGAGAGTTGTACAAATCAGTTGATGATTTTCGCTTTTATGATCGGTCTAAACCTTGGCCCTTCCTACACCAAATTAACTTAGGATACTCTCACCTATGTCCAAACCCTCTGGCAGATGGTTGAGAGGTACACAAAAGGAGAAGAAGCCAACTAGCGAAAAAGAGAAAATAAGAAAAATGAGGAAAAAAACAAGAAGAAAATTCTAAGGGCAAAGGTAATCAAAGCATGGCTAAAAGTGCGTTTGAAAAACTTAATTACAGTCGGGGTCTTGTAGAACCTCATATCCAACATAAAAACCCCACACCCCTGATGAAGAGTCGTACTAAGATCTAAGCCATCCACAAAGATATTTTGAAACCTCTAATGCCATTAACTGTTGACCCTCACAAACAACCTCATCATTTGTGGTGTTATTTCCATAATGACCCTGGTCATGATATTGAAAATTGTAATGATTTGAAAAAAGAAATTGAGAATTGCATAAAAAATGGAATGTTGCAATAACACATCTAGAGGTGGTAACTGCACTATGATAGATCCCATCCTTAGTGAGGAGGCCAAGAAAGCGGATACAACTATGGTGGCCAAGGTGGAGGCCAATACTAGGGAGGCAAGGTGCGTCTGGAGCTTGAACAAATTATAAGCAGAGGTGAGATCCTATCCCAAGCCAATAGCTTCAAGCAATCTTTTAGTAGCAACAATAGCCATTGTAACAATCACCCTTCGAACAATAGAAATGTCAAAGATATAATCCATGCTATCTTTTGTGAATACCTTGAAGGGCAATCACAAGCCGCCATAAAGGCTAATGTGAGGAGAATCTCACTTTAAGAACTAGTCCAAAAAAGGTTCAAACCATTCGAAGTTATCACCTTTTTGGATGAAGATGTAGTGCCACATATCTACCTTCACAATGGCGCCTTAGTAAATAAAACTATAATTGCAAATAAAAAGGTATACAGTGTGTACATAAATGATGTAAGTGTTGTGGACATTCTGTGAATTGACTGTTTCTAAAAGTTGGAAATTAACTTCGGAGTTTTGAGGCCCATGAATATGCCATTGGTTACTTTTACCCATGAGGGGGTGCACCTGATGAGAATTATCACGCTGGCCATCACTATGAGGGATTATCCCCAAGATAAAACAATCATGACAAATTTCTATGTCATAGACACACCCTCCCATTTTAATGCCATAATCGAGAGGTCCCAGATGAATAAAGCCAAATTCATTAAGAAAATTTGTCAATACATGGCTCGCAAATGCATGCACGTGGCATTGAAAGGAAAAATAGTGGAGATGAGAGGTATTCATTCCCTCCAAACAATATGTGAACGGGAACCTGATCATAGGGTCACACATTTGGGAAATGAAATCCTAACCACTAGAAATCCTGAGGCTGCATTCAGTAACCCCAGGGTACTAAACCATTAGATAAAGCACAAGAGGCACAAAAGATAATAGACAAAGTATAATAGGTCCTGATTAATGATGAGCATTTAGATCAGGTGGTCCAAGTTGGAGCTTCATTGCCAACCAAGGTGAAAAATAAAATTGTCAGTCTGCTACGATAATACAAAGAGGTATTTGCTTGGAGCAAGGATGACATTCTTAAGATACCCCTTACCTTGATGACTCACAAGATGAACATTGACTCTTAAATAAAGCCAAAAAAAAAAAAAAGATATTCACTCTAGAGAGAAACATGATTATCAATGAAAAAGTGGAAAAACTGCTCTAGTCTGATATACTAAAGGAATTTTTCTATCCAACTTGGCTCGCCAACCCGATGTTAGTCAAAAAGCCCGATGGCCTTTGGTGTATGTGTGTCGACTATACTGATTTGAATAAATATTGTCTAAAAAGCTGTTACTCTTTACTTGTTATAAATCAAAAAGTAGAAGCCATCTCGAGATATGAAGTCCTACTGTTTTTAGATACTTACAAAGAGTATTATCAAATGCTCATGGAGGATGAAGATGCAGAGAAAACCGCTTTCATCCTTGAAATGAGCATATACTACTATAAAAAGATGTCATTTGGGTTGAAAAATGTCGAAGCCACATATAAGAAGTTAGTTAACGGTGTCTTCTCTAAGTAGTTAACGGAGCCACATATCGGAGCCACATACTGTTTTTAGATGCTTACAAAGGGTAATTATCAAATGCTCATGGAGGATGAAGATGCAGAGAAAACCGCTTTCATCCTTGAAATGAGCATATACTACTATAAAAAGATGTCATTTGGGTTGAAAAATGTCGGAGCCACATATCAGAAGTTAGTTAACAGTGTCTTCTCTAAGTAGATAGGCAGAAACATAAAGGGGTATGTCAACAACATGGTAATCAGAAGCAAGAAGGCCAGCTATCACCAACATGAGGGGTCGAAGGCTCTTTCTAGTTGTTGTTTCTTCTTCGACGAGCATGACTGGGATCATCTTACCCTTGATCATTTTCCGAAGGTCATATATTATGCCTTTGCCCTTTGAAACTCTTCAAATAGCACCCGGTTCTGCTCCAAAAAAAGCTCTCTCATCTTCGTCGTACTACTGATACATCTGCCAATCATCATGATTTGAAGCATTACGGCGTAAACTTTCACCTTCGTGACTTCACATCTCTCCGGTATGTCCTTCAAGCACGAATTGCCACCGCCAGCAGTGCCAGAATGGTGAGGCCTCTATTCTCTCTAACTTGTGCTGTCAATTTGCTTGTGACCATGAGAATGAGTATTTACCATTTTTGATACCGAAAAATGAGTATGCGGATATACCTTCTAGGAAAAAAATTCAAAAATCTTTTCCCATAGACAACGCCAATTAATGAAGGTGTAATCCGCAACCCGATCCATCCAACACAATTTGTGGAGTTATAAGCACTACAATCACAAACACCTGCAAAACAGATCTCAAAGTGGTTCTCCAAAGTAAAAACTCTAATGTCTAAGTTAGAGAGTGTTATTGGAAAGTTCAGTGCAAAATAGCAAGATAGTAGAAAAATTAGAGTTCCTCCCCCTTTACTTGGTTGCTCAACTTAATATATATATCCTACCTCCGAGATCCACGGGGCACATTATAACGGTTCTTCTTAAATGTCGCATGCCGTTAGCGACTTATGGATAGGTTTGGACTGCTGAGTTCTCACATTGTTGGTGTGGTCCAAGATCCCACATTGTTGGTGTGGTTTTGGTGTGGCCCAAGTTCCCACATCCCTAGACCATAAACTGATGTCTGATATACATAACAAGAGTTATTGGGTTCTAAGTCGAAATCCAATATACATCAGTTCCTTTATAATACAATAAAGAATTTAGTTTTAAAAACAATTATTTGGAAAAAAAACTTTATTTTTTCTGTAAAATTTTTGTATTACTCTTTTTAATAATGACGCTGTATAATTCAAATTAAAAAATAATGATAAAAATAAAAAAACTATACATTTAATGACACATTACATGTATTGTACATTGCAAGTTAAAAAAGTTATATTAAATTAAAAATAGATTTTTTTTTAAACGAATGGAGTATTAGTTTGTAGACTAATTAATTGAAATTTTGTAATTTTTAGCTTTACAGCAACTACGAATTTTCTAACGAATTGTAGGGTATCAAATGAAGCAATTGATAGAATACGTAATATGGCTTGGATCTTGCATGGATTACGTGACAAATTCAGTTGATTGCATGGATTTCCTAACAAACAAATTACTGGTATTATATGAACAAATATAATTGCTTTTCTCATTACAAATATTTACCTGCAAAATAAGAGAGAAGTAAAAAGTAAAAAATAATAATGTACGGTGTAAAATTGAGGATTTACCATAACCTCAAAATAAGAATTTGGAAGGAGTCAAAAACGGGCCTCGTTGTCTAACAATTGGTTAGGGGAACCGGGAAAAGAAACCCAAAAAAATCCCAAACAAAACGATGCAAAAATCTTTCTCCGCTGTTTTCCTAGGATAGAATAAGAAAAAGGAAATCTCTGAGCTGATGCTTTGCCGCTTATCTCCTGTAATTTTATCTACAGAGTTCCAGGTAATTATTCTTCATCCTTGATTTCAAAGTTTTTTCCATAATTTTTTTGGAGTTTAATTATTAATTAATTATATGTTTTCTTTTCCTAATGACTAATGTTTCAGATTAAATTTATGGAATTTGGTGCATATTTTGATTAATATACGTATGGGGAAAATTATATTCCTATCCAGAACCAAAATGTCAAAACCATGTTGATGTTGATTTTTTTGGGGCAATGGTTGAAATCATTGATGGTAATTTTATTTCTATTGAATAAAAACTGGGAATTTTTAGATTCGTTGGAAAAGATAAAGGAAATTCTAATTGTTTTCTTTTAAACAACGAAACTAGTGGCATGTTAATGTGAAAATTAAACATTTGACATATATAGGATGAAAACTGGTTTGAATAGCCCCTAAGCTTTTATAAGGCATAGAAAATGTTACTCTCTCTCTCTTTTAAAGAAGAATTCACTTATAATTTGCCAATTTGGTACAATTTTTCCTAAATTACAAGGTATCACACACTTAATGCATTATTAAATTTATACTTTTATATTTTATCCTTATTTTTAATTTACATTATTATTATTAGTAAGTGTAGTACAAAAATTTCATACCAAAAGTTGACTCTTTCATTGAAACAAAGAAAATTTTTAAAATTGAACTCTGTTTTTTCTTTTTTTCTTTTTTGAAGAGAGAACTCTTTTCTTGAAACCAAGGTTGTATTTGATATTGAGGTTACTAGGCATATATTCTTATTTTATGTTGTTTATTGTTGGTATTTTTATGAAGATAGTGAACTAAAAATTAGGATACTCTTGTTGTTGCTTTAAAGATGGTTGTAGCATTATAATCTTACTTCTAATTGGCCATTTAAGGAAGAAGACAAAACATTCCACTTTTGTTAAGCACTTGAATTATGTTCTATTTTTAAAATTACCTTCCCATGAGAGGTTCTTTTGAAAGGGACAATCACCATAATATTGGATGGACCAAAGCATGCAAAACCTTACATGCCTTTAGATACCATTAAAGAAGAAAAACCTTAAATAATTTTGAGAGGGAAAAAAAGAAAGAAAGAAAGGAGGGAGGGATATATTTGATCCTATTATGTTTTTCATAGTAATAATCATCACTCTTTTTGTTATGAAAGAGCCATTATTTTCTGATCTTTTATAAAAATAAAAGATAAAGACGATAAAGTTTTTTTTTTTTTGGATTTATGGTAATCATGGTATGATAAAGTTTAGTGAGATTTCTATGCTTAGTCTCGGTTTGCCTCGAGATATTTGGAAGGCTCAGAACCTAAGCCCTGGTAGATTCAGGACAAGTGTAAAGCATAGAGAGTAGCCTCTTCTTTTCTCTTACTGATATGGCATTTGGCCTTCAAAGAGTAATTCAATTGCAATTAAGTTATTGTTTGATGTTTTAAAAAGATTTTTTTCTTTTTTTTTTTTAAATGTCCTTGACAGTTTACTAATGCATAGGATGGTAACAGCCAAGGGACATTTTGTGTTTTCCCAAAGGATGATATAGTAATCCCAAGACACTTGCATTGACTGATGTAATCAAAAAGTTTTATCCATTTTCAGGTGTTGTTCTGAAATAGTTTCTTTGAGTTTAATACAGAACTAGGATGGCTGAACAACCAAGGAGAGGGGAACAGCCGGAGAAGCAAAAGATTGTTGTGCCTCGTATCTGTATGGAGACAGTGCAGAACACATCAAGAGAAACAACATCAACTCCAACATCACCAATGTCCCTAAGGAAAACATCTAGTGTCAAGTATAATTGTCTGTGCTCACCAACAACACATGCAGGCTCTTTCCGGTGTAGATACCACAGGACAGTTGGTTTCAGCCGCAATAGCTTGTCTGTTGGCTCCAAACTCTCTGAGCTAACGGGTAAAATCAACTGAGATGTCTAATGTCATTGCCTTCCAACAGCCTATGTTTTTTAAATACTTTCTGAACCAAAACTGTGGAAGCAACGCTTTACATACTTGTGATGATTTGCTTTAGGCCCTTTTGAATGGATATTGATCTCTAGTTTATTTGGAAAGACAAGGGTTTGGTGAATTATTTGGTGCACCATTATGCTTGACTTGCTTTACTGGGGACGATTTCTATACTTGCTAATATGCACTTTGATGGATCGTTGTTCTGCTAATGCTTTTCAGTTCTTGCGTGCTGCTGCTTGCATACGTATAGATTTGAAACTGCAATTATGGCAATTGTCCATACGTATAGATTTGCAACGACAATTGTGGCAATTGTCCGATGCGTACATCATAGAAAGCAACATTACGATGACGCAATGAGAATCACAAAATCATGAGACTTCCTACAGAGTTTTTCAGTTTTCTGCAAAATAATTATGGCCCTGAAACTATGTAATAATTAATAGATATCACAAAATACAGGAGAGAACTTTCTCATGGAAATTAGATGAAGACGAACTACTGATGTCCATTTTCCGAAACATTTTTCTCAATCTAGGAGGTAAAACTTCAGCAATCATCCATCTTGAAATAAGTCAAATTAGCAGTAAAATATGTAGCAAGCTTGCAGTGGAAAAGTCACTAAGTCAACACTAGACTACAATCGCAACAAACCAAATAGAAACTCAAGTTGACTAAAGCATCAAGCTCTTGAAAATATGTACAGTATTAATATTGGCCACAAGGGCCCGTCACCATGAAGGACGCAGAACACTGGTTTTGTACACTACTATGCTGTACAAGGGAACGTCTCACATTGGACAAGTGTTTTCTTCTTCTTCTTGAGGTAGCATGTAATTACGGCAAAGGGGGCATGTAACATGCCAATACTTCAGCCACTTCTCTAGGCACAACCTGTGAAATACATGACCACAAGAGAGGTGGTTTATCTCTGCATCTGACTCGAATTCAGTCAGGCAGACTGGGCATTCATGGCAGAAGTTACTGCATTTTAGGATTGAATCATAACGAATTGCAGGGGTTCTGCTTCGGAACTCCTCCATGTAGGACTCTGAGGGGATTCCACGGCATTCTAATGATTCCAATGTGTCTTCAATTGAATAATCTTCCCATGAGGCAATGTTGATGCCAACAACATGAAGAATTGAACGAATTATCTCTTTGACAATAGAGATTGATATAGCTGTGTTTACCAGAATTACGCAGAGCACCCCCCCATCGGCTGGAGTTGAGTATGGTGAGAGACCCATGGATAGCGAAATGGCTAGTAGATCTGCCGGACAAAACAAGATGTCAAAAACAAGCTGGTAATAAAAGTAGCTAGGAAAAGAGAGCAAGCGGCAAAAAAATGGATAAGGTTGACATCATGATAAACAAATTTCAAACTGCAGAATCAGGTTGCAATGCAAGGATATATAAACCAGCACCTTTGAACCAAAATCTTTCGTGTCAGATTTCTAAGATATCTAAACTGTTAAAGAGACACTAAGCTTCCACATGAAAACTGGTTCCAATTTTTTACTTAACTGGAAGAACCAATGACATTTTCTGCTTCTTTCCATTTGAAAGTCCTCAAAAGACATGCCGTTTTAATAAACATCAGCTACAATCAAAATAAAAATCTCAAGTAAAATTCAGGACATCTCAGTTTGAGCATGACCAAATTCTGTCCTTCATGATGCTTCCAAGTAAGCATTTTTAACAGGAATTTCTGAGAACATACCATCTAAAGTTTGTTGTGCTGGCTCCATCGACGTGGTTTTTTGTTTTTTTTTTTGGCTTTCTTTTGACCTAAAGACTAGGTATATAGAGTCTCACTGTAATTAGTAAAGAAATGCTCCAACAAGAGATTTCTTATCAAACCTCAAAAGACTTGTTTACAAGGTCTTATTCTCATTAGTAAAGAAATCCTTCAAGATGAGACTTTTTTTTATCGAAATATTAAGTTTAAAATGTCTTGTTATCATCCGTTAAGCCCTTGAAACATTGGATAGATTAATCAGAAAACTTAAGGCTAGGGGTTACAGTCGACAATGCAACATTTTGAATGGGACATCTCTAATTAAGAACTGCACCCAAAACTTTGGTTTCATTTGGCTCCTTCATGGATGTGAAGAATATGCAAAAAATCCTAATCCATAAGGACCATAACATGTGTGTCAGTTTTTTGTCTGAATAGAGAAAAAATTACTCATTTTCTAGATTATCCCTCTAGATTCACACCATTATCCAATAATGATAAAAAACCACGAAATAATTGAAACTTTGGCTACAACAGTAAATCATTCCCTATTGAACTTTGAACTCAATCAACTATCTGGAAAGCACTGAAAGATTGATGGCACTTGAACGAACAACAAAAAATAATTTAGCCTCACTGTAGGACACCCATAATGGATACACCCATGAAAGGGAAGCATGGCAGATATTAAAAAGAGGGATTTAAGAAAGGTTATTCCAAGAGGTTGCCTCACTTAATCATTAGGTACATATCTTTTTATCATCACAATAGGTAATAAGGAAAACACGACTTTGGCCCAGTAAAATGATAAACTGATCGATGCCTCCAGTAAAAATCAATGTCGCATATGACAAACAAGCAGCTAAGGGATAGGGTAAGAAAACGACTTTAAGTACAAACTAGCTTGAATAGAATCTCGAAACAGAAATGTAAGACATATATGCCCATGAAGTTGGGCACACATTTGATCAAAAAGTAGAGAGTCTTATCCAAACATATCCTTAACTTCATTTCTATTTTAAATCTTCTTCGGCAAATAATCAAATCCTATACTTGCTACATCCCATGATAGAATATCCACATTCCAGTAACTGAAATTAGGAGAAGCCACTTATGCTACACTCAAATACAAATTAAAATAGCTCCCCACCAAGAAACTAAATGCAAACGAGAAGAGGGAAAGGGAAAGTCCCAAGGGAAAAAGCAAACAAATTGTTTTTCAACAAACCTGCAAAAAATTGGGAAAAAAAAAAGATACAAGTAATCCGGGATAGAAACTATACGTAGACTACAGCTTTCAGAGTTGAACCAGAAGCAGATTGATCCAACACAAAAATAGGGAGACAGATTCATCATCAAGAAAATATGAAAAAGCAAAACAGAAGAAAAGGGCTAAAAATAAAAAACAAATCAACAACCAAGGGCTACAAACAGAACCCAAAATCATCACGACCTTGAAAATCCAAGATCTACAACAAAAAGTAACAGATCATACAAGCTTCCCATGTTAGCAAAGTTCATTTAAAGAAAAAGGTATACATGAAAAGGAACAAATAGCAGTAAAAAGGAAAGAGAGAGACAGAGCCACTTACAAGTTGAGCTGAAAATTTAGTGCTTCAAGGTACAGGAAGATACAGGAAGAATTGAGAAAGGAAGATGGCACATAGGATCCCAAGGTGGTAAGGGATTAAGGCAGTAGTGATAATGGCAGATGAGCAATGATTTAAGCCCCATTTCTAAGCATTCAAGAATGGCTTTGTTTATACGAGTGTAGAACAATCCTTGGCCCACCACCACTACAAGTGTCACTCTTCCTTAACAATGACATCCATGTAATCTCTCTACCATTACCGATACGCGGATCAATAAACAATATTTGGCTGGTCCCATATTTTATTCATTCCCCCCACCCCAACCAAAAAATAAAAAATAAAAAAGAACTCCCTTGGTCACGAATCGACTTTCTTTTCTTTTTTTTTTTAATCAAACTATAGGATATATAATTGCAGCAAATTTTACAAGACATAACCATAAAAAATAATTAATTTTTATGGTATTTAATCCGAATCATGAAAGAAAGTGCGATAACTAACAACAATACAAAAGATTTATCTTTTATGTTCAATTATATTTCTTTTGTTAAAAGAATTTATGTTCAATTATATTTCTTTTGTTAAAAGAAAAAAAGTTGATTCTTATTTTTTCCAAACAAAAATGAATTTTTTTTTGGTTATAATTTTATACTACAATATTTTTGGTAAATAATAATTAATTTAGCCCAATTAAAATGTAAGACATAAGTGAAAAAAATCACATAATTGATTACTTATTAAGTGTACTCCTTTTTTTCGTATATTGTTTTACTTTTTTTTTTTTACCTAGAGGTATCCCACTTTCACCGATTAGTTAGTCCCAAACTCTCTTCTGGGACATCATTAAGCTAAGTGGCCAAATTAAGTGACCCATTGACCAGGCGTGTGACTGATCCTTCAGGAGCTCAAAACCTTCTTCTGGTAAATACCTCCAGAGAACCGCTGAACCAAGCTCAAGGGCTTGTTTTACTTATGTTGATTTACAAACTTTTTATAAATATGATTATACTATTACACACTCTGTTTCAAAAGCAGTCCATTTTTAATTAGATACTGGTAAAGGTATCTTAGGAAAGGTGCAAGAATGCCTGCTTTATATTTTTAAATACAACAAATATTAATTCTAAATTATTTTAATATATATTGTAACTTTTAAATTTGGCTACATGTAATTCTTTTTAGATGGATGCTTTTATGTATGAGTGGTGACATTACACTTTTTAAGCGGTTTTTTCTTTTAATTATTATTGCACTTGTATTATACTATTGTATTGTTCGAAGAGAAGATGTAAAAATATTCTAAAATTCATATTCGGTCATTTCTAACCTTTTTCGTACTTAGCTAAGTATTATAAACAATGGAAACACATAATCTAAGCATTTTGGCCAGGCAAAAAAATGTAAAAATCCAGCAGAATTTTTTTGCTTTTCAATAAGTCTTATTTATTAAGTAAATTTTTAATTATGTAGTTATATAATTTTTTTAATTATGTTGGTTTTTAATTTTTTTTAGTTACATATCTTTATTTAATTAATTACATAAAATCTATAATTCGAAAATTAAAAATGACGGCTAAGGTGTCGAAATCTAAAAATTGAAATTAAATCAAACACCAAACACTGTAATTCATTCACAAAAGCAAATTCTAATATAAGTAAATATAACTATTAAAATATTGAAAGGAAAATAGTATAACAAGTAAAATCAATTCAAATGTTTATGTTTAAGACGTGGGTAAACTAAAATTTGATAAAGCAATCAATATTTGATGCCAATAAAGAATTAGAATCATAACATGATTCAAAATTAAAAAAAAAATTACACTTGTTATACTTGTTCAATTAGATAAATACGTATTTCAAAATTTTAAATTATGAAAAGAGAATTATACCCCCAAAGTTTATTATAATGACACTAAAATTGATTGATAAAATTAGTTTTTTCCCCCACCTTTTATCAAAATTATCTTAACACTACATAAGTATGGTTACTTTTAATTCAATAAGATACTTTTCTAAATCATTTTAATAATTGACTTCGTTTATATCCTCTTCCTATTTAAAAAAAAAAAATTCTTTTACAAACTAAAAAAGTCATGAACAAGTATCATGGAGACATTTAGCTAGTAATGGAAGAAACGAATTGGAGGCCAAAGGGATTAAAGGTTATATGATTAATTGTCAAACTACAATCCCAACAAATTAAAATTTATATGATATGATAAGAAGATTAGTATGTTTCCAAAAATTAAATTTTAGTTGTGGATATGATAAGAAGATTAGTTTATCAAGAAAAATCAAATCTTTTTTTTTTTTTTTGTAAAAATGAGGACTAAAGTAAAATTGTATAAAGCAGTGAATATCTAATGATAATAAGGTAATATAATTATAAGTTAGTGGATAACTACTACTCTTTAATTTACTCATTAGTTAATATAAATATGCAGAGAAATACACTTATATGAAAAGTAATATATTACAAAATAGAAACAATAAATAAAAAGATGGAAAGGGGAAAAAAATCAACTGAAATTGTACTAATTAATTCAAAGTCTATAAGAATATGCATTTATTCACCACCTCATTGATAATAGATGATAAAATGAAAGAGATTAGTAATATTTAATAATAATATAGTGTTAGAATTGTAATAGAATTCTAAATTAGTGGATAATAACTTCTTTTACTACTCAATTCAAACAAATACATAAACAACATAATTACATGAAAAGTAATAGAAATAAAAATAAAAATTTCAAACTTTTTCTTAAAAAAAATTAAAAATGAGAAAAACAACAAATGAAGTCAACAAGTTTGAGGGAAAAATTAAACTAAAAGGATGTGATATGTTTAATATAATTCTGGCTGTGTCATTAATCACAAGTTGTTCTTTAATATTTTGGGAATGTTATTTAATTATCCTATTCACTGAAGTGTTATTATTATTATTTTTTTAAAACGATAGTATATTAACAAAGTGGCACAATAGCCAATATACATACCCACAAAGGGGTTAGATGAGCTTCGTAGTGTTACTACTAGTTATAGCGCTATAACCCACGAAAACAAATGAACCTCTAGGATCTAATAAGGCCCCCAAAGGGGCAAAAAGGCCCACAAGGGACAAAACTTGCACAGCGGGACAAAAGGTCGATTAGAGGGCAAAACCCGTATAGCTACACACACGTTGAAATCTAGATGACTTAGGATCAACCAAAATTACAACAAACTATGAAATTAAAGTGTTGTCTTCAATGGAAACCGCAAATCTGCAAAAGATGAAAGAGACTAAACGCCAGCATTTCTAACTTTCGTCCTATACTGTTTGTGTAGCTTCTGAAAAATTACAGTCGTTGAATAACGTGAAACCAAAACTACTACCGCGGTGAGACGTTGAATAGTTGGCTCCAAACTATTACCATTTACTGAAAAAAAAAATACACCACCAAAGTCATAGTATACACCTAAAAAAAAACAGTCGCCTCAAGGCTAAGATAAAAAAATTTACTATTCTTAGAGGCGAAATTTGGTGTGATTTCAGTGCGGAATGTTGCACTGTAGCTCCTACAGCGCAACATTCAAAAAACTTGCTCCTACAGTGCAACATTCAAAAACTTTTACTTGAACTAGTAAGTAGACGTTAGTAGCCACCAATAAAGACAAACTTAGTTCCAATCAATATAGAAGCAACTTATATATTTCCTACCGACACAGAAGCTTTATATTACTTTTGCCTGCTCCTACAGTGCAACATTCAAAAAACTTTTACTTGAACTAGTAAGTAGACGTTAGTAGTCACCAATAAAGACAAACTTATTTCCAATCAATATAGAAGCAATTTATATATTTCCTACCGACACAGAAGCTTTATATTACTTTTGCCTCTTCACTCAATTTCTTTATATTCCCTTTCTTTTTCTCTTCCTTTCTCTCCCTCCCTCGTTCTATTTTGTACAAATTTTGCTCTCTCTCTCTCCCTATCTTTTATATACAACAACAATCACAAACACAACTAAACCTTTATTCTAATATGAATTATATATTGCCATCACTTTTTTTCATTAAAACACATATTTTTATTTAAATTTAAATCTTTTTTAATAGTTTCTTCCAAATTTATTTATATTTTCCCCTTACCTTTTAGTTTAGGGTAATAATTCTTGACTTTAAATGCTATACTAGTGTATTTAATAGTCTCCTACGCATATGTCCAAACCACATTAAAAATATTTTTCTCATTTTCTCATTTATTAAGATTATTCATACTTTTTTTTTTCTAAAACAATAATTATTTATTTTATCTAATATAGTATATTTATACATCTATTTTAACATTCTCATTTCTACTACCCTTATTTTCTATTCATATTCATAGTTAGTGTATTAACACTCTGATCCATAAAATATTGTTGGTCTTATACCTATTGTATAAATTTTCCTTTCGATTTTAGTAATATTTCACGATCACAAAGTATAGATGACACATTTTTTCATTTATTCTAACTTGAATTCTATATATAGCATCTTTATTAATTCCTTCATTTTCTTAGAAGATAGATACTAAATATTTAATACTTTTAAATATATTTAATTCATGTTTATTAATTTTTATACTTACCTCGTTACTTCTCCTATGATTAGTAAAGTGATATTCCATGTATTTAATTTCATCTTTACTTATTTTAAAACTTTTCAACTCTAATGTCTTCTTCTAAACTTCTAAACTTCTAATTCGGTATTAATTTCTTCTCTTTTCTCATCAATTAAAATAATATCGTGGGATTGTTGTCTACATATGTTTAGTAATTTCATCTATTATTAAGGCACAAAGGTATATGCTCAAAAAGGACTATTGATACAAACCTATATTATTTGAAGATTCACCTAATATCATTACACATGTTATGTTTTTATGCTTTTTATAAGTTTTATAAGATTAACCTGTAATTTCTAGCTCTTCTTTTGTCTAATGCCTGCCAATTATATCATGCTTAACTTTATTTTATAACTTTTCAAGATTAATAAATATCATATGTAAATCTTGTTTTCTCTCCTTATAATGTTTACGTAAGTTTCTTATTAGATATATGACTTCTATTGTAAACCTTTCCAAAATAAAACCAAATTGATTTCTACTATACTAATCTCATTTCTCAATATTTTTTTCTGTTACTCTTTCTAATAATTTTATAGTTTGACTTATTAATTTAATACCTTATAATTTGCATAATTTTGTATATCTCCTTTATTTTTATATAAAGGTGTCAATATAATTTTTCTCTATTGATTAAGCATTTACTTAGTTTTTATAATTAAATTAAATAGATTTGTAAATCATGTGATACCAACTTTTCTAATAAACTTCTATACCTCAATTGGAATATCGTCAAGATCTACTACTTTGCGATTTTTTTTTATTTGTAGTGCCTTTTTTTTTATACCTCTAAAGATTAAATTTTGCGATAATATGTAAAACTTCTTTTTAGTTAACATTGTTGTAACTTATGTAGTGTGACTTCATTCCCGTTAGCTTTATTAAAGAGGTTATAAAAGTATTCATTCGATTGATCTTTTATTGGTTTGCTATCAATTAAAATATTTCAGTTTCATCTTTTATACACTTTTGTTAAAACTCTTATTTTAAAAATTTTTGCTATCTTACACACACACACACACATATATATATTATATTTTCTCATTCTTTAGTATTTAATCTCTTATAAATTTTTTTGAAAGTAGTCATTATTGCCTCATCTATTACTTTATTGAAGTCATTTTTAGCAATTTTGTATTTTTCAATATTTTCATCATTAGCACAAGCATATAAAGTTATTTTTCTTTTTCTTTTTATATTTTTCTTGAATTTCTTGATTTCTCTACCATGTACAACCTTTTGCCTCTCCTAATACTCTTTTCACAATTACTTTCATTTGATTAGTTACTTTTTCTTATGTCACCTTTTGTTTCTTCTTCCACAATTCAATTAATGGTTTCTAATAAATTTTTTATAAAGATATATCTTTCATTCTTATTCTTTAAATCCCACCACTTAATCCTATGAGCATTGGGTAACGTATTCTTAAATTTTTTTTATTAGTGGGTTTTATATAAAAAACTATTAATTTATGTTGAGTAGTGAGACTTTTTCTAGGTATTACCTTACAGTCTTTATATAATTTTCTATCAGTGTTTCTGATTAGGAAATAATCAATTTGTAATATCTTAAAACCACTTTTGAACATCATTAAGTATTTCTCTCATTTTTTAGAAAAAGTATTACCTATATCCAAATCATAAGCTACTTCAAAATCTAAAATAGTTTTACTGTCATTGTCTCATAACCCATAACCATAATTCCCAAGAACCCTATCATACTCTTCATTGCCTTCTCTGACATGCCCATTTAAATCCCCCCACATATGACAATTTTTTTTTTATTTTGAGGGATTGTTTGGATTAAAACTTCTTGGGTTTTTTTAAATTTAATTTTAAGATATCCATCTAACTCTATTTAAGATGCACATACACTAACGATATTTATAAATTCATTTCTTAAAATAATCTTAAAAGCTATATTTCTATCCCCTTTTCTAATTACTCCTACTACTTTCTCTATGAATGTTGAATCCACAATAATATCTATTTCATTTGTTGTTATATTTTTGCAACAATACCAAAGTTTATATGTTAAATTATCTAAAATATTGAGTTTCTCATCTACCCATTTTTTTTCTTGAGACACATAATATTTATTCATGTTTTCCTCAAATATGTCCACTATGACTTTACTTGTTAATGTTTCAATATTTCAACTATCAATTTTGACAAACTTGTTCTTTCTCTGTGTTTTCTTCATATCCCTTTCTTTAATCTACTAGCATGCAACTATATTTCAAAGAAATAAAACGGGTCTAGAATATATTGCTAATTAAAAGGTATCTGCACAATAAAGTACTCCTTCTGTTCCAAAAAAAATAAAAAATAAATAACAAAGAGTCAACTCTCAAAATACTTCTTTATTCTTAAAAAAAAGGTCCACTTTTAAAATAAATTTTCACTAATACTCTTACTAAATATAATTATGTATGGCCGTAATTAACCAATTGTGCCTAACAAAACATTAAAACATTAAATACTAAATATGTTGTACCCAATAATTAAAAAAAAATTGTATTCAATTCAAAATATTCTTCTTTTTTGGAATGAAAGGAGTAACAAAGATTAAATGATTCAATAAATGAACAAACGCTATAAACTTCTATAATTTTGCAAAATTCAATTAGACTGTGAAATATATAAACTCTAACTAGACAATGCGTGCAAAATTGTGGTGTCCAAGCTCAAACATATCGTATAAATAGTGTGTCCTCATATGATGTTTTAAGCCTTGGATGTGGACATCATGTGGATTCATTCCATTGATGGGCACTTTATTTTAATTCTTTTAGTAAAATTATTTCAAAATAAATTTGTTGTTGGAGAGGATTTTGATAATAGAAAAATGAACATGGACTCTTTCCAACAAAACAAAGAAAGAGAATTAACATTTACTCTCTTTGTCCTAAAAAACGAGTTCAGCTTGCAAAATATTTTTTGTCCCAAAAAAAGAGTTTACATTTAGAGTGAAATTCTTATATTACCCTTACTAATGATAACCATATATAAATCAAATTAAAAAGTAAGATACAAATATAAAATTATATCTTTAATTATGTATTAAGTATGTTGTACCTTGTAATTTTAAAAAAAGTTATAATAAATCCAAAGTGGACTTTTTTTTGGGGAACGGAGGGAGTATTACATAGCCATTAATTTAATTTATTGTATTGACATATAGTGGAATATTAACAATATATATATATATATATATATATATATATATATATATATACACACACATTACATGGCAAGTACCTTCTAGTTTACGTAATATATATGTATATTATGGTATTGACATATGTATATTATGTATACCAGAAGGTACTTGCCGTGTAATGCACAGCGTGTGCCTAGTTGCTTTCGCTTAGACGTGTAGAAGAAATATATGAAGTGTAAGTAATTATTGAAGTGCAGTAGCAAAGCAAAAGTTATAGATAAAGTTGTACTTAAGATGCTCATACAATCCAAAAAAGTAAAAAACGAGTGTGATGTCTTATGGGAATATGTTAGGATAGAAGTAGTTTGAAGAGTTTAGAATTTATTGATTGGGAATTCAATATGAAGATAGCTATTGTGTCACTCCGTTTTGAGCTCTCCATGCCTTTTTTTGGTTGGGTTCTCTTTGATGGTTTCAATATTGCTGTCCAAAAATCAAATGTAGCAGCGGGCGAAAAACAGTACTATCCTAGGTGTGATTGTACAATTGTTATTATTATTTTTAGATAGTTCACTGTGCCTGTTCAATAGGGTTTTGATCCTGCAATATTAGGCTTTTGTTCCTTTTTCATGGAGGTGTTTGTAGCCTAAATTGGGAGGAGAGGTATTAGATGTGAGAAGCAGCATAAAGAATGGAAGTGGATACATGCAGTGTCTGTGTTCTATTTTTTATCCAGTAGATCTACAGCCGTTTGCGATGCTCTTGTAGAGGCCAATCATCTAGGTTTTTTGTTTCGCTTAGTTAGTATAACTAGGTGGTTTTGCTCTAACTATTTCTGTGATTCGGTTAGTATTTCTTAGTTTTTCTATCAAAATTAAGGCATTTTCTTGCCCGTGGGCAAACTTGTATATGTTCCGTTTTTAATGTCAATATATATATCGTTTTCTTGGGAAAAAAAAGACAGGAAAATGAAGGGATAGGAAAAGAAAGCAATATTTATGAAAAAGGCGGCACATAGTGGGCTATTGGAATCAGCAAATATTTATGATAAGCATGGTGCAATTAAACAAGTGTGAATGGAATCAACTTCTCTGCTTGGTTCCCAAATATGTATGCTGATAGAGTTCCTATATGTTCAGTGAGTAGCAGGCCAATTTTGCATCTACAATTTATAAAATTTTCACAAGTATGAGAGTCTTGGTGATTAGATAATGTATCTATAATATTATTTAGTTGAAAAGTTTTTAGGTAAGTTTTGTTTTGTTTACCAATTTTGAATTGTAGTGTGATTGTCGCATGAAGGACATTTGAAATTTCAGTGAGTTTCAGTAGAAAGTAATTTTTGGTAGGTGACACAAGCTATGTAGTAGTATTTTGTTTCGCTAGGAAGTAACAAAGATGTCACTTTTAGCTTTGGCTCTTACATATTGATGAGTATGGAATTTACACAACAGTAGATGGCAATCACGGGCACAATAGTATGCGGCAATTATGGGCGATAATGACAGAGAAATGGAACAGCAGATAATCAACCAAATAGATTGAATTATAATAATCAATTCCTCCAAATCATGGGGGGAGGAGATATAAGTGGGAAAAACCACCAATTATGGGAACGATGGGTATGGGATCCAACTCTCAAAGTCCTTTCTTAAACCAAGGCAAGACCTTGGAGCCTAAGGCTTGACCTTAGCGACATGTGAAGGTCGGACCTCTGCAACAGGCGAGGGTCAAAGGTCCAAATTTCAATAGCATGCTTTCCAACTAGACCTTGTTGAAAACATACTGAAATCACATTAAGTGTGCGGGACCTTGGAGTCCCAGGCCACGAAGTGAGAATTCAGCAAGGTCGTACTTATCCATAAGCGCATAACAACATGCTATAATCATGAAAGGATATTGTGGCATGCAATCAGTAGTTACAGCTATAACTCACATGCCAATACATGATGACGAATCCCATCAATGATGAGATAAGGTATGTATAACCCCGGAAGACAACCAGGTATGGGGGATTTGGCGGAAAACTGAGAAAATACTATATTTCGACTAAAATTCTAACTTAAGCACCAGAAAATCTACCCTGAAGAACTATTCCGGGATCTGTTTTGCAGGAACAATCATTCATCAAGAATACAAAGAGCTTCGGATCAAAACTATCCTATCAGATCCTAGTCGAATTGCGGATTTCGCCTTCATCACATATCATATGAGAAACGTAGTTTAGTTTAATATGGCAGTTTGCACAATGTTAATATACATAGCATAATTTATTAAAGTATGAAACTATAAGAGCAGATAGGGAATGTACTCAAGTTGAGATGCATAGTTACACATTATGGCTAGAATTTATGCCACAATATATCATACAGCAAAGGGTATGAAACGAATTGCTTAAAATTATAGAAAAGACATTGAAAGTTGACGTATATAATTTGTCTCCACATTACATCAAACAATAAGTTGGCAGTTGACAGATTTGGTTCTTCTTATTCTTTGGCAACAGAGTGGATTAAAAATTTGAAGTACGTATCCCTTTTAGGCAAATAGCTGTTGCATGTTTAGTTTCATATTAGAAATGAACATATACAATTTGACTTCATAATACAGTCAACTTTGAATTAGCAATTTAGAAATTTATGCCACAACACATTATACAATAAAGGATAACAAAAAGAATCGCTTTTAGTTACCGAAATTTCGTTACACAATTTCACAAGGTTCTAAGTCACATTGTCTAGATTAGGATTTTCATTCTAATGTATTGAAATGCTGTGCAGAATTAAGGAAAGTGGGGCAGAATGAAACTAATTCATTAGGGCATGTGGCGTTGCCCATATGAAAGTTATGAAACTAATTCAGAGGGATGTTGTCATTCTATGAAAATGTTTGGAACTTGCCCAGTCGTTCAAGTTCTGTTGTCATTTTTTCCTTTTTATTTTATTTTATTTTATTTTTTTAAGGATTTGTTGAATTATATTTTTCAAAAAATTCAATATTTGATTAAAAATGATTGTGTGACCTATATTTTATTATGGGCAATCTTGGGATAATATGAAAACCACAAGACTACAATTTTGTGATAGTATTTTATTATAGGGATGATTTTGGCTTACTTTTTAGCTAAGAATTCATTTCAGTTATTAAATTCGTATCTGAATGGAAAATGAACTTAGAAAATGGATTAAATTAAGAGAGAAAAGTACGTTGCTTTACCCAGACCAAAGAAGATTGAATAGCCTTGTTGTTGGATAATTAAATCAGGATGGCCATATTAGCTTTTCTACGTGTATTCTTATTTTCCAGGTGGATTCTTATTACAAAGAGGGAGTTATACGGGTACGGTCACATCTGTGGCAAAGAATTTAGAATGTTTTGCTAACGTGGCTACCACGTGTCATGCCGAAATAATGTTAGCTCCTCCTTTCTATTATACAGGTAAAATTAGTATGCAATATTTGCGCAATGCGCAATTTTTTGAGTACCTACTGTGTTGTATAGAATATAAAAAATTTGATAATAAAATTAAGATAACGTTGAAGAAATAAAATTACAATCCTATTAAACAAGAAAGAAATATTTAATAGTTGAAAAAAAAATTATATAGTAGGACTTAATTAATGTAAAACTAAAATATAGTAAATGTATTCTAATTTGTTTTAAATTTAAATTTCCATGGATAGAATCTTTCTATCTTATGACTGTTAAAAATAATAACAAGGAAAATATTTTCTATTTGTGGTATGAAAACTAAATAATCATTTTCTTCCAAAGTATGATCTTGTACAAATTGATGTCAATTTCAATGAAGTGAAGACCGTTTGATAGTGATGTCATATATTCAATTGCCAAACTTCAAATAAATGTCCCATTGTTTTACCTCTTCCAAATGAAGGTTTGAATATTTTGGAATATTCTATGTCACAAGAAGGAAAATGTATGAAATTATTGAAATGAAGATGAAAATAATTTTGTAGAATAAATTTGCAAAATATGTAAAAGAATGTAATATTACCAATCTAAAAATATCTGATACTGTGAACAGTTGGGAAAAGAAATAGTGTGGAGTTGAATTAAACCTTTGAAATGGATATAGAGAAGATGATAGGACATTATGTTAGAGATTCGTTGTTTTGAAGACTGGAAACAATACATATTATTTAATCAGAATGAAATATGTATGTTGTTAAATGAACAAACCTTGTTTTGGCAATATAGGTAGTGACACTGTCCATGGCATCATTATTGACCCTTCATATTTTCAAACGTAAGGCTGTCAAATTGATTATTTTCACGAAATCTTAATAAGATCGAACAGTCATGATTGAGTATATTATCATCAAAGAATTCAGTCCACCCAAATGTGAAAACATGGTGATTGATTGTTAGCTTCCATTGCATTTGTCCTTGTTGGATTATGATCTAATCTTCATCGTCAAAAATTTGGATAACATAAAGACCTATTGGGACAATTTGTAAAATAGTACAATTTTTTTATTGTGTTAAATTCAATAAAAAATAATACTTGTAGTAAATATAAAAATGAATAATTTTTTTTTAAAATTCAACCTGCTTCTCCCTTTGAAGGGATTTCAAGAATAAGCAGCATGGCCTTTCCTTTGTATCTTGGAAAGGTGAGTGAAAGGATTAGAAAATGTGATATAAAATTATGGTGCAAAACCAATAAAGAAATGATTTTTGTATAAAAAAGATTATGTCAGAAAATATTATGAATGAAGTTTATAGGATTACCTGATAGCTGAAATAGCATTGAATTAGCAGGTAACATATTTTGCATCCAATTTTGAATTGATTTTTCTGTTGTACGTTTGGGTATCCAATGTATTCAAATATCGTTGGATAACATATTTTATAATTGATCTCATTGTCTCGCACATATGTTAAGGTGTCAGTATGTACACCTGTATGGAATTGAGTAATGAAATAAATTTTTTGGTTAGGACCATTTTGTTTGGTCAACTATTTTGTTAATGGATTAACTGGTGTTGTCATGACCTATAAGAAAAAGTGAATGAAATAATTTATTTGAATAAAATAATAATTGATTTCATGTAACTAATAAAAAATAAACTACACAACAAATAAATGGGTGACATTAAAAAATTGAGTAAGAAAACAGGAATACTGCAATAGCTTAGGATAGGAATTCAAAACACAAAGAATTAATATGTTTGCCCAAAAGGGTGTATGTTTGATACATATTACAAAGCAACAAGAAGTACCATTTATTTGTTTGATACATATTGAAATAAATGAGTTTCAAAAATGGTAACACGGCATGGGCAAAATGGACAAAGCAATTTGTTCAAACAACCACCTTGTAGCATGTGATTAAATACCATACTTGTTTGCAAACAAAGTGACACTTTTGTCATTCAGTCTTCAAGCTCACCAATTGGGATAGTTCTATTGTTTTTGAGGAATGTTATGCCTTGGCAAAAATAAATGAGATTTGGATTTTTTTGATTCGCAGCTTTGAATTTTTCATCTTATAAAGATCATTGTACAAAGAGTCTTGTGTTTTTTGGCAAGCAGCATTAATTTTATATAAGGAGTACTAAGTAAACGTACTTTTAGATGTCAAACGCAAGCAGTCTAGGCACAAATTTGCAGCAAAATGCTCTGCCTATAATATGATACACATTTAGAATAGAAAAAATTGAATGGAGAATGAATACATAGGCATGAATTAATTGATTACAATCTAAAAGCACAAGGTTTTGTATTTGAGACAAAAAAATATCCTAATTTATTATAATTAGAACAGAAGATCGCAAAAAATTTGCAACGCATAAGAGGAAATAAGATGCAGACAGAATGCAGGAGTGAAATGCATGACAAACTTTTTTAAAAACAATCACAATAAAAGGAAGAAAAAGAAAACACATGTAAAGTAGTAGGAATTGAATAACCATGGAGCTAGAGCAAAAGCAAACAATAAAAAGAAAGCTATGTGGTAGGCTCCTACTAAAAAAGTACTTTATTTCACCAAAAGCAAGCCTAGTAAATACAAAATTCCGTACATAGTGCAATCATTGGGATCTATTGTGATGTGCACGACAAGATGTAAAATTGGTTAGAATCCAACATACAGGCACACTTCAAAGCACATAAGTAAGGCTAGTAACCAAGCAATTCCACAACCAGTATGGACATTGAAACCCATTGGAAAGGATGCATGAAAAGGAAAAATGGTTAGAATGTAGAATACTGAAAAAAGTGATCATTTAAACTAAGTAAGAAACCGAAAAAAAAAGGAGCCAAACACTGATTATCAACCATTATTATAGTAAAGTGGCTGTCACTATAATATGTTTTGGCAAAGCAAAAACTAGTTGAATAGCAACAATTTTCAAGTTCTATTAGAATCCAGTTTATAAACACAATCGTAGAAATATTTGAATAAATATCCCTGGAACAAAGTAACAAACAAAAAAGAAAATAAAGAAGATAAACATTTATCATTTACCCATACACGAGCAAAAGATAAAAAAAAAAGAAGCAATTTTCGTTATTAGCTATTAAAGTTTTTGTGAGATTAATATGTTTTCACAAACCGATAAGCAATTGGGTAGACAAACTGTATTCAAGCCACATGAACATTTTTAAGTCATTAGACTAGAATTAAACTTGGCATTTATCCAATAAATGGTGTCATGATAGGAACAAAATAATTTCTTATGTTTCATTTCATACACACAAGCGTTATATTTAAAACAAGAAGAGTAAAATGCTAAAAACACATGCAGCAACAAAATTGGACAGAAAGGAGAGAGAGCAAGAACAAGTTTACCTTTTGAAGTGCAACTATATCAACCGATCAGTTTCCCAACATCTATTAAAAATCACATTTCATTCAATGCACATACAAAAGGAAAGAAAACAGTTAAAATGCAGCAAAAAGAAACAAGGAACATGCATTACAAGAGTAAAACATTAACCAAATTTATGTCCTAAACAAAGAAATATCCATTTTTTAACTATTAAAAGCATAGAGACACAAGTGTAAATATATTTGTAATATGTAATCATTTAAACTAAGTAAGGGAAAAAAGAGGCAATATAATATGTTTTCGCATACCAATAACAAGTTAGATAGGTTTGCAATATTCTAGCCATTTGTACATGTTTGAACAGATTAAGCAGTATTTAAACTTGGTATTTATTCAGAAACACCTACTAAAATGACAGTATTTGATGTTTATTTATATATAAAATGCGTTAAATACATTCATTCCTTTATTGTTTATTTGACTCTTCTAACAAAACGGGAAAAAGTTACAATAAATATATCTGTAAACAAGTATCTATTTTTTTTTCCAAAACAAAGAGACCATCTGTGTTGATACATACAGATGAAGGAAGAAGCGATGGTTTTGCAAATGTAGCATCAAAGCGTTTTATACACAAAACCTTTCAAGCAAACGCACATATTACATTTTCATTCTACATTTTTAACTAAAAGTTATAAAAAAACATGGAGCAAAAATATATAAATAGCACGAGAGACAATCTGTAACAAATTATGAAACATGCATTGAAATGAAACCCATTATAGAAGCCAATAGAACCTGGCAAGGCAGAATCTCAATGCCCAATTACAAACAATTTTCAAAGTATAACAATATCCATTCATACTCATAGTCTTCATTTATTTATGGTGGTTGTTCATTTTTAGATTTGAAAACTGTTTGGTCTAACGCGAAACAAATGTGGCAAGGCCATATAGCTCCTAGAGACAAGAATAGTTAGGATACAAATTAAATGCATTGAAATTGAATACCAAAAAACATTAATGGTACATTAAGCCAGGAATACAAAAAAGAATGCATCAGCATATTATAAACTGGGAGGGCAATTGCAGAAAAATTCACAATCATTAATCCACTTGCACTCGAATCATGTGGGTCACAATGGTCTATTAATCTATGTCATCACACTTAGCTATTAACTAACCACATTACAACAACCAAGCAGATGTATTTCTCATAATGAAAAATGCATCAAGGCAAGAGGGAGCAAAGAAAACCGAATATGTAAAAGCAGGCAAAATGGCAGACCAAAGTTCATTTTTTTTCACATACAAAGACATAGCAAAAGGCGATGATTTACAAAATGCAGTAGGAAAGAATTTTATATGGAAAACCTTTTAAACACACGCAAGAATTATATTTTTATTCAGCAGCATTATTTTCACATACAAATTTAGAACAAGAAATAATGATTTTCCAAATATGTCATCAAAGCAATTTATATATAAAACATTTTAGTCACACCCACAGATAGCATTTTTATTCTAAAAGTTCATCTTAGCGAAATAAAAGTCATGGAGGAAAAATATAAATAACACGTGAAACAACTAGTCAGAAAGAAAACGAATCCATTGTAAAAGTTGGTAGAATTTGGAATAGCACAATGTCAAACCAATTACAGGTAATATTCGGCATAAGTTATCGGCATCTTTACATGAAAAAGGCATTTGTTTCAAACGAAAAACCAAACTAATGAAAGAAACACTTCTCTTTCCATCTATATTAATACTGTCCATTTATTTATGGCTGTTAGAAAACTCAAGACCAGTTAGCGGTAAAAAAAAAAAAGTCGGAAGATTCAAAACTGGTTTGTTCAAAACAAGTTCAAAGACGTTTTACGAAATGCAATAGGAAGTATTTAATATATAAATCCTTTTAGTCACATGGGAGCACTATATTTTTATTCAATATTTTTTATGTTACCATACAGATTTAGAACAAGAAGCAATGATTTTCCAAATGTATCATGAAAGCATTTTATATATAAAACTTTTTAGTTACGCCCATAGATGACATTATTATTCTAAAAGTTCATCTCAACAAAATAAAAGGCATGGCGGAAAAATATATAAATAGCATGAGAAACAACCAATCAGAAATAAAACGAATCCATTCTAAAATTTGGAAGAATCTGACAAAATATGAAATAGCACAATCTCAAACCAATTATAGGTAATATTTACCATAACTTGCGACATCATTACATGCAAAAGGCATTTGTTTCAAATGACAAAGCAAACTAACGGAAAAACATTGCCTTTTTCATCTATACTAACAATGTCCATTCATTTATGCCTATTGGAAGATTCAAGACCAGTCAGCGCATAAAAATAAAAAGAGTCAAAAGATTTAAAACCAGTTTGAAAATAGTTTATGAAATGTAGTAGGAAATCATTTTTTATATATAAAACCTTTTAGACACATGAGAGCATTATATTTTTATTCAAGGTTCTTTGTTTTCACATACAAATCTAAATGAAGAAGCAATGATTTTCCAAATGCATCACGAAAGTATTTTATATGTAAAACCTTTTAGTCATACCCACATATGACATTTTTATTCTATAAGTTCATCTCAACCAAATAAAAGTCATGGTGGAAAAATATATAGATAGCATGAGAAACAACTAGTAAAAAACAAAACAATTCATTCTAAAATTTGGGAGAATCTAACAGAATCTAAAATAGCACAATCTCAAACAAATTACTGGTAATATTCACCATAATTTAGCGACATCATTACATACAAAAGGCATTTGTTTCAAACGACAAAGCAAACTAATGGAAAAAACACTACTTTTTTCATTTATGCTAACACTGTCCATTCATTTATGCCTATTGTAAGACTCAAGACCAGTCAGCACATAAAAATAAAAAGAGTAAAAAGATTCAAAACCAGTTTGTTCAAAACCAGCTCGAAGACGGTTTATGAAATGTAGTAGAAAAACATTTTTTATTCATAAAACCTTTTAGACACACAAGAGCATTATATTTTTATTCAAGGTTCTTTATTTTCACATACAAATTTACATGAAGAAGCAATGATTTTCCAAATGCATCATGAAAGTATTTTATATCTAAAACCTTTTAGTCACACCCACATATGACATTCTTATCCCAAAAGTTCATCTCAACCAAATAAAAGTCATGGCGAAAAAAATATATAAATAGCATGAGAAACAGTCAAACAACCAATCAAAAATAAAACGAATACATTCTAAAAGCTGGTAGCATCTGGAATACCACAATCTCAAACTAATTACCAGTAACATTCAACCGATTAACCACATTTCATCACACACGCACATTAACAAACTATATTACAACAAATAAACATATATATTTTTCGGAACAAACAAAAAAGGACAAATATTAACAAATGACTCAAGGACATTCCAAGAGAAAAAAAGGCAATGGTTGTTGGAAGACTCAAAACCAGTTAGCACAAAGGAAAAACCAATTGGAAGATTCAAAACCAATTGGAGGACTAAAAATTGGCAAGGCCATTGAGTTGGAAGACTCAAAACAAGTTAAAGCATCAATCAAATGCCTTGAAATCCCAAATAAAACATGAGGGATGCACATGAGGCTATGAAAAATGAAGAGCTGTCTTAAAATTCATTTAATGTAGTAAACAACTGGCAGCATTAATAACAATAAGGAAAAAAGGAAAGCAAGGTCATTTAATTAGCAGAGGCAAAAGAGTAATAAAAATGCAGAGAACAAAGGGAAGAAAAAGATTAGGAAAAAAGAGCAACAAAACTATATATAAACACAATGAAAAACGCTAAGGCAAACCTTAAACACACGGTTAGACAAGTAGCAAAAATAATGGCAGAAATAAGAAGCAAAAAGAGGGAGATGGCTCTTGTTTCCTTAAAAACTGACAGATGACAGTGATTAGAAAGAAAGTGCCATAATAAATGAAAAGTTAGACCTGAAATGACAACATTTAGCACTGAAAGACAACAAAAGACAAATATTTACACATTGGACAATACCCATAGATACATAGGTAAGAGTGAAACAAAAGATTTGACAGCAAGCACGTCATCGAGAAGCTAAACAAATTTCAAAGCACCCCATTGAGAAGCTAAACAAATTTCAAAATGCAACCCCAGAGTAGAGAACATAATTTTAGAGTACAGTCCCACAACAAAAAACATTAATGCATCTACTAGAGAATGGGAGGGGATAGAGGGAACAAAGCTGTTAGTGTTTCAAGGAAAACATTTGGATTGTTAGATTTTGGATAAAAAAAAGGGAGTGTTACAGTGGACAAAAAACCGTCCAAAATAGAAAACTCTCACAGGTGCAGATGGAGTGCATATATAACACAACTACAGGGAAATTTTGAATGCACAACAAGGAAGAAGAAAATTGGTACATACATAAAATAGCACATTTTAGACAAAAAAAAAAATAATAAAAGGCAATAAATTTGCTTAGCCTTGCCTCAATTGATTCCCAACTCCGAGATGAGACAAGACAAATCTAGTTAGGCATTTATTGGGGGAATTTTTTTTACAAAATTATGGACGCAAAAGAAAAAACAAAACTATAGCTTCCCTTATTCAAACGTAAGCTCAACGGTAGTTCGAACAATCAAATGCCGAGAAGAGGGAGGGGGGAAAACCCCTTCCTTTCTACCAACCAACTCACACATTCAAAGGTTGGAATGCACAAAACTACAAGGAAAACACGAGATTTACTCAGATAACACCACAAAAAAATTTTAAAAGAAAATGTAGTTAAGAACAAATCTCTAAACTTGAGAGTCCTTTATCGACACATCGATCGACACCAAAATTGCACAAAAATGGAAGAAAATGGTTTGATACGGATCACAAAAGTCCAAAGAAAAGAATGAAGTCGAATGATGGAAGCTGGAAAGAAGGCTTAGGGTTTATAGTTTATTTGTATCATGTCCATGTGTCTTCATTTGGCAGTTTTTGTTCACACGTTTATAATATATGTTAATAAGGACTCTTTATCTTTTATGTACATTTAAAGATTCATAGATAAGGTATATAAAGGGGTGTAAATGAACTAGTACATGTGAACAAGTTTTTGTTTGTTAAGTTAACAATAAGATTTTATTATCTAATTAAAACAACACAAACACAAACAAACATGTGTTTGGTTCGTTTATGTTCACGAACAAACTCGTGTAGTGTTCATGAACAAGTTCGTTTAAAGCTCGTTTATTATTCGTTCATATTTTATTATAATAGAATAGAATAGAATATAATATAATATAGAAATATGTATATAATAATATTAGTAATTATCAAAACAAAGTCATTTTGTATGCAATTTTGGCAATTCATTAGCCATTGTCAAAACAACATCGTTTTGACTTAGGGTTAATTTCAGGCTTTCAGTTTTCCTAGTAGCCTCTCACAGTGTATCACCAACAACCTCACAATCTCACTCCCTCAACCTCCAGCCGACCACACTCTCACATATTTCGTTCCAACTAACCACACTCTCTCATATTTGGTTGTAATTTTAGACTTTCAGTTTTCCTAGCAGCCTCTCACAATCTATCACCAACAGCCTCACAATCTCGCTCTCTCAGCCTCCAGCCGACCAAACTCTCTCAGATTTCATTCTAGCTGACCACACTCTCTCAGATTTCGTTCCAACCAACCACACTTTCTCAAATTTCATTCATAAAAAGCAACCGATATTGTTCATAAAAAAATCGATTTTGTTCATAAAAAGCAAACAATTTCGTTAATAAAAAACAGGGGTGTAGCATAGCCAAGGTGTTTTTCATTCTTCAAAATTGAAACCAATCGATTTCGTTCATTGCAAGTTCGTGATTGCAAGCGGCAAGCCTGCAACTAGCCAGCAATTTTTTCTTTTTCTTTTTTTTCCCTACAAGCGATTTTGTTCATCATAGTCCAAAGTTTTTTCTTTTTCCTTAGCTTTTTACATTTTGACAGCCCATTTTGGCTTTCTCTTATATACGTTTTCTTTTCTTTTTTTGGTATGTACACTCCCAGTCTTTTTAGCAATCTCTCCAGGCTTTGAAGAGTTTGGGGAATGAGTTATAGTCGTGTCCTATTTTAAGGTATTTTTTTCCTTTTTTTTTTCTACTCTATCATTCTATCTCTAATATGAACTGTGCTGATTATTGAGGTGGGTCAGTGGGATAATGAGATTTTTCAAATTGATATAGTTTGGTATTAGTTCTCTGTGTTGCTTTCTTTGTATGAGGTAATTAGAAAACATTGAATTATGAGATACTAATCAAGGTTCATTGCTATTGCTTTGGTTACTTGCGTTTACCTTTTGAAACTGTAATCAACTTGGAATTAATCAACCTCATTGACTTCGGTAATTTAGTTTCTCTTTTGTGATTTTTTAAAATTTTCTATTTAATTTCTCTTGTTAGTTTGATTTCCTTGATCTGTTCCATTTGATAAAACTCTTGGTACTTCATTATTTTTCTACTACACTATGTGTGTGTATAACTGTATATACATTCGTCGATTTAGATTCCTTTCAAATTTCAGTTACTGAATTCAATACTTGCTGATAATTTGAATTGTTTTGAGAGATCTTCTGTTCTTTGCCGCTTGCTTCATATTATTGATAAATTATTATTGTTATTATCATTTTTGGGTTTGATTGTTTGTAATTTACATGTGCATGAATGGACTAGTTTTTGTTGTTATTACTCTTTGGTTGCTAATTGGGATTTTGAAGTATTAAGTGGAGGATTTGAGCTCCAACTTCGAGTCTAAATTTGTTGAAAAATATGAGTGATTTTTCTACAGATGAGGTTACTTAATTATTGGGTTTGTAGATATGGGTTTGTGCTTTTGCTTTGTGGATCTTAATAAGAAGCTTCATTTGATGTGAAATATAAGTAGACATTAATGAGGATGTGTTTGGTTACTCATATAAGAATTGGGATTAGCTAGGGATTAGAATAAGGTTTAGATTTGGTTTAAATCTTTGTAAAATTAATTCCAGTTCCTATCTATTCTAAGCATTTGTAGATGCCAAAGACACCCTTAAGGAAATCTTTTTTATTCGCTTTATCATTGGAAGTGAATAACTTTGTGGAGGAGCATAATGTATGCTAGTAGAAATGATTGTTAGCACGGGCTTACAAAATAATACACATAATTGTGCAAAAAATTTCAATGATCTTGCTACCCTTTTTTGAACTGCGAACCTTCATGATGCAAAAAATTAAGTGCTTATTTGAAAAGTATTTGAACGGCTATAATATGCTTACTCTCCTTGCATATTGATCTATACATTGAATCTTATTTTTGATGCATTCTACTTGTTTCTTTATTGTGGGAGAAGCAACAATGGTTGTTGATCTTTGGTCGTAAAATGTGGATAAGATTCTAGTTTAGGCTTGGATATTCCTGGTCTTTGTTTTAATGTTTCTGCAAGTTACTCATTTTTAGTTACTTTTAATGGTGTTATACAGGTATTAATATCCCACAAAATGAGTGGTTGTCTAGTGTGGAGGATGTTGTAGCATCATTAATGGCGCATTTTGCTAAAACTTTGTCAATAGATATAGTAGTCGTGTATTTATAAAGTATGAAATTGGGCACTAAAACAATAAATGTTTCCTCTTTTCCTACTAACAATCAAGATTGAGGCATGATATGTTGATTCAGCATATTTGACACAATGAAGTTAATAAGAAAATAGCCTATATCATTGGGGATAATGGATAATGGATATTGGTTTCTCCCAAACATGAAAGCTCTGCTAACACTTTGTTTCAGAAATGAATTTTTTTTTATAAATGAAAATTTGTAAGTGTTCATGAACATGTTAATGAGTTATTCATAAATATGTTTGTTTAATGTGTTAACGAATATATTCACGAGCTATTCATGAATATTTATCAAACACTAGTAAATGAAAATAAACGATCTCGAACACAAATATGAAAAATTTAAACAAATACGAGCCAATCTCAAACAGCTTTAAAAATAAATGAATAGATCTTGAACGAACATTGTTCGAGATCGTCCGATTCGTTTACAACCCTATGTGAACCACGATGTACATACATTGTTAGCAAAGCAAACAATCATGTCCTTTGTGATGAATTCATATTAAAACTCGTATTGAAAAAACAAATATGCAAAATTTAACTATTCTTCAACCCGTGATGTTTGGGTATTTAATAACATCACTACAAGTTTGAGGCTAACCAAGGCATCCTTTTAATCCCATGTAATTAAGGTAATTATTAATTTACATTTGCCCAGTTCACATATTTCCATATCTATTATAAAATAATATTATTTCAATTTGGTTTTGACACATATATAATTTTATTTAACGTAATGAAACCACCTATTAGAAACTTAATTAAGTAATTAAATAAATATTTTATTCACACTAACCAACTGTTATCTGACTAATTTTAATATACTTATACTCTTAAATTATAATATTTATCAAATTAGAATTCAAATTCTTTACCATCTCTCATAAACTTTTAATTTAATTAAAAATTTTATTCGCACTAATTTGCTATTATCTAATTAAATTTATTTAAATCTATTACATTATTTATTCCAAAATAGTGTAACAAAGGAGTAAATGTACATACATAATAACTTTACCCTAACACGTTTATAATACTTTATAAAATAACACTTTATACACTTAATAAACTTGTGCGCATGAAACACTTTAAAAGGCTAACAAGAGGATAAAATAACGCAATTTATTTCATAACAAAATACTTTATCTAAAATAATTTATTTTAAAAATAATCTATTATATCTTATAGAAATCATTGTACACTTACTTAAAGTCCCGTGTATTGATCTTTCTTATCATGAAATCTCATAAATTTTTTTATTTTCATTCATACAAGTATGAGAAAAAGATAATTGATAAGCAACAAACATAGCTATTTAAAATTGACACTATTAGAATTAAATTATTATTCTATATTTATTCTATACTTTTTCTAGCTTTTTATCATTATTATTTTTTTAAATATTTCTATCTCTTATAATTTTATATTACATCACCAGTTTCAATTTTAATAAAGTCAAAACAAAATATTTGCATGATAGCAATTAACATAATACGTTAAAATAACAAACTTTTCCATTTAAATTTTACTTCTTAAAAGTTGAAAAAATAATACTATTAGAATTGGATTAGGTTTCTATAATATTCATATTATTTTTATTATTATATAATAGATTCTTTCCTACCTAAAAGAATGTGCTAATTTTAATCTTAATTATTCTAACTCGTATCCAAATCTTCCTATCTCTAAACAAAGTTTTAGGTGCTTTAAAATTTTAGTGTTTATATGTTAAATTATTGTAAATCTTATTTTAATCTTCCTAACGTAATTTTTAATATTCACCCTTCATGAACTTTAATCAAGGTGTTATTTTGTTTTTTTTTCTCTATTTTTCTTCTTCTCAATTCTATTCTCACAGTCCGATTTTTATGTAGTTGTTTAGTAATGTTCTCTTTTTTCACGATTTTAATTCGAGTAGAAAACTATTATATTGATTGGTCATGATACTATGCAAACTCAACTTCTAAAGTCTCCGTAGTTGTTTCTTTTTTAAAAAATAAGAAAAATATAGTGCAAGAGATCTATGGTCCAATAAATTTTTTTCCTTTATATGATTAATTATATACATGATTATTATTGTCCTCTTTGATATATAATGTTGGGTCTCTAAGTTCAATGGTTTATTTTTTATTTTTTAGTTTTTCATAACATATTTGAATGTGTCTAAAAATTTATAATTTATTTTAATTTCTTCATTTTTGCTTATATCTTGGAAGAGACTTCAGATTTTTCTTTTATTTGTTTTAAGTTGAAGAATATTAAAGAAAGGTCTAAATATTCTATTTAGGATTGAATTTTTTGTGAACTTGAATTTTTAATTTACTATTTTTACCTTGTTTTCTTTCAAAGTGAAAATTTGTTTTGGAAAATAGATAACATATCTTTACAAGACTATTAGTTTTTATACTAATTGATATTTGATGCCAACTGATATTTTGTTAATGAAGCATTACATATATTGTTTTGGCCAGAAATGAAGTTTCATTTTTAGTGTCAACATTTATATTACTGTAATTTTTTCTTTCTTGCATATTTGTGGATTACGTTTTTTGTAACACAAAGTAGTGTACAAATATTATAAATATTCAATTTTATAACTTTTATAACTTTATTGAAAAATTCTTGGAATTTTAAAATAATTTGTAATTATTTTGTTCACTTTTATATGTCATTTTCTGGATTAGCACAATGAACATTTTTCTCCTCTAAATTTAATTTGAACGGTACAACACTTTCCCATAATAATAATAAAAAGTAAAATATGAATGCTTTTATTTTTCAAATTATAATAATTTATATTTTAATGATGAAATTATCCGTGCATATGCACGGGGTAAGAATCTAGTTTATGCATAGAAATTTAAAGTTCTCTCATTAGCTTCCCAAGAAAAATGTAATTTCAATATTAGTGATTTCTTGAAAAAAAAAATCGCTATTATTTCTCTTCATGACTAGAATTTGTGTTTTTAGTAAAATTATTGCAGATTGAATTCTTTCATAGATGATTTTCTGTGCAATGAAACATAGTTGGAAATATCTCAACTCAGTGGAGCACCTGGGCAACTCTAAAATAGTAAAACTACAAATTGCATAAGATATAGAAGGAAGTTTTGGTTGAACTTAAACCTGTGGTGATGTAATGAAATAATCAAAGATTACAAGTCAAAAAATAATAAAATTCTCATACTTTTTCCACTAAGAATTCTAATATGAATCCATCAACTAGTTCATTTGCAAGGGGGCAAGATTATTTGCTTCACTATCAATGCTTGCATATTGCATTTAATTTCATATACCTCTGTCAGGTTTGTCGAAACCCGCAAAATTAATTACTAGTCCTTAAGTGATTACAAATTAAATTTGCAGTAGTAGCAGATCAGGTCGAGTCTCAAGGGAACCGAAGTATAATTCCAAATTTTGAACAATAAGATAAAAACAAATAGAACAAGGGGGATTTTTGAATAATAATTAAATTTCTAAAATTCTAAAAATTAATAAAAATAAATATTAAAACAGAAAAAATATGAAAATAGCGAAAGTTACCAAATTAACCGAGTTTCCAATCCAAGGGTTGATATCATTCAATTGCATCATTGATCATAGGTCATGAAAAATAATCTTGCAAATTCAAATATTTAACTTGAAACTTATTAGGATAGCCATAATAAATTCCTATTTTCCTAAAATAATTGACCTAGCCTAACACCCTAAATCAAGACTCACCATCAATTAACTGGGTATTATAGTGTTCCATATCAATTAAATGATAGCATTAAGATCTATGAAAACAGTTAAACCAAGATTAAAGCACCGAGATAGCTGCAGTAAATTAATCTTGTCCCGTTAATTCCCCTAAGCTAAGTATGCATATTTCAAGTAATAAACATAATTAACGTAGTTGCTACTTGATCCATTTATTCATGACAATTACGGATCACTAAACTTATGGATAGAAATAAAATAAATAATGAACAATTAATTGTCAAATTAATTAATCATCAATTATTCATAAGAATTAAATAAAGAATTAACAAGTACTTGAATAAAAGCAAGAAAATAAATTAAGAACAAAACCTTACAGTGATTGCAATTGAAATCAATCATTCCCTTGAATTAGAAAAGAGAATTTAGCCACTCATAGTGGCATATATGGCTTCTGAAATTTAAAAGAAAAACTAGACTAAAAGAAAGAAAAGAAAAATGCTAGAGACGTAAAGGCCGTGAGGAAACAACTGGCGACTGCCTTGTTGTGTCTTTCCCGAATGTAATTTTATCTCCTATAGAAAACAAGCGGGGACGTGAAGGACTGGGAACAAAAATCAAACACCTAAGCTAACCCAAAGAAAGAAAACAAGATGCTCTCTATGGACGAAGATGGCTGCTGCTTTTATAGATTTCATGTTGTCATTTTCCTGTTTGTAAACTCATGTTCGTTTCCTTTTCCTTCTCAAAGACCAGAATCAATTTTGTCTTCTACTTCAATTGCACCTGTTTTGTTTCTTATTCCCGAATCCTTCTTTGTTTTTGTTTTCAAGTTGTTGTCAACTTCTTCTATCTTGTTACTGATTTTGTTTTCTTTCTTGTGTTGAAATTGCAGCCGACTCCTCTTCAATTTCCTTTCACACGAAACTATTTCTTGTCTCGGGTTTCTATAATTTATTCTAGCAAGCTGCACCCTTCTTGTCTTCTTCTTGCTCCAATCCCAGCCGTATTCTACTTCATTATTGCCCGATTCTTGTCTTCTTTTTGCTTCCTGATATGAATTCAACAAGCATTGAAGAGACTTCGAGCCTGGAGCATGATGACAATAGCGTGAGAGGGAAAAGGCAAGAAGAGGAAGGTTCGAAGAGCAAGGTTTCAAGAGCAAGCTTGGATCCACTTCAAGGTCTTGGTGGACCAATGACAAGGGCTAGAACTAAAAAAATGAAGGAAGCCTTGAATGGGCTCATCCAAACAGCTCAAAAGGATGGGGAGAAGACCAGGATTGACAAGACCATATTTATTAATGTACTAAGTGTAATTGGGTCTTGTTAATTAGACTTTGGAGCCAAATTCCAATTTGTGGCCATAATGGGTTTGGCTTGACTACTGTTTTCCTTAGGACCCTTAAGGTCATTGGGCTTAGTTTTAATTATATAAGTAATTAGAGGGTGATATAGACCCGTAAGATCAGCCCAAGAGTCATATAATTCTTAGAGTCCATTTGGCCCTAAAGAAACCCTAGCTTGTGAAGGATGATTTGTACTCCTTTAAATGGAACCGTCGGCCACTCTTGAGAGGACGAAGTTGGATGAATAAAAAAAATTTGATTCTTGACATTACGTGCTTGAGAGAATTTACTCTCTAATTCTGTAATTACTTGCAAATTACACAAGGGTCGACTTTGTGTGTTTGTTGGCTCTTAGTTTTTCCTAGATTTGTTCCCTAGGAAATCCGAGTCTTCTTCCATCAATCAATTCAAAGGTTCCTAGATACAGGTTATCAAGGGGTTGAGGAGCCATTCCACCTTCAAGGAACATACCATCTCCAAGGAAAGATTCCAGTTGGGTTGATCCAAGGGGTAGAACGCGTGTAGTGAGTTTTTGGAACAGGTTATTCAAGGGTTCACGCCACTTCCTAATTCAGCTCAACTTCTATCTCCTTGTTGCATCCTTCTTGTACTCAGCTTGTAGTAATCTTATTGCAGTTGGTTTATATTACTTTTCGGCTGTTTCTTTTCTTCTTGTTTTAGCTCGGTTTCTTCTTCTTCCAATAGTAGAATCCTTCTTCTTTTCCTCTCCAAATTTCAGTTGTCTTTTATCTCCCAACGGCAACACGATTCTTGTTTGCTGAAGAAGTAATTTGGCCAATTTTGAAGAAGTGAGGTGCGGATGGTTTCTCTCTTTGTGCCGCCCTCTTCTTTGCTTTTGTCTTCTCATAAAAAAAATATCAAGAGCAACTGTATTTCGTCCTTTTCTTGTGCTGCTGGTTTCCAGAAACTTCAAAGAGCAATCAGTATCCAATCCCTCAAAATAATGGACGGCTATTTTTTTTCCCTTTTGGTGTATTCCAACGGCTGAAGACTAACTCCCTTCCTTTTGCCTTTGTTTACTTCATTTTCTTTCTCTCTTGCCGAAGTCAATTTCAATGCATCTTGTTTTCTTGTTTTCAATTTTGTTTGGCTGCTCCTTGATACTTCTTCCCGAAATCAATTTTTCGATTTCCTTTTCCCAATTGAACTTTGACTTGTGCAGCATTTGGTTCATTTCTTTGTCTTTTTTTGTTTCCTATTTTGTTTGGTTCCTTTTTGCTTCAATTTTCTTCATTTATCTACTTTTCCTACAATTCATCATTTTTCATACCTAAAACAAAAAAAGTACATTAAAACCAAATAATTCCTCTTAAATTCAAATTAATATTAACAAAATATTAATAAGAAAAAGGAACATTTTAAGCCCTATCAACCTCATTCATGAATCGCCACTAATATTTATGCATAGAAAGAAAAAAAGAGAGAGGAAGACGAAAAGAAAAGAAGACGAAAAAATTGAGTAAAGATCGAAGTAAATATAATATAAGCGTGCGTGTTAATACAACTATGCAAATTTGTCTTTATTTTCATTTCAAAAAAAATAAAAATAAAAATAAAAAATAAAAAAACCCCAAAGTAAAGGAAATTAAAATCTCCAATGTTAGTGAATGGATGACTTTGAGTTACAAATTAGTGAATTAACAAACTTTTTATACATTTATCTCACACCATTCTTACAATAGGATAATTGATGGACACTGTTGCTAAAACTTGGCCTTTGTTCTCTACAAAATGAATGACATGTAGAAACGTTAGGTGTAAGATAAACAGATAAGAAAGTTTATTTAGAAACGGACTATGCATATGGTCAAACTCAACTTTGACTGAAAGTTTTAAGTCAATAAACTTAAGCCCCGTGATGTTATTTATAATATTCTCTGACTTTTATCATGAGTCTTTAATAACGTTCTCTTTTTCAACTTCTTAACAAGTGATTCTATTACGTGTTAGGCACGATGGAAGTATTGTGTTGTGTTGTCCAACTTTCATGAAATTATTATATTCAATTTTTGTTTTATATTCTCATTTTCAATAGGTTTTTAGTGGATAATATTTGCTATAATTCTGAAAGTGTAATATTTTGATTTATGTTATCGGAATATGTTAAAAACTAATAGAATTAGGATAATTATGTTTTTTTTTTTAATGAAAAATGCGTCCATTTAAATTATAATCAGCTTTCTATGGAAGTAGAAAATCAATGGACTATTGAAATCTTCACCATGTATCCAGAAATTTCTTGTATCGAATTAATATATTGGTAGTTTTTTTTCTTATTTAACAATGAATCCATTATTTGAATTTTTAAAATTTGCAATTTCATTATATGATTTAGATATGTATAAAAAGAGCATGGTATAAAAAATTGAAATTGAATTAATCAATTTTTTCTTTTGTTTTTTGAGTTATGGATGTACTAACACATATTTGTAAACTATCAATTTTTTTTTATATAAAATCTAATTTGACAATATTCTTTTATATTGTTGGAGATTTTAATTTTGTTTATAGATTTATGAGATGAATATATAAAGAAATTCTAATTTTTTTTTTAAAAAAAAACTTGTTCTAACACTAAAACATATTAAATAATAATTTTCTTTTTCAATTTCACTTGTGATTCTTTTCTCTTTTTTTTTTTTGAATATTCTCTTCCAAAAAAAAAAAACAGTATTTTTCACCTTTTTTTTTCTAACAAAGATTTCACTTTTAAATGAAATTCTTATAATATATTTAACAATAATAATTGTGAATTATTCATAATTAAAAAAAAAGACAAAATAAAAATTATATAATTAATGACCCACTTAATGTGTTATACTTTTTGAAATATGAACTCTATTTTTCTTTTATTGGCTAGAACTAGAGTTTTGAATCAAAACTAGAACCAAAATCATAGTAACTGACAATTTTATAATCATTTTCACCCAATCTATTACTTTCAAGTTTTAAATCTTGAAGTTAAGATCTAACTTTCGGAAAAAAAAGTGATTATTTTGAATTTGGCAAGTGTGTCATTAATCCATCTTTCGGCCATTCTTGAGCTATTGCCATTGAGTTGATATAGAATTTTGGGACATCATCGGCTGAGGATTCTCGATATTGATGGGAAAAGAAAAATGAAATTAGCTCGCCGAGTAAGATGTATCTGAATGCTCCTATTGGCCATATTCTCCCTTCGTATTATATATTCTACGTAGAGGTAATCACGGTTTTGATTCGAACTAGAATCGAGCTTTACTGTTCGGTTTTGGTTCCTTAAAATGTGGAATCCAAACCAGAATCAGCGGTTTGGTTTGTTTCAATTTAGAACTGTGTAATTTTTTTTTAAAAATAAAATATATATGAATAAAAAGTATTTTTTTCTCACTTTCATTTTTAATTTTAAATACAAGTTCTATTTTTTTTCCTAAATCTAAATTATATTTCTTTTACCAATCCTAAACTTTAGTTATAATTTTTAAGAAACAAATTACAATCTTTCAAATATAAATAAAATATACTCTTTTCTCATTTTATTTTTTAATTGTAAGTGTAAGTTATATATATATTTTTTAAATCCAAGTTATATTTTATTTTTAACTTTTAACTCTAATTTATATTATTTTACAACAAAATTTACAATTTTCAAAAATATAAATAAATATACTCTTTTATCACTTTCATTTTTAATTATAGGTGCAAGTTATATATATATATGTGTGTGTATATAAGTCTAAGTTATATTTTTTTTATAATTTTTAAATTTAAATTATTTTTTTCCATAATTGAGAGTGGAATTGTAGTTGGAACCAAAATTAAAGTGGCATCAAACTGTAAATCGACAGTTTTGGAACTAAATTGAAGTTGGCTCTTCAAGATTCAGTTTTGGTTCACCTTTAGAAGAATCGAGAACTAAAAGTTTTGAAATTGTAACTAGTAATTTTGGAACCGTAATTAGGTCTGGTTGTATGTATAAAAATAATTCATTTGATTCAAACAGCAGTAGTTTACCATGTGGTACAGTGCATGTCTAACTTGTCATTGATCACTATGACAATAATACAAGTCATAAATGTATGAAAATTTAGACTTTTACTATAATTTTAATACACAAAAAATAAATATGACTAATTATGAAAGAGTAAATTATATTTTTGCTCACTTTTGTATTGTCTCAACTTTGGTCATTATACTTTTTTTTTGGGTCTCACTTTTGATTATTGAACTCCTGAAAATATTTCAAAGTTAGTCACTCTGTCTAATTCTCTCGTTAAGTACGATGGAAAGTCAGGCACGTGCAACGTACGCCTTTTGCCATGAACAAAAGTGTAATTTCATTTCTCTTCGTTTTCTTTTCTTTCCTTTTATGTTCTTTTCTTTTTCTTCATTTTCTCTTCTTCTTTTTCTTCCCCTCTTCTCTCTCCTTTGTTTTCTTTTGTTTTCTTTTATTTTCTTCTTCTTCTTCTTCTTCTTCTTCTTTTTCTGCTTTTTCTTTCTTTCTTCTCTCATAGCCCTAGCCAAATTACTTGCTGGGTACACAGCCCTAGTTTTGACCCATTCTAAACCCTCAAAATTAGAGAAAAAAATCTCCTTGTTTTCTCGTAGCACAAAAGCTATACTCTCTCAAAGAGATAACCTATATGAGGAAAAGAACTTTTTAGTCCCTTACAAAAAAAATAAAAATGAATCAATCAGTCCCTCACTTTTTACACTTCAACATTTTTAGTCCTTCCGTCCACTTCTATTAAGATTTCCGTCAAATTTGCCTGGACGTGCCCTACGTGTGTTATATGTTGAGGGCTTTTTCGAAATAACAAAAACTACTGGTTCACAACCACCCAGATGCTACTAAATCTGGATGACAAATCTTACACTGCTTGGAAATTTCTTAGCCTCACGATAAGCCAAGCTCCATCAAACAACCCTCTTACCCTCTAACCCAACTATACTCATTTATCTTTTCTTTTCTCTCTCATAACATCCCCCAAAAAAAGAAAAAAACAACTTCCACCAAACTAAATTTCCATTTCCTCACACCTTTTATCTCAAGTACTACGGTCAAGAACAAAAGTGCTAACTAGCTCATTCGACTTTCTTTGTTACTTCCTGAAACTGCCTTAGCTACCTTGTTCACTCAATCATGGCAGTTGAATATAGTAATGGCAAAAGAAATTCTAATACCCAAATCTTGGAAGAGCTTGAAGCACTGAGCTAGTCCTTCTACCACTCCCACATTAATTCTACTTCTTTAGCTACCCGTAGAACTGCCTCACTTGCTCTCACTAGAACCTCTGTTCCGCCAATCTCCTCCTTAGCTGGTGATAACCTGATTAACAATGACAACAAGAAACCCAATCTAAAGCCTCAATCAAGGTGAATTTCCCTGTCTCCCTAACACTCTCGTCCCAAGCTTGATTCCACCTAAGCTCAAGATGAAGAAAGAATCCCTAGCAAGGATCATTTCAAGAAGTCAATAGATGAAGAAACAACTACTTCTTTAGAGAAGAAAGTGATATGGAGTTGGAAGCCAATTCGAGCTCTTTCTCACATCGACTTGCAGAAACTTAGCTGCTTGTTGTCTTTGGAAATTGTTACAGTTCAAGGCCTTCCGGCTTCCATGAACAGTCTTCGCCTCTCTGTTTGTGTTAGGAAAAAAGAAACTAAGGATGGAGCAGTACAAACCATGCCATCAAGAGTTCAACAGGGAGCTGCTGATTTTGAAGAGACTTTATTTATAAGGTGCCATGTGTATTTCACCCCTGGAAATGGAAGTGGACCGCAAACGAAATTCGAACCCCGCCCTTTCTTGATTTATGTTTTTGTTGTTGACGCTGGGGAACTTGATTTTGGAAAAAGTACTGTGGATCTAAGCCACATGATTTAGGAGTCCATCAACAAGAGCTTTCAAGGAACAAGGGTCAGGCAATGGGACGCAAGCTTTAATCTTTCTGGAAAAGCCAAGGAAAGAGAACTTTTTCTCAAATTGGGATTTCAGATTATGGAGAAAGATGGTGGTATTGGGATCTACAGTCAGGCCGAGGGGCAAAAATCAGCACAAAGCAGTGTTTTCTCGTCTTTGATTGCCTGTAAACAGTCAAAATCATCCTAGCCCCAAGTTGTCTAGCAGAGCTGAAGCTTTGACCGTTTCACAGGCAAGAGGAAAGGAAAATCTTCAAGATATTGATGACTTGAATCTTGATGATGATGAACCCTCTCCTCCACCTCCCAAAAGTCTCAAGTTCCAGTTGTAAAGTTGGAGGATGATCTCCCAGAGTTTGATGTTGTGGATAAAGGAGTGGAGATTCAAGAAAAAGATGAAACCGAACAAGGAGAAGGAGAAGAACTATCTAAACTAGTAGTTTCTGTTCTTTCGAAAAAACCCTCAACATATAACACACGTAGGGCACGTGCAGACAAATTTGATGGAAATCTTAATAGAAGTGGATGGAAGGACTAAAAAGTTAAGGTGTAAAAAGTGAGGGACTGATTGATTCGTTTTTTTTGTGTGAGGGACTAAAAAGTTCTTTCACTCATATGTGAGGGACGTTTTTGTAGGTTATCTCCCCTCTTAAATCCCAATTTTCTGCTTCCAGATTTCGTCGCACCCTTCGGTGTACATTGAACAGAAACATTCCCCCCTCCATTCCTTCTGCATCTTCAAGTCAACTCTATTTAGGATTACAAATTTGGTGGGTAGTGGGGAGTTGGGTCAAGCCTTGGAGTGCCAATTGGGGCGCGATAGGCGGTTGCAGTCATTTCTAAAATTCATAAACCCCAAAATGCCGTCTATTAGGGAAGGCTATCTGGACCACAGAGACCCAGTGCTTGAATTTGAGTAAATTTGCAAAGAAAGAGCATCTCTACACGCTTGTTTTTTTCAATTAAAACTTGGACACATGGTCTTCTCAATATTATCCTTTGCCAGCTAATTATGTGTTTTTAGCCCCGGTAATTTTGTGCCTGGGATTTTCATTTATAATAAGATTCTTGATTTGTTTTGTAAATGTGGGTGATGCACACGAATTATTTGATGAAATGCGTGACAAGAACTTCTGTTCCTATAATAAATTGATTTTCAGATATATAAAATTGGGTAGAGAAATGAGGCAAGGAAATTGTTTGATGTAATGCCTGAAAGAGATGATTTTTCCTAGACTTCCATGATTTCCTCATTTGTTTACGAGAGAAGAAGGTTAAAAAGAAGAAGAAAAGAAAAGAAATGAAAAGAAATGAGAGAGAAGAAAGGAAGAAAGAGAAGAAGAGGAGAAAAGGAAAGAAAAGAGAAGAATGAATGAAATTACATATTTGTCCACAACAAAGAAGAGTGACTAATTTTGAAATATTTTCGAGAGTTTAGTAACTAAAAGTGAGACAAAAAAGTACAGTGACCAAAGTTGTGACAAACCAAAAATATAATTTACTCATTATGAAAAATAATCGATACAAGAGATGCACTCACATTATAATTTATGTTATCATATTTGTATGTATAAAAAAGGCCTAAATCGTGCATTACATGCCCGCCCACCCACCAAATCTAATTACACCCTTCATTCCAAAAAAAACAAAAAAGGTTGATTTCAAATTTGATATAATTTTTTTAAAATTATAAATTATAATACATTTAGTACACCATTTAATACACCATTAAATATATAAATTTTTATTTTTATCCATACTTTTTAAAGTTAATTCATATATTGTTATTATTAGTAAGTATAACATAAGAATTTCACACAAATGTGATTTTATTTTTTTTAGAGAAAGAATTTTTTGATATTGAATTTCTTTTTTCCGAAACAAAGGGAGTATACAATAAGGTTCCATTACATACAACATTGGTTTTTTAAGCGTAGAGTAAGATATTTAAGGAAGATTAAATAGTATATTTGGTCCCACAAAAATAGGTCTTTAACTTATTTGGTTCCATAAATTTAAAAACAATCTTTTTAGTCCCTTTGATATCAAATATGATTATTTTGGTCATTTGTCTGTTATCTCAGACAGAATCCGTCTGTAAAGTGCGTGTGGGCCCTGCGTGACACTGTACTAAAGGGCAAAACAGTCTTATTGCAGATAAATACACAAAAAACCCCAAAAGTATCAAATCCCTAATTAAGGAAGAATCATCCGACAGTGCACACCCTCTTCTTTGTGGCTTGCTTGGTTTGTGGATTTTTCCTAAAATCCATGACACAGTTTTAGCATAAATCCAGCACAAACCCATGTGAAAATCCCATCCCAACTCCAGTAACTAACATTTAAATTGTATCGTGGGATGGCAAATTTAGATGAAAAGAAAAAGAGGAGAGTAGCAATTTATTTTGAAACTAAGGATAAAAATAGACAAAAATGATCGACCAACAAAAAAGTTTCATTGGAACACCATCGCTACCACAATAGGAATCAACACCGCAGTTGGTTGCCGCTGCCTTCGTCCTTCTCAGCCTTTGTTGCCCAATGTCGCCATCACCTACCCATCCGCCGTTGTAGCAAATGAAGGATCAGCATTAAGCAAAGAGAAGAAGAAAGAAAATAAAAGGAAGAGAGGAGGCAAGGAGAAAGAATAAATAAGGAAAGACTCTTTCCCTCCGCATTTCCTCAACCCTCCTCATCCTCTTACTTCATTGAACACCACACCCTGCGACGATGCAATTGCATACCCACGCCTGGTGGCAAAAACAAAGACCTTTTTGGCAACGAAAGCTGAGATAAGCTTAGTGTTAGTGAAGGAGCGACCCATCAATACTCAACTTGCTATTCTTAGAGAGATAAATTAACTTCAATACTCGCACTACATGTTACATAAACAACACAAAACTCTAGCAGAGTACTAAACAAACCTATTAACAATTTTCAAGGTAATATTTTAGAAATTTTCTCAATTATTTAAACAAAGTTTTCTTTCTTTGAGATAGAGCCACACTTTGCAAGCCTTAAAAGGGGACAAATACAGCAGACATAGCAGGGGAGAGGGTCTCGGTACACATGAAGGAGAAGAATAAACAGATTAATGGGGAATTTTTTTTTTTTTGCAAAAAGCAGAGGACTCGAACAACTCTAGCCTCCTGCTAACGTGTTTGTATCTGATTCTTCAACTGTGAGCCAGTCACTTGATTCCTCACCTTCTGAATCTTTGCCATGCCTGGTTGGTAATCCTAACTTATTTTGATTACCATGAGCTCTAGAATTTTCATTTAATTGAACCCATTCATTTGACTCGTTGGCTAATGAAGCTCTTCTGCTTTGAGTAGGCCTGAAGCCAAACACTCTATCTGATAAATCATTGTCATCATCCTCCAAATCACTGAAGGAAACATCACCCACGTCTTCAGTGTATTTCAGGCTATTTAAACAGAAAAGTTGCACTTACGCTCATAGAAGGAGTTCATCTCATCAGAAGGGAAAAAAAAGATGACAGGCTAGATAAGAGTGGGTGGGTTTTAGATGGGGACGAGGAGGAGGAGAAAAAGAAAAAGAGAGAGAAGAGGGCCAAGTAGAAGAGGCCCGACTCAAATAGTGGTGGGAGAGGCAGTGACGGGGAAGAGGAGAAGAAGAAGGATAAAAGGGGAGAGTTTTATTTATTCTGTATTTGGTTTTAGTTCTAATTAGGAATTTGGTACTTTTAGGGTTTTTTTGTGTAGTTATCTGTGATAAGACTGTTTTGCCCTTTGGTATAGTGTTGCGCAGGACCCACATGTACTTTATAAACGGATTCTGTCACAAATAACAGACGAAGGACTAAAATAATCACATTTGAAATCAAAGGGACGAGAAAAATTGTTTTGAAATTTGTGGAACCAAATAAATTAAAGACTTATTTTTGTGGGACCAAATATACTATTTAATCTTTTAGGAATAACAAATTCTAAATAAAAATTTATTTTTATTATAAAAATTGAAGAAAAAAGAGTTACAAAATTACTTGGGTTGTAAAGGGCTCAGCCTCAGTGTATATTTGGATCTTGTAAGCCTAGTGGGCATAGATGTTAGGATTGAGCTAGTAGTAAAACTCAACCTGACCTGAATTCCAGTAGAAGAAAAGAAGAATTAAAAGGGGAAAGGGATTCAGAATCAGCGAAGAAAGGACGAGAAGGAAAAGAGGAGAGAATGAAGGAAAGGAAATTAGGCAGAAAATAATTAGGGGAATGAGAATGCAATTACATCATCAGCTGAGCTAATAAAGGTATTAACCGTTCTTTAAATATGCCTGAATCATATAATGATTGGCTAATTAATGGCTTAACAAAGATTCTGCACATTAATTGTGTTTTAGCTAAGCAGTCCTAAGCTAAAGAACAGAACGACATCGTTCTTCTTAACTCATGCAACGGTGCCGTTTCACTTGATATCCTGACAATAGACTTATTTCAAAGAGAACCGATGTGTTTAAGCTATCAAATCCATTGCTTTTTGACTTTCTCATGGGAGGATTAATAATTTTGCACCGTCGTCATCCCATCATGATTTTTTAGAAATTTGATCTCCTGACTAAACACTCCAAAAGAGCAAGCTCCAAATCCCATTTTACCCATATTAATAATATCCTCATAGGGATTATAGTTTTCGGTTTGACTGGATAAAAACAATCTATTATAAATTTATAATCTTCAAACTATAAATATCTAATTAAAATGTTTTTAAATCACTCGACCATATTCCATTCTCAAACAATTATGAAAATTCAACAAAAAAATATAGGACAAATTGTAAATAGGACAAAGGAGAATGCGCAACCAAAAAATTTAAGGATGGTGCGGCCCCCAAGTCGCGAGCGTCGTAGCCAAGTGGCAACGAAGAGACCAACAAGTCCTTGGGGGAATGCGACAATCTTTTAAAGGTTTTAAACGAGTAAATGCGCCTACCTACACGTAATATGTCACCGTGAAAGGTCGTGAGGTTTGGGCCCCATCATTTAGGAACCTTAGATGACTAAGCTCACTTGATTCCCTGTCAATTATTTTTATTTTTATTTTTATTTTCTACGAGGTATTCCTACGTTTACTGGGTTTCAGATTTAACTTTAGAGTCTCTACACTCCTCACTTATGATATACTAGATGTGTATACCAAATAAATAATATTTAAAATATATTTGTAATTCATTAATCTAAATGAAATGGTAAAATATGATTATATTAACCTTGTTAGAAATATTTCTATTTTATCCAAATATAGGAAAGTATTTAGATTCCTCAAAATTAAAATTTTAATATTTAGATTCCTTAAAAAGTATTCATTTTCTTCATAATTAAATACTCAACAATCATATTCTCTTATTATCACCGACTAAATGATCCCTAAATGTATTATATTATAGCATTTTACACCCAGTAAATAGTTGTACAACATCTCATATTAATAATCCAGTCAAATCTTATATATCATAATTGATTTCCCTTTTTAATTGATACCTACATATTGGATAAAAAACAATTATTGACTATTTACATTTTGGTTATGGAAAGACTGGTTTGGGGCTAGATATGTGTTGGAAAAGGGAATGAGGTTCCACATGAGAGAAGCCATGGCTACCAGCTTGCAAAGGGTTTAAGTCGACTCCAATCAATTCAAATAGGGAGAACGTTACTTGGGTTAATGAACTGCTATTACCGGAAGGCCAGGGATGGAATATGTAGCTAATCTCTAGGATCTTTGTGCAACCAGAAGCAGAGGAAATTTGCGACTATCGCACGGACTAGTTGGAAGTCAAGACAAGTTAGTATGACATTTGAGCTCCACGGGTTGTTATACAGTCAAATCTGCGTATCAGCAAGTTAAACGAGAATAATGACAGCGGCATGATGGAGCTGAAGGAAGTCGCAGTGAAAGTTTGAGAAGAGCAATGTGGAGGTTCAACTGGCGATTATATATCAAAAATAAGTTGAAGCATTTTCTTTGGTGGTGTTGTCATGATATAGTTTCGATGAAACAAAAGCTTCAACGCAGGCATTTGGTTGGAAGATCCAATTCGCCAAATGTGTGGTGAAAACGAAGAGACTTTGGAACATATGTTGTTTAATTGTACTAGAGCACAATTGGTTTGGCGTATTGCCCTGGTACAATGGTACAGACAAGATATGGAGGTATTGAGTTTTGAAGGGTGGTGGCAGCAAGTTAGTCGTAGTAAATATGAGCCTCTTTGGCAGGAACGGAGTCAGCTTATGGTCTATCTTTTGTGGATGTTGTGGAAATTCAGGAATTTATGGGTGTTCAAAGGGGAATGGATGGAGGAAAAGACAGTTGTGGATTTGGCTGTGAAAGAGTGGCTGGAGTTTGACAAGGCAAGGACAAGGGCTTGTGTAACTAGGAACGTGAAAAGTTTGTTTAGTGGTTACATAGGTCAGGTGGGTGGAACCATGGCAGTTGTTAGATTGGCTATGGTGACCTTCTATAGTGTAAGGAGGTTAGCGTAATCACTCTTCAATTGCATAGTCTTTTGGGAAGTTTTTTGTATGTAGGTGAGAGAGTTCAAGTGTGTTACGTATACCTTGGCTGTTTCTCAGAGTCAAGGAGGGTTCTGAGTAGGAATCATTATTGTACCTGTTAATGTTCTTGCCAAACATTAATCTAATGATAGCATTCTGACAAAAAAGAAAAAAAAAAGAGCTATTTACTTGGAATTTAGAGTTGCCCCTATTGATAATTCAGTTGAATCTAGTATATCATAAGTGACTTCTCTTTTCAACTAATTCCTACATATTGGACCAAAAATAATGATTGAATGTTTACATGGAATATTTTCTTGCACAACACAAACAGATATGTCTATTTCAAAAGAGTATAGTCAACTAAAATGAGAATTTTTAATAAATTATCTTAGCGACTATTGTGGCCTTCATATGACTTTTGATTAGTAAATACTAGATGATGTTTATTTTAAAAGAATACAGTCAATTATGATGACAATTTTTAATGAATTCTCTTCGCAACTAATGTGACTTGCATATGCATTTTTAGTGAATATTACACATGCTAATCAGTCTTAAAAAAAAACACCCAATGGTAGGAGCTAACCCAATAAATTTTAATTTTATTTTTGTTAACTCAAATTGTTTAAACCAATTTACTAATAGTCTATTAACCAATATCTTATATAACAATACTTTTTTTTTTTTAACTTCCAATATTGGATTGGGGTATCACACTTCCCATTTTAGTGTTCTCATAAGATCCAATCCATTAATATTTCAACATAGTGTTTTCTGAAACAAAATACTACAGGTGGCTTCCATAATACTTAGTCCATATGCGAGGGTTTTAAAAATAGCTCATGCATGTAACATTTAGTTCTCAAATTAGGTTAGCTATGATAATGATGGGAATTAGAAGTAACAAGCTCGCATAGCACTTAGCTTTAGTACAAACTAAAATATTCTAAACTGTAAGCTAGTCCACATTTTTGGATTTTTTTTGCTAACCCAAAATGATTAAACTAAATTATTAATGATTCACCAATAAAATTTTATATATACACTATTATCGTTTTAACTTTTAGATATTATGAATATCATTATTTGTTAATTTCAAATTTAGATTCATATTTATAGGATCGTTCTTTAATTCTTCCAAGGCTATTGACATAGTACAATGTGTGTCAATTTAAGCTCATCCTATAACATGGACAAAATTTTTGGCCCTTTTATTTTGTTATTTTCCCCCTAATATTTTGGTAGAGAATTTCATCGCTTGTCTAACGTAGCAAGTGAAAATAGGTCATTGTGTGTGGTGAAATATCTCAAGCCTAAATAATTCACGAATGACCAACAATAGGAATTCAAATAGCATGGACAATCAAGAAATAAAATTTATCAATTGTGCGTCATTGAAATGTTTGATTCAAGAATGCTTAGTAACTCCAATAAATCAAACAATTGAGCATAAAACATATACTATATGCTCCTCCTCCTCTCTCTCTCTCTACCCCCCACAAAAAAAACAAAAAGTATACTTTCTAAATTTTTTTTTGTTAAAAAAAGTTCAAATTTAAATAAAAATTTTAAAGTATTCTCACTAATAATAAATATTTATGAATCATAATTAAAAAGTAATGATAAAAAAATTTATATAATCAATTGTGCATTAATAATAATTTATAACTAAAAAATTGTACGTATCTAAAATGGGCTTTTTTCTTTCTTTTGAGAACTGAGAAAGTAATAACTAATGATAGGGAATTTGAAAGAGTTATTATATTGTTAAAGAACATACTTTATAAGGAAAACAAACGAAAAAGAGAAAAGGAAAGGAGAAAGCATTTCCTCCTTGATTAAAAGGTAAATAAAAAGTGCCTTTTTCAACTTAAAGTTTAACACAACCCTTTTACCTCGACTGAGAAGATGAAAGTTATTACACTTAACCTTGACTCAAATCAAACTTCATATGTGTATAGTTTTTAGTCCACTAGCAATCTTCATGTCGTTATTTTCTCATAAATGTACAACTTATACTCGTGATTCTTAATCTCTGTTGTAGGGGTAAGTTAAAAAAAAGTTTTTTTTTTTTTAGAAAAAACAATTCGGAGATCTCTAACCTCTTTGACCTTTTGGTTACAATCTTTCCCATTTTATCACCCAACTCAAAGAGGACAAGATATCTTTTAGAATAACTTGTGAAGTGAAAGTAAAACTTCATGTCCCCTTAGGTTGCAAATAATAATTCCATTGATCGGATTTGGAATGAGATCCATGATATCATGGACTTTGAGTCCCAAGACCCATAGTTAGATCTAACCCAAAAAATGTTTGATTCAATGCCGATTGTCCTGCTCAAGGAGTTGGGAGAGAGATTGACCCATTAATACAATTAAGTAAAAAGAATCAAGACCCTAGTGCACCTACTAAAGCCACTTCCCCTATGCAAGTTGTTAGGGGAATATGGGACGCTTTAGAGGAGACTGATTCACTCAAGTATAGGACTAAGACTACGCCATACTCAATGCTTCAAAGAGCCAAAATGGCTATGCAAGTAATGAAAGAATTCACGAAGCCACCCCAATCACTAATAGCTTTCAAGTGCTAGAAGAGTTGCCAGCAAACTTGAACCAGAAGGTCAATAACAAACTAGTGCATAGTGCTAAACCGGATAGAATGGAAGAGAAAAAAGCAAGGTAACAAAAATCTTGCTTCCTATCATATATGAAACTATTATGCTAGAATATCGAAGCATTGAATGATCCTCTCAAGTAGGCTGGTTTACTGAATGAAATTCACTCTATTAAGTCTTAGTTAGTTGGCGTTGTAGAACACAAGGTACATAGGAATAACATAAACAAGATATTCTCTTAATGCTTTCCACAATGGTAGTCTTGTCATAATGGTGGACCAAGAAGATAGGTAGGATCTGGGTGGGCTGGAGACCTGAATTTGTTAAATGTCCACAAGTTGCAATTTATTCTTAGGCCATCTCCCTTGACTTTTTCTAGAACACATAAAGTTTGTCCTCTCGATTATTTATGGACAAAACAAAGCAATTGGTAGGAAACAACTTTGGGACCACCTTAACACCCTGAAACTAGATTTCCGCATGTTACCTTGGATAATCTTAAATGACTTTAATGAAATAAGATGACCTTACGAATGAATGGGAAGTAGAGAATTTGATCAAGTCTCCATGTCTGAGGCACAGATAGGTCTTTTCTATACTGAAGTGGAGATATTAAATCCTAGAATTTCACATCACTTTGCTATGCAAGTGGCTATGCCTATAGATTTTAACTATGGCCCGAAGCCTTTCAAGTTCCAAAATTTCTGGATGAGACCTATTGATGGAAACCCCTTAAGGAGGTCTTAAAGTAGTTAAATAAGCAGCAATTTGGTTCACTTTCATCTCCAGAAAGAGAGAAAAGAGATCAACTCATGTCTCCTGAAAAACCACTCTTAACAAGTACTTTTTGGCTGAGAATGAGATGCTTGTCATAAGCTAATGAGATATTCTCTTCGTTCTAAAAAAAAAAAAAATTAATTTTGAAAATTTTGTTTGTCTCAAAAAAATAGTCCACTTTTAGTGTGAAATTTTTGTATTACCCTTATTAATATTTATAATATATAACTTCAATTAAAAATAAAGAGAAAAATATAAAATTATATATTTGATAATGCATTAAAGGTGTTATATGTTATAATTTTAAAAAATTGTATCAAACCAAAAGTGAACTTTTTTTTAAATGAAATTTGTAACAAATATGAGTAACTAATGGCTATTAATGAATCTCACTTAAAATGTAATTAACTTGAAATATTTTTAATTACTTAAAAATACACATAATAAAATTTTATATCTTAAAATTAAAGTTAATTAATAGTTAAATTAAATATGACCGTCGCCGGTTGGTGGAGTTCTAACTAAATTTTGGCCATTGCCAGAGTCCCACATGTAGGCACTGGTCAGTAGGAGTCAGCCCACAGTGACCAACTGACCATCACTCCATAATTTAAATAGATACAAGAAAATGTAATTAAATGCTTGGGATATTCAATCGCATTAAATACTCAAAACTTAATGGCATAACATCTAGTCAATCTAATTTATTCGCCAATTTATTAAGCTTCCATTAACTTCTATCCATACCCATCTATTTGCTATGTCTATAAAAAAATAATTTACACCTATGCATTTGCAAGGTAGGGCATCATTAAAAAAATGGTACATAAAATATTAATTTAGTAAATATTTTTGAAAATGGGAAATAAAATGTAAAATGTTTAGTGATTGTGAAAAGCATCAAAAGACATTTGAATCAAGAATTAAACAATACTATCCAATTGGCTAGTTTTAATAACTTGTTATGTTATCTTATAACCTGTCCAAGAAAATTTGTGTGAGATTTTAGAAGTCCAAGAATCTGTATGACAATTATGAAGATTTGTAAATACAATATATAAAGCTTCAAGAATCCATTTAATAATTGATATAATTGGTTTCAAGAATGGTGTTAAGATTACTCAATCTACCCGATATATCGCCTAAAATAGTTCCTATATATTCTCTGTGTGTTATCTCCTTATGTAATTAGTAATTATCTATTTACCTTACTGAGCATAGAATTCAAACTTATAAATGTACACTCAACCTTGTACAAAAATATACAATAATACAGCAATCATTCAACAAACTCTCTGGTTTTTCTACTTTCTTACATGGTATCAGAGCCACCTTCCTTGCGATCTGACATTGCTTCTGCCCTAAAATTTTAAAACCATCATTCATGAGTTTGCTGTTGCTTTTTTTCTTTTTATTATTATTAGTTTTTGGTAAAATTCCCGTTTTGCCCTCATCATCACGCAACCCTAGCCCTAGCCGTCAATTGCAATTTTACCCAAATTGCCCATCGCTATCAACAGTCATGGCTGAATTAACTAGCCTTGTCTCCGACACCACGACTACCAACTCCGTCTGCACCACGCGACCCTTATCAGCTTTTGGCCACTGATTTTCAAATAGGTAGCATCGTCTCCACCAAACTAACTGGCAAAGCAAATTGGCAAGTTTGGAGCGACCAAGTGCGAACACTGTTTTTAGCTAGAAATAAATTGGGTTTTCTCATCGGTAACCTCGAGCGAACCCCTGGCAATGGTGTCGACGCTGAGAAATGGGATTAGTGCCATGCCGCTGTGAAGACTTGGCTCACTCATTCCGTTGACCCATCTCTTGAATCGATGGTTTCGCAGCTTTCCATGGTAGTATCCATCTGGAACACCCTGAAGGATAGCTTTGATCGAGTCAGCGGCTCTCAAATTTTTTCGCTCAAACAAGCTATCAGTAACATGAAACTCACCGCCAGTGCCTCGGGCTCACACCTCACTGCTTTTACCTCCGCCTCAAGGATCTTTGGACCGATTTAGACGTCCAACAGCCCCCCATCCGGTGCACCTGTGGCCATTGTGATTGTCAGGTGAATGATCGCCCCCGATAGCATGAAAATGAAGACCGCGCAATGACTTTCTTGCTTGCTCTTTCGGAGGAATTTTGCACCCTATGAATCCACGTTCTTGCCCGTGACAATTTCCTCTCCCTCGAGAAGCTGCATGTGCTCGCCAGGCAAGATTTCCACAGCGTTCCTCACTCAATGGCCAGCATCTCAACAGAGATGGTGTTGCTTTTGCTGCTCAATGGACCCGATTGATTCTTTTGGACTAAGGCCATGAAGACCGAGCTCAGCTCTTGGCAACAAGCAGGCCTCCCAGTTCTTGGATCTCAGCCCTCTCCAGGCTTACTTACTGGGCTTTCTAGGCTAGGTGTGCCCACAGGCTTTTTGGACCTCAGCCCTCTTTAGGCTTGCTTATTGGGCCGCACCCATTCTATACTCATTGTAAGAAACCAGGCCATGTTCGCGAGGCCTGCTTTTTTCTTGTGGGCTATCCCTCCAACTAGAAGCACAAACAGCAAGGCGACCTACGTAAAAGGAACACTGGTTCTGGGCCTCTGGTAGTTGGCACATATGCATCGACTACACAAATCTTAACAAGTATTGTCTTAAAAAATGCTACCCCCTACCAGTGATTGATAAAAAAGTAGAGGTTATATTGGGATATGGTCCTAATGTTTTTAGATGCTTATAAAGGATACTATCAAATCCTGATGGAAGAAGAAGATGTAGAGAAAACCTTTTTTATTATTGAGGTGGGGATTTTTTGCTATAAGAAAATGTCATTTGGGTTAAAAAATGTTAGAACAACATATCAAAGATTGGTCAACCAAATTTTTTCCAAATAGATTGGTAGAAATATAGAAGCTTATGTGGATGACATGGTGATAAAAAGCAAAAAAGTCAAAGATGCCCCAGCTAATCTAGAAAAACACCTCATACCTTAATGAAGATAGGTATGAGCTTGAATCCCAAGAAGTGTACTTTTGGAGTAGGGTCAGGAAAGTTCTTAGGATACATGGTATGTAAGAGGGGAATAGAAGCCAACCCTGAAAAAAAAAGAGCTATTGTCGAGATGGCACCTCCTCGGATAGTTAAAGAGATCTAAAAGCTGACAATATCTCTGGTAGCCTTGAATAGGTTCTTTTCTTGATCAGCAGGCAGACATCTACCTTTCTTCCAAGTGCTGGGAGAAGTTAAAAGATTCAAATTCAAATGGATCGAGGAGTGCCAAAAAGCCTTTAAAGAGCTAAAAACACACTTGACTAGTTTATCAACATTGAAAGTACCGAAACTACTAAAAGTCTTATATCTTTATTTAGCAGCCTTGGATAATGCTGTTAGTGCAGTATTAATCCGAGATGAGAACCATTTTCAAAAGTTGGTGTATTATGTCATTCACGCTCTGTAGGGGGCTGAGGCGCAATACCTTCCTATGGAGAAGCTGGTATTGGCCCTAGTTAACGCTACTAGGAGGCTTCTACCGTATTTGCAAGCTCACTCCATATGCGTCCTAACTGATCAACCCATCAAACAGGTATTATACAAGCCTGAAGTCTTAGGAAGATTGGTAAAATGGATCATTAAACTCGAGAAACATGCTATCTAGAATTAATCAAGTGAAGCTATCAAATCACAAGCCATGGCAAATTTCATAGCTGAGATGTCTATGAAGGAGACATGCGGTGTGGGTAATTCAAGCTCACTCAAACCTCAACAGTTAGAAGTTGAGAATCCTGAGTTATGAACTTTGTATATTGATGGGGCTTGAAATGAAGAGGGTAGTGGAGCTGGCTTGTTGCTTCTAAACCCAAAAAGGGTGGAAGTCATTTATGCCCTACAGTTTGACTTCAAGACAACCAATACTGAAATAGAGTATGAGGCATTAATCACAAGACTCAAGCTAGCAGAAACGATGAAGGTACGTGACGTTAAAGTGTACAGTGATTCTTAAGTGGTGCTAAATCAAGTCCAAGGTGCTTATAAAGCTAAAGAACCCTAGATAAAGAAGTACCTTGACATGGTTCAACAACTCGGCTGACACTTCCATAAATTCATAATTGAGCAAATACTGAGGTCTAGAAACAAGAGGACCAATGGCTTAAGCAAGGATAGCATTCTTGACATTTCCATATTTGAACAAGGTTTTAGTTGAGGTCCTTCCCCATTGAAACATTGAAGAAAAGGCTACCATGATTATCAAAGAAGGGGGAGATAACTGGATGACTCTCATATGGCTATATTTGCAAAATGGTGAATTACTAGAAGATAAAAGTGTGGCTCGGAAGGTGAAATTGAAGGCACCTCAGTATGTTCTACAAAAAGGTGTACCATACAAACATTTATACCTTCAATAGTTGCTAAGATGTGTGGGACTCCAACAAGCAGACTACATACTCAAGGAGATCCACCTCGGATCTTGTGGAAGCCATGTAGGATATTGTATGTGAAACAAAAAGATTATCAGGTGGGGTTACTACTGACTTACCATGTTCCAAAATGCTCACGACTTTATACAAAAGTGTGTGAAATATAACATCCATGCTCCCATAATACGACGGCCGTAAATGAAATTAATTAATATTCAAAGCTCGGGACCTTTCGTGTAGTGGGGTATTGACATCCTTAGTCATTTTCCTAAAGCACTTGGTCGTCGAAAGTTCTTTATAGTGGCAATTGACAACTTGACTAAGTGGGTAGAAGCCAAACCTCTGGCTATTATAATGGGGAAGAATGTGCAAAAGTTCATGTGGAGTAAAATCGTCTACAGATTTGGCCTCCATCATGTAATTGTCTCATATACTGGGAAGCAATTTGTGAATGATCCATTCCTATCCTAGTGTGAAGAACTGATGATCAAGCAAAACTTCACATCGGTTACACATTCTCAGTCCAATGGATAAGTTTAGGTCGCAAATCGCACATTATTGCAAGGACTCAAAACTCGGTTAGATAAAGTTAAAGGAGTTGGGTGAAGCACCTTCCAAATGTCTTCTGGGCCTATTGACTACACATTAGACAGCCATAGAGGAAACTCCTTATAGCTTGATGTATGAATCCGAAGCAGTCATCCTAGTAGAAATTGGGATCCCATGCCTCAGGCTTATAGCTTTCAATTCAGTAGCTAAGGATGAGGAGATCTTACTGAATCTAGATTTTCTAGAAGAGCACTAAGACCTGGCCTCTGTTAAAGAGGCACAATACAAGCAGGATATGCTAAATACTATAGTGAAAAAATAAAAGTTAATGATTTCAAGTCAAGGAATCTCATTTTCCGCAAAAATGAGGCAAGTAGAGCTCAAAAGCTTGGCAAGTTAAAAGCCAATTGGGAGGGCCCTTATAAAGTTATTGATGTGTCCAAATTAGGGAGTTATTAGTTGGCCACTATAGAGGGTAATTTATTACCCTATATATGGCATGTCAGTAATCTAAAAAGGTTCTATGTTTGAATTTGTATGAAATTAATCCTCAAGCAATGGCTTGAATTTCCAATGATTCAGTCATTTATTACCCTATATATGGTATGTCAGTAACCTAAAAAGGTTCTATGTTTGAATTTGTATGAAATTAATCCTCAAGCAATGGCTTGAATTTACAATGATTCAATAAAGCACATTTATTCTTTTATATTTATTCTTGCAATGTGAATCCATTATAAATCGAGTAAGGGAACACAATCAACCCTGACCTTGGCTCAAGGTGACTCAGTCATCTTGCTATTCTGTAAATTGAGGAGATCACGTGCAACCTCGGTTCAGCTTAAGTAAAGCTGTGCACTCCTAAGCATTTTAAGGGGTGACGAGATCTCAAACATTGCAATGGGCTGATAAATAAAGACATTATTATAGAAAAAGACGAAATATTGCCAACACCCCAAGAGGTGGGGAACACTTATTACAATTTATTCTTTAATAATGAATGTTACACATGAAAAATCTATAGTTTTCCTTTTTGCTCTGCATATCTAACTCTATCCTTTATGTATATATCTAGTAGGGTTTATTTTCACTGATATCAGACGCTATCTTTCTGATCTTACTTATCTAGTAATTCTAGTTCAGCTAACATTATCTCAATAGGGTTCTCATTGTCAGGAACTGATTTCAAAACCTTGCCATTCAAATGAGTTTCCATCTTCTCAACCCATTATCTCCAGATTTTACACTCAAATTGTAACTCGTAAATTTGTTTCCTATGTGAACCTATCAGCTCCTAAAGACCTCGAATCTCTCACTGCTTCCCCCCTAACTATCGAGTAAAGTGTAGATCACCTCATCTTGTTTCTTGATTTTGGAGTTCAATAAGGAGATCTTAGAGGAAAACTCCGAGATTCTTTTCGTATACATTTTACATTGTGAAGCCATAGATCTTTCTCATTGGATGAGATTTCCACTCACACTTTGTTGTTTTGCTTTATCTTACTCAAGTATGTGGGTTAGTTTCTCAAGATGAGTGACTTGAACTTTTAGTTGATTATTTTCACGCCTTAGTCCATTTATCATTTCGTTGAGGTCACCTATTTCATCCTTTAGAGATCTCGCTTTCTTACCCTCAATGTTAGGTTCAGGCCCTATGGTAAAAAAAATGGCTCTAATAGTATAGAGGTAAAACAAATCGAATTTTCATTACCAAATGCATTGTTGCCACAACAAAAAAAAAAAAGAAAAAAATGTTTAAAAAAAGGAGAGTGGGTGAGATCAAACACAACAAGAGCTTCAGAACTAGTCTCTTTGTGCAACTCTCAATACAAGAAGAGGCTTCAACTTCAGGCTCTTGACCTCCCATCTCTTCACCTTTGAGAGTCCAGAGATCCATGTCCTCATCCACCTAGCATCCTTTCAATTCTTCTACTGTCATAGGCAAGTTCCAAGATGCCAAGTGAGTTACCATTGTAAAGGACCTCTTCACGGTCTCAACATAGGCTTGATCGGCTTTAGCTGAGACCTCAGGATCATACTTAGGCAGCTCCTCGATTTTTATATTCAAAAACTTTTCTAGATCTCCATGACTGTGCTATGCCTCCCTATGTCCCTAGCTTCCTGGGAGAAGTTCGAGGCAAAGTCGCCAAAGTTATTTGTACAGAAAAGCATTTTCACCAGCAACTGAGCGAACTCTTCTTGGTTGATCCCTTTCAACCTTTGGACTTCTCTCTGGCTGGACTCTAATTGGCAGCGCAGCGATGAATTCTCTGTCTCTGCCCTTTTCTGTGCCCCCAACGTCTACACTTGAAATTGGCGAGATGCCACCTTGGACTCCCGTAACTGGGAAATCTCTACCTTTAGTTTTGCAACCTCCTATTCCAAGCAATTAGGTCTATGCATGTACTGGTTCATAGAACTAAAGCTTGTCAAAGTCACATGTGAAAACACTATGCTAGTTCTATTTACGGCTAACAAATGACACTGAACCACAATCATATCTTCAGCACTCCACCTAAGGAATTGGTGAAATTGCGTTGTTGTTCATCTCTGAAATGGGCATGTGCCCCACCTTCCTTTGCTATTCTTTCAAGCCCTAGATTGTCACTCCAAGAGAATACTCTCCTGGAAGACAAAAATGAAAGGATGTCTTCGAGCCTTTCACCTCGGCATCTTTCCGACTGGCCTTCTTCTTGGTGCTGTCCACCTTGATCCTTTTGCCCTTGGTGACTGTCTTCACATTGGTGCTTCTTTTTTCAGCCTTCTTTTTGGTGGGCTCAATAGTGAACGGTTTCCCGGACGAGGAGACCCCTTTATCAACCTTTGCACCCCTTGTGCTCTCCTGGGAGTCAGTATTCTTCTTGTTCACTGATGAGGCAAACTTCACCACTACAAAATAGAGTACCAGTTAGTTTCAAATTTTAGCTAACTATGAATAAATGACTCTTAGGCATAGCAATCCTTTCTTTTTCCTTTTTCTTTTGAGTAGATTTTGAGATCAAAGGTTTGGCATCTAGTATGGCCAGACTTAATTTGTACCTCACAGCTTCTCTTCAGTATATTTCCCAATCCTCTTTTCCTAGATCTCTATGTATTCTCGACCTTAGGAACTATGCTTCTTTTAGTCCTATAGGTATCATTAGCAGCCCCATAGAACCACTCCGTCTCTATCTCACAAGGCTTTGACTTCATGAAGAAAAATCTTTGCTTCCAATTGTGGTGAGTAATGAGTTTTTCTATTTTGCTCTTGAACCTTGGGAAGAAGGTGAAATAATCCATAGAGTTCGCCAACTTCTTCATACAATATAAATACCAAAATAAATTGACCAAGCTTATAATATGACCCTTTCGGCATAACAGTTCAAATCCGATTATGGTCCTTATCGAGTTGGGTGCCACTTGAGTTAAAGCTATCCTATAGTGTCTTAGGATCTTGGTCATCAAACTGCATAAGGGAAATCTCAATCTTGCCTTCAGTTGTTCCTTATAAATTGCACAATATCCTACTAGAGGTCGGCAGGCATTCCATTCTAGTCTTGCTGCCCTATGCCTATACTTCTTTATTGTTGGAAACCAAGTACATCATGTAGCGGAATTTTAAAATTTTGATTTTCTCCAAGATCCATACGAATGGCACAAAAGGGTGTGGATTTAAAGATCAAATGATATTATTGGTGCTTTACCGCTACTATTCGCGAGTTGGGGGCTAAGAGGAAACCCGTTTGCTAAAAATTGCTATTTGGGTGGTTGATGATTGTCATCCAATTAGGGTCATGAAAATAAGAAATATTGTAGTTTATATTGTAGCTTATGTAGTAGTAGTAGTAGCTGAAAATGTTTGTTTTTTAGTGTGGAAGCCAACTTAATGAATGGCATGTTCATGCTTTTATTTTGGAAAGGTAGTGTTTTGGCATTTGTTGTGAGTCCAATTTGCAGAATGTACTATGGCTTGAATTTATTGTTTCAAACATTTACTTCATTTCATTCCAACAATAAGTAATTCTTAGTCCAAATGAGTAATAAAACACCAATGCAAAGCATAACCTAGAGAAATGTCTTCTATTACCAATATTTTGCCAAGCAAAACAAAGCCAAAATACAACAACGTAACCCACCAACACCCATCTGTAAAAAAGTCAGCTTAACCTAGACAAATGGCTTTGATGACCAACACTTTGGCAAAATACACAAAAAGCCAAATGAACTAACTAGCAAAAATTATAGAATGTAAATGTCTTCCATTTCCAAAACTAGCAAATTTTTCCAAGATTAAATGACAACACACATGTCCAACACCAACATCATTTACAATACACATTTGTCATGAACCACATAATCACAATCATAATCCAATTACCATTGTCATCCAAAATATATGAACAAAACACAACCCATGTCAAAAAAGCGTACAAAAAGCGCACAAAAGTGGCAAAATGTTGGGGAAGATGACATGTTTCTCTATATGTTAGATCGAGGCAATGAGAAATGTTTTACATAAGTAGGGAAGTAAAATGGAGACATTATGAAAGTCTATTAGCTTGTGTTTCTACATTGCCATCTCCATAACGGCCACATCACGGATATGTAGGTTAAACCTTCATGCATTGATAGTGAAATAGTACAGGATGCTTATTTGCCTACTCATCTCATCCAATGTACAAAATGAATCCTCAATGAGAACAATGCGCTACCATGACCTATATTCACAACTGCAAACACGTTATCACATAGGTACATTCACACTTGATGTTATATCTATAAAAAATTTGTCATTGCCATCTATAAAATATTTGTCATGTTATATTTGATAGAAAAATTAGTGACTTTCTGAACTTTGTCATTGCCATCCAAAGTACTTTAATCACGCACCAAAATGTTATCAATAGATCACATTTGCCATAGTTAAATTAATTGACTGAACAAATAAATAGAGTGTAAATAAATTTGATTGTACTAGTCACATAATCACTTTTCCAAGTGCCATGTGCCATAAAAATCCCAATTCACGTAATGAATTTGATTCAATCCTGTTTAAGCTAGATTATTCAATACTGATTAAATCATAAATAGTAAAAATTGTTTGCTGATATTCAATCCTGTTTATGCTAGTTGTTCCACGTCCATAATAGTAGAAATTGTTTGTTGATAATCAAACATGGCTGACTAGCTATTAGGGACCTGGTATTGTTATCACAATTTTGAACATCTAACAATGAGAGAAATAAATATAAGAAAGCTGGGCAAAAATGTGCTCTATTCATGGCTGGCTACTGAAAAATTAAGCTAAAACCACGCATTAAAAAAAAAAAGTTGAGAAGATGAAGATCAGGTGAAGAACAAGTACCTCAATTATGAAATTATTGACTCAACCTGAGGTTCAAAGTAGTATAACAACAATGAAAGATAGTCCAATTAAAATACCAAAAAGGAGCGTGAGAATAGAGTTGTATGTACATTTGTGAAGTTTGACGAAGAAATCTAATGATCCAACGTGATACTTTGTTTATTTAAACAATTTCATGATGTAAATGTGTCCCAAATGGAATAATGCAATGTATCCAAAGAAACTAAATTTGTTATTATTCAATTAAGGATAATTTTAACAACATGTGTCCACTTTCCTTAAAATAATTGTACTTAACAATGCACCATTACCAAAAGCTTTCCAAATAGCCAACTTTTGTCAAATTGTTATCCATTAGGAATGTTTGAAACAATAAACTACACGCATTTTCAACACAACAAAATAATTTTTTACACTATAGATAATATTCAATTCAAGACCACATTTAGGACCACATTACATTAAAAACACTTTCAAAAGTTTATCAAGATCACATACCGCACTAAGTTTATTTTTTTAGAAAAACCAGCCGTGAGCCAGCCACATTCATTCGCCACATAGAGAGAATCCTAGTTCACAATGCGACGTAAGGTAGGATGGTGGTTAGTGTCACTACATCAGAATCTGGATTCTCCATTGCCCTTGAATCTCTCCATTTTCCAACTCTGCCGATTTCTATCACTTTATGGTTTAATGATTTACATGAAATGGGGTAGAATAAAATTAGTTAGAGAAATTAGGGTTCTATTTTGAAATCAATTTGGATTGAGAAGATGATAAAAATGTAAGACATTTAAATTAACAAGTTTATTAATGTAAAGGACTAAAAAGAATTGTTTGAAATGTAAAGGATGAAAAAGAACTTTTTCGAAAATGTAGAGGATGATTTTTATGATTTAATCTCTCAAGAATTTAGCTTCTCTAAGCTTCAGTTTTTCTTTCTTGTTTTCTTCAAAAGAAAGAATTTCTTTTCTTCAAGAACAGGAAGGGATGTTTTTTTTTTTTTTGTGTCTCACATGTTTTTGGTGGTTGTACAAAATCCCAATATATATGGATGTAGATTAGGGTAAAATCTCTTAACCAATTCTAATATTTTTGGGATTTATAGATTCCATAAATCTATTTGCTACCAAATACAAGAATCCCATTCAAAATTGGACTTCTAAATTCAGATTTAATTAATTAGTAAATCCAAAACTATTTCGGATTCATTAATACTAAAATCCAAACCTTTTAATATTTAATCCAAATACCGTCTTGAACCAGAAAACCCTATAGAATCCTATTCATATTAGGATTCTTGAGATTAATAAAATTGACCAAAATTCATCATATGAATTTTACACTCTTTTTGGATACAATCTAAGTATGCAACCCAATAGGTTCTCATAACATTGGCCAGGACATAAAATCTATTTTATACCACAAGCAGTGAATGGTATCTAGCAACACATCAAAACTACCCAAATTATGAGAATGTTAGTAATTTGACATTACTTATCGTGTGATAGATGTTACCATGTAATTCAATCTTTTTGCCCTAGATATCTTAATTGAACATGAGCCATGGAATGTGTCATTCTGCATAGTTCAATCTTTGTGTTTCTTAATTCTCGAATAGACTCATATAAGCAAATGAACCCGATATCACATATCTACTCATTTGAGCACGCCATGCATTTTATGGTCTCACTCAATCAGGGGGCCCAAAGATATCACTAAGACTGTTCAAACCCTCTGATCCGATCCGAAATTTTTGGTTCGGATTGAAAAAAATTCTGATCGATCTGGATCAGACCGAATGGATCCATTTGATCCGTTTTTTTTTGGGCAGTTAAAGAACAAATGAAAGAGACAACATATAGCTAGACAATTACAAATGCAAATCAAAAAAAGAGACAACACATACAAAAACACTAAGTAAAAAGATGAAAAGCAAGATCTTGACTCGAGAACTAGCACAAAGGACAACCCACAATTTATAAATCCATACAAATTTTAAAAAGCAAAAGACAAAAGGTAAATTCAACTGGGCAATAGCAAACAAAAAAAACCAAAAATAATCACAAAAAAAAACACAGTGAGTGCTGCAATTCTAAAAAATATGTTTAATCAATTTACAGAAAGTGTTGAGTTTTGTAGACGAGAGTATGTATGAAAATCAACAGAAATCGAGATCATCTTTTACTTGACTGTACAATAGGTTGACAAACCTGAATTGCATCATAAACAAAAATGAAAACCAACAATTGACCACCAAAATACACATCTTAAATACACTTCACCATCGATATAGAAGACCCCAAGAGAGAAAGTACAACATTTTTCGCCTACTCATTGTAGTAACAGTTCCAAAGGAATCGAACATTGCCATTTCTAGAGAACAGAGTTCCAAACAAGACCTATCCAAATAAGATGGAAAGGAACGAATTAGATAACTGTTTCAAGAGTTATTGTTCCCAATCCAATAGCTTAAAAACGAGTGACGAAGAGAGTGTTTTTGATTGAGGCTAGCCTTTGGGCAATTCTTACCCTCAATATACTATGAGTGTTCAACTGGGAAGGATTCCAAGTGAGTTTGAGGAGATAAGGAGATGAGGCTGAGGGACTTCCTACCCAACTGGCTGTAGAAGCTAGTACCCGAAAAGCATAGCGTCAGGGCATTTGTTTCAGAGGAGATTACCACTGCTGGGAGGAGAGAAAAAACACAGAAAAGGGTGGATGGTGTAGTTGTCGGCAGAGGTTAGAGAAAGATAGCAGTTCAGAGAATTGAGAGGGAAAAGAATGATTTGTAGATCGAAAGCAAAAAGAGATCGATTTGAGCAAATAAGCAATTAGGGTTAATATTGAATTTGGATTAGATTGGATCAATCCGTTCCAATCCGACACAACTTATTTAAAATATTGGACTGATCTTATTTCATTTGATCCGATCCGATCCGATCCAAATTTTCGGAGTGGATTGTGACCAGATCATTGGATCAATCCGATCAGCGGGTCAATTTTGAACAGCCTTAGATATCACTCTCATTATATAGAGGGGCAAAGCCTATTTTGATCATTCAACATCCAACTACATGATTAATTGAATATTCAATTGCTACTTTTATAGTTCACCTTGTTATGGGTAACGTTTGGTAGTGTCAAAACGTGCAACTCCTCATGTTGGGATCTCTGGTGAACGCAAATCTAAGGATCACATGCAATCATCGTCACTATGAGATATGTTTATGACACGTTATATAATAATCCACGTAGCATTTCTCATGGCGGGTTGATCTAGCACATAGTTCTCTCACATATACCCATGTGTTGACTTGATATCTCATATCATGACATATGTCATCAGTCACTACATATAGTTTTAATGCATTATCATTGTCCCATTAATGATAATACTTGATTAGAGATAATTTTAGAATAATTAAATTCTTGGGACATTATTATATTTATTCATAATACTTAGATATAGAATTAAACATAATAATAATAAATTGTCATAAATTAAAAGCGTAATGATACAATATATGCCTAAACTATCATCACATGATTGGTCCTCAGGGCATAATCTAATATTTATGATGTGATACTTCCTCCTAAAGTTCTTGACCTTGGTTTCTTTTAAAGTCGAAATCAAGGCATTGCCTATTAGGGTAAACTTTTTGGGATAAGATTCTAGAGGTCTGGGCGTAAAATCTTCCCCTTAACTACTAGAAGAACTCGTCACCACTGGTGAATTTAACCTACTTTTAGCCGGCGACGGTCCCCCCCTCTGGACAAAAAACTTTTAGCCTTTGTCTTTTCTTCTCACCTTTCTTAAAAGTCTCTAAACCAACTCCCCGGATCTCATTGCCTCCCTGACCGGACGATTCCGCTAAGTTGTCTTCCCCCACATTGTGAATTAAGGATACAGATCTACCTCCTAACTATGAAGACCCTTCGGATAAGAACTAGAAAAATACATACTTACTTGTGCTTTTCTCCAGAGATTAAGGCTTCACCGGAAATGCAGCTTTTGCCAGAGGAATTTGTTAGCCACACACATTTCTCCTTCCACAGATATGAGAGTGAATAGAGAGGTTTTTATAACATAAAAACTATGAATGGGCTACAAAAAGGAAAAAGGCAGTTGCAAATGAGGGTTTCACTATTTATTAATAATCCTTTCATATCAAGCGTCTTTTCAGATGTTCCTTGATTGGAGTTCGTGTGTTGGAAGTCGAGTGATCTCAGTTGCATTAATGCCGAAAAGGGCCTTTTGGTGGCAGATATGACTTTCATCATCATTATGCTCTAAGCTCCAAGCCTTGACCTCCAAACCCTAGCAAAGGTTAGACCTCGACCTAACTAGTCACGCCAAAATTTGGAGGGCTTATGATATATATATATATATATATATATATGTGTGTGTGTGTGTGTATATATATATATATATATATATATATATATATATATATATATATATATGACCTTGGCTCATGGCCCAACAATATGGAATTCGAACCACTAAGCATTAATGTAACAAAATTAAGCCCAAAAGGAATCCCGCCAATGGCTAAGGATGAGCGATGTCCCAAACTCCTACAACAACATGTTCCATGGATCTCGGAGGTAATATATATATGTATGGTGAGGCTGCTAGGTAGAAGGAGCAAACCCAAAGAGGTATTAATTCTCTAAAGAAAATCCACCTTTTGATCTAATCACTTCCTTGAGCATTGGAGCTTCTTCCTTAGAGACCTACTTTGAGATTTGTTTTGAAGGTGATCCTTTGGATAGATCACTCGAGGAATCACGGGTTGTGAACATTGGATTGAGTTGCGAATCTCACTTTCATCATAATAACTAATCATCACATTATAACGAATTTTTGCAAAAAAAAAATCCTATAATAAAATGTATTATACCGCATCAATTAAAAATTGTACCTCCAACAATGAACAATTTATCATTTTCTTATATAGCATTGTGCTACCATTAAAAAAAAAAAACATTGTAGTAATTGAAAATTTTTAACTATTGTTGAAATTGAATTATTATGTGTCAATTAATATGTAATGATTACTTATCAGATTGTAAAATAATTTGACATTTTTTATCAACTAAAGAATAAAAGTCATCCCATGAAGAAAATGCTTATTTCAAGACATGAAATTATAATTTACACTAGCATATTCGAAAAGCCAAAATTTTTCAATGAATTACTTTTTTAAATGCTTAAATAAAAAATTTGTGTTAAGTAACCAAATATTTTTTTCTTGCATATGGTTTTGTGCGAATCTCCATTGGATGGAACCTCTTTTTTTACATAATACATTATTATAAATAGATATTTTTTTTAGGTAATAAGTTATTATAAGATGTATTCTCCGAAAATAGATAACTTTATTTAAAAATTATAATTTATTAAATCAGATCATTCTTATTTAATTAAACTGATCTGACTAATACTATTAAAATAATTGAATCATCCAATCAAATTAGAAAACTAAAGTTTAGTCACTCCATACAAAATATTATTAGTACATCAATTAAAAAAAAATTCCCACCCCCAAATTTGGTAATTACTTGTGTATATGTGAACTAACCTTTCTAAATTTTGGCTACATATATCCAAACCATTTCATGTCTAATGCATGGGTAGCGTAGTTAGCAATGTTGTGGAATTCCTTATGAGATGTTTAATAAAATCCACAAATAAAAAACTGCATCCATATTTGAGTGTTGATGCCATTGACCACTTTGCATGAAACTATGGGAAAAATGTTCCACGTTTCTATCATACGACTTCACGTGGCGAACCATGCATGCTGGCTCGTCTCCATGTTGCAACTCGCATGCTTGTTTTGTTTGCATATGTAAAATACCAACTCACATTCAATGTTTCCATTATGAGACATATTTTCTAAAATGATCCATTCTCATCACATGATATGTAAGAAGTTAAAAATGTTCCACGTTTCTATCATATGACTTCACGTGGTGAACCACCGCTGCCTTACCTATTGCAACTCACATGCTGGTTTTGTGTGCAGTGTGCCCCTATAGAATACCAAATTCACATTCATTGTATTTGTTATGAGACAAATTTTCAAGATATCCATTCTCATTGCAGCGTATGTAACAACTTTGACGCTTCTGGAAATGGCAATCTTTTAATTGAAATTTTATTATGATATTTATAATTATATCTCCCAAAAAATGAGTAGTCAAAATGAATATAGAATAGCAAATTGGAATTACACAGGTCAAAGGAGACAATCTTATTATGGTACAGGAGTGCCATAAAATTGTGCAAACATAGCATACTATATCATCTTCCAGTGTGCTTTATTGAAAAAGGAAGAAAAAATCTTGCATTGGGAGTTTCGAGTATGATTTGTTCTTGTAGACTTGTGTGCATGGGCAAATGGTTTGTCAATTCATTCAAAGCATCTGATCTGATGCATTCTTATGAAACGTACGTAGACACACGGTGAGCTAGGTAGGCCAGTTGCTGTGGTCTTTTCTTGGTTTTTGTCGTCTATAATGTTAGCATTTTGGGTTGATCAGACGTAAACTACACTATGCCTTGATGTCCTGCCCCGAAGTTGTCAATTTCGTCGGAACAAGATTTTCCATCGAGTTGTTCTCAATATTTCCAAAACTTCAGGTTTGGATTGCCCAATTGTGGTTCAGAATCTTTACATACTACTCCTCGCATTAGGACATCTAATTTTGAACGATTATATTTAAATTAGGTGAATGTATATGAATTGATATGGGTAGACTTCTGTTTAATTTTAAAAGTATATTGATATTTATGAAAAATTACTTTTTCAAATAATATTATAGAAAAGTGTATTTAAATAATACAAATATGACTATTACTTTGGAACAATGAAAAAGTGGAAAGGTGAGGATAACAACAAGGACTGTTATAGATTCAAGTGTTTTCTTTTAATTTATTTTTATTTTGTCCAAAAAATTTGAACACTGTTTTAAGAAATATTTTGGTTAGGGAAAAGATTTTGTCGTACGGAATTTTATATCAGTTTGATTTTTTAATTCATTGATGATCCTGAAATAGAATTTGCTGATGTTAAATATTCTTTCCAGGTCTAAAATTTGGTTCCATAATAAAAAAAGGTAGTTATTGAAGTAACTTTTTTTTTGGTATGAATAACATATATAACAAAAATGAAACCCAATCTTTTTTTTTTTTTTGGGAAAATGCATAGGAAATAGCTTCATGGTTACGTGAGAAAAGCTAGCTTCAATCTGAGTTACCAGCATTAACAAGAGTATTTACTCCATTGAAAAACTCCAACATGTTCCCCCAAATTGTCCCAAAATCAAATTGCAGCATAGATACCATGGACACCATCTGAATTTACCGACAAGTTTTTTACTTTAAATTGAAAAATTTATAGAAAGTGATTAGAATTGATAATCGCAAGATAAAAGGAAATCATGTGGCCCATAATCAAAGTTTGTTTAAAAGTTAATTTTTAATAAAAATAAATGATTTTGATGAAGGGTCTATGAGTTTAGCTTCCCATGAATTTAGTTATGTAAATAATTTAATAGCTAAGGTTTCTCTCCTTCTTCATGTAACTTCATTTCGTTATTATTTCTCTTTGTTATTAACAAATAGGTTCTTTTTATTATTAAATCTCCCATTATGACAAATTAAGTTTCTTTTGCCAAAAAAAAAAAAAAACAGAAGAAGAAAAAAGCGAATGAATAAATACACTTACAAGATTAATTAATTTTAGTTAAAAAATGGAATAACATTGAACGGATCAATTTGCTTTCATCCTGAAGTTTCAATGTGTAACTTCTGAACTATGACGCATATATAGATTGATGATATTGCTTTTCATAAAAGAAAACAACTGCGTGTTTCTAGAATAGTCCAAGTTGCTTAAGCTTTTATTGTAATAGTAGAGGTTTGCCTTCTTTGACAGTTATGATTTTAGTCATGGACCCTTCTCAAAATATTTCATTTCCAGCAAAATATCTTTTGAGCATTGCGTTGAAAAAAGAATACTGAATAAACAACTCCAATTTGATTTTTCTTTATATTCTTGCCAAAATAAGCCCAATTTGAAAAGCCAAAAATTTTCACCATATCATATCGAATCAAAAGATTTTTTAGGTGCCATATTTGGATTCCGTAATGCTTAAAAATTTATCAGATTCCATGTAACTTTGGTGAAAATTATGAATATTATTCCACCAAACGAGAAACACGTAAATAAGATATTAATATATAATAATGACTTTGACAAAGTGATGATGAAAAATATATACAGATATTTCTATTTTCTAATTTGTCTGGTTCATTGATTCATGAAGTTATTTATTTACATAATGGTCCCATGATGTGATAACTCGCCCCATATAGTACCTTACATTTGTCAAATGCCAAAGTGTCATGCACCTAGGAAGATCCCCACATTGGACATGTAAAATTATGTCCTCCTCGGGGAAGAATTATGGTCCTGCAAAGAGGACAAGTGACATGCCAATGCATAAACCATGTGCGCAAGCATGATGCATGGAAAATATGACCACAAGACAAACGGCGTAGAAATGCTTCTTTCCCGAATACTTCAAGACAAATTGAGCATTCGCCTTTCTTGCTGGAGATTGAATTGCATGGAATAATTGAAATTTTCAATTGGAATTCCTTAACTGGTGATTTGAAATCTGAACAGCCTGTAGGGCAATCATTAGAGTTGCTGCCCGTGGTGCTGCTATGTGCCATAGAATCAGATACTTCTTGTGCCTCGGAGGAGCAGATTCCCACAAATTGAAGGGTGGAAAGCAGCATTTCCTTCAAAATGGACATTAAATTTGCAATTTTCATTATCAATAGGCACAGGATTTCCACAGTAGTTGATGATGGATATGATGAAAGTCCCATACTTGAAAACCTGTGGTAAAATAAATAAATAAATAAATAATAAACATAAAGGAGTAAGGAGAAAATCACGAACAGAAATTCTGAGAAAAAAAATTAAAAGAAGAAATATTTTAGCATCACAACAAGGCACAAAGTAATGAAGCCTTCATCTAGTGAAAAATCAATTAATTTGAAGCCTTGACAACAAAGGAATTCTTAAAATTTATGCCGCGGTAAATTTAAGTATCACCACAATTAAAGAACTTAAAATTTTGTCATTAGGTTGATGATATTACAAGAAAACAAAACCACGTCAAAATATGAGTTAAAAACAGAATCCCCACAAAAGGAAAGATGATAATGGTATCAACATAGCATTTAATGGTGCTTTTTTTTTTTTAAACTGTAAGCATATACTTACTTTTATTTTTCTGTTCAATTTTTGTAGTCTCTGGCTATCAACGAGATGAGGAAAATTTGAACAAAGGCAACAAATAAATGAGCAGGATGGAGTTGAAGTTTGAGTTTTGGACGAAAGGAACTCTTAAGGAGGTGATTAAAGGGAGAAACCTATAGATAGCTATTATGGAGGGATAACAATCCACCGACGGGTCTTCTGGCTTTTGTATTCTGAGAAACATTCTCTTGATCACCACAGCTAATATACCAGCAATGACTAAGCAAGTTCCCAACAGCAAATTGCATGTCTTTTGGATTTTTCAGCTGATTTTCGGGTCAAAATCTTGTAGCAACGATGTATCAAGTCCCAAGCCATTGTCTTTTTTCGTTGTCTTCTTTACCTTTTTTTTGTTTTTTTGATGATTTTCTTATCTTGTTAAAACCCCAAAATAATAATAGAAAATTAAATGATGATACTCATAATGAAAATATTTGATGGCATATATACCGAGTAAATGCTCCTACAAAAACTCTACATGTTAGTGGCTGGTTGAGAAAGAACTCATTTAATGAGTATTTTTAATGTCATTCTTATTAAAATTTATTGAATAATTTCACTTAAAAATTCACAGAGTATTTTTAGTATAATATTATTAAATTGATAGATATTTTCATATTCTTTTGTGAATATAATGAAAATTTTGATGATGAAATCTAGGGAAATTTGCAAAAATAGCACATTTTCAAAGTAATAGTTGAAATATAGCCGTTGGTATAATTTGTTTTGCCAAAATAGCAGGTCAAGGTAGTTTGACCAAATAAAAGACCTAAATGACCTTCTTTTTTACTTCATCATTTCACTTCACCATTGCTATTTGAATTTCCTTACTTATTCTTCTTCATTCTTTATCGACTCAAACATCCCATTTTACACAATCTATAGTCATTTTTCAAATACATCATCTGAAAATGAAATAATAATACATTGTTATTCAATAATATCATACAAGTAGTCAACTTCAGATGACAGGAGAACTGATGATAATATCTTGAGTAGCAATTGGACCAAATACACGATTAAATTAAAAAACTCTTCTTCCATCTTTTTGTGATGTTAATTGATTTACAACAACCAAAAACTCATCTTAAATGAGAACATGGTGCTCATATTATACAAATCATGTAATTCTCTACTTAAAGTTAGTTCTGTAGTCATATTATACACGTAATAGTGCTCATAGTATACATGTCGTGTAATTCTCTATTTAGAGTGGTTCTCACCACCAAAGAAATTGGTCTTGTCCTCATATTATACCCGGCGTACGTCTTATACACGACGAGCAATCGGTTCTGTACTCATATTATACACGTCATTCGTGTCATGAAGTTCTCTATTTAGAATTGGATCTTTTGTTTTATAATCATTTACCCGTCATACATGTCATGTAGTCTATTTGAAATTGAATCCCGCGATTGAGGAATTGATTCTATGCTCAATTTACAAACGTCATTCAGTCCTCATCGAGAAGATTTTGTTGGGGTAGAGTTGTTTTCTGTAGAGAGAAAATAGATGATGGTGCTTAAGGCATTACAACTAGGGTATCAGAATGTGGAATATCTATCACTGCTACCCCCAGCAGACCCTATAAGCAGTTGTCCAATGTTATATTTGTTAATAAGTTATTACCCAATTAACTTATAACAAATCTTCACTTATTATTAATTATATTAGAACATATATTTAGGATTTAATATAATTAATCCCAACAAACTCCTCCTATGTTCTACATATAATTGAACAATACAGCGGACAGTGTAATGTCCAAACAAACATGGATCATCCACATTCCAATCAATAGTGTAATGTTTAATCAAACATAGATCATCCACATTCAGTCCAAGACAGTTGACCTGGATCAATGAACTTTAACAATATATTACTAAACTTAGTCATCATTTGCAATTTAAATAAGTAGACCATAAATGTATTGAATCTGTTTTGAGATCAGCATTCCAACATAAATATCAAAGAGTTTTAGAATCTGTCTAAACTCATAATATTTGAAATAGATTCTCAAAGCAATCCAAAACTAACAAATGCATAATAGTCAAGTACAAGTGAGCCAATCAAAAATAGTCAAAGGCCTCATGAGTACAACAGACAAGCATAATAGATGTCCACAAATAAAGATAACAAAATGTAAGTCTTAAATAAATGGACTCCATCCAAATGGTTAATAGAGAATTGTCTCCTCCAGATCCAAAGAAAGACTAATCCCTCACAATCTCTAGGTGACCTTACTCATCAAGTAAGTCATCTTGGTTTGGATTCCAATCCATATCTGCTCCTCCTATTCTGCCAACTCTTGTAAATCAACAAATATGAATTTCATGTAAATAAATCTAACCATTTGTTTCATTTATATATCAGTATTTAGTTCTACAAAAGAACTTAGCACCGAACTATAGGCTAGAAATCAGTATCAGGCATCATAGTTAAGTCTCAGTTAAGGACGAAACCTAAATAATCTATTCTGTAGAGAACCAAATCCAGTTAAGTTTCAATTAAGAACAAAACCTGAATAGTCTACTCAAAAGAAGACCATTTTCATGTTTCAATGTGGAATGTTTGTATCAAAATTCTTTCCAAAGTAAGTTGCAATCATCAAATGTGGAATGATGCAGCTATCTCGAGAAGTCTATGTCATCAAATGTGGAATGACATAGCAATGATCAGAACATCGTAGAAACATATAAACTAGTGCCTTTCTAAGTCAACAAAGGGAGATTCAGTATGTCAAACAACCAACAATGTAGGTTAAGACAATCTTACAGAGTCTTTAACCCCATTCTCCCACTGTTTGAAATATCCGATCTTTGGCTAGACCCCTTTGTTAGATCATCGGCCATATTGTCTCAGTCTAACATGTCTCCTATTACTATTAAAGAGTGAATTTTTAACGACGTGGACCACTGCCTGATTATCACAGAATAGACTTAAAGAATTTATCTTTAGCCTGGTCAAAGGAATATCCATAATCAGATTCTTCATCCACTCTGCTTCTTTTGCAGCAAAAGCTAAAGCATAAAGTTCTGATTCCATAGACGACAGTGCTATATAAGTCTGTCTCTTGGGTGTCCATGCAACAGCAACTCCACCCAGTGTAAAAACATAACCACTGGTAGACTTACTGTCTCCAAAATCTGAACACCAAGAGGCGTCAGAATATCCTTCCACAGTAGGAGGAAAACCAGAGTAGCAGAAAGCATAATTTTGAGTACTTTTAAGATATCTCATCAGCCTCGTAAGGGCATTCTAATGCTTTTTGCTAGGATTACTAGTGAAACGACTTAGCATGCCAACTGCAAAGGCAATGTCAGGTCTAGTACAACACATAGCATACATAAGACTACCAATCAGTTTAGAATAATCTAACTGATCTATACTGGCTCCATCATTAGGGCTCAATCTTTTGTTGTAATCATATGGTGTCTCTATCAGTTTGCACTCACTGTATCTCCAGGTAAAAAGTAGTCGTTCAATCTAATGAGCCTGGCTAAGGGAGATAACTTGCCCATCAAACTTTACTTTCATACCAAGAATGGTGTCTGCTACACCAAGATCTTTCATATCGAATTGTTTTTCTAAGTTGGCTTTCGCATCCTTCACTACAGAAAGATCAGAGCCAAGAATCAACATGTTATCTACATACAAGCAAATAATCGCAACCTTATTTGACACAGAACGAAAGTAAAGGCATTTATCTGAGTAACTGGTCTGAAAATCGTAGCTCTTTACAACCTTGTCAAATTTTATATGCCACAATTTAGGTGTTTGTTTTAAACCATACAAGGATTTGTTTAACTTACAAACCTTGTTCTCTAGACCTTTCATGACACTTCAGGTTGGTTCATGTAGATCTCCTCAATCAGCTCTCCATTTAGAAAAGCTGTTTTGACATCCATTTGATGCACTATAAGGTGCTCAATAGACCCTATGATAAGAAAAATCCTAATAATTGATAGATGACACACAGGTGAGTAAACATCAAAATAGTCCACTCCACTTTGTTGTGTAAAGCCCTTAGCTATGAGACGTGCTTTAAACCGAGCTACTGATCCATCACTATTTAGTTTCTTCTTCAACACCCACTTGCAAACCACAGTCTTAGCCCCTTTTAGCAAATCGACTAGCTGCCAAGTGTTGTTATCCAAAAGAGAGCTTATTTCATCATCAATGGCTTCTTTTCATAATAGAGAATCCCTATATCTCATCTCCTCCTTATAGGAAGATGGATCATTCTCTAAATAGTATGTGATAAAGTCACTACCATACGTTTTGGGAACTTTCTCTCTGGTGGATACTCTAGTAGAAGTTGTTTCAACTGCTAGCTGTGGGGATCTAGTGTCAGAAGGGCTTGCGTCAGATTCTACAGGAGCTTCTGTAATCACATCTGTAGATCCAGAAACACTTAACTCTTGATCTTTGATAAACTTATTCTCAAAGAATTCTGCATCTCTGGATTCTATCACTGCATTAATGGATAGATCCAAAAACCTGTCTGCAGCACTATCTTCTGCACTACCTAGATATACACAGGTGATTGTTCTAGGTCCCACTTTAGGTCTCTTAGAGTCTTGTATTCTCACATAAGCAATATAGTCCCAAGTCTTTAGACTATCGATCTTACACGAATGTCCTTGCCATAACTCATAAGGATTAGTGTTCAATTTAGAATGTGGTAATTTATTCAAGATTTGATTAGTAGTTAAAACTGCTTCTCCCCAGTAACAAGAAGGCATGCTAGCAGTAAGTAACATGGAATTTAATATTTCAATCAAAGTCCTGTTCTTCCTCTCAGCTATACCATTTGATTGAGGCGAGTAAGAAGCAGTAGTTTCAAGTATTATGCCCTCAGTGGCACAAAATTCCTTGAACTCTGTCAATGAATATTCTCCTCCTCTGTCACTTCTAAATCTCTTAATTCTCAAGTTCGATTGGTTTTCGGCTCGAGACTTGAAAAGCTTAAACTTTTCGAAAAACTCATCTTTCGATTTCAACAAATAAACATAACAATATCTAGAAAATTTGTCTATGAATGTTACCAGATACTCCCGACCACTTCTAGTTGTGAAATTTTTAAAATCACACAAGTCAAAATGTATCAACTCTAGAAGTTGTGTGCTTCTAGTTACCTGTGGGAAGGATCTTCTAGTGCTTTTAGTCTGAGCACACACTTTACATTTGTCAAATCAAGTAGATGTATTTAATGAAATTTGATGAGTCTTGGCAAACTGAACCATTTTCTTGTAGTTAACATGTCCTAATCGATTGTGTAACAACTTAGGATCAATCATTTTTGAACTTACATGACTTACAGTTTCATTTGCCAAACTCAACCTATACATGCCAACTATCATAAATACACATCCAAAATAATGAGAGTTAACAATCAAAGTTCCTCTACGAGATGCAAATGAAAAGCACATGCCAGCATTGTCTAAAAGACTCATGGAAATTAAATTTTTAGGAGTTTCAGGAACTACTTTAACAGATTTTAAAATTAGTGTCTTACCTAAAGAAAGGTTGAGCTTGTAGTGCCAAAGTGAGTCACCATAATTGTAGCTTCACTAGTAATCAACAGGGTCTCATTTACATTATTAACATAAGTAGGGACTTGTTGTTAGTGACATAACAGGATGCTCCATTATTTAGTCCCCACTCAGTAGGAGTACTGGCCTTCCGAGCCCCGATCATACCAACAAAGGCTTGAGGCTTAGTCTGTACTGCAACCATATTGGTTTCATTCTGTGGTGTACCACTTTTCTGTTTCTTTGGAAGCTTGCAATCAGCTGCCCAGTGGCTCCACTTCTGGCAGTTGTGGCACTTGCCCTTCTTCCTTTTCTTTGATATGGGCTTCTTGGCCTCCAACTTAGTAGGTTCACTCTTCTCAGACTTGGATTTCTTTGTAAACCTTTTGGGCTGAGTAACAGAGTTAGCTACTGCCTGAGTCGCTTGAGAATGAACCTGAGATTGACTTTGAATCTCCCCAACTAGCTCATTTTGTTCACAGCAAGTGTCTCATCCTCAATAACAACAAGCCGCTTTAACTCCTCTAGCTCAACTCTGTTCTTCATTCTGAACACTTCTATCCTGAAAGGATTCCAAGTAGCAGGTAACTTATTTATGATGACAGCTGCTAGAAGTGTATCGGATATTCCGAAACCCTCTTTATTCAATTTCTCTACCATATTCTCCAAGTCTGCGACCTGAGGAATTATCTCCATATCACTCTTGAACCTCAAATTAAAGAACTTATCCCCCAAATGAATTTTGGATAGCTCCTCACTTTTGTGAAACTGAGCTTCTAATGAGTCCCATATCCCTTTAGCTGTCTTCACCTTTGTATAAGAGTCCGCCAGACGGTCTGACAGGCAATTCAACAAAGAATCCCTACAGTAATCCTCATCTTTATCCCACTGTGCCTTGTCGACCTCTTCAATCGTCTCCTCAAAAGTATTAAATACAGTATAGAATATAAAGCCATGTTTTAGCCTAAGTTGCATAGCTCAGCGCCATCTAGTATATTCCATACCAGTGAATGATTCAAGCTTAAAAATCTCTAGTGTTTCACTCTTAGCCATCTCAAATACAGTAATAAAAGAGTATGAAAGAGTTGAAACAATTGCACTTGGTGTCCAACAAGCTCTCACAGTTACACAAGGCATTCCACCCTGATCAACTGCTCTGTAGGTGACTCTACGCTCAAAATTAGTAGCTGTAGATATCAAAAATGAGTTCGGAACAGCCAAAATACTCAAAAATGGCTCACTAGAAAAAGTCAACGGTTAGTCAACAGTCAACGATCAATAGTCAATGGTTAACAGTCAAATGTCCAGTCAGCAGTCAACTACACAGTCAGCGTCCAATCAGCACCCTAGTCAACAGTCAACTACACAGTTAGCGCCCAGTCAACGCACAGTCAGCAAATCAGATTTGTAATTTTTTTTTTCAGCGTGAGATAGACACGCTGCCGTCTAAAATTTCACCGAAATGTTAGTTGTCGTTTCTCCTTCATCCGAGCTCCGATTAAGGCCCGTGACTCAAAACGATCATCTTGACAAGGAGAACACAACCCCAAGTGACCTTGCAAACTAAAAACGTCCAAATCTTTCAAGATCTGAAGAGAAAGATTTCATTTGCCGAAACTTTAAACTCAAATCTCGACGAACTCCGACCTACGATTGAGAAACCGATTGCACCGTTGAATTCCTCTCGTCGAGAGCTACAAGATGGACTATTTACTAGCTCAAAACAACCAACGAATCAAAAAGTTAATTTTTAATGCCTTAAGATTGTTGGGACAGGGTTGTTTTCTGTAGAGAGAAAATAGATGATGGTGCTTAAGGTATTACAACTAGGGTATCAGAATCTGGAATACCCATCACTGCTACCCCCAGCAGACCCTATAGGTAGTTGCCCAAGGTTATATTTGTCAATAAGTTATTACCCAATTAACTTATAACAAATCTTCACTTATTGTTAATTATATTAGAACATATATTTAGAATTTAATATAATTAATCCCAACAGATTTGTGGTTGTTTTTTCTTTGTATTAATACGATAACATTATCAATTACATTGAAACTATAATAGAGACACATATAGGACCTTTAGGCATCAGTTAAAGTAATTAATTACATTAGGCTTATTTCAATATGAGGTTAAATTCATAAGGATCTCCATTACCTTAGACAATCCCTTTTTCTTTCTCAATAAAACCCTCAATATATATGCTCAATATGTCACTAGACAAATGTTTTCTTATCCATCCTTCGTGAAGAGGCTTAATCAAAAACACGAAAGCAAAGTAAAAATGAAAAACTGTAAATTGAAAAGGCTAATACCGACAATAAAAAAACTACACGATATATATGAGAAAAGGGCTTTAGCATGAAAATTCAAAACTTGGAGACCAATCTTCAATAATAGGCCAAAAATATTCAAATATATTTATGAATATTAGCATTTGACCAAAAGTTTTGTTATAAGGCATAATCTAAAACCTAAAAAAAGTTAGAGATATAATCTAATATTATCATAAAATTATTATAAATAACTAAGGTGGCGCTTGGTTTAAACGGTGAGTTTAGGAATGAAATGGATTTGATAGAAGGAAATGTTTGGAATGGAATGGAATAATAGTAATTATGTTGTTTGGTATTATTTTGTAATGGAATGGAATAGATTTTATATTAAAATTAAAATTTAATATTAATATTAATAAATTTATTAATAAATTTTATATTAAAATTTAATATTAATATTATAATAAATATATTGTTATTTTACATTATATTATATTTAAGAAAATCATATCTTGTACCAAAAATAGTCAAAGTACATGTCAATTTGTAGAGAAAATATTTTCTACAAGTTATTGAAATTTGTTTTTAAAAAACAAAGATAAAATGATGGTTGCAAACCAGTGGTGGGTTTGCAACCACCATTACACGTGGCGCAGTCCTATTGGGCGCGCATCACACGCCTGTTAGTTGCAAAAAATTTTTTTTTTTAAACATACTCAAAACGACATCGTTTTGAGTTTTTTTTTATTTCATTCCCCCCCAAACCCAGGGGGGTGGGTTTCAACAGAACCTACCCCTGAAGGTTTTATTCCATTCCCCTAAACCCAAATCCACCAAACAAACAATCATTTTCTACCCAATTCCATTCCCCCCCAAACCCACCAACCAAACACCCCCTAATTCTTTGATTTGAGGTGGGTGTGGGATGCGAGTAGTTAATGCTGCTGGATCCTTCCTCTTAACTATTATATACTAATAGTGCCCCATTATTAGGTTGCTAATCTCTAGATCATGGGTTTGATTTTTTTTTTTAAAAAAAATACTAATTTCTTGATCAAAATACGAGCTCTCTTGATTTGTGAACCGCTAGAAAAAAATAGAACTGATTCCTTCATTGAAAGTAAGAGCTCCCATTAATGTGTCATGAAAGAAAACATACGGAGAGCCTATAATAGCTATTAATTAAGTAGTTTGAAACCTAATTTGAATCTAAAAATTTAAATTGGTTGATTTTGACCCCATCTTACATATTATATACTTTATATCTCTATTTGAAACCAATCTGGGACTAATGTACTTATCTATAAACCTTAATAATCTCCTTGTTCATGAGTAATTCACCTATTGAACCTAATTTTCGTTCAGGTAGTTTATCCTCTAAGCTAGTTAGCCCACAAATAGTACACTTTTATAAATCTACCTTTTATTTACATAGGAATATTCACAAGGAGGAAATTTGACCTCTTCGGATCTAACAGAAAAAGATGGTTGTCCATAAAGGGTTTTGTCTAATGAGTGGCAAGTCTCTCTTGACGTAGGAGAGTGAGTAGAGTTTTCTTTTTTTGGAAGTACTGTATTTGTCTGAATTGTAGCGTGTGTCCATTCCGGCAACACTGTTTGCGTAAAATTCAGACAATATAGTGAGGAGAAACACTACAAGTTTCTAGCTTAGGGCAGTTAGAATATAAACGACACTTCTAAGAAAGAAAAAAAAGAGTGCCAGAAAACTTTCGACCAAACTATACAGAATCCAAATAGATAATGGCAAACAAGTTTTTATTAGAACTGATCCCGATTGCTTGTTTCCATTTATAGGTCCGATCACATTTGGGCAAGGCTGTCATGATGGATACAGGTGAACCTTCGAATTGGGAGCAGGAGGTCGTGGGTTTGGTTTAGAAGTTGCAGCTTTCTACGACGGAAAATGAGAGAGTTTAGCGGAAGGTGGAAGATATTAAGATGAGTAAAAAAGAAAGTGAGAAAAGCTTACTAGGGAAAATCTTTGGGGATAAAAGAGCTACTTTTACGGGGAAGAAAAATACTTTGCAAGCACTATGGTCAGTTAACAAGCCTTTCTCAGTCCGAGAGTTGGGGAAAAAAATTTCTAGTTTGTGTTTGCTACTAGGGAAGATAAGAATAAGGTGTTGTTCAAACGATCGAGGGTGGACATTTGATAATCAGTACCTAGTGCTCAAGGAATGGTTTGATACGATTCAGAGCCAAGATAAAGCCTTTAATAGAGTAGAAATTTGGGTACAACTCTGGAATTCGCCTACTCACTGGATTACTAGAGAAACGGGATTTAAAATAGGTACAATCTTTCCAGAAGTGCATGATGTGATTATTCTAGAAGAAGGTAGTCTAAATGGTAGGCACATGAAAGTTTTAGTCACCATAGGTTTAGAGCACCCCCTGCTCAAAGGTACAATGGTCAAATTGCAAGAGAATGCTAGATGGGTAATGTTTAAATATGAATATCTAGTGACTTTTTGTGTTTACTATAGGAGAGTGAGGCATGGAGAGTAAATTTGTGAGAAGAAAAATTGATTGGAAAAATAATAAGCTAAAAGGGGGGCAGTATGGGGAGTGGATTCAGGTAGGGAGTGGTAGGTTTGGTAGTAGGGATTATGGGCGGACGGAGGCTTTGAGAAGAAGAAATATTCCCCTCAGTGAGTAGAGATCAACATTGCTAAAAAACAGTACAACAAGTAGGGGGAATGGAGAGGACTGAATCTGAAGAGAGGTTCGGGAACCTGAATAGGGGCTGGGGGGGGAGGGGGGGAACAAATAGTGAGATCAAAAAGGAAGAAAATATAAATAGGCAGCATCAGCTAAAGGAAGGTAGGGAGATAATGGTGGAAGATGAGGAAACAAGGGAAGGGAGTTTAATGAGAAGTATAGAGGAGGATGCTCAACATGATATAGAAGGAAGTGGTTTGGGGAAGATGGAGATAGAGTTGGTGAATGTCCCAATTCTGTGTGCGGGAGCAGGACAAATAGCCAAGGATGAAAGGAAAAAAATTTCGACAAGGTTAGAAAAAGGAAAGGTAGTACAAAAAGTTCAGCAGATAAATGAATGGAAAATGGCAGGCTAAAGGCTGCTCTTTGAACAATGAGGGTGGAAGCTGAATTAGTGGGATAAAAATTCGGGAGAAAAGAGGGTGGAAGCTGGTGGATACAGACTCCAGTTCCACTGAAGCTCAAAAGCACAAAAGGCAAAAAAAGAGAAGAAAACAGCAAGTGTTAGCTCAGCCATCTGAGGTAAAGGGGATCAGCCCAATAAGGTCTCAAGTAACACCATGAAAGTATGTGTGTGGAATTGTAGAGGGTTGGGTGCATCATTTACAATTTCCCAGCTGAGGGAGACAATTCAATCCTAGCATCCAGAGGTAGTATTTCTATCCAAAAAAAAAAAAACTGCCTTTGTACAAAATGTATGTAGGAAGCTGAAGTATGATGGAAGATGGAATAATGTTGAACTTGAAGGAACTCGAGGTGGCATGCTAGTGTGTTGGGCAGCAAACGTTTCGGTGCTGAATGTAGTGAGTAATAATTTCTATATACTTCTGCAATACCAACTTGAGGGAGATCCAATGATTTGGTGGTCTATTTTTGTTTATGCAAGCAACGATAATGTCAAGAAGAAACAATAATGGAACTATTTGGAAAATGAGAAAAAGAAGTGGGGAGATTGGTGGATCATGGGAGGAGATTTCAATGACATAGTTATCAACATGAGAAGAGAGGGAGGGGGGATGGGGGAAGGAAAAAATCTGAACAAAGTTGTGTATCTTTCAAAAACTTCATAAGGAGGATGGAGATGGTGGATCTTGGGCATGTAGGACAACAGTTTACATAGAGCAACAATAGAGAATGAGAGGGCTATGTTGAGGAACGCTTAGATTTTTTAGGGCACCGAAGTGGAGGCTAAATTTCCCAAAAGCTATAGTACAACACTATGACAAACAAGCTTCCGACCATTCACTAATCATCATGGATACAGATCCCCAGCAGCAACAAGGAGACGATTCATTTTTTTATAAGAAATGGATCAAGAAAGAAGATATATAGAAGAGAGTGGCTACAGCATGGAATAAAGATCAATAGGGGACCAAACAATATGTACTAAGCTCCAAAATTGCCCAATGCCGATTAGAGTTACGGAAGTGGAACTCTAAGTTAGGGGAATAAGTTTGCAAGGAAGATAAAGTGTCTCCAAGAACAAATGGAGGAATTGACTAGAAAGGGTGGACAAGGGGATTGGAGAAGATGGAATGGTCTCAGGAATCAACTCTAGCAAGCGTATAAGGAAGAAGAAGGATATTGGCAGCAAAAGTCAACGAACCAATGGCTGAGGGAAGGAGATAGGAACTCAAAATTTTTCCATGCAACCACTATTCAGAGGAGGAAGAGGAACAATATTGCAACGTTAAAAATAACGAAAGGTAAAGGAAAGATACAAGAAGAAATTGTGGGATACTATGACAAGCTACATGCTTCTAGCCAACTGGTTCATTATTCACTCTTGCTTGAAGGTTTGCCCTAATCCATCACTAAGGCTATGAACAAAAGGTTGATGAAACTAGTGAAGGAAGCTGAAATAAAAAATGTCCTCTTCCAAATAAACCCCAGCAAAGCTCCTAGACCGGATGATATGACACCACTTTTTTTTCAAACCTATTGGAATATGGTTAAATTTGATATTATCAATGCTGTTAATGAGTTTTTCCTCAATAAGAAAATGTTTAGGAAACTCAACCACACTTCGTTTACATTGATACCTAAGGTCCAACTCCCTATTTCTATATCCCATATAGGCTAATAAGCTTGTGTAATGTGGTCTATAAAATTGTTTCTAAAATATTGGTTGAAAGAATTAAATTGTGCCTTCGTAAGTGTATTGGTTCGAATCAATCAGCCTTTGTTCCTGGGAGATAAATTGTTGATAATGTGGTCATAACTCATGAGTGCATTCATGCATTGAATTCAATGAGAAAAGGAAGAAAAGGATATATGGCATTTAAAATAGATATGGTCGAAGTTTATGATTGGGTGGAGTGGCAATTTCTAGAGAAAGTGACAAGGAAAATGGGGTTTGCTTGGGGCTTTGTTACATGGATTAGGCAGTGCATTAGTACCGCTCATATGTCCATTAATATAAATGGAGAGCAATGTGGTTACATTAAACCTACTAGAGGCATTTGCTAGGGGGACCCTATTTCATCTTATCTTTTTCTTATCATTTCTGAAGCAGTATCCCACCTTATTAAAACAGCAAGTGAGCGAGGGGATTATAAGGGAATAAGAGCTAGTAGGAATGGCCCTATCATAACAAATTTGTTTTTTTGCCAATGATTCATTGTTGTTTTGTGAGGCAGATTCAAGACAAGCGCAGCTTTTGCAAGATATTCTCCACAAATACAGCCAATGTTCAGGACAAACCATCAATTTGGAAAAATCTTCAGTGTTCTTTAGTCATAATGTGACAAGGGAGAAAAAAACTCATATATGTCAAGTTGATGGAGGGCGTGAAGGAACAACATAATGCCTGTTACTTGGGGTTGCCGATGAGGATTGGACAATCAAAAAAAAAAGATTTTTAACTTTGTCATTGAAATGGTGCAAAAACGAATTCAGAATGGGAAGACTCATTTTTCGAGCTTGGTCGGCAAAGAAATTTTCATCAAAGCAGTGGTGAATGCGTTACCAACATACGTAATGGGATGCGTTAAGCTACTAGTGGGAGTGTGTAAAGAAATTTGTCAAATTACTGCGAATTTTTGGTGGGGTACATAAAAGGATGGAATGCAAAAAATTCATTGGAAAAAATGGTAAGATCTTACTAAAGCAAAATCCGATAGAGGGATAGGATTCCAAGATCTTCAAAAGTTCAATGATGCTCTACTTGCTACACAACTTTGGAGAGTTATTACCAAACCAGATTTATTGATGAACAAAATCATGAAAGCAAAATACTTCCTAAATGAAAGCTTGTTGTCAGCTAAAGATAAAAAGAATGCTTCTTGGCTTTGGAAGGGATGGATGGGGACAAGGACTATAATCCGAGGGGGGCAGACAAGATATTGTGTGAGAGATAGAAGGTCAATTAAAGTGTGGGATTCACCTTGGATCCCAAGAATAAAGGAGTTTAGATTAAGCCGTAGCTATAATTCAGATCAACAACTGATCACATGGATAAATGAGCTCATACATAATGATGGAAGGGGCTAGAATAGAAGCCTGATTTCCAGGATTTTCCCATAGCAAGATGCGGAGATAATTTTACAAATGCCATTGGAAGTTCCAGCCATCAAAGATAAGTTCAGTTTGCAACTTACTCCCAACTAAGAGTATTCAGTACATTTTGCATATAAGTAGCTGCAGCAGGATAGGCATAATGAAAAACAACAACCCGAAAGCAGCAATTCTAGAAGTAGACAGCAGAGCATATGCAAGGCAACTTGGAAACTAAATGTGACAAGTAAAGCAGTTTGTATGGAGATGTTGTCACAATATTTTGCCACTTCATGCTAAGCTAAAACATTGGAAAATGCAAGTGGAGACTACATGTTCAATGTGTGGAGAAAAGGAAGAAAATCTAGAACATCTCATGTTTACTTATTCCCAAGCCAAAACAATTTAGAAGTTGGCTTCAGTTGGTTGGAATTATGTTGGACAGCAAGAAGACAAATTTCAGAAGTGGTGGCAAAATATATGCTCCAATAAAAAAGATGAGTTATGGAAGGAAAGAGCACAGTTAACAGTCTACATTTTTTGGATGGTATGGAAGAGTTAGAACTTTTGGGTTTTCAAGGTGAATGGATGGAGGAGAAGGAAGTAGTAGAGGTGGCGAGGCATGTATGGTTGGAATTTCAGCAAGTAAATATGGTAGAATAGCTGGCTAGGATCAAGAAGTAGATAAGTGGCTGACTAGTAAATATAAGGTGGAATACGGCAGTAATCCAGTGGCAATCCTGACCTGTGGAATTACTCATTTGGTTAGTATAGCTACTAATTTGCTGTGGTGTATTTTTGTGGGATTGAGGGTAGAGTTTTGACATGTTATCAATTAGTCTTAACCAAATTTAGAGTTAAGGAGAGTCCAATTGTTTGGGACATTGGTTGTAACTTTTAACTTTCAAAAAGTTAATACAATTATCGAATTTTAGTTTTAAAAAAAAAGGATCTAACAGAAAAAGATAATCTATGCATACACCATGTAGATTTACTAATAGCTAACCAAATAGGCCAAGTTCTCTAGTTTTGGACTATGAAACAAATGTTAGAAATTTGTCAAGGGGAGAAATATATAGAGAATCCACAATAGTTACTAATAAATAAATTAAATTTTAACTTGAATCTAAAAGTTTAATGTAATAGGTTTTGTCGACATCTTAATTCTTAAATATTTTATATTTCTCTCTCTAAAATTTGTTGGATTATGCCCTAAGGACCAATCATTTGATGATGGTTTAGGCATGTATTGTATCATAATGTTTATAATGAATAGTAATGATTATTATATTTATTCTTATATCTGCGTTTTATAAAATAAATATAATAATGTCCCAAGAATTTAATTATTCTAGAATTATCCCTAGTCGAGTATTATCATTAAATGGGACAATGATAATGCATTAAGACTAGTATGTGTTGTAACTGATGAAATAGTTGATGATATGAGATATCAAGTCAACACATAGGTACATGTTGGAGAACAATATACTGGATTGACGCGCCATGAGAAATATCACATGGATTATTATGTGAAGTGTCATAAATATTTCTCATAGTGATGATGGTGTAAATAATCCTTAGACTTGAGATCTTCAGAGATCCCAACATGAGGAGTTGCATATTTTGATACTACCAAACGTTATCCGTAACAAGGTGAATTATAAAAGTAGTAATTGATATGCAATGAATTATGTAGTGGGATGTTGAGTGATCAAGATAGGATTTGCCTCTCCTACATAATGGGAGTCATATCTTAGGGCCCCTTGATTGAGTGAGACCATAAAATGCATGGCCGTGCTCAAATGAGTCGATATGTGATATCGGGCTCATTTGTATAGATGTGTCTTCTCGGGAATCAAGAAACGCAAAGATTGAACTATGCGAGCATGACATGCTCCATGGCTCATGTTCAATCAAGATATCTAGGGCAAAAGGATTTAATTACACGGTAACTTCTATCACAAGAAAAGTAAGGTTGAATTACTAATATTCTCATAACTTGAGTAGTAATTATGTGTTGCAAGACACCGCTCATTACTTTTGGCATAAGGTGTATTTTATGTTAATGCCAATGTTATGAGAACCTATTGGGTCACATAATTAAATCGTATCCAAAAGAAGTGCAAAAATTCATGCGATGAATTTTGGTTAATTTAAAAATCCTACTGAGAATAGGAATCTATCAGGTTTTTCGGTTCAAAGTGATTTTGGGTTTAAAACTTAAAGGGTTTTGGACTTTAATGCTAGTAGGCCCAAAAATAGTTTTGGACTTAGCAATGGAATGATCCAAAGCTTTAAAGCTCAAAAGAGTTTGGGCTAAGAGTCTTATATTTGGTAACCCAATAATACTAGGGTTTAAAACCCTAGTACTATAAATAGAAAGAGATTTACTCTTTTCTTGTAAGCCTCTCTTCTTGCAACCCTAGCAGCTGCCACCCCTTGGCCTCTTGCAACCCTAGAGAGCAAGAGAACAGCCATCATTATGGCTGTTCTTGCAAGAAAAAACAACCACCATCTTTAGTTTGAGAAACAAAAGAAAAACCGTAGCCCATCTTGTTCTTGATGTAAAGAAATTCTTTGGATTTTCTTTTGAAGAAAAATAGCCACTTTTATTTTCATTAAAAGGAAGAATTTCTTCAGTTGGTTTTAGAGAAAACTAGCTATCATCTTCTTGTAAAAGAACAAGAAAAATCTAAAGCTTAGAGAAGCTTGGATATTGATAAACGATAGCAAAAATTCCATGCTAGCACTCACAAATTTTTGTTACTTCTTTGCTAGATAATTGTATGACAATATCTAGAGATTTGGATTGATTTTGTGGATACCATAGAGGCAAGGATCTTTTGTTTTTTGCTGGTAATTCAACAAAGAAAACTTCACAAGGAGGTTCTACCGGTTTGAAGGTAAACTTTCTTGACAATCAATTTGATTTCACTTCGTTTGGATCCTTGGAGGAAACCAATTTTTCTTTTTTTATTTTTAAATTTCCTCTGCAAACTCTTATTTGGTTTCCTACAAAATTAACGTGAGATTGGTGCACGTACTCACAAATCCCAACACTCAACATATATATATATATATATATATTTGATTTTCCACATAGGTTTTGATCATCGAAATTAGAGTAGATCCTAAGTTTCGACTATTAGTCAATTCAAGTTTCATTACACATTAAATTTCAATAATATGAATCGATGTGCAAGTATGTTCCATCATATTATATATATTTTTTTACCATAGATAAGTATAACCTAATGATTATTTTCTCTTTATTATTATTTTTTTTTTTTGCCATTTGAGCCTTTTTTAACTATTCAAAACATATGATCTTAAAAGGTGATAAGGATTCTATTACCTAATGATATGGTTTGTTTAGATAGTGTTTGTTTATATACAGTTTTAACGATATGGTATGTTTAGATATTGTTCGTTTAGATATGATTTGTTCAAGTTTAGTATAAATATTTATCTTTTGAACTCCATCTCTATATATATTTATTTACCCTGAAATGGAATTGCACAAGACTCAAATAAGTAATAAAAATTTGAGTTCTTATTTTAAAATCTTTTCATGGGCTTTGAGCCTTCTAGTTCTTACAATTTTAGAATAACTATGAAGGAATCTAGCCTTACAATTCAGTCCTTTTACCAATGTGACAGTTTGGTGTCAACCAAATTTTGCTAAAATAGTTAACTTATATAGAAATCATAAATTCCCCATCTATCTCATAACCTCGGTGTCCTTCAGCATTTTCAAAAAGATGTTGAAAACCACATCCATTGCTAGATGACAACAAGACAAAAAATATCAAGCCTAGTTTTTGTGGCTAACAAATGGTGGACTATGAATTTTATGGCTACTTACTACAATAAAAGAGGAAGCTCAACTATCTATTGTTGAAAATGCCATTGTCCATGATATATGGAGTTATTAGAAGAGTAGTTTTTGCCAACTACCATTGAAAAAGAAGGTCTTTTCAAAAATATGTTGATGACCATAAAAAAGTCAGAATTTGAGAGAAAAGTGAATAATTGTATTCTTTGTTTATATCTTACAGTTTTGTATAAGTGTTGTATAAATATAACAATAAAATAGGTATATAAAAAACTAAATATTGCTTAATTATGACTAAATATTACCTAGCATATTTACAAATTAATATTATAAATATATTCTAATATAACATATTTAGTTATTTACAAAGGAATATTCTGAAATATTCTAACATCTCCCTTCAAACTCAAGGTGGCGAAGCAAGTTTGAGTTTGGAAATACGATTAGAAAAGTGACTGGAGCATGAGGCTTGGTGAAAATATTGACAATTTGATTAGATGATGAAACCGAAATAAGTTGAACTGTGTCTTGATATACATAATGACTTACAAAAAGACAGTTAATCTCAATATTTTTAGTGCCCTCATGGAAAACATCATTATGCACAATTTTTGTAACACTATGACTATCATAGTGAAGTGGAATAGCTGAAAAATGAGAGACACCCAAGTCTTGAATAACCATCGCAACTACAAAAGCTCAAATACAGTGTAAGTAAGAACACGGTACTCAGCCTTAGTACTAGAATGAGATATGATTGTCCACTTTTGATTGCGCAGTAAACAAGAGACTCACCAAAGAAAAGACAATGACCAATGGTAGAGTGTCGATCTGTAGGGTTGTCAGCCCAATCGGCATCCTAGTAGATGCGTAAAGCAAAATTAAAAGTATTTGGAAAATGAAGCCTATGGAGTAAGGTGTGTTTAACATAAGAACGAATGCAAAGAACATATGAAAGGTGATACGAATTCTTACACCAAAGGATAAGAAACCGAACCTATATCAGAGTGTTGGTCCTAGTATCGTCCTCTAGGCTGAACTAAGTCTTCCTTTAGCAAGACACCAACTCCAACTTGTGAAGAAGGATCTTGCTTTTGTCCACTTGACAACCGAAGGAATTATCAAAGACCCAAGATGTGAACTTTGACTATCCTTGGAACCAAGAAGCATACTCAAATTGTTAAGGGAAAGAAACTCAACAAAATAGCTTAAACATGAACCTAAGAGGCTATCCTCAAAGACTCAAAGCAAGTTCTAAACTAGAACTCAAAGAAAAGCTATAAAGCTCTCAAGTTTGTATTGTCAAAATTCTGTCTTTCATTGTGGCTGAATGCCTCTATTTATAGTTTACAAGTTGTAAGAATTAAGAAAGCCATTCTCTAGTTGGATTAGCTTTTTTAGGAAACTAACTAAAGAACTAATTACTAAAAAGAATAACTACTCTAAGAAAAAGGAAATAAAACAGCAAGTAGTTGCCTAAAACTAATCAAGTGTATTGGCTGAATTCTGCTTGAGCAGAATTTCCTATTCAGCTTCTTTACTCCAATTTGGAAGTTTTCTCCAATTCTTCATGGCTATGGATTTGGTAACTTCTAAACTTGATTTTGAGCAGAATTTCAACTCCATACCATTGCCTATTTTCGGCCACTTCACTCCAAGTTGGACTTGGCATTTGATCCCTCATTTTCAATGCTAAGTAGAGTGATAATTTGTGACTAAAATTCAGCCATCTTAGCTGCCACTTGAGCTTCCAATAACTCATTTATTAGTGTTACCAGAGCAGCTTGCATTCTCTTAGTTCTCGACCTAGTCATAGGTCCTCCAATACCTTGTAATGGATCTTGTTGTGGAGTTGTAGGTGAATTTGGTTGGATGGATGTCTCGGCCCTTCTTAGGTTTTCATCAAAAGATGTGCAGTACAAAGTGTAGTCATGAATTGACTACTAATATGAACAGTATACACAATATCAGGATGAGTGATAGTCAAATGTATAAGGCTTCCAACCAGCTGACAATAAAGAGCAGTATTAGAAAGAAGGGTTCCATTAGTGAGCGAAAGATGACCATCAGAATCCAAGGGAACAGTAGCAGTTTGGAGTTTGTAAGCTGAGCCTAAGAAATAAGTTCAGAGGCATATTTGATTTGAGATAATTAATAACTAGAAGAATTAGAGGATACCTCAAGCCCTAGAAAAAAACTGAGAAGCCAAGATTCTTCATTTCAAACTAACAACTAAGGAATGATTGAAGATCAGCAATGCCTTATGAATCATCACCAGTAATGATCATGTCATTCACATAAAGAAAGAGAAAGGTATATCCCCGAGAAGGTTTCCTTACAAACAAGGCATGATCATGAGAGTTACAAAGAAAACCAAGTTCAGCTATAGTACAGTTGAACTTGGAAAACCATCCTCGAGGCACTTGTTTCAAACCATAAAGGACTTTGCATAACCGAAAACTTTATTAGGTGGATGATTGTATTCAGGAGGAGGATGCATGTACACTTCTTCTGATAAGTCTCCATTGAGAAAGGCATTCTTAACATCTATTTGAAAAAGTTGCCAATGCCTTACAGTAGCAATAGTAATAAGACTATGAAAAGAGGTGAGACGAGCTATCGGAGCAAAAGTTTCCTCGTAATTAATGCCATAGTCTTGGAAAAAAACCCTTAGCAACAAGTCTAGTCTTGTATTATTGAATGGAGCCATCAACATGAGTTTTGAATATGTACACCCATTTGCAGCCAACTAATGATTTCCTCATAGGTAAGTAAACAAGATCCTAAGTGTGAGTTTGTGTAAGAGCCTGAAGTTCTTCTACCATAACTTGTTGCCATAAAGGATGAAAACAAGTCTCGCCATAGGTGTGAGGTTCACAAGAAATAATGGTAGAATTACAAATATAGTCATGAAGATGAGTGTAAGGCTGACTTACACAATGAGACTGACGAACAGGAGGAGGTGAAGTGGCAACAGATGAGAAGGCAACTGGATCTATAGATGGGGAAGTTCCATTGGAAGAAATGAAAAGTTGATCATGAGGAGAAGCATCAGCACTTGCAATGTCAAAGAGGGAAATATTAGGATTTATGAAAAAGATGGGAGAAGTATTATCAATGCTAAATGGAGAAAGAGAAGAAAACAACTCGTACTCTCAAAAAGTAACATGGCGACAAATGCGTAGTCATTAAGATATAAGATCCCAACAACTATACCCCTTATGTTCAATCCCATACCCTATAAACCAGTATAATCGAGCTTTATATTCTAATTTGGTGTACTCATGGGCTACAAAGAACAAAACATGCACTTTTAAAAACTTTGATCATATGATAGTCAGGTGAACGTTTATATAAATATTCATAAGGAGAAAGATTATCAGTAACTAAAGAAAGAATACAATTAATGGTATAAACAACAGTTAGTGCGGGCTCCCCCTAGAAATTTTCAGGACAAGATGAGGAAAGCAAAAAAGCTCTATGATACGAATGCTAAATGATCGACATATGCTCGACACATGCTCGACAAATGATCGACACATGCTCGATAATAGAATTACACATGTTCAACACATATTTGGCCAAATGCTCAACTGAATTAAATGAAACATACTAAGTGCTCGAGATCATGCTCCTACATATACTCAACAAATAGTTGTATCATATGAAATGAAAAATTCAACATAACTTATATCAAAATTTGTCTCCAGAATAGATATATCTTTGAGCCTCATTGTAACGATCCTCTTTTGAAATGTGGACGTATATAAATCAAGATGATGCAAAAATTAAAGCATGTTTGGTTATGAGATAATGATTTTTAATAATTCACAAAAAGAAAAAAAACACATGAAAGTATTACCTGATTTGTGAGCCAATAATTTTTTCTTAACATTGTCTTGACCAAATCAGAATCAAGTGAAAAAAGTGGCATTCACGAATGTTGACGTGTTTTCTTTCTCAACCACTTATTCATTTCTTTAACACCTTCAGGCCCTAGTTGGAAATCCTGGATACTAAAACCAGAGCCAGTAACCTAATTTCGGGCCCGATAGGAATGAATGGAGTAGTGTGTTCATTAGTGATTTGATGAACAATAGCAATTACATTAATAGGTTCATTTTATTTTTCCACATATTGCTCATCCTCGTCCTTTCCATCATGTTTTCCCTCATCTTCTTCATTCTTCTTCTCCTCCTAGCTGTTATCATCATTTTCTCTTGCTTCTTTTTCTTCATCCTTGTCCTTATTATCGTTATTATCACCATCATTCTTGTCGTCAGTCTCCTCCTTTCTAGCCCCTTCTTGCTGCTAACCACCTTTGCCATTGTCATCATCCTCTTTTTTGTCATCATTCAAAGAATCAAAAGATTCTTCATCGTCACTGCCTTCTTCTTGATCTTCACTAACTTCTTCATCTTCACGGTCATCTTCTTTTACATTTTCTTTGCCCAATAGATGCTCGACAGTAGCAGTCAGATGCTTGACTATCTTTTCCAATTCAGCTACACAAGCATCAGTTTGTATCAATTTCTCTTTTGTCTCTTTCAATTCCACCTCACACTTTTCTTGCCATTAAGCATCTGCCTCAAGAAGCCCCTTATCTCTTATTTCTCTTCTTGCTTATCCTTGGTCTCTTTATAGGTTCGACAACATCTTTTTCTCTAACTCTCCTCCTATAAGACACTTCATAAGCAGTTTTCTCCATCTGAACAGCAGCTTCTTCTTCTCCTCCAAACTCTGCCTCTTTATCAATTTCCTCTTCTTCTTTCCATTGCAAAAATTTTGCTCTTTCTTCTGTAGTTGACTTTATTGGTGTCACTTTCACTTTCTGCAATACATGAAAAGGTAAATCATAAGGCATGCCCAATTCATGCTGGATGAACTGCTCAAGAAATGCTAGACTAGTTGCTCGAAAAACACACAGTTGACAGACTATTTGGACCTAGTACTCGAGACAAGCTCGACTAAGGGCTTGAAAATCACACGCAACTGACAGACTCTCTGGAACTACTGATCGATAAATACTCGACCAAATGCTTGAGAAACACAGTAAACGGACTCTCTAGACCATGTCCTCAAGAGATATTCGACTAAGTGCTCGAAAACCATGAAATTTACAGACACTGGAACTAGTGCTCGAGAAATGCTCGAGAAACACACTCTATGGACCTAGTGCTCGAGATGTGCTCAACTCATGTTTGGAAAAAAAAACACTCTATTGGACATAATGCTACAGTAATTAGCAAACGTTAGGTAATAGACAATTCATATCTCTTCGCCGACTGTTCTTTTGTCCCACACCTATTTTCTTTCTTGGTCAACTCGGTGTGTCTTCACTCCTCTCCAGTAGAACATCCTATGTTTGCATTCAGAGGTTTCGACCTTATACACTAAGGAAAAATGCTCAAGATATGGCATTAGCTCATATGCGAACAACTGAGATTCATAAAAAGAAAAAGAGCATAACTAATTCTATGAATTTAAAGTACAAACAAAATTAAGTCCTGTTATCTGGGTCCTTATCCCAAAAGCAACTAGGAATCCACTAACAGTGTAAGTCCTATTATATGGGTCCTTAGACTGTTTTAGAGCATTGATCATAGCCTTTCTAACACTATCCATAGTGGCCCTATACGATAATTCGCCCTAAGGCATTTCATCAAACTGCCTCCAATTACAGGCCAAATGAACCACGTTGTCGTCTATCCAGTTTCTCTTTTGTGCCCCATTGATGGATGTGTATAGCAGCAATAGTGTCATGAACACAATCTCATCGTCTAAAAAACTTGCATCTATACTGTCGTATGCCTTGAAAACCTTATCGTAGGTGATTTCATATTTATAACCTTGGGGCTTAAGGTACTTTGTTATGACACAAGAACCATCAAGTGCCTGAAATATAGCATATTCACTATCATAGTCTCTTATCTTGAGACCCGTGATTAGTGCAAATCCCTCTTGCCAAATTTCATCTTCTTACCCGCAAAGTTGAAGTAAATGCTATTAGCTAACTTGGATGCCTTGTCTGGTTTAAGTTAACTCAACAACACACTGTGGTTATCTATTTGCACCAGAATGTATGCTCATAGTCAAGAGCAATTCAGAAAGGCAACTCTCCCTTCTGAGTATTTTCTTTTGGGTCGCTGTTAGTTTGGTCTTGATCATCTTCATATTGGCTTAATAATAGCAGTACTGAGAAACCTAAGCATTGAAAAAATTAACCTGAACAACCATTTGATTCTTAAGAGGGTCTTGCACAAAATAAAGCAAATTAGTATAGTGATCGATGTAATAATGAAATGTTCGACATAGTGCTCAACAAGCTCTTAACATTGATGATGCTCGAGATAAATTGACTCAGTGCTCAACAAGTGCTCGACATAATGTTCGAGGAGTGAGTGACATAGTGCTTGACATTGATGGTACTAGATCACAACTAAGTGCTCAAGAACAAATTGTGCAGGTGCTTGACAGGTGTTCATATTCAATCGTGCTCAATTGTTTTGAGCACGTGCTCGACATGGTGCTCGAGATATTGTGAAAGTTGTTCGACTCTTTTTTGGACATATACTTGACCAATTTCTCATGCAACCCAATTCAAATTTAAACAAAAAACACTCTATGTGACAAAGTGTGCATAATTTTAATGTGTTCGAACCAATCGCAATCGCAACTACATAAAAAAACAAACAAAACCCTCATTTGTCGTATTTCTTCTAAAATCCATAATCAAATGACTCTCTATAATTAGCAAAGAATCAGCATTTTTGTCAGGTTAGGTTTATACACGCTGTTACAGCAAGTACGAAGACTAAAATGTTTAGGCAAATTTTCACTGACCTTGTTCTGCTTCGTCAGGAGTTGCGATTTCTTCTCTATGGTGGCAGCCTTTTTGCTTGAAGATGCCGGTCCTCTTCATGTACGTGCTATTGATGCAAACATTATGAATATATTGTATAAGATGGGATGTTGAATCAATGAAGAAAGAAGACGAATAGGCAGGGAAACTCGAATAAGCGTGATAGAGTGAAGTTCGCAAATGAAGACGAATGAAACGTTTAGGCACAATGTTTCTCATCTTTTGTAAATAGATAGGCATTTGAGTCTTTTCACTTGGCCAAACTACGTGACCTACTAGTTTGGCATGAAATTTTTAGCATATGCTATATTTCATTAACCCAATTAAAAAGGTGCTATTTTTGCAAATTTCCCGATTGATTGACACCAAACCAATATGTTAGTTCCTACGAGTTACTATGTACTATAGAATGTATTCTAGAAAATAAGTGTGAAAACAATTTTCTCTTTAATTTTTTGACTATACACTCTCAAGATTTCTCAATATTTTTTGCCATATAACCTGATGCCCACTCCTATATATGGAGTCTTTGCCTGTTCAAATGTGTAAGAGACTCTATGAAGATAGAATCTGTTCAAAACATATAAATCCCAATAGCCACTATCCTGATAGAGTCTGTTCTGCACGATCAAAACGCGTAATAGACCCTATCTGATAGAGTCTGTTAAAACTATGTATAATGATACGTTTTGAACAAATACAATTTTCCATGTTATTGTAATATTTTGAGAGAAAATACAATACCCTTTTTATTAAGAGATCTTTGGGATTAATTATTTCACAAATTAACCTAATAATTATAATCTAATTATTTAATCATTTTAACCCAAAAACAAATTCTTATGTGTGTGACCTTTTTGGTTCCTAATCATTTGGTAATAAATATAAACTATAATTTTTTAATTAATTAGCTTTAGTACAAAAACCAACACATACTTTGAATAAAATTTGTCAATTTTCCAACAGACCCACTAAAATGCTTCTCAAGGAAGTCGAACATATTCTTCGCTATCTTAAATGCAAGCAAATTATGGTTTTTGTTTTCTCCCTCAAAGTCCACTTTCTCTATTTGCATTCTCATATGCGCATTGAGCAAGATGTTCTTTGACATGATGAAGTACAACTAGTTTTTGTACCTTTTTAGGTGATAATTACATCTTATGGTTCTCTAAAAGAACCCATGGTTGCTCACTCAAGCTCAAAAGTAGAATACATGTTCATGGCTTTCACCATGGTTGATTTGATATAGCCCACATTTCTATTTCATGACATTATCATTCCTATAATAGAATTAAACTAAATTTCGTATTAGGTTTGTGATTTGGAAATCCTATTGGATTTATAATTGTTAGTCATATTGGGTTTTGGATTTAGTAATTACCAAATCCAATAGATTTAGGGTTTTGTTGAGTCCTATAAATAAGACATATTATTCAGAATTTTGTTGTACAAAGAAAAATAGAGAAAAAATAAAGAGAAAGAAAATCCAGCTGCCACCCTATAGAAAAAGACTCACGGCTTGGTTTCAAAACTTTGATTTGGTAATTACTAAATTTTGGTTCCAATCCTTAGCTACTAAATTTTGGTTGCATTCAGTTGTAAGTTTTGCGGGTCCAGCATCAATTTTACTTTCTTTGTGTGGCCATAGCCACAGTTTTACTTGGCTAAACCAATTCATTCAAATTAGGTCCTGTTGCTTCTTGGTTTCCATTGATCACATTCGGCCAAATCAATTTTCTTTGAATTGTTTTCGGCCAAACTTTCATCCAGTTTATTGAATCAATTTTGAGCGTCTAAACCCGTATGGCTGTGGAAGGTTTTTTCAATCAATTTTGTTTCTTTTGGGATTTATTGATTTTGATTCCAACATCTGGTATCAAAGCGAGGTTGGTATTTGGTAGTTATGACGAAACGGAATATTACTTGTTTCGTACCCAAATTAAAGGTTAAAGAAGATTACAATTATTGAAAGATCCAGATGGAAACCATCTCAACACATTTGATTTGTTAGACCACGTTCAACAAAATTTAGTAGCGGATGCTAGTAAAGAGACTAAGCAAAATGATAGTTTGGCATTGTCTCAAACTCAGCAGACAGTTGATGTTTTCGCATTTGTAAAAATATCCACCTCTAAAACCTCAAAACAAGTGAGGGATATTTTGGACAAAACATATCATGGCGTTAACAAGGTTCAATAAAATAATTTGTTAACATTGAAAAGAAAATTCGAGTTGTGTAGCATGAAAAAAAATGAGACCATTGAGTCTTATTTTTCTCATTTGAATCATATAAAGAATGTGATGCAGTTGAATGGGTATGATCTCACTTATCAGCGCATTGTAGAAAAGGTCTTGAATACTTTGCCAATAAAATTTGATCATGTCGTTGCCGTGATACAAGAAACAAACGATATGTCAACCTTGTCAGCTAATGAACTATAAGGGTCAGTACTACTGAATGAACAAAGAATTAATAGTAAATTGGATGAATCGCATGAAAATGAGCCTATGGTGAAGGTGTTGCAAGCTTTGTAAATTTAGACTGCTAAGGAGAAAAGAAATGAAAATTCTTCCAATGGTGGTGCTTTTGATGGTAATGATCAGAATTTCAAAGGTCGTGGGCGTGGAAGAGGGTAACTCTTATGGTCGCGATAAAGGTAATAATTCCTCCAAACACAGAGATGTTTTTCATAATTTCAACAATAATTAGCAAAAAAAAGGCCTAAATGTTTTAATTGTGGTAAAGTAGACCACATCCAAATGCATTGTTGGTATAATAAATTAGAAAAAAAATATGTCAATGCTAATGTTGTTGAAGATTCTGGTCAAAAACATGAGACAATTTTATTTTCTGCTAGTGTGGCTGAGGAATCTAAAAATAACACATAGTATGTTAACTCTGGATGTAGTAACTACATGACTAGAAAGAATGAACTATTAGTAAATTTGAATGAGCCATTTAAATCTACTGTTCATTTTGGTAATGACCATGAAGTACCTGTATGTGGTAAATGATTTATTCTTATTATCTTGAAAAATGGCGCAAAAAAGTACCATTGCTAATGCGTATTATGTGCTTACTTTACATCAAAATCTCTTGAGTTTGGGTCAATTTCAAGAGAAGAATTATGATTTACATTTTCAAAAACACATATGCACCATCACTGATGATCGATTGGGTTTGATTGCAAAGGTGAACATGACCAATAGCATATTGTTTCATATTATTTTGAATTGTGGTGGTTCATCTTGTTTTAATTCTATTGACATTAATGATACTTGGTTGTGGCACATGAAATCTGAACACTTTCACTTTCATGGATTGCAGTTTTTGGCTAAAAATAACATTGTTTTTAGACTGCCTCCTATTAACTTTCACCATAGACAGTGTGGGTCCTGTATTTTGGATAAGAAGCATCAAGACCCATTTCTTAAACGCAACGCTTGGAGGGCAAAAGAACCTTTACAGCTCATTCACTCTGATCTATGTACAGTTGATGTTCCTTCTAATGGAGGTAATAAGTATTATATTACTTTTATTGATAATTTGAGCGGAAAGGCCTAGGTTTACTTTTTGAAAAATAAGTCTCATGCTTGTGGCACTTTCAAAATTTTTAAAGTGTATGTTGAGAAAAAAAGCGGTTATTCTATCAAGACTTTAAAAACTAATAAAGGAACAAAATATACAGTGTGCGATATTTTTTGGCATAGCATGGGATCAAGCATCAGTTGACAACAAGGTATACTCCTCGACAGAATGGCATTGCGGAAAGAAAGAACAAAACTGTGATAAATATGATGTGATCAATGATGGTTGCCAAACATATGCCCAAGGGTTTTTGGGCAAAAGTAGTTTCATGTGCTATATATGTGTTGAACAGATGTCCTACTAGATGCAACCTTATGAGGTTTGGTGTAGTAAAAAGCTAAATATCTCTCATATTAGAGTATTTGGTTGCTTGACATATGCACATGTTCCAGATGCACTCAGGAAAAAACTTGATGATAAGGCAGAGAAGTGTATTTTTAGTGACTACAGTTCTGAGACTAAAGGGTATAAATTGTACAACCCTATGACAAAAAAGACTATTTTTAGTAGAGATATGAACTTTGATGAGAATCTACATTAGTCTCACTTGCAAGTAGCTAATAAAATTTTGAGGTATATTAAAAGTACTTAAGGTGATGGAATTTTTTATGCAAAAGATGATCCTGTTGATCTCTTTGAATTCACTGATGATGAATGGGTTGGTGACACTGTGGAGAGAAAGAGTACTTCTGGTTATGATTTCTTCATTGGTTCCAGTATATTTTCTTACAAGAATGCTAAATTTTCTTCAGAATAAGCAAGATAGAGTAGCTACTATCTTGTGTGATAGTACCTCGGCAATAAAGGTGATAAAGAATCTAGTGTTTCATGCTTGAAGTAAGCATATCGACATCAAATTTCACTTCATTCATGATTTGGTTCAACGAAAGGAAATTGTGATCGATTATTGCAAGACCAAAAATGAAGTTGTTGATATTTTCATGAAAGCATTGAAGATGGATTCGCTTATGAAGTTGAAGAAAATATTAGGCATGACAAGTTATGAAACTTTATTTAAGGCAATGTGGTAGAATTAAACCAAATTTCTTATTGGATTTGTGATTTGGTAATCCTATTGGATTTATAATTGTTAGTCATATTGGGTTTTAGATTTAGTAGTTATCAAATCCAATAGGTTTAAGGTTTTGTTGAGTCTTATAAATAAGACATATTATTCAAAGAAAGATAGGAAAAAGCATATAGAAAGAAAATCCAGCCTCCACCCTGTAGAAAAGACTCACGGCTTGGTTTCAAAAACTTTGATCAATTTAGTTTTGATTCCAATCCTTAGCTATTAAATTTTGGTTGCATTCGGTTGTAAGTTTTGTGGGTCCAACATCAATTTTACTTTCTTTGTGCGGGCATAGCCACGGTTTTTTTTTCCCCAAAAAACGTTAGATATATTATTGCAATAGTAAAACATTTACATAATATAGCCAACCACAGGCCAAATAATCTTCATGGTAATTGAAATGAACCACGAAGGAAAGTATAACTACTAATACCTCCAACATAGAGGAAAAAACCCTAATAAATAGGGAATATAACTCTAATAAACAAGGACATAATACTACCTAAAACAAAAAACAAAAAAAACGGCTATCTTGAGCCTCGCAAAATAGCAAGTTGCAAAAGAGACTGAACACAGATCCTAATTCCTAACTCCTGCCCATAACAATATTGACGTTGCCCAAGTTAGTACCATATGAAGAAGCACGAATTACACCACACAATGGAATGTAAAGAAGAAACACGAATCACATCTCACAAAGTGGGTGCAATCCCTCAATTATTAAATAAAAAAATGATTTAGGTGCAATCGCACACTGAGTCACTTGCAGTGTCACAAGTTTTGACCAAAAGCTCCGCAGAGCACCTAACTACTGTTACTATTATCCTATGCTAGTTGTTGTATAGCCACGGTTTTATTTGGCTGAACCAATTCATTCAAATTGGTTCCTGTTCCTTTTTGGTTTCCATTGATCACGTTCGGCCAAATCAATTTTCTTTGAATTGTTTGCGGCCAAGTTTTCGTCCAGTTTATTCAATCAACTTTGACCGTCGAAACTCATACGGCCGTGGGAGGTTTTTCAATCAATTTTGTTACTTTTGAGATTTATTGATTTTGATCCCAACAATTCCTCCACTTCAAATTTCACAACTACCTTGTGACAATCTCAGTGCATTTTATACGTCCATCAATCCACTTTTTTATAATTGCAGGAAGCATATTGAAATAGATTATAATTTTGTCAGAAAAAAAATTGCCATGGATACTCTTATTACACGGTTTGAGCCTTCTTCTCATTAGTTAGTAGATATTTTCATTAAACCTTTGTCCAAGTCACCATTTTTATATTTTCACGGCATGGGACTGGAATTACACACCGTCTCCATCTTGAAGGAGGTTGAAAAGGATTTTATTACCTAATAATTAATATGGATTGTTTAGATATAGTTTGTTTAGTTTTAAAATAAATACTTATCTTGTTAACTCATCTCCATGTATATTTACCATGTAATAGAGTTCATTGTACAGGACAAATAAGTAATTAAATTTTGAGTTTTTTATTTCAAATTTTTTTAAAAAAATTATTAAAAAACTATGTTTGGAAGTTTGGAGTAATATTTATTATCAAAGTATCCAACTATCTCAATAGATTGCGAAACAATTGTGCTGAAAGTATGTCTTATAGCCCTTTTATATCTTTTTCCTAATTGGCAAGATATAATTCATATAGTGAACCTCATATTATGATATAAATGTTTAGTTGTTATTGTGTCAAAGATATTCTGTAGTTATGATTTTTTAGCATAATTATTTTTTTTCTTGGCATATTTAGTGAATTTGTTTGAATTATTGAGTTTTGCCTTCATGAACTATTTTTTTTGGAATTAATAGGCATGAGGATCTTGATATATCATTTTCGAGTAATGATTGAGATAGTAATAAATTACAGTGACTTTGTATAGTAACTAACATGGCAACCATGAAAAGACAAAATTATCCTTCATTATTTGTGTTTTATAAGAAGGATGAATGGATGATTTTATCTTTTCATGATTGCCACATTAGTCACTATACAAAGTCACTATGATTTGTCATTATGTTTATCATTACTCATCATTTTCACACTTGGCGTTGTTACATTATAGTATATTTAACTTAAATAAATTGTGGGGAGAATATTTTAATTGATGACGACGTCATCGTGATGGAAAACATACAAAGAGCCTTTTGGCTTAATAATTTAAAATATTTTATGATTTTCAAACTGTTGTGCCGATTTTAATTTGCACCTAACTTTCGCTATTTTTAAGTTAATACTATTAGTTTTTCTAACTTCTTTTACTATTGATGATTGTTGAGGTTAGTATGTGATATTATTTAATTACCTGTTATAAAATTTTATGTATGTCTAAGTGTAGGCATCTCACAGTGTTGAAACCACTAGTTATGATTCTATAATTAAACTTTGAAGGAGATAATTTTAGTTCGGTCTTGAAAGTATTGGTTCACAGTTCGATTTTAGTTTTGATTTTGGTTATGCATGGTTCCAATTTGAATAATAAAAGAAAATATAATTTAGATTTAAAAGTTGTAAATTGTAAACTCTATTTTAAAAATTAAAAAAATTACATAGTTTTTTTAAACAAATTATAAATGATATAATGAAGAATGCATATGTCAAATCAAAATTGTAAAATAAAAAATATTTAGAAATTATTTTCAGATATGTGTGTGTGTGTATGCATAATCTACGGTCTATACTGGAACCAACCAAAATATCGAACTGGAGTCAGACTGTTAGGTCCGATTATAATTAAATATGATCCTAGAATTCATAGTTCAAGTTCAGTATCAATTTGAATTGGAATCTATCAATTTTACCTATTTGTGCCTTGTGACTGGCGACTTAGAGATATTTTTTGGTGAACATATTATATATATATATAATATTAAATTCTTTAATTAGTAAAAGATATATATGATTTAATGTGATATAATTTTATGTTTCTTTGTTATGGTCATCATATATCAGTTGTTAATTTAGAATTTGACAATATTATATTTATTTGACAAATTGACAAATTTTATTTACTACTATTATTAAATGGAGTTATCATATTAGATCTTTAAAACTAGCGATATCATTTTAAATATTAGAGTAGTGATTATTTTTAAATAACATTAAATTTAAGTGTCAAATTAGATTATTAAAGTAAATGACTTTGTCATAGATTAGTATAATCACTTTTTTTTAGATGGATCATCTAGAAAGTGAGTCATTTTTTTTTATTCAAATAAAAAACTAACATAGATGTAAAGACAAAAAATCTCAAAAACTACTAAAATATTGCCATTGTATACTTTTGCCAACACATGCTTTTTCTGAGGGTAAATTAGTCTTAGCAGGCATAATACATGTATTTGGCATCTTGTACATCAAAATACAGGAGTAATTAATCCTATGTATATAGATGATCATTTCATTGCCTTTCTTTAATTCAAAAAGCAGGTGTTGTCATCTAATGCTTTTTGTAGGAATAGATAGAATTGCATATTCAAAGGTGGAAATTAAAAAGGTTTGTAAACAAACTTATTGGGCTTTTATTTATTCAGAAAAGTCCTATTTAATCAGATTTATTCCAAGTGAATACAATTATCAAGACTACCGAGAAGTTTGGTATAGAGCTTTTCTATTAAGACAATTTAATCATTCATAGTTTTTCACATTCAATAAAAATTTTGCCAAAGAAGTTCCAATATGGTTTTACCATTGGTGGATATACTTCAAAAGTCAAGATGATATTTTGTCACCTATAGCTTTAATGGAATTCAAGTATTTCAAGGACAAAGCTGGTGGAGAAATATTCACAAGACCCATGAGGTTTTACGCAGAATTCAAAGTCCTATAAATATTTTGTTGGAACTACAAGATCATTCAATACTATGTAAAACCCTTACCTATGTCTTTGGTCAGGGAATTTAAAATCAAATTGTGGTAGGGGTGGCAATTTGTGACACGACACGGAAACATAATACGAACCTAACATGTATTTAGTAAGTATAGATATACCATTCACAGGTTCAGATCAAAATCAGGACGAACCTGTATAACCTGAAAACTAAATAGTTCCAATCAGGTCAACCCATTTAACATGTTTAACATATTTAAGATAATTTTAAAAATTATCTAATAATAATTTTATAAAATTGAAAGGCGTCATATAAAATATACTTTTAGATATTTTTGGTGTTTTAATCTTTCATAAGTATATAATTTTTTTTTTGTATTATGTTACCCATGAAATAAATAGATAATTGAGTTTTTCTAAATTTCACATGTATATAGGTATTTTATGTCATTTTCGTGTCAAGTTGTGTTACTTGTGAAATAAATAGGTCATGTTCAAGTTATATTACCTAACACATATAATTAAATAGGTCATACTTGAATGCGTATAAAACCTATAATACCTATATGTTTACACAACATGCAAATCTAAAATATGACTTTATTGCCACTCATAAATGATGGTCTAGATTTACTACTGAATTATTCTCACAATAGACAATAATGCACTATTTCCAAGATGTACAAAAAAAATTCGATAAAGCATTCAACTGTTGTCTTAGACCAAAGCACAAGTGGTGAGACCAAGTACACCTAAAAAGAAGGAAAACAATACAAAAGCTGAGGATATCAACAATAATTCAATTGATGAAAGAAGTTTCAGAAATAGCTCAAGAGTATTTCAAATTCCTTCCATTAAAAAAAAATAAAAATAAAAATAAAATGTAAAGCCTCATATGAGGAATCACCTTCAAACCCATTCAGAGAACCCACAGCACAGGATCCTTTCGAAATGTAAAAAAAAAAAAAAAATCACTAATGTCTTGTCTTACAGGTATTCTAGATATTCTAAATGAAGACAAAAATCATTAGTTGGGGAGCATTGGGATCCACTATTATTCATCCGCATGGAGAAAAAGTTAGATTTTAGACAAAGAAAGAAAATTCGGAAAGCTAACAAGAAAACTTTTCAAAAAGAAGATTCAAATGAAATGCAAATGCAAATTCAAGTATTATCCTATATAAAGACTCAAGATCGAATAAAGAGGGCATCAGCTTTTCTTAAAGACTTCCTACCCTCTTTGAATATCACTCCATCTATCTAGCTTTCTAGCCCCCTCTTTACCAACCCTATTTTGTACTCTTCAAAGATTTTATTTGTAATCAAAACCATTTTCCATATTTTGTAATCAAAACCATTTCAAACTCTGTAATCACTTTGTATATCTTATTCATATTTTGGAATTCAAGATTTTGGATTCTAAAGTTTAATTCAATAAAAGTAAGTTCTCTATTCAACTTAAGTTTCTCTATATTTATTAGATCATGCCCCTTCATAGTATCAGAGCACTTAAGTTTTGCTAATTCTATGAATAAAAAGTAGTCTACCTAAACAAAATCTTTAATTTAAGCTAATATCATGATATCAGCTTTCCATGAATGTTGGTCCGGATTTACAACAAAATTATGCTTGCAACAGACAATAATGCACTACTTCCAAGATGTACAAAAATTCAAAAAAGCATTCAACAGTTATCTCGTACCAAAGCACAAGTGGTGGGACCAAGTACACCTAAAAAGAAAGGAGATAATTCAAAAGCTGAAGATAAGGACAAGATATCAACAATAATAATTCAAATGATAAAAGAAGATTCCGAAAAAACTCAAGAATATTTTGAATTTTTTTAATTAAAAAAAAAAAGAAAACTAAAAAAGTAAAGCCTCATCAGAAAGCTTGTCATTAGACTCGTTCAGAGCACCCTTAGCACGAGATCCTTTCGAGATTTAAAAAAAAAATTATTCCACTAACGTCTTATCTCTCAAGTATTCTAGATATTCAAGATGAAGACAAAAATCATTAGTTTGGGAGCATTGGGACACACTATTATTCATCTGGGAGGAGAAAAAGTTAGATTCCAGACAAAGAAAAGAAATGAAATGAAACAAAAAGCAAAGTCAAAGAGCTGACAAGAAAACTATTCAAAAAGAAAATTCAAATGAAATACAAATTAAAGGGAAATTTATTCTGTAATCACTTTGTATATCTTACTCATATTTGTATTTCAGGTTTTGAAATTCAAGATTTTGGATTCTAAAGCTTAATTCAATAAAAGTAAGATGGAGTGGGCTTTAAAGGAGAGTGAAGGCTATTCAAGAAAAACCTATTCAACTTATAGAACCTTTTAGTATTACAAATTTATTAGAAAAATATCCTATTTCAAGTAATTTAAAATTTGGCAATACTAAAGACATTCAAACGGAAATAAGTGATTTAAAAACTCAAGTAAAGAATTTACAAAATGAAATATTAGGACTAAAAACAAAATATTTAGAATTATAAGCAAAATTAGCATTGATTCAAAATAATATTCCTTCTTGAATTTGCATTTGCATTTCCTTTGTCTTCAATTTTCATTTCATTTGAATTTTCCATTAATTTACATTTCATTTTAATATTCTTTTTAAAAAGTTTTCCCATCAACTTTCTGACCTTTTTTTTCCTTTGTCTGGAATCTAACTTTTTCTCCATGTGGATGAATAATAGTGGGTCCCAATGCTCCCAACTAATGATTTTTGTCTTTATTTGAAATATCTGGCATACCTACAAGACAAGACGTTAGAAGAGTATGTTGTTCTGATCATGTAGGGGGATTCTTTTGTAGTTTTTGAAATAATGGAGCACACTTTTGTTTTAACTTTGAAAAAAAAATTGGAGATGTAATTTACACATCCCATTAAAAAGTTTTTGCAAAAGATACCATTCTCTTAATGGAAAGCTGATACCATGAAGGTGCAAAATCCAATAAATTTAGAGAAAGCACTTAAGTTGAATAGAAACTTACTTTTATTGAATTAAACTTTAGAATCCAAAATCTTGAATTCCAAAACTTGAAATACAAATATGAATAAGATATACAAAGTGATTACAAAATTTGAAATTGTTTTGATTACAAAATCTAGAAAATGGTTTTGAAATCTTTGAAGAGTACAAGATAGGTTTGGTAATGGAGAAGGTTAGAAAGCTAGGTAGACGGAGTGGGCCTTAAAGGAGAGTGAAGGCTATTCAAGAAAAATTGATGCCCTCCTTTGATCTTGAATCTTTTTATACAATGAAAATTGAATTTGCATCTACATTTTATTTGTCTGCAATTTTCATTTCATTTAAATTTCCCTTTAATTTGCTTTTCATTTGAATGTTCTTTTTGAAAAGTTGTCCTGTCAGTTTGGTGACTTTTCTTTTCTTTGTCTGGAATCTAACTTGTTCTCCACGCGGATGAATAATAGTGGGTCCCAATGCTCCCCAACTAATATTTTTGTCTTCATCTAGATTATCTAGAATACCTACAAGATAAGACATTAGTGGAATAAGAACTTTTTTTGTTTAAATCTTGAAAGGATCTTGTGCTAAGGGTTATCCAAACTGGTCTGATGAGGCGCCTTCTAATGAGGCTTTACTTTTTGACTTTTACTTCTGTTTTTTAATAGAAAAAATTAAAAATATTCTTGAGCTATTTTCGAATCTTCTTTCATCAATTGAATTATCGTTGATATCTTGTCCTCATTTTCAGCTTTTGAATTATCTCCCTTTTTTTTTCTGCATACTTGGTCCCGCCACTTGTGCTTTGGTTTGAGACAGTTGCTGAATGCTTTTTTAAATTTTTTGAACATCTTGGAAGTAGCACATTATTGTCTATTGTGATCATAATTTTGTAGTAAATCTGGACCACCATTTAATTTTGAATTCCCTAACCAAAGACATAGGTAAGGGTTTTGCATAGTATTGAATAAACTTGTAACTCCAACAAAATATCCACAAGACTTTGAATTCTACGTAGAACCTCATTGGTCTTCTGAATATTTCTCCACCAACTTTATCCATAAAATACTTGAATCCCATTAAAGCTATAGGTGGCAAAATATCTTCTTGACTTCCGAAATATATCCAACAACGATGAAACCAAATTGGGACTTGTTTGTTGAAATTTTTATGAAATGTGAAAAACCATGAATGATCAAAAGACCTTAATATAAAAGCTCTATACCAAACTTCTCAATAGTCTAGATAATTGTATCCACTTGGAATAAATCTAACTGAAAAGGACTTTTCTGAATAAATAGAAGCCCACTCAGTTGGTTTAATTACCTTTTTAATTACCATATGCTATTATGTGTGTTCCTTTTTCATAAGTATGATGAATTTCAATTGATCCAGAATCTAACAGGACCAACTAATAAAAATTAATTCCTTTTGCAAAATCACTTATTGGCCAATGAATTTCATGGGGTATTTTTTTGAATAAAAAGTTTAAGCGTTTGAAATCTGGAGGTTGATCATATCATGTAAGAAATAAATGTTCTACTTTGTCTTTTGTAAAATATGAATGACCAGATGATGAAGAGGTTTGGGTATTGGTGGTTGAATAGGAGTAGTTTGGTTTTTCATGAATGTTCTATAGCTTGAACATAGGTTAAAGGAGGAAAATCTTATAATGCTTGAAATCTATTTGAATTAGAAGTAGTAATTTTCATTTCAAAATGTTTTAAAGTTTGAATCTTAATAGAAGGACTCGAATCTTGCTCCTTTTTTGAAGAACTCATTTTTTCATACCTGTAAAAAATTCTCTAGTTTGAAAATATGGAAATGAATTCTCTTCTCCTTGATATATTCTATATCAAAATCAAAGACAGAGAGAATAGTTTGCCATTTTGCAAAATTTATTTTGAAACAATATTTTGAACATTCTTTTGTAAAATTTCTTTTACAAATTTAGAATCTATTTTAAGCATAAACATTTTATTATACAAGTCATCTTGAAATTTTGAAATACATAGAACTATAGATAAAATTTCTTTCTTAAAAATTGAATAATTCTTTTAAACCCCGAACCAAACTCCACTATGAAATCCAACTAACTACTCATGAGACTCTTCATCTGTCTTTTGCTTGAGTACATCTCCATATCTTATGTCAGAGGCATCCATCTCAACTAACATGAGTGCACGCAGATGAGGAATACATAAACATGGAAGAGACTTAACTTGCTTCTTAATAGCCTGCAATATCCTATATGCTATTTTGACCATGTAGGGGGATTCTTTTGCAGTCTTTGAAATAATGGAGCACACTTTTGTCTTAACTTTGGAAAGAAATTAGAGATGTAATTTAAACATCCTAAAAATCTTTGTAATTGATTTTTATTTTTCATTTCATCTGGGAATTTATCTGTAAATTCTAAACTTCTATTAATAGAAATAATGGTTCCTCAATGAATATTATAACCTAAAAATCTTACTTGTGTTTGAAATAATTTCATTTTAGTTGCCGAAACTACTAATCCATTTCTTTTTACAGTATTAAAAAATACATTTAAATGTTTGAAATGTTGTTCTAACGTTTCAGAAAATACTAAAACATCAACTATATACACAATCATAAATGTTAAATAAGGATTTAATATATTCATAATATTTTGAAATTTTGAAAGAGTATTTTTTGGAAACCAAAAGGCATCACATTCCATTCATAATGGCCAAATGGATTTGTAAAAGCCATTTTGTACCTATCATTCGTGTCTATTTGAATTTGTCAATAACTTGATTTCATAGCAAATTTTGAAAATATTTTTACGTTATACAATCTATTGAGTAAATCCCTTTTATTTGGAATAGGATATCTAATCCATTTTAATACTTTACTCAAGGGTTTATAATTTTTGACTATCCTAGGTACTCCTCTTTCTTTTTCTACTTGATTCATGACATAGAAAGTAGGACAACTCCATGGTGACTTGGAAGGTCTAATTAAGAGTTTTTCTAATAATGTTTGAATTTTCTTTTTACAAATTTCTAACAATTCTTGATTTATTTGAAATTGGCCTAACTTTAGTAGAAATATTCATTTATGAGAATCCTTCTTCATATGGTAATTCTACCTCATGCTTCTTCCTATCCCAAAAAACATTAGTTAAATCAGGACAAATTTCTTTTTTGAATAATTCTTCTAATTCTAATATTTTATTTGGAATATTAGATTCTTTTAGTCTTTCTCCCATTCTAGCATATGAATATTCTTCTTTTAAAAAAATAATTTGTTTTCTAGTATGTTGAATCAGATTTATTTGTTTAAATACTGAAGACTTTTGAATTAATTCTATTTCTTAATTTTTTTTTAGAAAAAATGAATTTAAATGAATTTTCTTTCCCATAATCTTTTTATGAATTCGCTGATCATCTGTATACATAGGATTAATTTGAGCTAAAAATGGTAATCCTAAAATAACATCTTGAGCAATATTATTTACAACAAGGAATGAATTCTTAATACAATAATCCCACCAATGTTTTAATTGTCCTGTAAAACTAGTAAACTAGTGGAATGTTTTTTCTTGTACATTTCTTATTTTATAAGCCATTCTGGTGATTCCCATTTCTTATAATGTATTTAATATTTCATATTCTGACTTTCCATCTATATTCCACTCATAAATTAAATCTCCATTATAATTATTTGAATTAAACTTAGCTCTTTCTTCATAATGAATATCTGGAGGTGTTGGCCTAAGATAATATATCTTAGTTTTAGCTGATTTTCAATTATTATTATTATTATTATTATTATTATATTTTTTCTTTCTTCTAATTCTATTAACTTTTAAATCTTGATTATCTTGAAATTCTTGTTCTATTATTTTAATTTTATCTACTTATTCATTTTCTGATTTTGAAATCGAATATTCTGAATCTAAATTTGAATCTTCTATTTGACCTCCTTGATCTAAACAACTTATTATAGTCTTTGAAGTATTAGAATTAGATTCTTGAGTATTATTTAAATTTTGAGATATTCTACTAAGTTACTTGAATTAGATACTAAATTAGAAGTAATTTCTTTTTCTTTTTCCCTAGGTAGAATCCTAGGTTGAAAATGTGGGTTTGTTTGGAGTGTGATATATTTGGAAAAAGTTGTATTGGAATGTGTAAAAATTTTGATGGGTATTTTTTGATGGAAAAAGTATTTTGGAGGGAAGAAGAAGAGGGAAAATTTTTAAAATTATGTGAGAGGAATTTGAGTGGGAAATTTTGAATTTTAAATTTTGAAATAAAAATGTGTTTGGATATTTTTTTTTTTTTTGAGAATTTACTTATTTGCAAATGGGAAAGGTTTGTCCAAATAGACCCTAAGTTTATCTTTAGGAATTGAATCCACTTTAGTAACTAAATTATCTAGTTGATTAGCTATTGTCTGTAATATCTGATTTGAATACTTACTTTGTTGATAAATTTTTTGAACATCATCTAAAACTACTGATGAATTACTATCTCTTCTACCCTTTTTAAAAGGTGAAGATAATATTTCTCCTTCATTAGTATTAATTTTAACTTATTGCAATGGAGGATGAACCAAAGTAATTACTTGATTATCTAATAAATTTCATTTTTTATACAAATTTGTTTGAACACTTATATACTGCAATTTAAATACTTGTTGAATACCTTCTTCTCTAGAAGACCAATACTCAAACCATGGAATTAAAAGAATTTGAAAACGTTTTCTTTCACATATGAAATCTATTCTTCTTTTATTCTTTCTTGGATAACTTGATCTAAAGATAAAAACCATTATTTCTTACCTTCCTCTTCTTCTTCAAACAATTCTTCCATATATTCAAAATCTATTTTAAAAGTAACTATTGAAATAACATTAATTTCTCCACACATCTAAGATGCTTTAAGAGACATGGAAGGTGAATTAACTGACTCTCGAATTGGTGTTTTAAAATAATAGTTTCGAATACTTTCTGAAGCAATTGAAAGCAACGGTTCTAAAAATAATTGCCTTTGATGAATAAAATTTCTGAACGTAGAGAAAGAAGATCCTTAAATTTTAATAAAATTGTTTCACCAAGCTCCTCAATAATTTGTGAAATTTCTCATATTGCAAGATTCCTGGGAGGTTGAGGATTTTGAATTTGAAATTCTTGTGGAATTGTTATTTCATTCTACTTTAATCTTTTAGAAACAAAAACAATAGGATTGTCTGCTTCCACTTGTAACAAAACAGTTTCATCTTTAGAGGAAGGATTCATATTGAATCTTGGATTTAATTGAGAAGACATTAATCTGAAATAAATCCGATAAATTATAGAAAAAAATTTACATAATCTTTCAAATTCATCTCTTTTTAAATGAATATCTAATACCAATGAATCTAAAATTAATGGATCTGTAAGATCTATTGAAAAATTCATAGCACAATTGAAATATATTGGACCATTACAAACATTAGTTTGAACCATAGCCAACAATGACATTTTATATCTTTTCAATCTTTTAACTGTTAATGATAAGTATATTGGACCATCAACACCTAAATGCACCAATGGTTTGACTGCTACTTGAATTATTCCAAAATGAATAATTACTGACAAAAAAGTTTCTGAATTATATATATATATATATATATAATCATTTTTACATATTTTTGCAAAGAAACTTGAGATAATAAAGGAATAGTTTGAAATTATTCTTGAATCGATATAGTTTCTTCATGAGTTTTAATTGAAAATGTAGCTATGAAATCTAATGAACTTATCTTATAAATAGATTTTATGTTTTGTTGAGGAATAGACCAGTTTGAATAATCTACAAGCATATGAATTTTATTGCTCTGCACTATATCAAAACTCCTATTTTGAGTGTTCAAAAACATTTTTCTAAATCTAGCAACCATTTTCTATGAACACATAATTTAACTTATTGCAATGATCTAGTTTACATCATGAACACGAGAATCAAGCTATCTAGAACAACTAATCATCAAGGCTTAGCAATAGATTTGCATCCCTCACCAAACCACTTGCCAAACGAGAATAAACTTAATCAAAGACAATAAATCAAATAGATGCAATCAAAGATATGTACGCAGGACAACCAAATGCAAATAAACACTTAGATGGCTTTGATACCATAAATGTCAAAATATTAAATAAATACCATTTAGGGGCAGGATCATTTAGATAAAATATAAAAAAAGCACTTAAGTTGAATAAAATTATGTGTTTACCTGATAAACCAACTTATCTGTCTCAATTAGGATCTACTAAAAATGATATAAATAATAAATATTTAATCCTAATTATTTGTAATACCCATAATATTTTTTTTAACTCAAGTATTATGAAGGACTAATTGTAATGCTCCATTCTAAAAAGAAAAATTTATTATTGGATTGACAAGTTTATTTTCTGAAAAAATTATGAATAATTTACAAAAATAAATGGGAACTGAAAAGATTCAACTCAATTTAATGACTTTTGGTCAATTACTTGCGTTTATTAAGAAAGAAGGATTAGCATTATGTTCAGAATTAAAGATTCAAGCTAAATATGGTTTAGAAAAAAGAGAATTAGGATCTTTTTTGGAATCCTTTGGAATAAAAGGTATAAAAGCTCATTCTACAAAAAAAATAAGAAAAGAATAAAACTTAATAGGAAAACTCTTAAAAGAATTAAAGATAAAAGTAGTAAACAATATTCCAAAAAATCTAAAAAGATTAAAGGAAATAATTAAATTACTTGTTGAAAATGTGGTAGATTTGGTCATAAGGCAAATCAATGTAAAATGAAAAAAAGAATTAATGAAATATTTCAAGAAGATAGTTAAAAGATAAATTAATAGTTTTATTAATTCACGGAAGTGATGAAAATGTAATTCAAGTTAATATAGGGTTAGATTCAAGTGAAGAATTTATTGAAACATGTAAATGTATTAATATTATTAAAAAAATACAAAAGAATTTTTATTCGATATGATAGAAGAGATTACTGATATGGTCATAACCATAACAAGAAGACTAGAAAGAGCTATGTTATCAGTGATCATTTTGCAGATTTTTGTAGAGTAGATTTACATAATAGACTATGGAGCAATTGTCTTGTATTTATATGAAGAAGTAGAAAGTTTTGAAAATAGTCAAATGGAGCAAATTATGTGGCCATGTGCAATTTCAGACTCCTAAAATTTGGATATATAAAGTCCCAAATACTTATTATGCTTGTTGAGGCTAATTTGTCCTCAGAAATAGCACGTGAAATGCATATAGGGCACTTTCTATTCTTTTTTTTTCTCCAAAAACGATAGTGTATTGACAGGGCAAATTGCCAAAGTACATAACTACAAAAGGGCTAAATGAGTTTCGTGGTGCTGGCGTTTGACCAAACACACAAAGACAAATGACCACTAGGGTCAAAGAGGACAACAAAGGGTTATAAAGCCTGACAAGTGGGAAAAAGACCGCTCAAGACGGCAAACAGAAGTGACCACTAGACGACCTAGGACGCCAAAATTACAACAAACTACTAACTAAGGTGTTGTCTTTAGTAGAAATTTGAAAATTACACTTGTTGAAAGAAACTGAACGCCAGCATTCCTAACTCTCGTCCTATGCTTGTTGTGATGATTCCGGAAAATTGACAGGCGTTGAATAGCTTGAACCAAACTACTACCTCTGGTAGACGTTGAATAACTTGAACCAAACTACTGCCGCATGTCGGGAAGAACTCGCCATCAAAGTTGTAGCAGACACCTAAAAAAAATGGAAATGGTACAAAATCGCACCGTTTTCGCATCAAATTTCGCCCCTAGTGTACTATTCAACGAAAAATTGGCAACCTGGCGGGCCAGACTTGACATGCATTAGCAATGGTTTTTGTTTTAGTTCATTCGTTCTTACTTTCTATTCTTGTTAATTGCTGAAATTGATAGAAAGATCAGTAATGACTGTTTTAATTAGTTTAATATTCAAACGTTTAAAAAAATAGTTTCGTGGCTAAAATTATGCAATCACAATAATTTAATAATTTGTAAAGTTTTTTGCCCTAGGTGTTATGTATTAAAATTCACATGCGATATTGTTCATATTCGTAAAAGAGTTGAATGAAACCAAACTTTTTGGTTCAGTTTTGAATTAGAGACATTTCCTTCAAAATGTTGAATCAATGTCATTTCTCAAGAGTTAGATAACATATCGACGCTTTTAATATCGATACCACCAGAAATAGAAAACAGAAACGTCAAAGGATTAAAAAAATTGAATCTACATCTACATCTAGCAAGAAGGGTATTTTGATTTGAGTTGGGGAAATCATTATTTTAATAAGAATAATGGAAATTAAATGGTAAATTACCACAAAATTTAGTCAATGCTCACAATTATAGAGAATTGATTTATTATTTTTATTTCAAGCCCTATTTAAAGAAATTTATATTATGCGCATGAATACAACCTATTCCACGAAGATTTAGAATGTACTATTGGAATTAAATAGTTGATTTAATATTTTTATATTAAAATTTAAAAGCATTAATGCGTAATTTTCCTTTCTATTATATTTTTTCCAACATTACTGGTTTTTCTTCTTCTCTTACAATGCTAATCGGTCAAGTCATAATGAATCGCAGGATAATATTCTTTTGACTTGGGCATATGAACTTAGGCATCACCTATTTCTATATTAGAGATCTAATTACGAGGAATGTTAGCAATCTAATCGCTTGAGTATGAGTATTGTAATGCCCCACATAATTCCAAGCATGAAAGCTCCAATAATAAAAGTTGCAAGAATGTTACTGAATATAGTTTTTGTGTTTAAATAAGGTTATGGCTCGCACATTAAGGAACAAATTTTTAAGCATAACACTTGACAAAAGTGGTATAGTGTGGCATCACATTATGAAAGTGAGAAATATGACTGTAAAATTGAGTTCACTGAAAGTTGAGATATTAGGGTCATTTTTAGCTCATTTTGTAGTTATCTCACTACCTCCTAAATGTACACTGATCAAGATTTCTCACAACATTCAAAAGGTGAACTAATTAGTTACTAAACTTTCGACTACGTGTACACAAGGTGAATAGAAATAAAGGATGCGCAAGTTAATACCACTATCTTCTTTCCTAAGCTAGTCATAGAAACGCTTTTGTCTTTTCTTCGCATTTCTTTTAACATGAGTCTCAAGATGACAGTTCAATTGACCCATTTTTCAATCTCTATTTCTGCCCAAATACAAAAAGTTAAAAGTTTATTGATTAATCAATCCACCTTTTGTGTGTAATTAAAAATATTGAAAAGTGCATTTTCAGGAAGAAAAGAGTCAAACAACACAATGCACAAGAAATGACGTTGATATCTCAATTTTAAGGAATTCAATTTAGCAGTTCTATCCCTCATTTTCATAATGTACTCCTTCAAAATACAGTTTGATGGAGTGTCATATTGGAAAGTTTATCACTACAGTGTAGCGAAAAGTTTTTCAAAACTTACAAATTATTTTTCGATAGAGCTCATGTAACTTCTAAGATTATCAATTTGCTAATAGAAGCCATAATACTTGGATTTATGCAGAAAAACCTATGATTACGGAAACTATGATTGTTAAGAGCTCTAAGTGGCAATATTGTTAGCACATATTGTTTTTCGAAATAATGTGGCATTTGAAAACTGTATATTAAAAGAAATTTATATATGGGCATTTGAAAACTTCATTAAAGTCTCCATAATTTTTAACTCAGTCCAGGATAACAATACAGCCTAGAAAAGTTTTTCAAATGCCCATATTGTTTGCACAGCCCATTTCCTCGGTGGACCAGAAGAAGGCAGAAAAACCTCTCAAGAGTTCTAAGAGAAATGATGTCGTCCAAGCCAATTAATAGAATGTTGTCGTTTTAGCAACAACTTCAATTAGGGCTCAATTGGAATAAATTGTAAAATGCTATTATTTTGATATGTCAGCAAAATAAAGGCAGTTAGTTAGAAACGGTTAAACTGATGGAAGTTAGTTAATCAACTGCTTTTCTCTTATTAGCTGCAGCTAGAATCAGTATTAATATGTACTTTTGGGATGGAAAATTCAGGCTAGAAATAGATGCATTCTCTCCCTTTATTCTTTTTCTTGTTCCTCATTACTCTTCTTTCTCCTTGTCTATTTCTTTATGTTCTAGCCGATCCCTCATTTCTCTTCCTCTCTTCTAATTCTTTTGGAAACCCTTGTTCAAGACTGAGCTCCATTGGCTCAATCCTGACAAATTGGTATCAGAGCAAGCCACAAAGGTTAAGAATCAATGGCGGAAGGTACTCGAGGAAAAGTTTGGGCGGAGTAGTTCAAGAAACAAGAACTCAAGATGGTAGAGTGAAGTCAGCATTTCCAATCGCAGCTGTCTAAGACTCGGAATAAGACCTCAGAGCTTCAAGAACGGATTGTGGAAAATAACAAAAGAATTATGGGTGAGACTGTATCTATTAACTAACTTCCATCAGCTTAACCGTATCTAACTAACTACCTTTATTTTTCCGACTTTATTGTTAGAAGCTCTAAGAGAAACAGTGTCGTCCAAGCCAATTAATAGAATGTTGCCATTTTGGCAACAACTTTAGTTAGGGTTCAATTGGAACAAATTATAAATGTTGTCATTTCGATAAGTCGGCAAAATAAAGCCAGTTAGTTAGAAAATGTTAAACTAATGGAAGTTAGTTAATCAACTACTTTTCTATTATTGATTGCAAAATCAATATTAATATGTACTTTTGGGATGGATAATCCAGGCTCGAAATGGATGCATTCTCTCCCTTAATTCTTTTTCTTGTTCTTCATTACTCTTCTTTCTCCTTTTTTATTTCTATTTGTTCTATCTGATCCCTCATTTCTCTCCCTCTCTTGTAATACTTCTAGAAACCGTTGTTCAGGATTGAGCTCCATTGGCTCAATCCTGACAACTTGGTATTAGAGCGGGCCACAGAGGTCAAGAATCAATGGCGAAATGTACTCGAGGAAAAGTTTGGGAAGAGTAGTTCAAGAAACAAGAACTCAAGATGGAGGAGTGGAGTGAGCATTTCCAATTGTAGCTATTTGAGATTTGGAATAGGACCTTGGAGCTTCAAGGACAAATTGTGGGAAAATAACAAAAGAATGGAGAATAATGTCACTGATATACAAGCTAAGGTAGATGCACTGGTTAAATTCTTGACCAAGAAAAAGCAATTGGAAGAAATTGCAATAGTGAATAAGACACCATTGCTTCTTACACCTAATATCAGTATGGGAATTGGTGTAAATTATAAGGCACTGGTATTGCAAAAAGATAAATGGGGAAAGAATGGGAGCTTCACATCCCCTGTGCACCCAAAACTTGAACTTCCATTATTTGATAGAGAGAACCCTAGAGAGTGGGTTAGAAAGTGCAAAAAATTCTTTCTAATCTACCAAATGAAGGAATGTCAAAAAATGGAAGTAGCTGAGATATACTTGACTAGGAAGGTTGATGTGTGGTTTTAGAGGATTAAGTTGGCTAAAGGAAGGGTTAACTGGGAGAAATTTTGCGAGGTGCTGTACCGAAGGTTTGCAATCAAAGGAGTGAAGGATGAGGTTGAAGCTTTCAACAAGTTACAGCAATTATGGTTAGTCAATTAGTGTCAGGACCAGTTTGAAGAACTTAGGACCCTAATGTAGGCTCGCAATCCCAAACTTTTTGAAGATTATTTCATCTCAAGTTTTATAAGTGGACTTAAGGATGAAATTAAGCCAACTATAAGAATGATGTGCCCTGTGACCTTGATCGAGTTGAAGTACATCAAGAGAAAGAATCCCTTCGAGTTGAAGTACAAAAATTGAATGAAATTAACTAAGGGGAATTTGGGAAGTTACAAGTGAAAATTTTATTTCGTACTAATGATTTTGGCACCTTTGCCATTCGCTTCAATAAGGCAATGGTGGAGATAGGGAAGCATCAAGCTACTGTTAAGATTCAAGAAAAATTTCCCAAATTAAAGTTAGATTATCTAATTGGGTATAACCCCAAGGCTTCGAATAAAGTCAAACAACAGTATGAAGAGGATGTGAAGGATTGTGAGGGGTCCTTCGCCCTATTAGATCACTTGGCATCTCAAGATTCCCTGACGACAATTTAAGAGCTATAAAAATATTAGGTGGATGAGAATCTAGATCTACATACCCCAGAAGGTGATGAAGAATATGCAAACAAGAATTTTCAGTCCGAGAATGAGGAAACAAATAAAGAGGGTAGTACATAGCCTCTTTATTGTATATTTTCTTCTTTTTCTTTTTCTTCCAATGTAATCACTCGAACTATTAATGGAACATTTACAATCATAATTTCTTTCAAAATTCTACTTTTCTTTCAACTTTTGCAATTTTAAAAGACAATGATGAGGTGGCGTGTCTGAGGTCTAAAATCAAAACATTACAGGAAATGTTAAAAACTGGAAATAACAACCGACAGACTTAGAACCCTAACTTTGTCCTATGAAAAATTAATATAGTCACTTGAAGAATAGAAAAGAGAGCAAGAAAATATGATGCAAATTTGAATCTATATGCTAAGATAGGGGCTTTCTTTCATGGCTATCTGAGATGTATTACAATAGTCTTATGTTTCCCAATCTCTACTACTACCTTGCTAAAATGTATAGCTAAGGTGCTAAAATCATTAGTGTGGAATAATTTCTTTAGTAGCACCTTCCCAAATTTTCCCTAAGTCACTCCCTTTAGCTTGTCCATCTCGGCTTGAAAGGACTCATTCTCTTAGAGTAGTCTCTCAACATCAAGTTAAAGTTGTTTCTCCTTCTCCTATGCCGATAGCAACAAGTTGCGACATAAGGCCTTTGATTTTTTTAGCTTCTTCATCTCGACTTCATGCTTTTCTAATTTTCAGTCCAGGCAGGAGGCTCTTGAAATGAACTCATTTAAAATTGCCAAAGCCTACAATTTACTTACCTCAAATTAGTTTTTGTTTAAACATTCCCTATATAAGAAAAAATGATAGCTTTTTAGCAAAACTTTGGGGAGACAGACATTGTCCTTAAGGTTAGCCTCGAGATAGGCATGTCACCCATCATTTCTTGTTCTTCATCCATGCCTTGCATCTCTAACAAGGGTGAGGATTTCCTTGAGAAGGGGAGGAAAGTAGAAAGTCTTTATTGTGCTACTGACCTTGGCAGCTTTCTTGCTCCTCTTTTTTTCAGCCATTTTTATTCTCTTTCCTTTTTGGGTTGGTTCTCTAATCTCGGTGCTTCTTTTTGGCACCTTTCCAATTACTTTGTCGTCACCTTGGGTGGAGGTTCCCTACCTAAGGTCCTTGTCACTTAACGGCTTCTTAGATGAAGTTATTGGGCTTTACTACCAAGACCACTAATGAACTTGACCACTGCTAAAAACAGATCAAGTGTTTAGTTGCACTACCCACAATTAAAGCATTAGCATTATATAGACAAGTCAATAGTTCCATTTTTTGTCTTCTCCTTTTTTTCCTTTGATGGCTCCGAAACTTGATGTCTGACTTCAACTATAGTCAGACTCAATTTAAACCTTACTAATTCCTCTTCAATGAACTTTCCAATTCTTTTCTCCCTAAGTACTATGTACGTACTATCAACCTAGGGACATTTTGTTTTTTTCGATTTTTGAATGTGTCATTCACCTCCCAGTAGTGCCATTCCATCTCTAACCTATTGGGACTAACCTTAAAAACGAATAACCTCTACTTCCAGTCATGGTAGGCTATTAGCATTCCAGTCATGGTGAGTATTATACCAATAAGTACCCTACTAAGTTCATTGACTTTTTCATGCAATAGAAATACTTAAATAAGCTAACCAATATCAAGATTTGGACTTATTGGCATAATACCTCAAACCCTATAATTGTCCTTATGGAGTTCGGCATCAACTATGCTAAGGCTATTCGCTAGGATTTCAAATAGTAGGTGATAAAGGGGAAACCTCATACCCGCTTTTACCTGGTCCTTATACACCACACCATACCTTAAGGGAGGTCGGCAAGCTCTCCATTTTACTCCTAGGGCTTTAACCTTGTAATTTTTAGGTACATGGAATCTTCTTTTGAGGTCTTAGACCTTGAATTCCCCTAAAATGAAGATTATAGTCTTGGCTTGTAGATTATTTTTTTTTTGGATACGCTACTAATCACCTAGGGATTAAGTCTTCATACTCACTCTTGCTGTCACTACTTTCCACCGATGACTGTTCTTGCCTATTTTCTACCATTTCTGGTGTTTCCCTTTCCACTATTACCTCCACTCTAGATTTTTCCTTTACTATTTCTTGAATAATTTTTTTCCCCTTGTTCCTCATGACTAACACGGCCTAAAGGCAACTCTCTATCTCATTATCCAACAATCCACCAGATACCAATCGAATCTACTCCCTAATCTTGATGACCATTCGAACAATGAGTTAGAGACAGACATACTTGTTTCTGGTCACTATAGTCAATATTCTGAGTGAAGTGAGTTCAATATCGATGGATCCTTTAGTCATCTTTTGTATTCACAGATGTATCGCCTCAATTTTTTCTCTTTTGAAATGAACTCTGGCAAGTGAGTTCTTGCTTGTTCATGTTGAAATGGGAAAATCGATGTTCACCACTCTTTGATCTAACAATTACCCATATCGTTTATTTTCAATTTTTTCATTAAAAAATTGCACGACACCACAAAAAATGAGCATTTTCCTTGAAGTTATGATTATTAATTGTAGGGTTTCAATTAACGACAGATATGACTTTTTCATGATTTTACTCTAGATCTTGAATGTTTTCATTTATCTCTTTGGAAATGGTTAAGCCTCGACCTAACTAGTTATACCAAGGTTTGGCAGATTTATGATGAGCATTGGACTTCAACCTAGAATATGAGGCCCAAAAGGTTAGACCTGCAAATAGTTCCACAAATGATAACAATAGTATCAAAAGGTGCATGAGTATGGGTAACTTCAAGTCCTTTCCAAAACACTTTCCTACAATTTCAGAGCCCAAGTATAAATACATCATGGTTGTGCAAGATAAAGGAGAGAAACCCTAAATCTTGTATCTTCATATTTCAGCTACCTTAAAAACCCTAGCATTAACTTAAGCATTGGAGTATCTATCCCAAAAATAATCTCAAGATGTATTCTATAGGCCTAATGCCAATTGAGGAGTTTGACAAAAGTTTATCTTGGAGCTAGTTGCAAATATTCGTTTCATCAAATTTATAGTTAGTTGCCATGATGGTGTAAAAAGGCAAATGGTTGCTTGGTTTGTGGCTTAACAAAAAAAAGAAATGTCAAAATGTAAATTATTACGAAATTGACATATTTTTTCTTTTAAGAAATTTGTGTAAAATTGTATATTCTTTTGTAGTTTGAATTCAGTTATTGATTTAGAGTAGTGACCAAGTTATTTCCTATTAATATTATTATTTAATTAGAAATCATATAATATTTATTTTTATAAATTGTGGGGTTGGTCTTATATAAAAAAATAAAACTATTTGATTAGAAATCAAATAATGTTTATTGTTATAAATAGGGGATTAGTCTTGCACAAATAATATGGTGGACATTATATACATGGAAGAGATGTAATTCTTAAAAGCGAGAGAGAGGTGGTTATAGTTTTTTGAACTGGGATACAAGAAAAATTCTTATATAGATTGGTTTTTCTTTCATAATAAATAATTGATTTTGTTAGTGGATGTAAATTTGGAAATTAAGTCTAACTATATTAAATTCCTGCATTTCACATGTTTTATATGTGGTTATTTTCATTAAATTGTCATATTTTTAAATCATTAATAATTATATTTGTTTTCGCACATTATTTTCCCAACACTATAATATATGCACTTTATGTATAGAACTTCGTCGAGAAGGTGGTAAAAACTTCAAGTTTTTGTATCAATTCGAAAATCAAACATAAGACATGTACTTCTTCATTAATTTGATGATTTAGAGAACAAAAGCAAACAAGAAAACCAATTGAACTAACCAAAACCGATCATATAATCTTTTAATGATTAATGAATTTATACAAGTAATTAGCAGACACATTACTCCAAAAGAACAAAGTCAATATCCAAAGATTCAAAAAAATTGCGCATCAAATTTACAGTGCATCGTAGCTTCCAAGAACATCTTCAGAGGAATAAGAGAACAAATCGGAAGCTAGCAGTCCCTGATAGTACTGTTCATTAATGAACCCATCATCAAAAGTTGGGGGCTGCCCCTGTTCCAGCAAAGAGTCAGAGCTTGTAGGCGAATCCCTGTGAGGATCAACGGAAGAAAACGATGATGAATCATTAATGAGCTGCTGTTGATGCTGATGATGATTGTTGGTCATAGACTTTGAGGCCCTTTTGATTTCAGGAAGAATTTCAAAATCTTGATGATGGAAATCTTTAGCAATGTCAGTATCCATGAATCTAGAGACGTCAGAATCTCTGCCGGTGAGTTCTTGAACAAGGGTTCTGAATCTTGAAGCGCTGGTTTTCACCTTCATTGGGCTGGAAATGTACACAACTTTCAGAAGTGAATTTACTGATCTCTTCTTTCTCTTGCTCTTGTTCAATCTCTTCAATTGTGGTGCAAACTCCATTTGCTTTCAAAAATCAAAATGGAAGTAACTTAAGCAGCAAATTCAACTATAAGGGCACTGTAAATTGTTGGTTTTAGAGAACTATGAGGGAACAGATTAAGTCAGATATATATATAAGGGATTGAGGAGAGTACGGAAACGGAGATTGTTCAAGTGATTGGTCACAAGGGCTGCAGTTTCTTGGAAGGGGATAAGACTGAATAAAGTTGAGAAAAATACAAGAATTTAGTGGGAAATAGGAAGATGAAAGGAAATTATAGTCATGGAAGATTCTGTAAAGGTGCTTATTGAATGACTCGTAAAGTCGTGGTTCCTTCGTGTGACTAAAATTAACGCAATAAAGATAATATTGTATATTATCAATAGTAAAAACAAGAAGTCTTAGGACATACAGGATATTATCAATAGGGGCTTCTGGTACAGGTGGGGAAGTTTCGCTTTCGTAAGGAGGACTTTCTCTAAATCAAAAGAAGTCTTAGAACATACCGGATATAATGAAATGTTGAAATCTGAACACTATTTGAAATTGCAATAGTTATATTGTTGAAAATAAAATGTAAAAATGAAAAATAAAACAAGTTCAACCAAGCAAAAATAATAATGAATTAAATACTGATATTTATGTTAATTCTGAGCATATTTAGCATTAGAAATTTCATTAAAATTAAAAAGTTTAAAATATTGCTTAGGGGTTTCAACACTTCATAATTAGTTAATTAGCTTAAAATTTTTGTTATTGAAAACCTTGTTCATTTAGACTGGTATATGTGGGTACTAACGTTAATCGATTTTTAATTAATTAATTTTAATTCTAAATTACGATATGAAACAGAGGTTAGCTCACTTTTAGTTTTTGTTTTTGTTTTTCTTTTTTTTGGGGGTGGCCGATGTTGGAAAATGAAGAGGGGAAGGAAATGTTGCATTGTTTTTCTTATATTGAGATTTAAATTCCAGATTCACTTAAATTTGGTTTGATAGTAAAACTAATTTTTAATATTTTGATAGCATCAAATCTAATATTTAGTATTTCTAATCTGCAGTGAAAGTGAACAATTGACAATTACTTTAGAAAACCAATAAGTTAGGCATGCATGTATCAAAAAGAGCCTTCATAAAAAAGGACAAAAGGTTCTGGACCTACATTGACAAAGAAGGTTTTTTTTTAAAAAAATATTTTTAAAAAAGGAAAATAGTATTTGATTTCATAGTCTTCCTAGAAATTACAAAAATGGATGAAAGGTTGTGAAAACAATGAGATGGTTTTTTTTTTAACTGAAATGAGAGTTATATTAAGAGGGGCACAATGGCAAATGCATGCAGTACTAGAGGCGAAGAGAGTTTCACAATCAAGCAGCGTTATAATTCACGAAACAGCGCCTCAAAAAAAACCTCAAGAAGCCATCGCATGACGGGACAAAAATCTCAAAGCGGCAAAAGTTGAAAATTTAGACAACTTAAGATCAATCAAAAGTACAAAAGTCCAGTTATATCAGGTCACTAATACTATACAAAAATGATACTATGCAACGCAATTGGTCCACTACAAGTGGCCTGTGGTGAAAACAATGAGATGGTTCAAAAAGTAAAATTATTAAAGACTTGAGAACTACACTAATTTTAACAAAAATTTACATAAAATATCTTAAATGGTATATTAATCTATTAACTTTTAAATTTCGTTTCTACTAACTTAAACTATTCAAACCGAAATTCTAGTATTCCGTTAATCAAGTGGGATTAAAAATTTTGCTATAATTAGTTGAAAAATAAGTTCATCAATTATTTATTTTTAATTTGAATCACAAAGATTAAAAATCAAATGTTTTTTTATTATGTTTTTTTGTCCCGCTTATCCGAAGTGTGGCGGAAAGATGTAATAAGCAACGTGCGCAGACATACATGACCAGCTTTTGTCGTAGGATTCTGCAGGGAAGGCGATACACTAATATGTGGGCGTAGATCATTGGTTGGCACTTACAACTGCGATGAAAACCTTCTAAATGTTTGATTATACATAAATCATAGTTGCTAACTGGATTTGACATTCAACCCCTATGGTACCCAACATCTTTGAATGTCAAGATTAGCCTGATTTTGACATTCTGTACTAACTTCTGCTTAATTGCCACACCAAATGAAACTCTTCAGTAAAACTTTTTCCAAACCTCACCCACCCAGACTGGTTTCTTCTTTCTCAAGCACTACCTAATCTTGTAAATACAGCAAGGAACTAGAAGGTCCATTGCCTATGGAGGAAAAATTATCCCATCAAATTGTTATTTTTTATTTGTTGATTGTATTTTTTGAGATAAAAGATGAATATTAATTATGTAGAGTGAAGTGTTAATATATTTTTTTATTGAAATATATTAATCAAAATTTTTATATATTTTAATATAAATTTTTTCAAATAAATCACAATTTTTTTGTACGGACAACCTTGGATCGGAATGTGAGGGAGAGGCTGCGCCACGTTTAAGATACGAATGATGAAAACCAATACATGCCTAATAATTGGACACGTATGGCAATTGGATGTGGAAAAACCAAGTTGAGGCTGCGGACGCATGGATTGCGTGCTGGAATTTAATAGTCACGCACTATTTACTCTTTTATGTAGATTCTTTTGTTTTAAAATGTTCACATTTTATTTTATTAATGACCAAAATTATAAACTTCGTCAATGTTAAACATCCTTACATATTAAATATTTTTAACTTAAGTGGTCCCAAGTCCAGACAAAGGAGAACACTGTGTTAAGTCGTCAATCAACATACAATTTGTCAAATCTAATAATATAAATTATATTTTAAATTATATAAAATAAGTAGAGTTATACTATTTCCCTCCTCAAACCCCGCCAAAAAAAAAAAAAGAATATTCATTTGAGGGATATACTCTATTGTGAGTTATAAGATACGGTATATTTGTAATGTACAAATTTTTTTAATGTATGAGTTATATATAGTTATTGTTATAAACGATATTATAAAAATTGATGCAAAAGTAAACTTTTTCTTAAAACAAACTGAGTGCTATTTATTCTTTAATTTTTGAATAAGCATTCTATAATATATATCCTTTGTATAATTTCACGTGAAGTGTTAGAACCAATGAGGGTAAGTCTTCCATTGTACCGATTTTGGTGGTGATGCCGAGATTGCCAATGGTTTTCCTTAATAAGGATAATTTGCTTGCTATATTCTCATTAATTGGAAAACCTCTGCGTTTGAATATAACTACTACAACCATAAAATGGCCCAATTTGGCTACAGTGCAAATGAAAGTAGACCTTTCGAAGCCTTTCCCAGAGCAGGTGAGGATTGGAATGGGGTTGTGGAAGGTTTTTGGCAGCCTTTAAAGTATGATATGATGTTTTCTTATTACTGCTATTGTTGGAATGTAGGACGTAGAGAAAAACATTTCATGTGAACCATCCGAAATTTAAACTAGCAAAGAAAGACGTTAGAACCAAGGAGGGTAAGAGAGTGGTGCAAGTGCATAGGCCTAAATCTAAGAGCAAAAATAAAGCACAATTACATGAAGATGGTTGGGTACGAGTCAAGCGTAGTGAGTGTTGAAATAACAAAAGGCAAAGGAATGACAAGAGAAAGAATGGACACAAGAATTTATATGAAAAATTCATTAGAAAGGGTAAAAACCAGGGGTAAGGTAGAAAAATGAAACTATTTGGGTGGTGATCGTGTGTCTCACCTCTTTCATTGTCTTCCGCCACATCAGTTATTGAATAAAATTGATTAATAATCTGAATGAATGAAAATGAATCTTTAGACGTGCATTTATAAGTTAAACAAACCCTAATCACAACTGAAAAAGAATCCTAAATTGACTAAAAAATAGAAAAAATGTCAAACGATGGCTGAAATGGAGAAATTTTGGGCTAAACGCCAAGGATGTCCAGGCCATTCAAGAGGAGGTTCGACAAAAGCTACTGAAGACCAATAAGAAGTTCAAGAGTGCCGCAAATAAACACCAACGGGTTAATTTGTTTGAAGTTGATGATATGTTAATGGTTATTTTCGACGTGAGAGGTTTCCAGTCAGGCAGTACCACAAGTTGTAGCCAAGTATAGTCTTTACAAAGTCGTGCGCAAGACCAATGACAATGCGTATATGGTGCATTTGACTAAATCAATGGGTATTTCTCGCACTTTTAATGTGGCCCACTTGTCACATTATTACCCCTCTAAAGTTCCTTTGTACCCAAATCATTTAGGGACGAGTTCATTTTAAGTGGAAGGGACTGATGTAGAACGGGCTGCGGAAGAGTACTCGGATACGCAAGACCAATCCAAGAAAAGGAAACGTGTGAAAATGCGAGTCTTACTTCAAACGGCCATAATTTTCAACTCTACCATTAGAATCGGGCATATTGTTAGATTATACCTTATTTCCATATTGGAATGGGATTAGATAATTTTATCTAATATTTTAATTTGGTGTTTTTCATAATTCAATTAAGATTTGGAACCTTTATATAATCCTACTGGGTTTTGTAATATTGATCTAATCTGACTTGAATTGGGTCTCTATTTGGTGCCTATAAATATAGATGTAGTAGGGGTCTTTTCATATAGAAATAGAGAGTAGAGATTTCTAGGGTGAGAAAGTGTATACAAGATTAGTGAGATGTGGGTGTTTCTAAGGGTTTGGGAAATCCTTGTAATCTCCGTATTTGTTATTAATATCATCATCGTATTTGTCGTGAACGTAGGCTTGATTTGTCGAGCTGAACCACGTTAATTTGTGTGTCTCGATTTATTCTTTGTTCTTGCTTTTCTATTCTTTCAACAATTTTGAAAATAATCACAACAAATTGGTATTAGAGCTTGGATTAGTTCAAGATGGCTACCGTCAAATATGACATTGAAAAGTTTGATGGGAAGAATAATTTCGGACTATGAAAGATGAAGATGTATGCTTCTTTATGTAAAGAAGGTCTCTAGAGGGCATTAAAGGGTAAAATATATTTACCTCAAATAATGACAGACCATGAGAATGACGAATTCATAGAGAAGGCATATGGCTCAATTGTTTTGTCATTAGCAGATAATATCTTGAGAGAGGTTGTTGGAGAAACAACACCTGCAAGAGTTTGGTTAAAACTTGAGAATCGCTACATGACAAAGTCTCTCACAAATCGGTTGTATTTGAAACAACGGTTATACAACTTGAAGATGAAGAAAGGTACACTTATTGATACACATATAGATGTGTTCAATAAAGTTATTTCAGACTTGAATAATATCGATGTGAAAGTAGAAGATAAGGATCAAGCCCTTATTCTTCTGTGTTCTTTATCAAAATCCTATGATCACTTGGTTACCACTTTGTCGTATGCGCATGACTCAATTTACATGAAGGATGTAAAATCATCGTTGAACTCTAATGAGGTGCGGAAGTCAGTTACTGAACAAGATGATACAGTTAGTGTAGAAAGATTGGTTATTCGAGGTAGAGAGAATGAAAGAGGAAAAAAAGGTAAAAGAAATTCCCGATCGAAATCTAAATCCAAGAAAAATGACAAGTGCTATAATTGTGAGCAAAAAGGACATTATAAAAAGGATTGTCCAGATGTCCAAAGGAAGAAGATAATGAACTCTACAGGAAATGTTAGAATTGTTAAAGGTGAGTCAGAGTGTGCAGATGTTCTCACTGCTACTGTTGGCTACTCGGGTTCAAAATGGATTCTTGATTCAGGCTGCACTTTTCACATAAGTCGACGTAGGGACTGGCTTACTACTTATCAATCTGCTGATGGTGGTAAAGTTCTCATGGGCAATAATATTGCTTGTGAAGTGGTTGGAATAGGTACAGTAAGAATTAAGATGCATGATAATATGGTAAGGACTTTGACAGCTGTCAGACATGTACCTAACTTGAAGAAAAATTTGATTTCTTTAAGAACACTTGATGCAATTGGCTATCACTACAAAGGTGGAGGTGAAGTTCTGAGTATCTTTAGAGGTGCACTAATGGTCATGAATAGACAAATTGGTCTCTACATTTTACAAGGTAGCCCGATAACAGGTGCCGCATCTGTTTCCTTTTCTAGTTCGGATAATAACATAGATACTACCAAATTGTGACATATGCGATTAGAGCATATGAGCGAAAGAGGGATGTTTGAATTAAGTAAACGGGGTTTCATTGGTAGGCTAGTGACAGGGAAGTTAGATTTCTGTGAGCATTGCGTATTCGGCAAGCAACACTGGGTAAAATTTAGTACTAGAATTCACCAAACCAAATGTACTTTAGACTATATTTATTCTGATCTTTGGGACTCTTCTCAAGTTTCTTCAAAGGGTGGTGTAAGATACATGTTAACATTCATTGATGATTATTCAATGAAGGTATGGGTGTATTTTCTTAAACACAAATATGAAGTCTTTGTGACGTTCAAGCATTGGAAAACCATGATTAAAAAGCAGATTGGTAAGAAAATTAAGTGTTTTAGAACGGATAATGGCATGGAATTATGTAAAGATGAATTCAATAAGTTTTGCAAGAATGAAGATATTGGGAGACACCACACAGTCACATACACACCACAACAAAATGGAGTTGCAGAATGGATGAATAGAACTATTTTTTAAAAAGTAAGGTACATACTTTCTAATGCTTGATTAACCAAGGAATTTTGGGTTGAAGTTGCAAATACAGCTTGTTACTTGGTAAATCGGTCTCCATCCATAGCAATTAATTGTCAGACTCCTGAAGAAAGATGGTCAGGTTCCTTTGCAAATTACTCTAAATTGAGAGTATTTGGTTGTCCTGTATATGCTCATGTTAAGGATGGTAAGCTTGAGCCAAGGGCAAAGAAGTCCATATTTCTAGGATATGTAGATGGAGTGAAGGGTTATCGGTTATAGTATTCTGATGACAAGTCATCTAAGTTTTTTATCAACAGGGATGTTACCTTTGATGAATCTACTTTATTACCAAAAAAAGAGGAGAATATTAACATTGATCAAGACAAGAGCATTAAGAAGCAGGTGGAATTTGAGGTTAAAACTTTTGAAAAAGTTTCCTAGATAACTCCAGAAGAGCCTGTTGAAATTGTGGTAGACACCATTGGCATGGATACACCACAAGTACAACAATAAGAAGACTATAGTCTTACTCGAGATAAAGAGAGAAGACAGGGTTCTTTATTGTATTTATTATTATACGTTGATAATATGTTGATTGCCTCCAAAGACATATCGGAAATCCACACTTTAAAATCTCAACTAAGAGGTGAGTTTGAGATGAAAGATTTGGGTGCAGCGAAGAAGATTTTGGGAATGGAAATCATGAGGGATCAACATGAAGGGAAGTTATACCTATCGCAAAAGAGTTATATCAAGAAAGTTCTTCAGCGTTTTGGAATGCAAAACTCCAAGGTTGTTAGTACACCTCTTGCTAGACACTTTAAACTTTCAACAAGTATGTCACCTAATACTGAGGAGGAGGTGAAGTGTATGTCTCATGTTCCATACGCTTGTGCAGTTGGCAGTCTTATGTATGCCATGATATGCATTAGACTAGATCTTTCATATGCAATAAGTGTCGTGAGTAGATTCATGCATTGTCCTAGAAAAACTCACTAGGAAGCTGTGAAATCGATCTTAAGGTATCTCAAAGGAACTGCAAACATTGGCTTAGTATATGAATAAGATCGTAGACTTGGCGAACTCATTGGTTATGTGGATTTGAATTATGCAGGAGACTTGAACAAAAGAAGATCTCTAACAGGTTATATTTTCACACTTTGCGGTTGTATTATCAGTTGGAAGGCTACATTACAATCAACTGTTGCTTTGTCTACAATTGAGGCAGGGTACATGGCTTTGGCAGAAGCTGTGAAAGAAGCTATTTGGTTGAATGGTTTGGTTGGCGAATTAATTATGGAGTTAAAGCAAAATACTATCTATTGTGATAGTCAAAGTGCCATACACTTGACGAAAAACTAGATGTACCATAAAAGGACCAAGCCCATTGATGTTAGATATCATTTTGTTCGAGAATTTTTATCTCAATGGTTAATCTCTGTAAAGAAGATTGAGACCGTCGATAATCTGGCAGATATGATGACTAAATCCATTATATCGGTAAAATTCAAGCATTGCTTAGATTTGGTCAAGGTGTGCAATTTGAGATAGGAATGCTTCGGATGGGCGAAGACGTCATGATGGGAAATAAGTCAAAGTGGAGATTTGTTGGATTATGCATTGTTTCCATATTGGAATGGGATTACATAATTTTATCTAATATTCTAATTTGGTGTTTTTAATAATTCAATTAGGATTTGAAACCTTTATATAATCATACTGGGTTTTGTAACACTGATCTAATCCGATTTGGATTTGATATTTACTTGTTGCCTATAAATATAGATGTAATAGGGGTATTTTCATATAGAAATATAAAGTAGAGATTTCTAGGGTGAGAAGGTGTATACAAGATTAGTGAGAGGTGGGTGTTTCTAAGGTTTTGGGAAATCTTTGTAATATCTGTATTTGTTATTAATATCATCATCGTCTTCGTCATGGACGTAGGCTTGATTTGTCGAGTCAAACCACGTTAATTTGTGTGTCTCGATTTATTCTTTATTTTTACTTTTTTATTCTTTGAACAATTTTGAGAATAATCACAACACATATTATATATCGTTTCAAAGGCGTCAACAAGATCTACAAGTTTAGTTAGGCATAGCCCCATTAGCCTAAGGTGTTTGGTCCAAAAAAATTTTGTTTCAAATACTGTTCAACCCTTTTTCTATTTTCTAGTTAGTTTTTCATTATTTTTCAATTCTGATTAAGGTTGGTTTACCTTATAAATACATGTCCAAGGATTCGTTTTCATTCGTTCAAATTGTTAATCAACTTTATTCAATAGAATTTTTCTCAAATTTTGCAGAGTTTGTTCTTTTGTGAAGACTGTTTGTCTTCCTTTTATCTCCCACGTGTTAGTATAACTTTTAAGGATTTGTTATTTAGGGTATTAAAGTAACTTTAATTTTTAAAAGGCTATTACATCCTTCATAAATCATCCAATATAAACGTCGTTTTTCTCCACTGAATTCCAATGAATTTCCAAGTTTGTTGTTTAACTTCTTCTTTGGAACCTAATTGATATTAAAGCTCTATTTTAATTAGTATTAATTTTCAAAACCGTAATTCATTTTTGTCCTAATTTCACAACCATTACAAACAAAGCTCTTTACCCTTTGACTAAAATTTGATGGGAGAGATTTTGATAGACCTGGTACACAAAAACTCTATGTCTATATTTCACGTTTGTTTAGTTTAAAACTTCACCAATTATTCATAAGGACAGAGATACTTTTGCAACAACTCTTCTATGCATGACTAGAAGGTTGAAGGTTACATAAAAGCATAGGATAGTAACTTCTTTCCTATAAATAATACTCCTAGTTCTCTTTTTGTTTTATTTTCTGATAATTCATGTTTTTTAAATTGAAACAATAGATCATTACTTATAACCAGCTTGAAAAGAAGGCCGATGCACTGGTATTAAGGACTTTCTTTATTGATTCCTCTTTAAGTGCATGATGAGATAGAGACAAAATCAAATGATTTATTTGACAAGTTGATTTAAGTCTTGTTCATAAACCCTCATTTGGCAAGTTGAATTTTCCTCTTATTCCAAAATCTTCTTGTTGAGAATGAGAATTTGTAAGATTAGAGAGAACTGAATCACATAAAGGATGAAAGTAGGGCTTATCTATTGAAACTATTGTATGAAGACGGGGGAAGAATGATAAAAGGAGAAATACACAATTGGTTTGACACGTAAAGATGGTCCTTTGATAATTAAAGAAGTATTAAAATTATGTTAATGCCTTTAATAGTAAATTTTAAAAGTTACATTTTTTTGAATAATTTTATTTTTTGACACCCTCTTTTAAAATTTTTCTTAATCAAAAAATATATATATCCCACATTATTTTGCAAGCAGAGAGAGAGAGAGAGAAAGAGAGTAAAAAACAAAGAAAAAGAAACATGTAAATGTTTATAAACAAAATCTAATTTTGTTTGAAATTTTAGATTTGATGAATACAACTATACGACAGTGAATTTTAAATGTACGCCTAGTTTTTGTCTTTAAGTACATTCACTTATGTGTCTTTTCATTTCCGTGGAAAAACATTACCAAATCCGAATGTCCCTCTAATCTGGATTAACTAGGTTTCTCAGGAACAAAACCATATTGAGAGAGTAATACATGAAAATTTTTATCAATTTTATTTCACACAGATTTACTAATTTTATATGGTATAATTTTTTTTTGAATTTTTAATTTTATTGTGGGATTAAGTCCCAAAAGTAATACATGAAATGAAAAGATAATAGAAATTAAAGTATTTAATAAATTAGAATAATTCAAAACTTTTGATTTAAATTTCTAAATTTAAATTTAACTCATATTACTTATTACATATTTTTAATTATATTTTATTTATTAGGTTCCGTATATATCATTCTAGCCCACAATATTTTGTGATTCTCTCATCTAGAAGCATGTTTGATTGGTTTTTTAGTAACATAATGTCATAATCAAGGTGCAAGTTGAGCTTTTGTTTAAAGAGAGAAGGAAAAGTAACATGTTGACGAAGACTTAGAATTCTGCACGTACGTTGAACCAGATGTGCTTTATCCATACACTTTTGTAATTAAAATTAGATGTTTCGTGTTTGACAGGATCACATGCATGCTTGAAGGGAGGGCCTCAACAGTGAATTTTAATAGGGATAAAATATTATTAGATTATGTTTATATTTTTATAATTAGTTTATTGCTCAAAAAAAAAAAGATGATAATTAGTGGCTTCATTCAAAGAGTGTGTGGTGTTAAAAAATAAAATTGAGTTAGTTTTGAGAAATTAAAACTAAATCTTGTAAAAAATTATTGTACTTCTATATGACTTTGGAAAAAATAATTGTTGAAACACCAAATCCCTTGAATAATTGTTTTAAATTATGTATCAAAATTGTTCATTAGAGGCCATATATTCAAACAAATTGATATATTAAACCACAAAAGAACAATGCGAAACCATCATTATTATTTATTTTATCAAGGCGAAACCATCATTATTATTTATTTTATCAAGGCAATGTTTAGTAAATATATAGAGAAAGAAAGAAAGAAAGAAAGAAAGGACTTGTTTCTAGAATTTGGTCCATAAATGATTTAGTCATGGAGATACAATTGTCAGTCAACTAATAAAACATGTGCTCTGGGTTTTGTCTTCTTAACATATATTGACAATAGACATGACTGTGATAAGATGGGTACATTTCCAAGAAACCAACGACTATAATCAGGGTATCTATAATTCTGTTCTCTAGGGATCTCCAATATGAGACTAACACTCATTGAAGTGAAATCCTTTCCCAGCATCTTCGAGATTGTCTTTCAAATAAGACACCATTTCTAACCAAATTGGCCGCCATTTCTGACCAAATTGGCCGCAAGAGTATTAAAACTCAAAATTAGGATTGGTCCAAAATTCAAATCTTAATACTAGATTAAAAATTTTAAGTTAATGCCATATACCATTTTTGTCAGGAGGTTAAATCCCTAACCTCTCAATATAACCTCTTAACATAACACAATTGAGTTCCCCTTTCTCCATAGGATAGGACAGCAAATTCAACCCCTTAATACAACCCAATTAAATTCCCTCTTCTCCCATAGAGTAGGACGCCATTTCTTGCTGTAAAAGTTTTTAAAATAATCTAAGATAAGAAATCTGAACAATCATTATTCTGGAAGTGTCCATGGTTACATATTTCTCCAATTCAAGCTCATCATCTTTTGAACCTTATAATATGGGCTCTTAACTTTTAAATATTCCTTTTGTCCCAAAATAAAAGTTAATTTGAGTTGAATATAACTTTTTTTAATTATTAGATATAATATATATAATATATCATTAAATGTATAATTTTATATTTTTATCTTTATTTTTTAATTATAGTCATACATAATTATTATTAGTGAGGATATTAGAGAATTCTATTTTAAAAGTGAACTCTTTTTTTACATCAAAAAAATTACAAAGTGAATTTTTTTTAAAGACTGAGGAAGTATAAATTTCAATTGGGGGAATTAATTAGTCCAAGATGGATATGATCCTATCTTAATTTTTTTTTTTTTTTGGTTAATTCTACCTCTTCCAAGAAACATGATGGTTGTTTGAATTTCAAAAAAAATTAAAACTATTTGGGAATCAAATTCATTTTATATAAGATTTGGTTTCACTCTATGAAACTAACCCCAATTTCAAATCAATTCTAATTATTTTCCAAATGAAATTTAAGAATTACTTTCAAAGTAATAGTAAATCTTAAGATTTACCAAAGACTACCAACAACATTAGCATCAACCTACTCCTTTTTAGCCATGATGTTGAATAGAGGATCCTCTCTGTTAGAGAGCGAAACAACCATAATACCTCAGGAGAATCACCCTATTGAAGAGAAGACTCTCATAGCAATCTTTCTCAAAGCAGCTCATACAATGGAGAAGAACAACAAAATCCAAAAAGTCTGTGGCATGTAAAAAAGACATGCCAAAGTTTGAACCCTACACTTTGTATCCACAAAAGCTAAAAAAGAGGGAACCAGTTCAATCTTCCTGTGGCTGAGAATATGAGAAGTTGATTAATGATATGATTATTTTTCGGTGAGAGGGTCACCATTTGTCCCAAACATATCTAAATATGCAACTCATCTAATCATGATCAAGTGACAAACAAAATGTGGGCAATTCTAATGAGTGGGATAGCACAAGCTCAAATGTGCCAAACTGTGACACACCTTCCATGTTGCTAAGCGTATCAATATGTGGTGCTTGCAAATCTTGCTCCAAAAATAGTGTCGATGCCTCCAACCACCTTGTCACTCTATATGCACACTTCAAAAATATCTCTAAATCACACAAGGATCAATATTTAGCTGTAGGATTGCATTCTAGACTTCTAGGGGTTCGACTTTGTAGATGGCGTGATTCTTGAAAGACATATAGTTTCTAGTGAAATCCTATATCTTAGCAAATTGAACCGTATCTTGCACCTCGCACGGTGCTATGTGTTCCAAAGATATGTAGTAGATATGTGAAATTACATCTATCTGTATGTATAACCAATTGTAATTTCATAAGGCCCCAAATATAAAAAGCAATACAATATCTCGAACAAGTAGGTACGGTCTCTTTATACGCAATTGAAAGTGGTGCTATGCTACCAACGAAGAACATTGGATGTACTAATGTTTTCTCCCTATAAGAGATATTGGAGTTTGAGTTCTATCTTTCCTCTACTTTGAGTCTTGCATTCTATCCCCACAAAGGGGCAAAGAAGTGGAACCAACTAGAGTCATGAATTGGAAACCCTAAAAATAACAAAAAACAACCATACAAGATATTCTACGCTAGAGCCAATGCCTTGCTAACCCTCAGGAAATATAATCTTGCGACAATTGAAAAATGTACGTGACCATTCATAGCTTGTACCGCATCATGTACACAGAAGATAGGTAGGTTAGATCATCCATAATATCACCATACTCAACTAAACTTTGGCAGCTCGTCCACATGTCTACATAAGTCCAATGTGTAGATACCTAGTTATTATTGGCTCTATTGTGCTGACTCAATTTCTCCCGTTCTTTAAACTTATCTACCAACCTAGGCATAGGAATAGGCTAATTCAACCCAAACCATCTTAGCACATGATGAAGTATGTGTGGCTCAATAGTACTTGCTATCTACCAACCTAGGCATAGGAATATGTTGACTCAACCCAAACTATCTCAACGCATGATGAAGTATGTGTGGCTCAATAATACTCCAGTAGGTAATATACACCACAACACACCAAATACCACAACCAGCCGTGTAACGTGGAGAAAGTGCAACAAGAACTTCCTCGAAATAAGGTTGCCATATATATTGCGAGCATATGAAGACTTTTTGTGTGTATTGAAAATTTTAAAAGTGATGAAAACAATAAAACTACAAATGCATGTTTTTAATTGTACCTAGTCGTAATGTAGATATGTCAGTTGATCATGATATGCCAATTAAACATAAGCGGAGACTTTGTAAATGTCAAAATGAATAATCCACCTACAATAATATATTAGTACAATTTAAAAATGGAAATATCAATTCTTTTTTTTTTTTGGACAATAGGCAATAATTTGTGACTAAAATACCTCACTCTATAGGGGTATCCAAAGTCATCGACAGAAGTGCGTTGCAAAAGGACTAATGGTGGGTGTTCTCTCCCAAACCTAGAGCTAAAATTTTCATGGTTGTACAAGTATCAAATATATTAATTGTGGAAAAATAAGTTGAAATAATGGCAATGTTATTTTAACCTGTAGCAATACTAACTGTCATATAATTTTTCCAGCAATGGAAGATGTCGCCTCGCACAAGTGATGGTACAAATTAGCTAAAACTGCACTACCTCAACTATAAAAATGTATATTCCAAGTTTTCCAACATAGGTAGATACATCAGGGGCATTGCAATTCCATATTTTTCCAAAAATATAACTCTACCAAAAAGCAACATAATATAAATTCATGCATGTTGTATGTATACCTCTCCTTTGGAGAGTCATCTAGAAGAGGATCATTAAGTGTATGAGTTAGATACCCTACTCTAATGAATCCTACTAATTGCAGAGGTAAGTGGACTAAATTCCAACAAGTTATGACATAGATCTATCTATTGACCAATGTTGTTTGTTTGTACCAACAACAACCTCCCCATCCATGCAAACTTCGTACAAAATTTAAAGAAAAATGCTCCAAAAAAAAAAAGAGCAAAGTTCACTATGAACTTCCTACTTTAGTTACACCCATATAATTTTCCCTACTAATAAATTGGGGAACTGAATTGGAACTAAACTAGTAGTTTCGGTTCAAGAACCGAAATCTTGGTACAAAAGTTCCAGAACCAAACAATTCTTGTTCTAATAATAGGCTCCCCATCTATGTAAACTCGGTACAAAATTTAATAAAAAAGTAGAGTTCCCCTTGAACTTTCTACTTTAGTCACACCCATGTAATTTTCCCTACTGGTGTCCAATTTTTTTAAAACTAACAATAAATGGTAACAAAAAAAACTCTTGTGCATGTGGTTAGGAGGGGAATGAAGGGGAAGGTAATAATGGGAATGGGTCGGTAACTAAAAGGATATGAATTTAAACTCTTTTTTATTACTAATGGCAATTAAAAAAAATACAATTCTTGTACTAATAATGTAAATTACAAGCTAGAAAATAAATTGTCAAGGGGAACTTTTATACATAGAGTGATTAAATTAGACTTGACAAAGGTTCCAATTTGAACTAGAATCAAACTGGCTTGAACCAAAACCCTGGTCCACAATTTAATAAACCGTAACCAAAACTAGACCTAACAATCTAGTTTTGATTCTTGAAAATGCAAAACCAATCAGAACTAGCGATCTAGTTTTGATTCAAAACTGCAAAATTAGAAAAAAAAAAAATGGCTCAGTTTTATAGCCCAAGACCATTGGGGTTGTGGTGTGTTGGGCCACAAGTAGTCTATCTTTTGTTTTTATTTTTTAAATTATTTTATTAACTTTCTAAATCCTATAAATACCCCTTCTATTCATTTTTTACACACAATTTATTCCAACTCTTCAATCTTTTCTATTATTTCTCTTATAGTTACATTTTATATTAATTCTTAATAATCTTTCTCTAATATTTCTAATCACTTCATACATTATCTCAAATTTGACATTAATTTCGCATTAAATCATTTATAACTTACTTCAAAAAATTATGTAATTATTTTACTTTTACAATAAATTTCACAATCTACATGAATAGGGCATTTTTTTCTCTAGTTTCTCTTGTAGCCTTGATCCATCCCTACCCAGCAATAGGCTTCAAAGCTAGTTTTGTCTTTTTGTGACCCTGGTCTGGAGCTATGCACTTCCTACTATCTTGAGGGATTAGTGGAGGTTCTTCTACAATGGTTCTATATCTCCCGCTCCATTGTTGCACATATTCATGGGAATTATACAAACTCAAAACCATACTCATTGCCCAAAAAATGGAACTCAATTATAAGTACTAGAAATGAATATGTTTGTATATGCACCACCGTCTGGTTGTTGCTCTACAAGGTGTGCATTCTATTGACTTTCATTTCCTGACATTTTTAGTGGCTCTATCTCTATTAATATTTCATTAAGGTGATGTTGATGTTGATGTTGATCTATCTCTACAGGTTGGCCTAACTTTGGTGCATCTTTATTGCCCCAACTATGGTTTGGTTGAGTGTTGCTACTTAAGATCTTCCAAGTCCTCTTTAAAGAAATATTGTCTCTTCATTTACCATAAGAAAGTTCTCTTTCTAATTATTGATGGACTTGGATCCTATGAAGAAATTAACAACTTCAACATTTCTCCTTATTCTAGCAACCACATTGAGACCAACATGATATCTTTAAATTAACTCTCTCAAGAATGCCAAGTCAAAGAACTAGGACAACATCACGCATAACTTGAAAGCACTAAGTGCTCTTAACACTACTTTGATTATAGTTTGGAAACAGAGATGAACTTGTGGTTTCTTTCTCTTTAGTTAAAATTGTTATAGCTCTTGAAACCCTATGTAGGTATTCAGAGATCTCCTTCTAGAACATATTGTTTCTCTGAAAATATGAAGCTGGCAAACAAAATAACATTGGAGAGCAAGGAAGCATTTACAATGTGTTTGAAAAACTATGCCACAAATTTCTTACATTTAGCTATCAAGTTACGGTGTTGCAGCTTGTTATTTATCATTACCATTGCAACATCTTAGTTCTGTACTACTTAACTTCTGACCTACAAAACTCAGCTAACACAACCTAATAGTAATTTTCTGTTTTGAGCTTTTTAGAATTTGTTTTTTATCTCACAAATTTCAAAGTTGTACTATTGTAACTCAAAAGTAATCTAAACATTCCTATTGATTAACTGGAGGAAAAAATGAGGACGAGCTCCATTGCTCCATACATATGCATTTATCACTCTTACGAAAAGATAATAATATAATAATATCTCTTCCTTGTCACGTGACGTTCATGAAAATACAAGTATAAGATTTTGACCTACATTAGGGACCAACATAACCAAAGAAAGATCCCCTTCCCCCTTCCTCAAAAAAGCCTAAAGATAAGCTTGGTGCAAGCTAAGAGGGACACATCATTAAAGACCAATATAACTACTATATATATATATTTTTTATGACTTAGAGACTCTTGCATCAAACAGCCCTTCAAACCCCTGGCTAGGCCCCACCCCACAGTAGCATATAAACTCAAGGGTACTATAAAGCTTTTGCGACGTGAAGGTTAAAACCTGGCTGGCATTAGTTTGCTATAGAGGCTCTCCCCACCTTACCGCTATGCTACCCCCTGGTTGAATGAATATAATTTTTTTGTTGTAAAAAATAACATATTTAACGAATTATTAAATTTACAATTTTTATTTTACCTTTTAACTATAGATAATTTTAATTAATAAGAATCTATAAAAATTTTATTTAGAAATCAATTCCTATTTTAAAATAAAAAATTAAAAAAAATTAAGACGAGGAATTATGTCTTTGTGATTGTTATAAAATGGATGGTAGTATTAAATATTCTTTATAATCTTTAGCCGCTGTTACTACAGTAGTATTATGTCTTTGTGTATTGATTTTTTTAGTATTGTGTTTTAACTTATAAATGTTTGGCTGGAAATGTTGGGTTTATTAATAAAGTGGAATGAATAATAATTAGGAAGTCATAAATTCAAGACTTCAAATTTGTAAAAAAAAAAATGCCTGTTTGGTAGCAATTAGGGTATAAATATCTCTCCTTAGTTTAACTTTAGGTAGCACGTAGAACGAACAACTATTTCTGTTTTATATGGAGTTAGATAAGGGCAATATGCAATAGTCAAAACTTAAAACAAAATTATTAGTTATTTATTTGGTTATTTATTCCTCATTTGTTTTGTTGTTTATTGGGTCTGCCAAAGTTATTCTCACATATATTACCAAAATTTTAAAAAATAATAATAATAAATTAAGTAGGTGACTAACCAATCAAAAAACCATTGCTTTTGCCATGGATTATATTCTTGTGCTTTTATTTTTTATTTTTTTCCTTTGATAATTTGATATGCCAATCATCAATTTGCCTAATGTCTTTACTAAGCTTAAATTTCTTAAAGTATTGAAGGGTGTCTCTAAACTCATAAATGTAATGAAAAAAAAATCAAATATTTTCGGGTATTTAACTTAAGCCACGGCCAAGAAGTCGAATTTATTTAATACTTTTATTCATTATTTTATACTTTTATTAATTTTAATTGTTTAAAATATTTTAATTTTGTTTCTTCCCCTAAACTTTTATTAATATATATTCTTACCAACAAAATTATTGGACATCTTGTGTCTTGTATGAGAATCCTATACCAATATTATTTAAAATGAAAATTTTAATAAATATCCATCAATAGAGCAATGAGAAGTTGTGTAATATGAAAAATTCATAAAAATATTTTTAAAATTTTTAAAAACACGTAAAAAAATTAGTATAAGGAAATATCTAAACTATTTTTTTAGTACTGTTCTGCATGCAAAATTGTGAGTATTTGATGTCAATGCTCAAAACAAATTTCACTATGATTCACTATGTACATATTTATTTATGGATAAAGAGTAAAAATTTAAATTTAAAATTATCTTAGATAAAGAGATAAAAAGATAACTTATTGTTGGATAATGATATATAAAAGATAAAGTTGTAGTGGATAGTTAAGTTTAATAACTTTGATTGTTTATCACTTTGGTTTAAAAATTCAAATTATATAAATTTGTAGATGTATAAATATGTCATAATAAAGGATAATGAGATTGAGTATTAAGATACAAAAATAAACATAATTTATAATACGAGACAATATTATAGAATAGCTAACTGTACGTACATGTGGCATAAATATAGAGTATGTAAGGGTATTATTTTATATACGTGTGTGTATACTGTGTATACAATAGATTTCTATATTAATCTCTCACATCGGCACAATTATATTTTTTATTTTTATTTTTCTTTGTTCATTAGGTGTTTTTTGAGACCATGCTTTATTGCATAGGATAGTACAGTGAGACTTATTCAAGAGGAAATTTACATAGTTCTAGAGAGAAAATTTATTTATATGCAGAGGCAAACAAATTTATCTTCATTTTATGTCATTGAATTGTTAAGGGAAATTTGCAAAAATAGCACATTTGACCATTAACTTTGCAAAAATAGGACCCTCCATTTTTTGTTTGCAACCATAGCACTTCCAGGCTGCACAAAGACCAACATGCCCCTCATTTCTCTTAGAGACCGAACGGATGGGCGAAACCAAAGAAAGCTAACGGTTACATACTTCAAATCTGTTCTTCTTCTTCATTTCCTCATTACAAAATCATTCTCCTTCATCTTTTTTTCTTCAAAACCATTCGTCTTCTTTAGAACCTTCATAGTTCTAAAACAAAGTCAGAACCCATTCCAAACATTCCAATGGCACGCACAAAGGGAGGACCATCTACCACCAAGGTAGCAGCGACCATGATAGGGAAGAAGGATACTCATTATCGCGAGGTCAGTTCTATCACTACAAATTGTCATTTTATTCTTCATTTGGTTGAATGTGTTGATATGTTTTGAACTTGGTTGTCTAAATTTGATTTATTGGAACTGGGTTGTCTGAATTTGATGGAGAAATTGGTCGAGTAGTAGCCAATAATCTGTCCAGCAATGGGTCGAGCACTAAGTCAAGCATGGTTCGACCATTAAATCGGTCGAGTTTTTGGTCGAGTTTTTATTCGAGTTACTCGGTCACAACAGTCGAGTGGTAAGTTGGTTGATCATTGGGTCGAGCTATAGTTCAAGCCGTGTTGGACCACAAAATATGCAAAGTCAAGTTTTGAGTCGAGTTACCCATTAGACAACAGTCGAGTGCTAGCATTATGCTAGGTCGAGTGATAGGTCAAGTCTAAGGTTGAGTATCACACAGAAAGTTCAGCTAGTTTTAGAGAACTATGTTAGGTCAAGTAATAGGTCGATCTTTTGGTCGAAATCTATTTTAGGTCGAGTGATAGGTCGAGTCCAAGGTCAAGTATCACACAGAAAGTTTTGCCAGTTTTGGAGAACTATGTTAGGTCGAGTAATAGGTCGATCTTTTGGTCGAGTTCTATTTTAGGTTGAGTAATGAGTCGATCCTTTGGTCTAGTTTCTCTGTTAGGTCGAGCATGTAGTTGAGTTATTGGTTAAGCTGGATGCCAATTTGCTGTACTTCTCTCCTTAACTCTAATTTTCTTTACCTCTATCCCCAAGACCCTCTAAAGGAGCAAATGGTGGTGCAGGGTGATTTTTTCAATGCCAAAATTTCGCAGTATTGCTACTATGAAGTAAATATGCAGTGCATAAGGACTAAACTAACCGAGCAGCAGAAGAACATACTCAGAAGGGAGAGTTGCCTGGTTGGAATTCCAAAGGTTCAATTCGGAATGAGAGAGTTTGCAGTAATCACTGGTCTAAAGATGGGAGACTTTGAGCTCGGATACGCCAAATTCCAAGCACCTGATGGTCCGAGTGTGATAAGTAAGTATCTTATCGGGAAAGGTAGGCATGATGACACAACATATGGCAACGTTTTCAAAGTTTATAATCAAATAAACGCAAGCTATTCAGATGATGTTGTTGTCTCACTTACTTTGTTATTTCTATACACATCCATCCTTGGGGCACAAAAGAGAAACCTCATTGAAGACAAGGTGGTTCATCTAGCCTATGACTGGAGGAAATTTGATGAAATACCTTGGGGCGAAATTTCTTTCAGGGCGACAGTCGATAGTGCTAGAAAGGCTATGATCAATGCCTTGAAGTACTCTAGGGACGTCGATAATAGGATGTACACCGTTGGTGGATTCCCAGTGACTCTAGGGGTAAGGATTTAAGACACATATAGCATATTTAATTTTAGTTTGTTCTTAAGTTGAAAGAACTTATTATTTTCCATTCATATTGATGAATCGCAGGTGTTCGCATATGAGATGTTGCCACATTTTGAACGATTGTCATTAGTGCAAAGGGTCAAAACCACTGGGTGCAAGCCAAAGATGTTCAGGTGGAAAGGAGTGAGACCCACCAAACAGTTCAAGAAAAAAATCAAGTATGGTTCAAAAGGCTCCTTAGCAATGAGGTATGATTTTATAATGTTTTCTGTGTTTTCCTCCCATATTTGAATTTTGTAATGTGTTGTGTCATGAGTAGCCACATTTTGTATTGCAAAAAGTTAAAGTCAAACCAATAACTCCAGAAGAAACTGCACAATTTTTGAGTTAGAAGGAAGAAGAAAAAGGAGAAGCTGACAAGTTCTCGGGGTTTGATGACAAAGAAGAAGAAAAAGACGTGCAGGACATTCCTACCAAGGCAGTGGCGGGATCCAAACATGTTGTTGATCCTTCAAAGGGCAATGCAGCGAGACGGAAGGCTCAACAGTAAATTCTAAGTTAGCTGCTTAAATGGTAAGAAAGGTCGGAAGCTCGTATATCCGAATTGAAAAGACTTAATAAACAACTGACCACCACAGTCCAAAACCTGACACATACTGTCGAGCAGCTACTATTGAAAAGGCGTGGAGAATGAGAAGTTGGAGGTAACGATGATAAGGTTGAGGAACCCATTGGCCCTTCTATTGCGTTGGTTGTTGTTGATCGAACCATTGATGAACACAAGACTTCTGCCATTCCAATCATCGTCAAAATTGAGACTCAGCCACTAACCCCGATGAAGGAGAAAGGAGAAAAGGAACATGTTTTAACCGCAGAGGACGCTCCTGGTGGTATCAACTTGAACCCCATTCTTAGCATTAAATATCCCACAACCCAACCAGTAATAGTCACCTCGCATTTTAGTTTTGAAGATTTCCAACCAGGCCCCGAAGATATAGCAGACATGCATAAGTGGCTAAAGCCTTTGAAGTGGCATTTCCTGTGGATTTTGATTTTTTACCTTGATTCAGATTTGTTGAAAAAGACGTTCGAAGAAAATGAATGGTTGTCAAATGAGGTAATACCTTTATGCTTTTTTTCATTATGTTAGTCATTACACATAGATTGCTTCCAAATTAAAATTAGCGTCATACTTTTTCAGTATCTCGACTTATACACGTCCATGCTTTGGAAGAGGATCCTAATAATGGCAACAAAGATGTATCTATTATGGAGAAAAACTTTGATGAAAGTTATAAGTCATATTCCTCATTTTATGGCTGTATAGAATGGTTGCAATTTTGACATATTAGTTTGTTTACTTATGATTACAGACTGGTATGAAGACTTTATACATAACTCAGTAGGATCCAACGCATGAAGATTTGGCTATGAAGCAATTTGTGGGGTCAGTGCCCTATGAACTTAACTGTCAGTTGGTGAATCATGTCTTATTCCCCACGCACGTATATGGCAATCATTGGATATTTGTCAGGATGAATATCATGTCGAAGAGGCTCCACGTGTATAATCCCCTAGACCAAGTGGGGATAGTGACTAAACTAGAGTACCTTATGCAAACCATGCCGAAGATATTCCAGGCATGTGAGTGGCAAACGTATTGGGCCAAATCTTCAGGGAACATAGATAGTTGGCAAGTTGAGGTCGAAAAGGGCTTGGGCCGGTAAACACTGGGGTTAGTATTTTTCAAAAAACACCCGGGATCTACATGCCACTTTGTTCATTCATTTTTAATGACTAATAACATTTGTTTTTGTTTCATATAGAACTAGAGATTGTGGAGTCTTTATTTTGAAATGGGCTGAACGACTTATTCACGAGTTGATGCTTGGGACGTTTAGTATTGACAAGGTAATGGATGCTCGAAAGGAGCTGGCAGTCTCACTATTCGTTCATGCAAAACAAGAGGACTAAAGAAGAGACAAGCCAACCAAGAAAAAACGAAAATGATTTAAATATTTATTTTGAACTTTTATTAATTTAGTAATTGCAGCAATTATGTAATTATGTAAATATGTACTCATGTAATTTTTTAGGAAATTTTCCATTCATATAAATGATATGAAGATTGTACTAAAATCCAGTTAAAAAACTGGACTCATCCACCAAACTCAACTACAAACTCGCCCCTACTAGTCGAGTTGTGGTTGATCTGTTGTCGAGCGAATAACAAAAAAATAAAATAAAGTTATTCATAATTATTAGGTCAAGTTTAAGGTCGATTATCATTTGAAGCTGGTGGTCGAGTGTTGTATTGGTCGAGATTAAGGTCAAGTTTGTGGTCGACCTCAAAACAGAAAAATCAAGAAAACTTAATTGGTCGAGTTGAAGGTCGAATGTTTCCTAATGATAAAGGTTGAGTGTTGTGCAAGTCGAGATTAAAATTGAGCATACAATCGAGCTCTAAACAGAAGAAACAACTGAATGTATCACAACTCAGCACCAAGAATACTTCAAAAAAATCTTTTACAATCACTCGATCCAATATTAACAAATATTTATGTATATGTACAAATGGATTATATTATAGAATTCATAATGTATATTAACAAAATGCATTACAAATCACGTTTTCTCCCTACACACGAAAGGATTAAAGCAAGTTTTCTGGTTATGACCACTCCCTCCGCAGTGCCCACATTTCTTTGCAACTCTCTTCTCACTTATTGAAGGAATTCTCTACTTCTTGCGCCTACCACTTTTAGACCTAGATTCTGGATGAGTTAGTTGAATGGATAAAATATCTTTAGGCACAACCCAATTTTTAGGTTCGCCAATCGGCAGAATGGAATTTGCATAAGTAGATAACAGTGAATCGGTATGATAAAAATGCGAGCATAAGGAATAGTGGTCAATTTGTCGTTGACTGGATGCAGCTAACGCATGAACACACGGTATTTGATCCATATCAAACACTCAGCACGTGCATGTTCTATGAAACAAATCGACTATTGTCGTACAATTTGATAGGTCTTGTACACACCATCTATGTAAATCGACCGACTCAGCAACATACGCTTGTGTTTCTCTCATTCTTGCACAAAACTCAACTTCGATGTATGGGGTTGTATTTGTGGTCAATTCATTAGCCGATGTACGTCTTTCATAAAACCATCTCTGTAACGTGTTTCGAATGTACTTGACCAGTGAATGAATTGGTAATTCCTTTGTATATTTCAATAGTGAGTTAAGACATTTGCAATGTTGGCAATCATTATAGTATAGCGTCTCCCTTGAGAATGTGCCATGACCATCGTTCTATACCGACCTTTGTTAAATACTCGCACACCCTTGAATTTTGTAGTTGAAGAATTCTCCACATCTTATTGAATTCAGCAAGAATATAAGCCTTTGCAGCCTTAAAATACACGGGGAGCATGTCGTTTCGTTTAAATGTTGCTCTCAAGTTGTTGCTCAAATGATAGATACATATTCCATGGAAGGCATCTAGGAAAACAGTTGATATACCCTTTGCAATGCTTTTATATTTATTAGACACAAACACCAATCCATTGATATCATCACCTATTGCAGCCTGCAACTTTTTCAAAAATCACTCCCACGAGGCATCATTTTTTGAATCGAACACGCCCCATCTGATGGGATACACTTGATTGTTACCGTCCATGCAAGTGGCAACAAGTAACAACCCATGGTATTTTCCCATCAAGAAGCAGGCATCAACAGCAAGAACTGGACACATAGAAGTGCGGAATCTACTTAGAGATGCTCCTAATGAGAAAAAAGGTATTTGAAGCGTCCATCTTTTTCCATTTCGAGATCAATAAACGTACCCAGATTACATGCCCAAAGTATGTACATATAAGCTAGAAGTATTTTATAAGAATCCTCAAATCCACCTCTCATTTTGTCCAGTGCAGATTCCCTTGATCGCCTAACCTTGTTGTACATTATGTTCACACCAAACTCTTGACGAATATCTGTCATAATTTCGCCAGGTTTATACGACCGACATACTGCCTGGTACTTACACTTGATCCACGAACCAATTACTTTGCTGTTTGCTTGCCTATTATCACACTGCATCAATGATGATTGATATTTATGGGTGTTTTCAAATTTATTGACCTTCCAAGCGGTCGAATTCCCAATGGAATATGCATTCAGTTTCCAGTTGCAATTGGTATGCTTGTATCGTATGTAACAATACTTGCTACTTGCTCTAACAACCTTCCACTCGTAGAAATACTTCACAGCCAACATGCTCATTCTCAGGGCAATTGCTCTCTAGTTTCAAAAACATCATTTACCGCAACATCTACCACGGTGGCTAATCTATCTGAAAAAGTCCTACTGTCAGCATGGGAGGACCTTGTTGTTGTATGGCAGTGTACGACTGGTAGTTCATGTATTTGAAAATGATTGATAAGCTCACTAGTCTCTGGTTGCTCGGCAGATACATCATCTTTTTCATCAACCATGGGATCATCAACCAATACACCACCCTCATTGCTAGCTCCATGTGGGTCAATTTCATCGATAAAATTGTTCTCCACAAAATTGTTTGGAGAAAGAACATCGTTAGTCCATATCAAACTGTCAGAACCCATACACTTTATTGGTGAATTGCTAGCATTATCTTCAGCATATGATGCTTCATGGGAGAAGGGACGCTAACACATATTGGGATCCTGGCATCTTCGAACCGTCTTATAATTTCATTCAAAAAACACTTGACATGATAATCAGTCTTGATAGGGATAGTGGAAACTTTAGACAAGTACTTGAGTAGACACTCGATAATCAATCTGTTTTTAATCTCCATATCTAATTCCATGACAGATATTATGAGATTCACTAGGTCTGTGAAACTTGCGTCCTCTTTAACAGAACAGATTCAATTCTCTTGTAATTAATGAAGCTTTGCTTATTGGTATTGGGATCAACGTTCCATTCTCCCCCATAAAACACATGTACATACCACATAATGGGGTGTGTCATTCCTACATATCCAACCAAAACCATCAATCAATAAACAACTATTTTTAAATAACCATAAACCAAATTAGCCATAAACAAGTAATAGGACCGTGGAAATATTGTACATATTACAAGATTTTTTATCAATTCAGTCGATCCTCAATGCTTGACCACAACTGAACTGGACCTAATACTCGATTTAATACTCGACCTTATGCACAACCGTATACTCAACCTAACCTCTTATTTGACCTTGGGTCAGACCTATGGCTCGACCATGCGCTTCACCAGACAAGATACTCAACCTTTCAACCTAGTACTCGACCTTGGGCGTGACCAAATACTCGACCTTCCTTATACTCAACTTAGAGTTCGACTAGTTTCTTTTTCAAGTAACCCAATTCAAAAACGCAAATTTCGATTAACCTTTAACAACTGACCAATTCCATCTCCGCAGTCGCAATCTTCTTATTTGTAGATGATAGGGTAATGGAGTGTTCGCACAATGAGGTGTGATAACTAATTTTGTTTATTCGATAATTGTCCAATGGGGTCTGCAAACTGAGAGAACAAAAGAAGATGATATCTAAAAGCTTGAGGTAGAATAAGGAACTGAAGTGGTATGTCTAAGAGAAATGATGAGCATGTTGGTCTTTGTGCAGTCTAGAAGTACTATGGTTGCAAATAAAAAAAAAGATAGTGCTATTTTTACAAAATTTATAGTCAAATGTGCTATTTTTGCAAATTTCCCAATTGTTAATGTAGCAACTTGATAGTAAATTTTTTGACCTCTTGCGTTGAGAGGCATACTCTTTTATAGTTTTTTCCTGATAAAATAATGTCATAATCTAGATACAAGTTGATTTTGTGCCTAAGGAGAGAGAGAAACTTACATGTTGACGAAGACTTTGAAGAATGCTGAATACGATGTACTTTATCCATTCATATTTTGAATTTTTTTTTTTTAACAAGTGGAAAAGTTTGCAACTTGACCTCCAATACATATGTCCTATCCAACTCAAACCTCCCTTTCGTTCATATTTTGATTATGAATTCGATGTTTCGTCTTTGACAAGATGACCCTGCTTGAACGGGACTAAGGCATGGGCATCATAATTTAATGAATTTTAATCGGGAAAAATGTTTTAAAATAATGTTTATCTTTTCTAAGTTTGAGTTTGAAGATTGAAAATTTGACAAGTAGGAAAAATCACAAGAAAATTTGCAAAATTTAATAAAAATTAAAGAAATTTCAATCAAATTTTAAAACTAGAATATTATATAATATATATGATCGAATTACATTTTTTATAATTTTACCTTATTTTTTCTCCCTTTTTTGTATTTTTAATTCAGTAAATTTATAAATTTTTAGTTCTTTTAAAATTTTTGACACCTTTTGGATAGTTAGAGGGATATATTGATAGTTTTTTCTAAACAACATAGTCCATTTGATAGCACCAAATCTCAGGGGATGAATGTAATTTGTCTAAAAATAAAATAATATTTAGTGACTTCATTGATGGAGTGTGTGGTGTTCAAGAATAGTTTTAAGAAATTTTAATAAATCATATAATAAAATATTGTAATTCTAAAGTAATTTTTTTAATCCTTGTGTAAAATAAAAATCGCATATAAAATGTGCAAGGTGTATATGAAAGTCATTTCCCAATGTAGAAAATGTGCTTGCTTTCTAAATTCCAAAAAAGAACAACTCTATCGATATTTTTTGTTGCTGAAATATTACAAGAAATTTCATCTCTTTTTCTTAACTCTTACATGTGAAAATATGACTTTGAAAAAAAAATTGATTGTTGAAATATAGAATCCCTTAAACAATTAGTTGGAATTGTACATCAGAATTGGTCAAAATTGACTATTTAGTTTTTAATTATTACAAAATTAACAACCAACCCTTTGCAATACACACGAGATACTAATGAATTTTAAAGCAGAAGTGAACATATTTTGAACAAATATCAATGGCTGAAGTCATTTGTGATCAAGTAATAGTGGACTGTATGGTTTATTTAAAAAAAAAAAAAGGTAAAAGAGAGAGAGAGCTACATATTGAAATTAATAAACTGATACATTCAAACACGAAATAACAATATGAAATATTCATTGTTGATTATTTTATGAAAGCCACGCCTCATTATTAATGTCATTTTTAGTAATTAAAAAAGACTTGTTTCTAGACCTTGGTTTGTAAATGATTTAGTCATCGAAATACTGTTGTCAGTCAACTGATATAAAACATGTGGTTTGGATTTTGGTCTTCTAACATATAGTGACATGAATCATGATTGTGATATAATGAATAATACTCCCAAGAAACCAACGACTATTTTTAAAGAGGAAAAATATTTATGATGAATATTCATGCACTTTTACTTTATGATGCGCTGCAGTATAGAATGGATGATCATGAAATCACTATCTGAGAATGCTGTTCAAATGTTATGAAAGAACAAAAGAACACTATAAATGACTAAAATTAGTTAAATTATTGGAGTTCACATTGCTATTTCAACTTCTAAGCAGAGAATGACATTAAATCATAATAAAGAAAAGGGAAAACCAGAAAACCCCTGTGAAATACGTAATCTACCCACGAGAAAGACTTCTAGAAATGTTTGAACAACAATGAAAGTACACGGGTTCACACTCTATCGATATTTTCTTCATTGACTTGAAAATGAAAGACATACAAAACTAGTTCTAGATAGATTTATGGGTCTATATGGCCATACAAGGCAAAATTAATATTTTGTGGGACATATAAAGGAAGAGAAAATGAATCAATTTTCGAAATTAAAATATATCATATTTGAGGATGTATTTTGATGATCTCCTTAGCAAGATAAGATTTTCTCTTAAATTAAATGATTATGGTTTTTTACTTTTGAAATAGAAATAATTGACCCACTTATTCAGAACAAGGAGTTTCTCATAAAATGATTACGGTTTTATTCGGATAGTTGAGAATAAGCGATTTAATGGGAATGTGTTGAAAATAGTGCCTGCTTGGTTTTCAAGAAAATATTTAATGAGAATTGGGGCCATTCAACGGGCATATTTGAAAATAGCACATGCTTGAGAAATGTTGACAACATAAATCACGAATGGGATATTATTATTTATTATTATTATTGTTTAATTAGCCTATGTGGTTGGTGAGTAATAGAAAATAAAATTACAAAGAAGATGGAACATTAATTTAATTTATTTATGAGTAAATGAAAAAAAAGTTTAAAATTATATCACTAATTTTGAAAATTAAACTTCGAATCTTGTTTAATATGTTTTTTTTTTTTTTTACAAAAGTTGAATAATCCTTCCATCTTCTAAATTGGAACAAAATTATCCTCTTCACTGGAGAGATTTGTTTTAATCTTTATTTTTTGGAACGGATTTTTTAAGTTTAAATCAAATATCTTATTCAACTCCTTAATTAAAAACTTTTATAAAAATTTTATAGCTTTCACCGCTATTCTATAATATTCACCCCTGTTCTAAAGAATCGAATTTTGTTTTTTTTTTTCTCAAAACCATCGATGTATTTGCAACAGCAATATTTAGATAGCTAAAAAAGCTAATTGACGTTCATAGTGTTGGATTTAATCGAACTCACAAAAAGAAGTCTCTGAAGAGGAAAAAACTTCCGAAAAGGAAAAAGTTTTCAAAGAGAACACAATCACTAATAAATAAGGATACCCTACCACGAAGGGACAGCACTAATCCTTACAACACTAAACTAATATTAAAAAAAAACATAATGCTAAATTACAACCACATTAATACCACAAGCGTTGAATAGCCTGTCTGCTAAATTACGACCATATGTACTAAAGAGTTCACAATCAAAGTCGTACTATGTATTTTCAAAAAAAAAAATTGGGCAATCGCACACATTTGTATAAAGCTTTTTATAACATTCATTCTTATTCAAAGGGAAGATTATAATTGAAACCTACATCCCAAGCAATTTGCTTTTCCATCTCGTAGGTCTGAGAAAGGAATTAGTCAGCATCTAGTTATTTTAGTTTCATATTGTTTGAACTTGATTTCCTCAAATTACAAAGTAGGAGGTGATTAGATCGTATGACCTCTTCGTGAAATTTTTTTAAAATATTTTAAAATTTATTCTGATATAAAGAAGGGAGCTGCATTCTGTATCTGCTAAAACTTCAAACTTACTGGTACGCTATGTAGCATCTAAGATACTGGGGCCGTCTCTTTATGGAAAAATAAATCCGCCATTGAAGCCCTCTAATAAGCACAGCCATCTAGGTGACTTCGTTTTTCCAGTACCTGCCAAGTGTTGAAACAAAAACACACACAAAAAAGATAGAAAAAAAAAAAAGAATTTGACACTTAAACCCCATATCATGATGAATAATTAAACTAACCCAATTTTAAAAGAAATAAGAATATCTATTGTATACTCCATCTGTGTCAGGAAAAAAAATTATTTTTATTTAAATATAATTTTTATTAGTTATTAAATATAATATGTAAGAGTTTAATTTTATATTTTTATTTTTACTTTTTAATTGTAAGTATAAATAATTATTATTAAAAATGATATCTTAAAATTTAGTTTAAAAGTTGAATTTTTTTTTTCGAAATAAATTTTGAAAGTACAATCTTTTTTTTCTTTTTTTCTTCTTTTTTTTTTTTTGAGATGAGGGAATACTATTAACCTTGTACTACACTGTTCAAGGCATAATTAGAAATTTTATTTAGTGGGGGCAAAATATGTAGATTCATAATTAAAAATTAAAAATTAAAAAATTATATTTATTCGAAAAGGAACGTTCCTCTTAGAAGAGAGGTATATTAAAAATGTTATTATGTATATATGCTAATTCTATATAGAAATGCCTAGAACTTGAAAGTGATGGATAGAAGCTAAGAAGGATGATGAAGGGTTTTTTTTTTTTTCCAGTGATAAGAGAAATTAGAGGTAGGTAAAATCCTATGTAAATCTAGTCTGTAAGGGGCTAGTTATAGATAAAGTTCTCTTCTATTATTCCTAACATAGTAAATTGTAGTTAGGTTTTTCTTTTGTATAGAATTTTTTATGCGTGCTGCTTTTTCCTGCAACTACAGTACTTGTGGTCCTACTATCTTGATTTGCAACTTGCTCGTTGCTTGGATCTTGTTTGCTAGGGTGACGGGTCTTCTTATCTTCTTCACCTTTTTTTTTTTTTTAATAAGTGTTATTATGGGTATAAGGGAGAATATACCATGCCAGTTGTCTTCATTTCGGTGGGGATCGGGGAGGTTGTCTTGGTTCTGAATAATCTGCTGCAAATTTGGATTTTTTTTGAATTGGACTAGTAAGTGTTCAAGTGGTTGACATATTTCTTCTTTTGTAAATATCGATACAAGTTTAGAGGTCGTAAGTTTTTATTAGAGAAATTGTGTAATTTGTCTGTCGACTTGCGATAAATATTGAGTTTTTTCGTCAAAACATGTTGCTGTTTGATTTAGTTGGACTGATTTTGTATTAAATTCCTTTCACCATTTGGTACAACCTTGGCAAACCAGAAGAGGAAGAAGGTTGTCATCCTATTTGATAAATTTATACTTCTATGTGTAGATCCATGATAAAGAAAAAATCGAGAAGAATTTCAGTGTTTGTGGTACTTTAATGTCTTCTGGCAGGATTTGGATGTTTGGGCCATGAACATACCATCATTGAACGAACTATATTGAAAAGTCATATTTGTTTACTTTATTTAAAATAGAAGAACCAAGAATAATGATTGAAGAGATTTTGGAGAGAAAATGTATGGAGCCATGCTTATCTGTAAACCCAAATATCTACATGTTGGTGAGATAAAGGGTTGAGAAAAAAGTTTTGATATATTGAGGTCAGTGCCCTAATCTGAAGGTTTAAGGATTTTAGTGTTTTGGACTGTTGAGTGAGTTATGAAACTCTATGTAGTTTTGTTTTTGTGATGGTTTAAAAAAATTGACCCAATGTGAACAATAATAAATTCATAAAATTTTTGGGCCTTGTTGACTGCTTGGGGTATGAAGTTTGTGTCTCTCCACAGTATGATCTAGGCCGAAGGATATAGGTTATTTGACCAAAATCTAGTTCAATTTGGTAGACTAAAATATAAGTTTGATTCTTTTGGTACTCTAGTGTAGCAGAAGAGGAAACCCTTTCGAAAGACAATTTTGTGGTTAAAATATGTGATTGAGAAGTAGAGTTGGAAGTCACCACATTAATTTTAGTATTGCGGCTAATGGACACCATTTGTGTTGTGAAGATTTTACCAATTGATAACCTAAAGCTGGCGCAAATTCCTGTAGTGACTTAATTTGTGAGGATAGCATTTTTATTCTTCTTCTTCCATCAGCTAATTCAGCCCATTGTTTGGGGGAAATAATTGAAATGGGTTGGACTTATACTAAGGCTTGCATTGTTTGGAATTGGTTTGAGGAAAAGCATAGTCTTTTGGCATTTGTAATTGTTTTTTAGAACTTTTTAGTGTTTGGGAAGAAGATGGTTATAGTGTTTGATTCTGGAGTAGTGGAGTAGGTATGAATGAGGTTGCTTGAGTAGTGCTGGTTGTTTGATTAGTGTTGCTTTGTTCTTCCTTGTTTTTCCGCGGCATTATCAACCCTGCAAAAATTCAAGAGATAGGTAGTCAACCAAACTATTTGTTTCTCCTTTAATATATTAATATATTGGATCTTAAAGTCAAAAACAGATAAAATAACTTGCCATCTACAAATATTTGCTTAGAGGCGAAGTTTTTTACGTCTTTTTGCAACACATTTTTTTAGCTTCATAGTCTACCTGGAGTAAAAAATTTTAGTTAAGCAAATCGGATTGGAATTGTGAAATACACAAGACAATGGCTAAAATTTCTTTTTTAATGATAGATTAATTTTGTTGAGTAATATTCCAATGTTTAAAAGTAAAATAAATGCTTCTTTTTTTTTATCATTTTGGACTTATTTAAATATGCCTCCTTAACCTTGTTAGAGGCATATGTTTCTACAATTTTCAAAGCACTAGGGTCAAGAAGGGCTAAGCATGGTAACAATTTAATGTGTTGCTTTAGTTGTCTAACTACACTAGTGTAAACATCAATCTGTGGGGGAGAAGATTTCTTACGTCTATCATGCAAGAGTTTGATAAGGGTGTTGAGGCCAAAGATAAAACCAACAACATAATTAAGACACCCTATAAACCTTTGTAGTTTTTGTTTTTCTATTATTTGATCAAGAACTTTGTCAACAAACTAGACAGATCTTTCGATATGAGTGATTGTGCCTTGGTAAATATAACGTCTATGAAATTGAATTTTAGTTTAGAATAAACTAACCTTTTTCTTGGACACATCTAGACCATTAGTTTTTACGACCTAAATAAAGGTGTTCAAATGTTTGAAGCATTGCTTAAGTTTTTAGAAAATACTAGAACATCATCAATGTAGACAATGATGAAAAGGGAATATGGGTTGAAGATGTCGTTTATTATCCTCTAGAATTTGAGGGTGTGTTCTTCAGTCCGAATGGCATGACGTTCCATTCATAATGTCTAAAAAGTACCATAAATTCTATTTTATACATTTCAGAAAGATAGATTTGAATTTACCAAAAGTCAAATTTTATGTCAAATTTGGAGAAGATCTTGGCAACGTAAAGCCTTTTTGAAGAGATCTTTCTTATTTGGAATTAGATATCTAATTCATCTCAAGGCTTTGTGTAGGGCCTTTTAATTGATCACTCGTCCTGATACTCCTCTTTGAATTTCAGAACTTTTGTTGACATGGAATGCCGAGAAGCTCCAGGGAAATTTGCTTTGGCTAATGGTTCTATTGTTGAGAATATTTGTAATTTCTTTTTTGCAATGTTCTAGTAATTCTTTGTTCTTTTAGATTGGTCTAGCTTTTATCGAAATATTGAGTTCATCAAAGTCCTTCTCATAAGGTAGTTGTATTATGTGTTGTTTTCTTTTGCTACAGTTGTTTTATATGGTTTTGAATTACTAACTGTTGGACTTGTTATTCAATTTTTTCGATGTTATATTTCTTTCTCAAGAAAATTGTTTTGTTTCGTCTTATTCGTCAGGTAGTTGAGCTCTCTTGTATTGGGTTCTTCACGAATAGAAATGTAATATTATCTCCAAATTTCTGAGCGACAAAACCTTCTTTTGTAGCATAGTATGAAACCAACTAAGATATGAAATCTGATCCCAGTATGATAGGGTGAGTAAGAGTTTTAGTTAGAAAAAATAAAAGTTTGATTGTAGTTGATGAAAACTTGACTTCTACATCTAAGAGTTTGCAAGTAATATGAAGTGTGGCTCCATTGGTGAAGCAAAGGCCTTCTTTTGTTTTCTCAAAAAAAAATTGATAGGATGTTGCCCTTTTGAATACAACTGACGTTAGCTTCAGTATCCCATGGAGCTACTAAATCCAGAATAAAGCTATTTTGGATTACCAATTGAATTTGGACATCATATCATCTATATGTGACAGCTAATGAAATGGTATGAAGCATGTTATTGGTGGAGAGAACCATTGATGTTTGTAAGGAGTCCAAGACATTAGTATTTATTCAGTTATAGACTTCTTTTTCTGATCAATTATACTCTAAAGGAGAAGATGCTCCATGTCCTGTTTTGCCTTGATTTCTTTGATTTCTACCTGTTATGTAATTTCAATTTGTAAGTCTTGTATTGTAATAGGTTTAGTTGGTTTAAAAGGAAATCTATTAAGTATATCAATAAGATTGTATGTACTAAGAAAACTGTTAGATGGTTTGTAGGATGGTTGTCTTTAAATTAAGGAGAAGGTTGATCATGTATGTTTTTTTTGAGTTGGCTAAGATAATATGTCTTTTGTTTTGGGACATTGAAATTATCAATAATCTCCAAAAAGAGATATTGTTCTTTAGTAAGAACGTTGATTTTCAATTCAAATTCTATTTCACTGCCCAAGGTAATATTAGCCACAACATCCTCTTCTTGTTCATTGACATGATTATCCTCATTATATCCAGATTCGCTATCACTAGATTCTAGCAAGAGATTAGAAAGCTAATTGAGTATATTTTCGTTCAGTTCTAAGGCTTGGATCCTTTTCTTGAGTCTATAGTACTTGGCTATACGGCCTGGCTTGTGACATTTATGGCATATTATGTTTGGCAAGTTAGTCAAGATAGTGGTTTCAATTTAGCCTTTGTTGTTGATGGCAATTATTTAAATTGGTAAGGGAGTTTTCATTGATATGGGTAAGTTGTATTCTTGGGCTTTGAACTAGGTTTTTTGTAATTTTTTTTTTTTTTGTGACTTGTATGACAACTAAGTAATCCAAATTGCTCAAGGAAAGAACCAAGGTCCTATCTCCTCTAAGCCTGGTCTTTGGCAATCTGTTAGACCATCTTAACTTGTCGACATATTTTCCAAGCAACTTATTGTATTTGGTTGGTAAGTTGGCCTTAATTGATTTGATCATATGGCACCACTCCATTATGTTAAGTTCTTAGCTCATCTCAAACCATGTTTCTCAATTATTTTGGCAAGTGGTCAAGGAACTTTGTTTTCCAGTGTGCTTGATTTCGATCGAACCTAGTGTATACTCTAGTGAGGAAAGCATTTTTGCACCACCTGAAATCAGACAAATTTTTGCATTTGAGATTATTAAGCAATTCAGAAGACCTATTCCTAAAGATTTCCTGGATCTCCAAAAAATGTTTTTGCTATAGTGAAAATTAAGGTTTCAACTGCATTCGAAATTGTGTCTCCAACCTACAAAATGGGTTCTCCTTATTCGTATACTTTAACTGCTTGCATGATATTTTGTTTCTCATCACCACTAAGGTGTTCATCCCACCATCTTTTAAGTTCACCTGTGAATCCTACAACACGGATGTATGTCACTAGTTGGTATGTGCATATATGAGATGTTCAATATGCCGTTGCTACAATAGTAATTTGATGGAAAATCATCATAATGTTGTAATCAGATTGCCTATCAACATTCCACTCATATATATTGTTGACATTATAACTATTTTGGAGTACATTGGACTTTTATTCTAGGACGAGATCAATATGATCTGAGTAATAGAGCTTTTGAGGTCATTTCCAACTTCTTGATTGATTTTGCTATAAGATGTCTGGTGGCCTGATTTTCAAATGATTAAATCATAAAAATCATCCTATACATTTTCGAAAAAGTTCTTTTTTATCCTTTACATTTCAAACGATTCTTTTTAGTCTTTTACATTAATAAACTTGTTAATTTAACACCAATGACCGGAAATAACCCATTTCTCCGGTTAAATGCCAATTTTTTACGCGCGATATCTTATATTGGCCGGGGTACTGTCGGAATAACCAATTTAACATCTTCTTCTTGCTTTTTTGCAAAGAAAACAGCAGCCAAGGTTGAATTTTTCCATAGAAAAATATCTCAACAAACTGGAAAGACATACCATGATCAACGCTGTTTCCTCCCCTTGAGGCTTTTTTCTGGAGTAGATCCCAACTTTCATCTTCCCCTAGAAGTCGAGGTTGATGGTGAAAACCAGATGGCCCAACGTAGGTTGCCACGTCTAGTTTCCGAGTAGTAAGCAATATTTTGCTTCTTGATCTCTCTGGAGATGGGAATGCATTTTTCAAATCATCCCAAGCATCTGCCGACCAAAGGTCATCCAGAACTATCAAATATCTTTTGCTCTGTTGAATCACATAAAGACGTCGGACGAGCTCATCCACTGTCCATTTCAAAATTTCTTCTCTTTGCTCTGGAATTATTTTTACCAATATTCCCTGTAAGACGTCTTTGATTTGCCACTGTTGTGATATGCAAACCCAGGCAAAAACATCAAAATGTTGCCTCACTTTTGGGTGGGTGTATACTTTTCTAGCAATTGTGGTCTTTCTTATACCCCCCATCTCGCAAATGGAGACAACACTATGGGCACTTACCTCGTGCTCCTTGATCAAATACTGCACCAGCAACATGACATCCTTCTCCAATCCAACAAAATCATCCTCCTCAACATGAGAATAAGCCCGTCTCAGCAAGCGCGGTTGCCTTGAACTTGGACCGTCCCTCTCCATTATATTTCTGATCCCATATTCATGAAAACTTCTCTTAAGATCAGAGATTCCGCTATGAAGATTTTGGATCTCTGATCCTACTCTGTGACGCATGTAGCATTCACTCAGGATACAAGAGTATCTCTTCAAGAAATTAGCAACGCCTTTTCATTCGGATGCAACATTGAAGGCAAAGGCTTCTAGTGCATTTTCAGTATCATAAGCAACAATTTTGCTTTGAGAGATCCACTTCCAAATGGCCGCATCCTCATCTTGTCTCATATCAGCATCTCTTAACAGTGACAGCATTAGCTCCATCTCTTATTGGAGCTTCCTAGCTTGCGCACTCATGCCTCCTAGAAATTGGGCTTCTTCTATCAACAATTTGGTGATATTTTCTAAAAGAAAAGACTCAACAGGCTCTACCAATGCCGCCATTACTTGTAGTGATGGTTAGTGTCTATACTTACCGTAATCTGGGATTCTCCATTGCCCCCTTGAATCTGTTATCGTTTGGGTCTCCATTTTTCAACTCTTGCCGATTTCTATCACTTTATATGACGTGGATTTAATGATTTACCTCACGTAGAACGTGGGTTTTGGAGTGGGTATGATGAAATTAGGGTTCTTTGAATTGGGGGTAGGATGAAATTAGAGTTCTTCGAATTGAATTCGGGTTAGAGAAATTAGGGTTCTATTTTGAAATCAATTTGGGATTCAGAAGATGATAAATTCGTTATTCCGAAAGTACCCCCGCCAATGTAAGACATTGTGCGTAGAAAATGGCATTTAATCGGAGAAATGGGTTATTGCCGGTCATTGGTGTTAAATTAACAAGTTTATTAATGTAAAGGATTAAAAAGAATCGTTTGAAATGTAAAGTATGAAAAAGAATTTTTTCGAAAATGTAGAGGATGATTTTTATGATTTAATCTTTTTTGATTAACATCCTTTATATTAATTTCTTCTTTAAGAAAAACATTCAATGCAGATAATGTGATGATCCAGACCCTGTATAGGATTTAGAAAAATAACGGAAAAAAAGATGCCATCATGCAACTGATAAAGCTTTGATAGTTTTAAAATCAAATCCCTTTTCCCTTTATATAGATCCGTTAGATTTCATGAGAGATAATTATATGTTTTAGCCAATTTCACTAAAGATAATATAGAGATGTTGTTTTATAGAGTGGATCTAACTCAATTTAGTCCCGAACTATATATTACAATTCTCTTCAACAGTAGTGCCTTAAAAACCTTTTTGTAAAACTTTTCTGTTAGCAAAACAAGTACTCAATAAAGATATCTCCTTATAGAAAACACAAATCTATATGAACACAAAATTTAATCAGGTGAAACACATAATTATAATCTCACTTTCCCTTAACTCTGATATCACACACACACACACACACACACACACACTTCGCAAACATATACCCTAATTTAGAAATGACATAAAAGTTCTAGTAGTTGGAAACTTGTCACACCCTTTGAAATGGGGTGTTGATTTGGGCCGAAGTTTGGGCTAAAATTCAAGCTTCCTCTCAAGTGGCGGGCCAAAGTTCGGGCTTCAAAACCTAATGTGGTTCAAGTTTTTACTCATAGCTTTTTTAATTGTTTTTTCAAATACATTTTAATTGTACTATTTTTATGTGCTTTTTCTATATCTCTCCAGTTGATTTGTGGGAAGAGATTGGGACCAATTAGGACTTGCATGGGGGGTGAGTCAACTTCAAAATCCATGCAGCCGTGGATGCTAGTTAAATCTTTTGCCCAGGCTTTAGCATGCATTGCTCTAAGTAGGAAAAATCTAAATCTCTTAGCAAGGTGGATTCCCCACTATTGTCGACTCATAAGGGAGAGCCAATAGTAGTTTTTTTAGATGCAGTGATTAAGGAGTATGCGCAATTCTTTGCATGGATGTTGGTTGGCAAATTTTCTCATGAAAGGCTAGATATGGAAGCTATTAACAAATTCTTTGCTTCATTGGGCTTGAAATGTCAGTATCAAGTGGGGCTTTTGGATGAACAACATGTTGATTTGTTTGCAAAGGGAGAGGGATTTTCATCGTCTCTTTTCCAAGCAACTTTGGTATGTATTTGGAAAGACAATGCAAATATTGACATGGTCGACATTGTTTCATGTGGATGGGGAGTTCTTCACTGTTCTAGTTTGGATTAAACTGCCTAGGCTCCCTATCTTCTATTCAAAAGCATGATCTTTCTACTATTGGTAATATACTTGGGCAAATCCTATGAATGGACACTGCTACGATTGAGGTGTGTTGGCCAAGTGTAACTAGAATTCAAGTCGAGGTAGACTTATTAAAACCTTTGCCAAATAGGATGTGGATTGGCTCGAATGAGGCGGAGAGATTTTGGCAGGTTATTGAACCTGAAAATTTGTTTAAATATTGTTCTCACTGTTGGCACTTGGGACATAATGAAAACATGTGCTAGGTGAAGTATCTGAAAATGAGGTCTAAGCCAGATAAAGAGAAGAATCAACAGCAAGGAAGGCAAGAAAAAGAATGTGATGGTCTACCGTTTAATGGAGCAAAGAATAGATAAAGGGCCTATGGCCACACAACTGTTGCCTCAAAATGGTGAGCCACGAAAAAATGAGGTGCTAAAGAAATCTGAAAGTGCAGGACAATGTACTGAGAGGAGGGAATTCTTGTTGGCAGCAAAAGACTAATAATAAGAACAAGAATTGACACTTGAGTCGCACAAAAGATTACACTGTCCTAAAAAAACTATTTCAAGAATTTATGAAACGTTTCCCCAGAATTAAATAAGGCTTCCTCCTTGGAGAGTAGCAGGAACAGCAAAAATAATTGAGCAAGAAACCAGTAGAATATGAGAGGATTGAAGGAGGAATGAAGGAAGGGTGAAGAAAGTGGAGAAAGGTTGCTGAAGGAAGCATGCAGAAAAAATGTACATTTGGAGACTTGGCATGCAGCACTATTTATGGAACAAAAAATGAGAAAAGTTAGGTGAACGTTGAGACATGGTCAACCACGACTGCAACATTCAACACTCCCAGTGGATAAGGCTTGACTTAGTAAGCAATCAACCAAGCAATCATATGGCTTCTGCAATGGCTTCTTTTGCGCAGTCAAAGATCGTGGCCAACAAACTTCAAAAAACTTTGGGTCAATGTTCAGAAATTTTGAAATATACAACAATTCTTACATTCTCAGATGGATAGAAAAATTGACAGGGGCGATAAAGTTGTAGTAGCAAATGGGTATAGCAAGGACGTGGTTGCATGTTTAGATGGGATTGTAGATAGGTAGGTGATTAGAAAGGGATAACAGTTAAAAGGGAGAGCTATTCAGAAGGATAATGTTTCTAGTTAGGAATGGCAATTGGAAGGGTTTGGTCACTCATTGGTTTGGTCATTGATGGGTTACAATTTAAGAAGTTATGATCCAATCTAACCCATTTAATTACGGGTCATATTTGAGTTAGATCATATTTGAGTTGGGTTAAACCCAATTGACCTAACTAACGGATCAATTCAACATTTTTTTTAACTTTTTCTATTTAATTGAAGAAATTAAACTTATATTTTTCATCTTTTCTGAGCACTTTTTTAAAACTAATATTATTCAATTTTTTTATTTAATATTTCTTTTTATAAGAAGACTATTCTTATGTTTTTACAAAAACTAAAAAATAAACTAATCATATTTAGTTCTTTATTAACATGTATTAGTTTCTTGACGGCCACCATAAATTTTCATTTTTCAAGTAAGCTTTATAGACATTGTCAAAGTTGCTAGAATAAATAACGCAATCATTGTGAAAACCATTAATGGATTTAAGAAAATATGAGAAAGCGAGCTTCTTGATAGATTTCTTAAAAGTGGTAAGGTTTATATTAAATGCATCATGAAAACTTAGTTTTTGGTTGCTATTTGCAATAACAATGCATCATGTATTTACCTAATTGCCTTCAAAACAAAAAGCAAAAACAAAAAAGAAAATTTTTTACAAAAGATGGTGGAAGTTATTAAATTAATAAAGGTAGGATAATTATATTTCAATTTCTAATAACGATAAAGATATTTTACTTTCTAAACAGAATTTTATTTTTTTAAATGAAAATATTTTGCACCTTTAAATATAACCAAATATCTAATTTTAAAAACAAATCATCCATATGAAAATAAAGATTTATTGGCCATCAAAATTCAAAATTTTTTAAGATGGAAAGTTGAAAATTAAAATATTCAAAAAGCTATCAAAAGATAGAAAATTTATATAAATATTTTTAAAAAAAAATTGAGAATTTCGATATTATTTAACATTAAATTTCAAAAAAAAGTTAAAAATAAAATATCAAAATAGTAAAATATTTTTAGTAACTTGTAATTATATAACTATTTTGATATATTTTTATTACATAACATTCAGGTTCACAAAAAAAATTAATTTTTTAATAAAATGTTTAAATTTTGTAATTATTTATTTAAAACTTTTTTCATTTTTTTGTATTGATATTAAAAAACTATTATCATTTAATTTCATATTTTTCCATTTAAAGTTATATATCTAATTAAGCGTAAGTTTAAAAAAAATCATCTAAAAAAGTAAAGTTATGTCTAAAAGACAAAATTACATTATGCCATTTTTATTTATTACTAATTAACTTCCGTAGCATCTTAGAAAAAATTTCAAAAACAAAAATACTTAACTCAACTGATCACTCTTACCTTACCAAACCCAACCCAACCCAATTCAAAAATTATAGATCATTACAAGACCCAAGTGACCCAACCTGTTGGGTTAAAATACTGTGTGGGTTGGGTTGATTTATTAGATTTGATCTAATTTTATTAGGTTTCATATTGGTCGCTAGATAAAGTGGCGAAATCTAAAGTTGATTTCAATAAATTTGATATGTCCTCTCAATTAACAAGCCAAGATGATGATCTGACGCAAGAACAAGTAGAATTGGTCCAATTTGTAATTTGTCCTCATGAAATAGTAGCAACAAGTTGCTTATGAGAGAGGGCACTCCGTTTATTTCTGGTACTCTGCAACAGCCAGTGGTGAAAGATGGTCAATTGGAGACTAAATCCTCACAACAGCAATTAATGGGGCAATAGAATATGGAGCTGTCAAATATTCCAAATCAGCTGTTGAAAGGAAGCTACAACCAAAAGTTGGACAACGTATGTAGGAACATGGAGTGATTGGTGTGGTTTCAAATTGGTCGCTGGATAAAGTGGCGAAATCTAAAGTTGATTTCAATAAATTTGATGTGTTCTCTCAGTTAACAACCCAAGATGATGATCTGATGCGAGAATAAGTAGAATTGGTCCAATTTGTAATCTGTCCCCATGCAATAGTAGCAACAAGTTGCTTAGGAGGCAGGGCACTCCATTTAGTTTGAAATATTAGGTTAGAAGATAAATTTACCATGATGTTTAGTTCGTTATCTTGGAACATAAGGGGTGTGGCAAGTAAATATGTCATGGCACGGTTTTTTATGTTGAAAAGGATATCTAATGTTAAAATAATGGTCTTATGTGAGCCAAAGGTGTTTGTGAACAAATTATTGGATGTCCGGTTGAAGTTGGGTTTTGAGAATGGATTTGCTAAATCCCATGGTAGAATTTGGATCTTTGTGTTTGAGATGCAAGGTTTGATTATAGCTGAATCAAAATAGTTTCTGGCTTTGAAGGTACAACATTATATAATGAAGGAGAAGGTAATGGTGGTTTTTGTTCATGCTTTATATGATAGGACTAAAAAACAACAATTGAGGCGACAACTTGCAGAACTTTTGGATAGAGAACCTAGATGTTTGATTTTTGGGGATTTTAATGTAATTGTGGCAGAGTAGGAAATGAAAGAGGCAATTAGTTTTATTAATGCTATTTTGGAAAATGATTTGGTGGTTGCAGGCTATTCTGATTGCGTTTACCTAGTGTAATAATAATAGAGGTAACAATTCAATTCAAGGACAAATCCTTTCGAGGAGAGAGGGAATGATGAGACTCAAGAAGCCAACACTCAAGAAGCCAACAAGCCAACTCAAGAAACTGACAAGCCAGCTCGCAAAGCATTTGATCCATTAAGGCACCTTACGGGGCCGATGACGAGGACTCGAGCTAAACGCGTTCAAGAAACCTTAAGTGGTTTAATTCATGACCTCCAAGCTCATCAAGCATGTGACCAAGACTTGCAAGTCATTACCTTATTGCAAGTCCGGGTTAAAGAACACTAGTCCTTGGCCGGATTCTAGTGTGATAATAGACCAAGTTTATTTACTTAATTTTTTTAGTTTTATTTTAAGTTCTTTCAGGCCAAAATTAGATGATTATGGCTGAATTATTACAGTATTACTTTTAGGAAATTTATGGTCTAAATTATCCTTTAGTTAGATGCCAAATTTATAAACTTGAAGGAAGCCTTAAAGGGCTAAACTTCCAAGTCCAATTGCTTTAGGGTTTTTGTTTCCTTTTTATTTTAAGGCTATCTTTTAGTTACTTAAAAGAGCTTGGCTGCCTCTTTCTCTTTAGAAATTAAATTAGGGTTAGGATTTTAATTGTTTTCTTTTTACAATCCTTGTACCCCTATAAATAGAGGCCATTCAACCAAGACATGAATAAGAAAATTTTGTGGCATTACGTCCTAGAGAGTTTGAGTGATTCAATCTCTTCGTTCTTGTGAAGAACAATGGGCTTATCAAACTTGACCAGTTTGTGGCGCATTTGAGTCTTATCAATCTAGTAGAACCCTAGATTGTGGCGACGATTCATCCACTCGGTCTCAATTCCACCGGTTCTAAGATTTCGCAAATTAAGTCTTGGGTCCTATTTCTCTTGTTGCGTATTGCCAGCTCCATATAGCCTTGAGGTGCGCATCAGTTTGGTATCAGAGCTCAAATTTATAAGCGATTGGATAGGCTATTGCTTTCCCAAGGATGGTTATCATTGGACATTCAAATGGAGGTGCAACATTTGGAAATAGTGGGTTCATATCACATGCCTATTTTGGGTTAGTTCTCTGTAGACTGTCAAGGAGTGTGTAGGCCTTTCCGTTTTATCAATTGTTGGGTGCAGAATTCTAATTTCCTGTAGGTTGTGGAAAGGGTATGGAATTTGGATTTCATGGCATCTCCTTTGTATGAATTATCTTTTAAAATGTAGAAATGTAGAGTATAGTTGTGTAAATATAGTAGGGCTAGCTTTGGGGACATATTAGGAAAAGTGAGAAAGTCGAAAAAGTAGTTGCTAAGATTAGAGAATGAAGTAGAACAATAGTTTTAGGAGAAGATTATAGAGTTGAATAAGGCATGAGCAGAGCATATGATCTTTGTGAACAAGGAGGATTTTTGGAAGTGAGGTGGATAAAGATGGGGGAAACAGACACTAAGTTCTTTCATAACGTCGTAAAGACCAAGAGAGTGCAATCTTTTATCAATAAGGGTGCTTCAGGGGATTGGGTGGAGAATTTGGACACAATCTCGAGTTTGGGGATACAATTCTTCTAGCGATTGCTCACTTGTGAGATTATTTATGATGATCATTTATAGTCGAATGGTGAAGGTCACTTATTTTAGATAATGTTCTCCTAACACACGAACTAATTGCAGAGGTTAACATGATCTAAAGAGATGGAAATGTGGCCATCAAACTGGATATGGAGAAAGCATACAATAAGGTATCTTGGGTTTCTTATTGCATGTAATGAGGATGTTTGGATTTCTAGAAGAGGTTGTTGATTTGGTATGGCATTTGGTGTCAAATTGCCATTTTTCTATGTTAATTAATGGCTGCCCAAAAAGTCAATTTCAATCATCATGTGGTTTGCGTCAAGGGTATCCATTGTCCCCCCCCCCCCCTCTCCTATTTGTCATCATGACTGAGGTCTTCTCTAGGTTATGTAGTGCTTTACTGCTTAATCATGACTGTCAACCATATGTTGCTCCTCAAGGGTGCCCAGCTATATCTCATCTTGTTTACACTAATAATATACTTATATTTTCATCGGTGGATAGGCATTTTTTTAGGTGTTTGATGAAGTCAATACATAAATATGAATTTTTTTTGGGACAAAAGGTTAATGTTCAAAATTCCAGTTTCTTGATGGGTACGAAGCACTTGAAGAGGAGGCAAATGATAGTGAAGGAAATAACAGGTTTTACCTACATGCCTTTCCCTATTAAATATTTAGAGTGTTCAATATATATTGGCCAAAAAAAGAGAAGTTTATTTAATACATTAATTGAAAGGGTAAAGAAGAAGATTGCAAAGTGGTCCAGAAAAGCAACTTACAGTAGAAAGGTGGATCATTCTTACAAAGCACATGTTGACTTCTATGCCAGTATATTTACTGTCAGTCCTGCATCTGCCCAAGGGGGTAATAGATGATCTATGAAGGATCATAGCTTCTTTCCTATAGAAAGAATCAAAGTTTGGACCACATCATCATAGGGGGAAATGGGATGACCTATGTGTTCCCAATGGGGAAGGGAGACTTGGAATTAGATTGATGGATAGTCTATCACTAGCATTTGGTTGCAAATTTTAGTGGCAGTTTCGGGAGAGAATGATATTATGGGCAGATTTTATATGGGCAAAGTATGTTAAAAAGGGTATCCTTGTCATGGGATTCATCCTAAGGTGATATCTCATAGTTGGAGACAAATGGTTGCAGTACAGGTCATTATGGAGATGCACATATCTTAGGATATTAAGATAGGAACTCTTCTTTTTTATTTGATAATTGGTTAGAAGATGGACCTTTGGTACAGATGGTGAGCACGTAAGGTGATTAGAGGGTTTCAGATTTCTTAGTTAATAGACGGTGGAATTGGGATATGTTAGATAATTTATTCTCCTTACTGGTGCTAGATATAGTGTTGCTTCGAAGGTGATCTAGTTGGTTAACATAGATGAAGATCAAATGATTTGGATGTTAACTCTTTTTGGGGAATTTTCTATCAAATCAGCTTATGAATTGGTTCGTCCTTAAAGGATGAGTAGTTGGATAGATGAGTATATATGGAAAGCAAGAGATTCTAGTACGATTGCATTTTTCAATCATTGTTGGTGAGAGGACATGTCCCTATGGATGAGATTCTATCCAAATTTGGGGTGGTCGGACCTTCCGATTATTTTTGTTGTGCTCAAAATGCATTAGAGTCGATAGACTATTTATTTGCAAAGAAGAACATAGCTATTTCACTTTAGGAATATTTTGAGGCAGTCATAGGAGTCAGTTCATAAGGAAAGCCTCTTTACAGTAGAGTATGACTTGGTGGTCATTGAGAGGGTCGAGACGTTTAATTAGAGATGTCTATACAATGCTCCTGTTGCTAATTTGTTGGACAATATGATAGATGAGGAATTACTAGAGATGTGACAATAGGTATTTGATAGTGAATTAGGCAATTAGAGAGGTAGAGTTCCTCTTATTTGAATACTTGAGGATATGGCACCCAAATGTATACTTTGGTCATAGACATTGGCTGCATTTTTTATGGCTTGCAGAATCCTATCAGTTTCAACTAAAGATCACACAAGTTTGGTCGCAATATCTGGGTCTTGGGAGATACAAGCTCAATACATATGGGTATTCTCTTGGAAACCCAAGCGAATTGTCAAGTGGAGGTGTGGTATGAAATGTGTTAGGACAATCCATATTTGGTTTCTACGACTATTTTGGCATTGGTACAAGTATAAATGTGGAAAGACATGACTTACTTTGAGAGTTGTGCTTATGTCATAGATTCAATTTACAAGAAGTAGAGGTGGAATGTGATTTTCAAACTCTTATTCAAATGTTAAATGGATAGTTGAGGGTATATTTTTGGAAGATTTCCCAATACAAGAGTTTGTGTACTGTGATTTAATCATTTCTATAGGGAGGCCAATTCGATAGCTAATGCTCTTACCAAGCTAGCGTTCAATTGCAAAACTTTCTCAATTTTGAGAAGGTTAGAAGATTTCCCCAAAGATGTTTGGTCATTCATCTCCTTAGACAAAGATCAACTTTATACCTTTACATTTCATTAGCCCATTGTATGTAGAAGTAGCCGACCATAGATCTTTCCTTTTCTCTTCATAACAGTAAAAGAAGAGTGTTTTCACTACTACAGTAATAGCAATGCGTCCAAAAAGTTACAGTTTGCAACAAAATCTCAGTTGTTCACACGTAGTTATCACTAAGTCTGAAATGGAAAATAGATTCATTTGGAGTTAGAACAGAAGTTTCACCGCAAGAGGGTAAAAAAAGGGAGTTGTCCCCATCATGGATAGCAACTTTAGAAAGATAACTGGTCAAACAGTAGTATTTCTTTACAAGGGTCCAAATATTTAGAGAAAAGGCGCAATATTCCCCAAAACAGCCACCTGCACACAAACATATACAGATATTTCAGAAGAGGTCCAGTAATACAAGTATCAACAATGGATCTAGAAGAAAGCCTGATGTATTACAGTAACTACCTACTGGGATACCTAATAGATTACAGACACTTTGGTTTCAACAGAATGCAAGCGTATATCAGGCAATACTGAGGCGAGGATATATTTGTTGTGGGAGAGAATTGTTTTCAAGTTCCCTAATGTGTCATATGCATGCAGTTCTTCATAATGGACCATATGCAGTGGCGAGAGCGCTATTAGCACTGAGAAGATGAGAACTAGGCATGATACTGAGCAAAATCAGAATAACCCATGTCTTAATGTGGGTTAGATTGTCAGGGATACCATTGGAATACTTTAGCCCGATGGCAGCAAGGAGAGTAACAAGTATGGTAGAAGAAATGCATGAAATGCGGTCGAGCATGTTCAATGCAATGAACACTAGATTTCTCAAAGCCAGAGTATTGATTTATATAAGTCTTTCTCTAATCCCAAGCTTTTATATAAGACTAGAGAGTGGGGACATAGCTTGGGTGTCTTGTTCATATGAAAGGCTTTTTAAAATGTGTAGAAGTTATGGCTCAATCGAACATACCTATTATAGATGTCGATAGAGGAATGATGAACTATTGGAAATTTTTCTAGATGATCGGTTCAAGAGGATAGGTAAACATCTAGGATTGCCAATACACTGAAATGATCAACGAGAATTGTACCCAGGCAACATTAGAGCTTTTTGACACATGCCTCACAAGAGATCAACAAGAATTCAAGATGGTTACATGTAGGAATTAAGTTTTTTTTTTTTTTGAGAATGGAAATGCTGATCAATTCACTAATGGGTTTCGATTTCACATGGTTTTGGAACATATCTGCAACCTCAATATAGAGAGGAAGGATCAGCTGAGAGGCAAAGGGATGATGAAGAGAATGAAGAGTTGGACAAAGAAATTCAATCTCAAGGATGAAAGGAAGAAGAAGGCCAGAACTAGGAACCAATAGAGTCAAAGGATCAGATAGAGGTCACAATGCAACTAGATAATGATAAGTATGTTCCACAGGAGTCCAACGGGATGAAAATCCCAAAGCAATTAACAAAACATGAATTGGAAAGCACTGGGAATGTTAGTCCCTGAAGATCTCTAAGTATTAGGTCTGGTCAGAATAGAACCACAAATGAACTAGCATATACAAACTAGAGTAATTGAATTAAGGGAATGGGAAATCATAAAGAAGCAGTTCCAAATCATAAACAATCAAATCCAGACAATAGTTCCGATCAATGTGGAAAAACCACCAGCATGGTAGTTCTACCCACTGTTCACTAACGGGACAGTGATCATTAATGATGATATTGACACAGATGAAATGATTGATGGTAATAGGTGTGGGTTTAAATTCACAACAAAAATTCAGCTAAAGATAAGGCAGGAAATAGTAGTAAGTAGAGTGGATGTCAAATCGATTAAATTGCTATTGATGTCTGAGAAAATGAAGAAGTTTTGGGAGTGGGCCAATAGTGAAAGAGACAAACTACAATTGGGGGAGAGAATAGCCCAAAAATAAAGGAATTTGGATTAGATGAGGAAAATGGATCAAATGGGCTGAATGGGCTGAACACAAGCCCAAATTCATCCAGTGATTCAGATTCGGAGGACTAGGCTCAATCCAATTGGCTAACAAGTGAAGAAAGAAGAAAAAGGAAAGAGATCCGAATAGGTAAAAGGAAAACTGGACCAGCCCAACAGGAAAGGTTGAGTAACAAAAATAAAAAGTCCACAGAGGAGGACCAACTAAAGACCAATCAAGATCCAATACCTGAGAATAGGCTAGTCAATCTCCAAGAGAAATAGAGAGGGGAAATTCACAAGATAATACACAAGTGCAGGTTCGGGAAGAACAAACACAAAACATTGAAGAAGTAATAGGGATACAAGTGATGAAGTCAAATCTTCTGAGTTCAGATAAGGAAGATAGAGACACAAGTCCTAACCTGAACAACTGGAGCAGGGAAAAAGGTTATCAGATGGATCTCCAAATGTATGCAATGGAGTGGAGCTTGTAGGAGAATCCAACAATACCAACACCAAGATCTGCCAAAAGAAAAGAGAGTTAGTTGATGAGTTGCAAATGATGAGTTTCCAGAAGTAGAGAGTCAACAACTTAGGCATACAAGAGGAATTGAAGCATATCATAGTGAAGTACAAGCTTGGATGCCTAAGGGAAAGACTTGGTTTGATAATGGAGGTGGTGTCCATGGCTAACATATTCACGGAATTATTGAACCTGATCATGGAAGGGAAGGTTAAAAAGAGAGGTTTTGTGGGTAGTTGAACTAGATCAACTGCCCAAATTGGCATGAGACTATTGAGTTAGAACTGCAGGGGTATAGGTCAACCCCTGATAGTTCAAGTGTTGAATAAACTGATCTGATCCCAAAATCCAAACACCCTCTTCCTAATGGAAATAAAAATCAAAGAAAGCCAAATAAAAAGTTGGTTATCGGCTTCCAAATTCACCAAATGGGAGCTGATGGAGCCAGAAGGCCTGGAAAAGGGGTTATGTGTAGCATGGACAAATGAGGCAGGGATAGAGGTGATAGGGAAATCGCAAAACTTATTTTTGATAGAAATCAAGGACCTTACAAAGGTGATATGGATATTGATGCTCATCTATGGACAGCCCCATCATGACAAAAAGTGGAACTGTGGGAACAGTTACTGAACAGATTTAGAGGAGTGACAGTACCAATAGCTATTGTGGGGGATTTTAATCAAGTATGGTGCAATGAAGATAAGAATGGGGAAAGACCAATACACAAGAAGAATGCACACCATATGAGAAGAATTTTGGAGATGTTAGGCCTGACAGAGGTTAAAAACCTTGGACTATAGTTTACATAGTCCAATTGCAGAAAAGGAGATGAGAGGATCTATAAAAGACTGGATAGAGTTGTGGCAAACATGGATTGGATCAGGCTATTCCCAAAAGCCATGGTGAGAAACTTGACCATTTATCGATTGGATCATGGCCCAATGATAATGGACACACATGTAAGAAAAGTAAGGAAGTATCCAAGACAAATGAGGCCGTTTGAAAGGTTCTGAGCTCAACACAAAGAAGTAAGAGCAGTAAAAGCCAATATATGAGAAAAATAGGAAAATCAGGAGAACCAAGCCCTATCCAAAATGAAAGAAGTCTAGACAAAAATGGGAGAAACCAACATCTCATTAAACAATTAGAATAATGACAAGTTTGGAAGATTAGAATGAAGGATCAAGCAAATTCAAGCAGAGTTGGAAACAATCCAGAAGAATGTGGCGGACCATGAGGTATTTCAGTTGGAAGATATAAAAGGGGAAGAATTAGAAAATCTGCTGGAAATACAATGGGAGTACTAGCAGTAGAGATCAAGAATTTAGTGGTTAAGACAAGATAAAGGGAATACAAAATTTTTCCATGATTGGGCTAACAAAAGAAGGGGAAGGAATTATATCAACCAATTAAAAAATAGAAATAGGGAGTGGACCAATGACCAACAGGAACTGAAAGAGTTGATTACGAGTCACTTGGAAAGAATCTGTAGAGATGAATCCAGTTTTCCATAGGATGATAACTTGAATGATGGAACTTACGAAGAAATCCTACAACATGTAGAAGAACAACTCAGAAGGGAACAAAAGAAATGGTTGAATAAAGAGTTCAATGCGGAAGAAGTCCAACAAGCAGTCTTCCAAATGGGAAAATGGAAATTTCCTGGACCAGATGACCTACTAGCGAGGTTTTACTAGGAATATTGAGACATAGTTGGACAAAAAGTCATCCAAGCAGTTCTGGAATTCTTCAAGACAAAGAATTTTAAACTTACATGGAATGAAACATTCATCATTTTAATCCCAAAATGCCCAAATCTAGTAGAGCCTCAAGATTTCAGACCAATTAGTCTTTGTAATGTGATTTACAAAGTGATAGCAAAGGTCTTAGCAAATAGAATGAAAAATGTGATAAATGATTTGATATCACCCAATCAAACTACTTTTGTACCTAGTAAGTCTATAAATGAAATGTTATTTTGGCTCATAAAGTGTTAGAACAAATTAGGAAAAGAAATAAAGGGCGAAGCAGCATTAATACTAGACATGAGCAAGGCTTATGATAGGTTGTCCTGGTCCTTCTTGGAAAAAATACTAGGAAAATTTGGTTTTCCTGATAATTGGATTGAGTACATCATGCAATGTGTGACTACGGTCTCTGTAAACGTAAAACTCAATGGTTGGATATCAAGAACCCTCATACCAAAAAATGGTCTAAGACAGGACTACCTTTTGTCACCATTTTTGTTTATTCTTTGATAGCATGCACTAGAATTCAAGTGGGAAAGAATGTACCAAGGGTGTCACATTTGATGTTTGCAGATGATTGTATAATTTTCTTTGAAATCACAATGATAGCAATGAATGGCTTGGGAAAGTTGTTGAATTTGTTAGCAGCCCAATCAGAACAAAGAGAAAATTTCAAGAAGTCATCAATAGTTGTCAACCCAAACACTAGTCAAGAGTTGAGGAAGTTATTGTCGGTCATGTTCAATATCCCACAAGTGCATATCAAAGGTAAATATCTAGGCCATAATTTAAATTTTTCCAAACTGAAAACCAAGATTTTTGGTGATCCAATAAAGAAGATAAGAGGGAGAGTGCAGAAGTGGAAGAATGAGCAACTGTCTGTCATGGAAAGGGTTACCTTAGCTAAACATGTCTTGGTAACGCTACCATTATATGTGTTAGGTGTGTTTAAAATTCAGACCTCTACAACACCAGCTATTGATAGTTTTTTGTCAAAGTTCATTTGAAAGGGGGATAATGAGGGTAAAGGTATACACTGGAAGTCTTGGCAGTCAATATGCAGGTCAAAATACAGAAGGGGATTGGGAATGAAATCCATCCAAATGATGAACCAAGCTTTGTTGGCAAAAATGGCTTGGAAAATCTATTCAGAGGAGGATTCCTTCTTCTCGAAGTTCTTTAAAGAAAAATATTGTCGCAAGAAAGATTTCCTCCGGTTAGAGAATGGATACAACTGGTCATGGGGTTGGCATAGTATAATATGGGGAAAGGAGTTGCTTATAAAGGGTTTGAGATGGAAAATAGGCAACGAAAAGAAAAAATATGTCACAGAGAATTGGATTCCAGAAGTGCACAACCCACTCACATCAAGCATGGTATTCTGGAAAGGAAACCTCAACCTTAAGGTAGCGGACCTAATAGATGGCAATAGAAATTGGAGAACCCCTCTGATTGGGGTGATTTTTCCTCAAGATATTGTTCCAAAAATCCTCTCAATTCACTTGTCAAAATTTAACAGGAACGAAGAAGATAAATTGTACTGGGGTGTGAAAAAAAAGGTAAGTATACCGTTAAATCTATATACCACTTAGGGCATAATCTAAGCATTTAGGATAGACCATGAACCTCAACAAGAAGCAACCTGAGAGAAGATTTTGAAGAAGAAGCCTTCTGGAAGAAATTGTGGAACATACAACTGCCAATGAAGTATATTTTCTTCCTATGGAAGGCATTCCAAAATATATGTCCAACTGCAGATCAACTATGGAAACGTGGGATCCTTATCCCTCTAAAATGTTGCTAGTGTAATAAAGAGAATGAGACAATCTCTCATGTTTTGCTCAATTGTGAAACAGCAAAACCCACCTAGAGGTGTTCATATTTTGATTTCAATTTTGATGTTGGTACACCTGTGACGTTTAGTCAATAGTTCAAGACATGGATTCTCAGTACGCCATTCTTAGATGATGTAAGATGGTCTACTTGTATAATATGGAACTTATGAAAAGCAAAGTGTAAAGCAGTATGGGAGCATAGGTGGTTAAGTCCATAAAATATTTGGGGGATGGAATGAGATACCTCCAGAGAAATAAAGAATAACTGGCAGGAAGAGCAATACAATATGAAAGAGATAAAGGAAATAAGAAGCAAAGAAAAAGAGATTGGGAATCTTAAGATTATCTGGGAGTGGAAGGACTCAAAGAAGGAGCAAAGCTACTTTGACAGAACAAAACTCTGCACGGACGAATCCTTTAAAGTGAGTCAATGGGAAGCGGCTATAGCATGGGTTGCAAAAGATAAGGAAGGAAGGGAGTTAGCTACAAAATCAAAGAGAATGTATGCTTTATCTCCTGAACACACTGAACTGCTAGCAATTCTAGACGCTATGATGGAGGCTGTTAAAAGAGGATGGCACAAGATAGTAGTGCTAACTGATTCAGTAGTGGCTTTGAAAGCTTTGGAACAATCAGACCAAGAAGACATTCACATAAGGGGTATAGGTGAGGGTATTAGGTATGCTATTAAGGAAATAGAAAGTTGTGTAATGATTAAATCCCCTAGAATAAAAGTTAAGAAAGCTCATAGTTTAGCTTATGTTAGGTTATCTAATACTGTATGATGTAACTTGATTTATAAGGAATGTTTAGCCCTTTCAAAAGAAAAAAAAAAGCCCATTGTATGCGATGTGATAGGTTATGTCTATCAATTGCACAATAATTCAAGGACAGGTAAGATGCATGTCCCCTTCTTTTGTATAAGTCATGCATACTTTAATACAGAGTTGCCAAGCTCACCAACCGCCTAAGGCTGTTAAAAAAAACAAAAAAAAAAGTGTTGGAAACTTTCTAAACTTTTTATTTTAAAAAAAAATCAATGGGGGTGAATATCATAGAACTACAATATTTTTTAAAAAAATTACTCCCTTAATTCTAAAAAACAAACAATTCTCTTTTAATCTTATATAACTTCTTTAAAATACAAAGTACAATACATTTAATTTACTCTATGTATATTTTTATTTTTATTTTAACCTTTTAATTTGAACTATATATTACTATTATTTTTAAAAATAAAACAAAAAAATCAAAATTAATAAATAATCTTTTTTTAGACAAAAAAATTAAATTTGACCTTTTTTTAGAGGGAGAGAGGGAATATACTCAAGGGACTCTCCCTCCGGACTTCACCCCTAGAATCCTAGACACAATACTACACATATTATATTGCACATGCACTGTAGTGTCCTTTTAAGCTTATTTAAGGCTTACATTTGTGCATTCAATAGACAAATGATTTTTGTTTTTATGGTGAGCAGAAAAAAAATCATTGAACTTTTTTAAAGTTTTAAAACCGGTTGCTGAATTTTATTTTATTTTTTCAAAAAAGATAGTTGATTTATTGAAAACTTCCACTTCGAGCCACTCTCTCAAATATGCATGTTAAACCTAATGAAAGTTGAAGAACATGCATCTAATGAAAAATTTTCAATTCTACTCTTTTTTCTTCGCCTTTGATGCTGCTATAGAGGAAATAGCAATCCGCCAACCTTCAATTTTGTAGCGAAATACGTGAGATCTAATAATATATGGAGGTTTAAAAGCAGTACACAATAATAGATTTGAACTTGATTATACGAAAAGAAAAGAATTATTTCAATTTCTATATTGTTTATGGTAAGTGTTTAAACATTTTATTTCGATCCTTATACATGATGACAACGTATTTTTGGCAACTAATGTAAAGGGGAGAGGAAAGAATCTAACTATATGATTAATAACTATATGATTGGTAACTACACGATTAATAACTATATGCTTCTTCTTATTAAAAGGAAAAAGAAACATATAAAGAAAACAAAAATAGAGGTTAAAGAAAAGTAACATGATCAAGAGAAAAAAGAAAAGAAAATATATGCAAAGGGAATGGAAATCAGAGGACAGAAACTAAGAAAAATGCTATTCCTCTGTTCTCCCATCTGAAAATCTTGCAATAAAACTAATAAAGCTGTGGACTTAGCTATTTTCTTCATGTTCAGGATTCCAATGCAAATAAAGCTGAAATAAACAGAAGATATCGAAGAAAATGGGTTCTCGCAGTAGTAAAATAGAACAAAAGGGAATATCAAATAAGCCAACAAAGAAACATTGCACTAGCACCTGCCACAATCAGCAATTCACAAAAGAACAAATCAGCACCTGGAATTTCCCACAGAAAGAAAGATAGGAAAAGCAGAGCCTATGAGGCAAACGTTCACATGCAGTCCTTAGCAAGATATCTATCATGCTCAGGCAACAAAATGACCTTAAAGGCTAAAAGAAACACTAGAGCATTAGACGTTGGAGGACCAAGGAAACCATGACTGTAAAATACTGGGTTAGAAAACCCAGAGGCTTCCACTTTAAGGCACAAAAGTGAGAGGCTTTCAGAAACTCAGGGAGGCTAAACCAATTTTATCAGGTTTCCAAATTATCTTTTCTTCAGTACCAGTACAGCCTTTCCTCATCTGAAACTCAGTAACTCATACACGAAAGCTGAAGCATGTCATTGTTGATCAATCATAAGCCTATGGTGCTAATATTTTATTCAGGCATTCATGGTCCACTCTGCAACATAACTAATTGGAATCCAAGCAACAAATTGGATCGAGCCAAGTTGTTTGCCCATAATGGCAGTACCTCAAAATCATTGAAGTATTTTGAGGACGCTAAGTTTGAACTGACTGCAAACTTGAAGGATCTTCGGAGTCAGTAGTTAATGGTTGCCATTAACTAGAAATAGAGAGTCGACAAATACTGATTAAGTGGAACTTTTACACAGTAGAGTGGTTAAACATCTAACTTAAACATAGCAACTCTACATGAACTTTATTGAGATTTAAAAGCATTATAATTTACAAAACAACATAGAAATCAAGAAAAGGTCATTATAAAATCACAAAGAAGACAAGAACTGGCTATTGAAAAAACTTAGGACGATAATTAGACAAGCTGCTTCAGCCAAAAACTTCAGTTTGAACGCCCACAAACAGAAGCTGCAAGTAAAATCATTATGCAAAACTTCATATTACTACTGTTAGGTAGATTACAAACATGAAATCTGCTAAAAATAGTAAAGAAAATTGTTAAAAGTTATACCCCTTGCTACCCTTGTGAAAAGCATATTGTAATCTAAGGGACAATCTCAGCAAAGTCCAAATATCTCTTCAGGGGGATCATAAATATTTCTATCAGGAAATATTTCCTCAAAATCTTGCTTGACTCTATTCCTCAATAGGGGATGTGGTAGAAGACCTTTCAACAGAACCCTAAAGGGCAACTCCTCTGGTGGTTCTGGAGACTTCTTCATGTCTTCGTAAATGTTCATTGCATCTGCCGGTGATCCATACCTCAAGAAACCTTGAATGACTTCGGTATATGTCTGAGAATCAGGAAAAAGATCTTCCTTTCTCATGCTTTCCCACAACTCCATTGCTTCTTCCATCTTTCTACTTCTAGCCAAAGCGACAATCAAATCTTTATACAGATAGACATCAGGCTTGTACCAGTCTTGCTTCTGGATCACTCTAAATATCTGAAAAAAGAAAGGAATCAAATAAATGCAATATAGCAACAGCAATTTTATGCGATAATGCATAAAATCTCACATTCAGAAAATGTCAAATTGAATTCAACAGAAACTGTTTCTGATGCTTTCATGACTGAGTAGAAAGAACAATTATTACTTATAAGTATAGTCATGATATTATGTTTTCAGACCAGTCAAAATTTTCCTATCTAAAGCCAGAAGCTCATAAACAGAAAATTCCAGGTTTGGGGAAGTAAAAATGTGGTAATTTAACTACATTTGATTTAACAATTAAACCTACAAAAAAGCATCAAACTCAAGGTTAGCTATGCAAGACATCTACTTTTCCAAGTCTGAGCTTCTAATCTACTTTGCTCTTTGCTAAGGTCAACTAAATTATTAACTTCTATTACACAGATTTGATCTCATTTCCCTTTCTTAAAAACAATTGATGTCTCCAAGCCGCCAGGCTGCAGAAAAAAATGTTCCCCAACGGTACACTAGGGGCGATTTTTGGTGCGGAAATGGTGCGATTTTTTCGTACCGTTTCCTTTTTTTTTTTTAGGTGTCTGCTATGACTTTGGTTGCACGGTCTTCTCTGCGAGCAGTAGTAGTTTGGTTCCAGCTATTCAACATCTGCCGATTTTCCGAAACCATCACAACAGGCATAGGGCGAGAGTTAAGAACGCTGACGTTCAGTTTATTTCAACGTATGCAGTTTGCGGATTCCAATGAAGACAACACCCTAGTTAGTAGTTAGTTGTAATTTGTGTGCCACTTGTCGGGCTTTTTGACCCTTGGTGGTCCTTTCGTCTTCGTGGGTTCGATTTAAATTCTAACACCACGAAGCTCATTTCGCCCCTTTGTGGCTATATACTTTTGCCATTATACAATGTTAATATACTAACGTTTTTAGGAAAAAAAAAACAATTGATGTCTCAATATGAAAAACTTTTTCAAAACAGTGCACCATTAGTAATTGCTCGAGATTCATTAGGAACTCCAGTCTCCATGTTTTCAAGATTCATTAGGAACAGCTCTCAATATCAAAGAAAAGGATGTTCACAGATAGATGCACAGATAAGTATGTGCATATACATATATTGCCACAGACACCATACCTAAAACATAGCCATAAGAGTTAAACCAGATATCACTTCATAATTGATATACAATTAGATAAGAAATACAACACCTTAAAGATTAACAACTATAAGACTTTGCAAAACCAGGGAATTCAAAGACATTGCAGTATTGCACAAATCTTCCAAGTGATATATTTTGATAAGCTTTCCCAACATGAATGCCGAAAGAATTATAGAATCCATACATGCTTCATACTGAAAGCTTTTTGGTAATAAGTTTGCAAATCTCCTATTTCCGGTACTGTGACATGTATATAATATCTTAGTCTACTTGTAATTTACATTAAGAATTATACTTCTTTGTAGTTAATGAAATGATTAGTTTGCTTCCAATTAATTCTATCAATCTCTTAAGCAGATATTTATCTTATTTCCAGTATTCAGATGACTCACATTTTCTTTTCAACATCTTGTAATTGCATTTTACAAATCTAAACAGACTGTACCAAACGCAAAGCATTTGCTCTTCTCCCCAGCTTCCGAGAGGACTAATGCCAAGCAAATTTAGCTATCATTTCCTATAACTAAATCTATTCACAGAAATTCTTAGATGAGACTATGTATTTACATGATCTTTTACACATGTATCAGGATAACCGCAAAAAGGTTAAATGCTGCCAGTGCTACTCTTACAACTTAATTTCTCAGGCACGGATACATTAAGACTAAAGAGCATTTCAGCTGAAGAAAATGGAAAAGCATTCACCCTACTTTTCTTTTGAATGGCAGCAGTAGCCTGCACCCTTTTATACAAAAACAGTGAACCCAGATGCTTACAAAGAAAACCCATGACAGATAAACAACCAACAGAGAACATTACCACAAAGAAACACATTGCTATAATTTGTACCTCATGCTTCAATACTTGTACCTCGTTTTCAATAATATTACTACAGGGACTATCAAAATGCTGGGAAAGAAATGGAATTGTACCTTGATAGCTAGAGAAACCTCTTGTTGGCGTTCGAGTTCATTGAGAACAGCGATCATGTCCAACTTAAGAAGCCTAAGAACATGAGTTTTGATGAATTTTTTTAGCGTTTCATCATTCTCTTTGAATCTCTTCAAACCCAATATCACAAATAACGCTTCCTTCCCTATCATTTTCTTCCCTCTCCAGAGCGGCCCTCTTGGCCTCCCGTCATGATAGAACCGAATTGATGACTGTCCCAGTTGGGTAAGAAATTGCTGGGACGGATGCGGCAATGGTGGCGGTGGCGGAGGAGAGGAAGAAAGAGGTGAATAAAGGTATCTCAGCAGTGCAGTTGGGAGCGTTTTTGACCTTAAAATTATTGCCGCCATGGCGAGTTTAGAGAAAGACATGATCGATGGAGGGCTGGGTGAAATCGATTGAAGAAGAAGGGATCAGAAAAGAGAGCCTGGATTATTAGGGAGCAATATGTTCTTGTTGCTACATCGGATATAAGATTCCACTATTGACGTTACTTATTGGTCACAAAAAGAATCATGCCGCTAATTATATTTTTTTTGTGACAAAGTGAAGTTCAATGTCCTCAATTTGAATTGTCGACAAAATTAGGGAAAATTTTAAGGTGATGTCTCTAGTAAACCAAAGTTATCTTTTAATAGCTATTTTTTTTTCCACTTTTTGTATAAAAAATGAAAGATTTACTTTCGATTCAAAACTTACCTTTTATCCACATCCATACATACTTTACTCATACTTAAGCAAGTATTAATATTATAATTTATGTTTTGCAATTTTATAATCCACTTCCTCACTTTCTTAGTTTATAGGATCAAAATCCTACACATAATAAATTTAGAATAGCATAAACAGATTGATGAATCGTAAGATTTTAGAAAAATTGAGAAAATATAATTTATAAATTATTTTTAAAAAATTATTAATAAATATATGAATAGATATGTAGAATATTCATGTATAGTTTATAATTCAATGATCTTATTTCAATTTTTATTTCTTATAATATTTTATATAATTTTTTCAATATTTCAGTTATTGTCACAATCGAAGAATATTTATGTCCAATTTATTTATTTATTGTTAAAAGCAAATAAGAGTATGATTAAATTAATTAAATTATTTTTATAATGATAAATTTTACTTTTACTTATATATGAAATTTTTTTGAGTAAATTTAACTATATTTTATTCATATAATAAAAATAATATCATAGTTAGAATCGGAATCATTTTATGAAATTTGAATTATAGAATTGTAAGATCGATAGTATCATATCGGGATCTTGAAAAATATATTTCTAAGTGATTGTTGGATACAAATCACATGAGAATCTATTCAAATTAATGAAGATTGTGTGATTTTCCCATAAACTAGTTTTCAATTTTTTATTGATTGAAGAATGTATTTTTGTAGTTTAAAATAAAGTCATTACTATGCTTCCATCAATTTATGGATAGCTTGGTTGATAAACTTGATAAATGATTATATATGTAAAAATAAATACTGAAATAACATATGAAAAATTAATTTTGTGATAATATTTTGTTCTTGTAAGCAATTAATGTAGAAAATGAGTAAATAATAGCACATTATTACACTCTTTGGTATTATTTCTTGTTGCACATTTTAATAAGGTGGTATAAATCTTATAATTCGTATTAATATATATTACTACCCCGTCCACCCCCACCCCCCCAAAAAAAAAGGCAAGTTTCAAAAAAAAATTCCACTTTTGGTATGAAATTCTTGTATTAGCCTTATTAATAATAATAATGTATAATCCAAATTAAAAAGTAAGGAAAAAATGTAAAATTATATATTTACTTATACACTAAGCATGTTGTGCCTTTTAACTTACAAACACTAATGCCAAAATAAAATTTAATTCTTTTTTTGAAACAGGGAGAGTATTAGTGTCAATTTTTATTTTAGTTAATTTTAATATTAAGTTTACTATTTTCATATTAACCCAATATTTTAATAAAATTTTATACTCCCTCTATCTCAAAAAAATAATCTAATATACTTTTGATTTAGTGCAATTTTTTAAAATTATAAGATACAATACACTTAATTTATTGTTAAATGTATAATTTTACATTGTTATCCTTACTTTTTCATTTAAGTTCTACATTATTGTTATTAGTAAGTATAATATAAAATTTTAGACTAAAAATAGACTTTCTTTTTTTTAGACAAAGAAATTTTTTAAAATTGAACTCCTTTTTTTGGGATAGAGGCAATAGTATTTTTTTAAAAAAAAATTAACTAAAAGGTTAAAATAAGTATAACCTAATAACGAAAAAGTAAACCATTAGCATTAAAATTTATTATAATAAAAATAAATATAAATAGTATAAATATTTAATGCAAATTACAAGATTCATGCTAATTTATTAGATTGTGTAATATAAAATAATATATAAAAATTGTGTAAGGAGATCGTTTGATAAATACTAGTATGTACTAATAATCACCAATATTGGAGTTTAAAAAATTAACACTGTATTTACATGAGCCACCTTAGAAGTTGCTCCGTATTCTACATAAAGTTCTCAAGTTGGTTTGCACTCCCTTGTCTGTCAAATGGTGTTGCCTGTGAAACTGATCTTCTTAGCCGCTGGCATTATCACCGGCACAATTCTGGCCCTTGTACTTGAAATAGTGCAACGCTGGCTGGTCAGAACATGAAAATCCTGCCATGGATGATATTGTTATTGAGTAAAATTGCTTGTAAAAATTTGATGCTTAGATTATCTCTACAGAGCAAAATGTTCATGATTAAATCGAACTGTTCGGAAAGGTGCCAGGTAACCCATCAAGTTTGGCATATTCACTTGAAGCTCTCCAAGAACTTAAAGACCAAAACCTTCCTCCATGATCTGCACAATGCTAATTTTGTGTGAGGAGAAAGATCAGTAATTGTTCGCCATTTTAAATCATCTCGGGACTTGACAGAGCATGACAACTTACATTATCCGCAAACAAAACAAAATCCTAACCCATACAGTATATTCGACATTAATGTTGGGTTTTTGGATTCCCAACTTATGTGAAAAAAATTTTAAATTATTGGATTAATTATTTGACCCAGTAAGGAACTTAATCCTAGTATTTACAACTTTTAAAGAGTTGTAAATTGTGATTGAAAGAGAAAAAGTTAAAGCACAATTTGTTGTAATTTTTAGTCAGTTTCTGGTATGTGCAATTTTCATCAAATTGACTATCGGAGTGTCAATACGTACTCTGATTGCTCTGAAATTTTTACTAGGGTTATAGGACATCTTATTCTATGTTTTGAACGGTGGAGATCATATTTCAACGGTTCAAACTTGAAATATAAATTTTGAAAAATTGACATCTTATTATATGTTTTGAACGGTGGAGATCATATTTCAACAGTTCAAACTTGAAATATAAATTTTGAAAAATTACTACAGTTTTCTAGTAAAGTTTTTCACACTTTATTCTTTTGTTGACAAGAGAACCCGCAGCCGCTACCCAAATATGCACATTGGGCAAAGTCCTGTGCAATGGGCTTTTCACACTTTATTCTTTGTTTGAGATTTGGTTGCTTGTGTTGATTTTTTAAAGCCATATTTCACTTATGCACTTGCTGGGAATTATACTTGACACTTCATTAATTGATAGTGAAATTTTTGCCATATATCACTTATGCACTTGTTGGAAATTATACTTGACACTTCATTAATTGATAGTGAAATTTTGGTGGTAGACTTAAGGGTCCTATGATTTTAACTCAATATAGAGAAGTTTTTCACATAAAAATCTTGTTATATTTGTGTTTGGTTTTTTTTTAATGCTTTGCGATTTAATTTATCTTCACTTGTTTACTATTTTTTTAATGCTCCTGACATGTTGTAACAAATTTATGAAATTTTTAACTTATTATTGTGATCGAATTTAATTGATTTAACCTGATTTCTCCCAACAACAAAAGAGGCAAGTGCAAGTGTTAGGTCAGTTGCAAGCACCGTCTTTGAACGATAATCCACAACCCCAAGAGGAGACAGAAACCTGGTTTTTGTCTCCAGGGAAACGCTTTACTAATCTCCAAACTCACAGCCTGAATAATCAAAAAGGCCTGAACTTCACATGGGCTTGGAAGCTAATAGCGTTCAGCCAAACATACAGTCATATGAGCGTTTATTAAGGTATAAAGAGAAACAAATCCCACCTCAGATACATAAAGCTGTTACATATTATTACAATATAAACTTTGATCCAAGGACTATGTGCAAGATGCCTTGATTGTGCCTGTGTACGCCATCTGACCTTCTAAACTTTAAGATAAGAACTAAGTATGCCTCATCTGCTGCTAATAGCACATCCTGGCACCAATGTTGCCTCACATAATTCTATAAGTGTAATGGACAAACATGACTTCTCAGGATGAAGGGAAGATATTGAATCCTCCTCAATGACCTTTGAGTCCAAGATAAATTATATAAAACCCATCCAGAGAATAAGAAGGGATAAAGTACAGAAAACCAAAGACATGGATGTCTTGTCAAGTAGTTAGTGCTGGAAGATGCAAATGCAGGTGCCCTCTCCAAACGAGGCTAACCAAGTGATACACTATCTCAGAGATACTGACACCCATCCCGAAGTCAATATTTACGTACTTTCAAATCACATCGTGATTCATCTTTCTTCCCACTCACGAGTCAAAGTATATAAGTCCTTTGGTGGAGATGCAAAGGATCAAGCTTCCTTCATCCAACTTCATCCATCAAAGACAATTCAATCCCCTGAGATAAAATCATAAACCTTGTCATTGCAAGGGGGAAGCAGCATGTTGAATTCTACCTTTCCATGAAATATCAATCATACTTTTTCCAATTCAACATTCATCATGTCTTTCCCTATATTTATGGTAAAAGGCTTTACTCTCAGCAACTTCTAGTCTGAGTCACGGGATCATAATCATATGCATCACCAGCCTTGACAAAGCGTCCCTTGACACGCCTTCTAACATCAGCTCTTGCCTTGCGAGAAGCATACCTTACTTTCTTCTCAAATCTGTCACAGTATCAAAATTCAGAGAATCAAAGACAAGCCTTTTTTTTTTCTTTTTGTTTGTTTGTTTTGGCCAAATCCCCTGTTCCCCCACAGACATGCATTCACAATTAGATTCCTACTATGTGGAAACAAAGAATTCAGAGCAAAAATAGAGTGTCTCCCAATTTAACATGACTGTCTTGCATCTAACATAAATATTTTGAACCATAGACGGAAAAATTCTCTAGGCTCAAATGTCAAACCATGCAAAAGAGTTGAGTTTAAAGTGAAGGGACATAAACAGCTAGAAAGAGAAAGAAATATCAAGGCAAAGGGTCTTACTTGCGAGTCTTTTTCTTTTCCTTATAACGCATTACAGCATTACTCCTGCTACTTGAAGGGAATGAAGTCTCAGGACATGGGGAACACCAAGGGGGTTCCCCCATAAGAAGCAATGAAGAGGCCCCACAATCCTGATAATCTCCAGCACTACTCTCCCCAGTTAGACCAGAAAATGAAAGGCTAGAGTGAGCTTGCCGTGCAAAACATATGTTCGGTTCCGTTTTACAGCTCATCATGGAATCTGCAGATGCAGCAGTGCTGCATGCTGGCTGTATACCACTAGCACGTCCAATTGATGAACCCTGATAACGTTCAAAGGCACATTTACATACCAGGAATGCAACAAAAAGAAAAAAACTCACATGAATAAGCTCTGAACAATCAAGCAGAAGAGAGAAACAGTAAACAACACTGCCAGAAGATGGAAAACAAAAAGTTCCCAGTTACAGATTCCGGTACTTCATATGTATTTGAATTAAAAAGCAATATTGTGTGTTTTTAAAACAAACCCAACATCCATCTTGTTATTCAATAACAGATGACGTTTCACATGTCACCAGAAGAATCTAAAACCTCATTATCTTACATGCAGTCTTGCCAAGGAACACATATAATAGATACCTTATATATGCTTAAATATACATATACATTCAAGAACAGCACACAAAAGAGAGAGAGAGAGAACAACAACATTCTTGGACAAAATTGAGTAAGGAACTGAAGAAACATGATGCGAAGAAATGAAACAAAGATTAATTAATTCAAGATGGAAAAGGTAAAATAGGGTAGAAATGAGAATTATGCAGCTCTTCAGAAAATATTAATATTGATCAATTGACTGAAAGGATTTGCCATCTCCTCTACTGATGGCATATGTAGCAAATAATAGCTATCCTTATAAAATATATTCCTAATATCATCCCAGAGTTCATTCCTTAAGGTTTCTGAAAACCAACAGACAAAAAAAATAAACAAAAAAGTTCAGAGCTCTCATGCACAGTCCAAAGTGAATCATCTTCTTTATTGGCTAAAATGCTACATTAGGTCCAAAACAAATATATTTCAGAAAACTGAAGAGAAAAAAACCTCAACAACAAGGGCATCCTTGCAGTTGGAATCAGCACAGGATATATCCATTCCAAAAATGTCATCGATATCATCATTTGTGAAAAGATTATCTGGGTTATCAAGAGCTGCTCCAAAGAGTTCATCATAGTTTTCAATACTTAAGTCGATTTCATCCATAATGAAATTCTCATAGAAGCTATCCTCCTCACACAAAGTTGGTCCTTTTGTTCCAGTAAAACAAACCTGCACATTAGCAAGTGAGGAAGTTTGAGTTATTCTCAACGCTGAAAAGAAGATACTGACATCTTTCTTGCTTATTTGTTGGTTTCTTTTTTATCATTTAGGAGGATAATAGTTAACCAAAAATATATAGTACCTGAATTCACACTCAGATTTTAATTGCTCTTGTAATTAGTCAATTTCCTCCTCACAAACCCTCTCTTCACACTGCCAAATTATAGTTGTAATGTTCTTTATAAAGGAAAACTAGATTGCTATAGAGTTTAACATTGACAAAAGCCAGACAGAAAAGCTCAAAGGCTGACATGGCATAAATAAAATGTGCTGACTCTGCTCTATTGCAAGCATAAAGACTCCAAAAAGAAAATGTATTTGCTGGCAAGAATGTCAATATAACTCTGAGAGAAGCAATATCAATGGCTATGAACAATTATCTTCTGACTTCGAGTATAAAGAGCTCTGTCAAAAAAAAGAAAAAAAAATGCTGCCAGACCAAACAAAGATTTGAAGAACTCTAGCTACCCATGTTCAAAACAATCACATCCTCATTCGTCTTCACTGGCTAAAATTTTCAGGAATGACAAGACAATTTATTCAGGACAAGTAGAAAAGTTATTGTCTAAAACACACAATCCACAAAGGCAATTCATTTAGTTACTTAAAAAACTGTCTCTGCTTTTCAGACTCTCCTCTTCTAAATCTTTGTTTTAAAATTTGTACTAGAAAAATTAGCAAACTGAATACATGTTTTAACCTTTTCTCTTTTAACACATGATCAAACTTCATATTCAAGAAAATAACAGAACCATTACCAAACATAACCATCACACCCATTTTAAATCATAAGTTGAAACTTAGAAAATACCCCTCAGTAAAGGTAGAACCCACACGAGGGTAACATGCAGCATAATACAACTGCGGATACAAGCTTCAGGACCGATATTCGTATACAATGCACAAGAAGTACCAAATTTTCAAGTTTAGATAGCAAAATCTGATGAGACCTACTGCCCCCAAATATAAAAAATCTTAACTAAGAACACGAATAAAATGCTCTTTTCACAGGACAAGACAGTACAATATAAGTGTATATTTCTCTGGAGAATCAAACAAATTATGTATTACTTAGTAATGGAATTTATCGCGCCTCTGGAAGACTACAGAGTTTATTGATCCTTCATTCTGACAGGAAACAGGAAACAGGAAACAGGCCAAACCCAAACTTTAGGATTGCATGGTCCTAGAAGGATAACAAGGTTTAAGTGTTCAAGATAAACACCTTAAGGATACCTAAACCGACAACAAAACCCCCTCTTCCCTACTTTCCCCTCAACCAATCCTGGAGTCAATGATCGTGTGCCAAGAAAAATATACAAAACTAATAAAATACTCTTCTTGCTGTCCAATAGATAATCCTACTTACCTTGGGTGAAGCAGCATAAGTTGGTCCAGCAGGCAGTTCTACATTCTGTAGCTTGGTGTCATTTGAAACCATTGATGTACCTGCCCAAACATTTGATTTATCCACATTCTGACAGCTTGTAACTCCAACTGCTGCTGATGCATCTTCAATGCTCTTCTTCCCTTGTGCATCATGGCTATCCCTCGGACATTCACTAATGCTCATTGAACCCAATACCTGCTCGCAAGTGGACTCACCCACAGAAGGAAGCTCTTGAAAGAATGACCAGATTGTTTGCAGTTCTGCAGCTGACGGGCAACCAGAATAACAATTTACTGCTTGCCTCTTATGTGTGGAACCCGTGCTGGAACTGCCATGCACCATCCAATCACAATTTGGACAAAGAGATATCTTCTCCTCAATACATCTAACAAGTGCTGGTTGCAAATTACATCTTTCACAGACAAGTGTCCTGGAATGTCGTCGTGAAAGTGCATTTGCAGAATGGACATTCCGGTCACAGGACAAACACAGGGAAGCAGCATCAGACCGGCAATAAACTATCGACCTTTGCTCCCCACAAAAATCACAAATATAGCCCATTATCTATTGAAGTTTTCTTTCAGATGCACCCCTAGTATAATTCCAACTCCTGAAGCCGGCAGAAGATTACGGATAACCAATAAATACAGATGTGGTATATACAGAACTCAAGCAAAAGAGTACACTGTTGCACTATGGTAACCACAAGCTGACATAATCTGCAAGAACAACAAAAGTTAATTCAGAAAATGTGGTGGCTTTGAGCAATGAGCTACAAATATGTACTCAACTTGCAAAGATATACTCAATGCTTCATATTATGTTAGGGAAACAAGGATGGAGTTTAGAAGAGATTCAACTTCCCAACCAGAACAGAGAAGAAAATTTGTTGAGAAAAATTCACATTAAAACAGCAGATCTCGAATTAACAAAGTTAAATTTTTATACTATTCAAACTGAACTGTAGTAAGGTAGGAAAACAATATCAAAAAAACAAAGGAAAATAACAATAATAATAAGAGATGCCAAAGGAATCACAACTAAAACATATCTCTAAGAAAAAAGGAGAACTAAGGCGGTCCAACAGGTTAGGAATCAAGAATCAGAGCTAAAGTGGAGAATTTCAGACAACTTCCTCCTATTTGTAGTCAATGATTCAATATCCAAAAGCAACAGCTTTTACATGGGGAAAAAAATCTAGACACACAAAAAGTTACAGCTTCATTTATCCCGTAAAAAGTCAATTGTGAACAATAAAGAGGGTAAAACACGGAAGAAACACTCACCTATCGAACAATAGCAGATAGGATTCAAAGAACTCAAGCGGTAAAAATAAGCAAATCCAACTAAAAATCAACAGAAATTCGAAAATACCCACAGATACACAAAGCAAGCAAGGTAAGAGATGTAAAGGTGAAAGATATTCAACTCAAGCAGCAAAATTCAATGAGAAATCTAACTCATCAAACCCAGAAAAACCCACCGAAAGATCATCAAAACAAATTCAAAAACCAACCCAAAACAGGAAGAAAATAAGAAAGTGAAGACACCCACACAAAGGAAAAAAAGATATAATATAATGAAAATTTGAAAATAACTACCTTACCGAATTTAACAGTAAAGGTGGCAATTTACAGAGTAGAAGAAAGGTAAAGTACACAAGAGAAGAGAAGCCCTTTCTTTTTTTGCAGCTTTTGTAACTGAACAACAACAGAACCCTCACTCACACAAGAGAAAGAAAGAAAGATCGACCTTTCCAGAATCTATGGGTGATCTGTGTGTGTGTATGTGTATGTGTCCGAGAGAGCAGCTTGGGTTTGGGGCCGTTCAACAAAAGTCTCTTGCTTTGTTGTTTTTGTTGCTAAGTGTTGAAGTTCTGACAAAGGGATTATAATAATAACAAAAGTGATAAAAAGTGCATGAGAGAGAGAAAAGGGTGTGTTTGGAGGTGGGACCCTGTCCCTATCATGAAAGGGAAAAGTTGGGCACCCCTGTACCCTTTTTTCCCTCTTCGTCCTCTGGTCCCACTTAGAAGCCAAAAAGGCATCCCTTTTTATTTATGCAAATGGTTCCACTTCCTCTCTCTCCCCTCACTGTCTAATTTAATTCGTCTCTGCGTTGGCTGCTCGCTATGTAGATAAGCATCCATTACCCATTGCCACGGATGCTGCTGCTTCCCTCTATTACTATTTACTATTACCCCCTCTATTTTATTTATTTTTATTTATTTATGCATTTCTCATTTACCTTACCCCCACCCCATCCCTTGAAAAAAAAAAAAGAAAAATAAATCTACACATTTGTGATGTTTTCTTTGTTTTTAAGAAAAAGTCCTCTTTGCGAAAGCGAAACTCTTGTACCAAAGGCCTTTTAGTTAAGCGAGATGTAAATCGAGAGATAACTTATACCAGAAACCCCTTAGTCAGACGAGATGAGATGTAAATCGAGGAATGGCACTGTAGGCCCTTAGTCAGGAATGATGTAAATAGTCGAGATGAGATGTAAATCGAGGGATGGCTAGAGGCCTCTTAGTCCGAGGGACGGATGTAAATAGTCAAGTGAGAAAAATTGGCTCCACACAAATTTAAACCTGCGTTATCAAAATATTTCTCCACACGTCACCTCAAGTTTACCAACTTGCCTGTGCTCTGGGGCCATTTGTGATGTTTTATGTTTGTTAGGATAGTAGTTAAGACTTAGAAAGCGGGCAGTGGTTATAATGAATGATTGTTCCGCATAAATTTATGGATTCCAATTTTTATTCCCTATCAAAAATACCAGAATCAACAAACTTGTGTTCAATTGTACTAATAGTAATAACAATAATCAAGGGCATATTTTGTTGGCAAAGAATGTTACTCCTTCTTTCTAAAAAGGAGTTCACTTTTTATTTAATATAACTTTTATAAATTACAAAATATAATATATTTTATATACCATTAAATGTATATTTTTATATTTTTATCTTCACTTTTTAATTTAGGTTATAGATTGTCGTTTTGAACTTTTTTTGAAACAAAGATAATTTTTAAATTAAACTATTTTTTTTTAACAAATAAAGTATTTTAATAAGTAATCTCTTTCATTATTATTAAATAATGTATCTTTTTCAGAAAGTAATCTCTTTATTATATATACGTGTGTGTGACACACATATACATGTATATGTGTGTATGTGTTTGTTTTATTTTGTAAAAAAGGGAAATGAATCACTGGATCAAGGAAATAAATATAAGATTCCAAGATTCTTGAATTGAAAATGGTGGTATTTCTCTAATAGTATAAATCTAAACATACGTAGTTCTAATACTTTTTTCTTTTGAATCAAAGCTTGAGATTAACAGTGAGGATTAGAAAGATTACAACAATGAAGGACGCATATCTATTTTATATCTATATATATATAACAATGTCTTCTCATCCTTTTTTTTGACACGTATACAAATTTAATTATTATAATCAAGACACGTCTATCTTTATTTACTGTCTCTTATAACATTTAATTTTAATTAAAATTATAATTGGAGTCATCTGATAAATGTATTTAATTTAAGTAGAACTCTTATTTGGGTAATTTTATACATTTCATTAACTTATATCCAAATACAAATTGATATATTTATCACTTTATTTAAGTTTAAGTATAAATTATAATTCTTATCAATTTATCACAAGTCATGGAAGACACATATAATTTGAATATTAATTTATCAAAACAAGTTTTGAATCTCTATATTACATGTGATCTTTCAAAATAAACTCCATTTCAAAACCATTTAACTATATCTCTGATACCCATCCTCTCAAGATCCATCAAGTTCATTCCTTTCAACATATTTCTTGGTTTATAAATAAAAGATGGGAAACTTGGGATATCATAAATTAGATAAATGATAATTTTTTTATGATATTGAATTTCAAAAAATTTTCTATTATTTTTCTTCTTTACTTATACAATTTTAATTTATCGTTGAATATTTCCTTTATTCTTTATAGTTGGAGAAAATTCCTTATCAAGCCAAGATAGTCCAGAGGATTCAGTCTTTACTTTTAAGAAATTCATTGAATTATGAAATCTTTGTAATTATTAATTTCAAATTGAAACAAATTTACTTTTAAGAAATTCATTGAATTATGAAATCTTTGTAATTATTAATTTCAAATTGAAACAAATTTCAACTAATTTCTTATATAAGTTATTGATAGTATTTATGAGAATTTACATTTATATCAATATAATTGAATTTAAGTTGTTTAATATGTTAGTTAGTCAACTAATATCTTATATAAAATATTAATAATATTTATGACAATTAATTTACATTTATATCATTATAATTGAATTTAAGTTGTTTAATATGTTAGTTGGCACTAATTAAAAAACGAACTAGTACGTTCGGTAAACAGTTCACGAACAAATTCGGTTACGTTCTTTTATGTTCGTTTGTTAAGTTAAATGCATAATAAACTAACAGATTTTTCTATTCGAGACATGTGTTTGGTTCGTTTATATTCATGAACAAGTTCGTTTAATATTCATGAACAAGCTCGTTAATGTTCACATAAAGCTTGTTTATTGTTCATTTAAAGTTCGTTTATTATTTTTTTATATTAAAATAATAATAATATAATATATATATAAATATATAATAATATTGTTCGTTTATTGTTCACGAACATGTTAGTTTAATCATTCACAAACATGTTCGTTTAATCGTTCACGAATATGTTAATGAGCTGTTCATGAACATGTTTGTTTAATGTGTTAATGAACATGTTCAGGAACACTTATCGAACACTAATAAACGAACATAAACGAGCTCGAATACATATTTGACATTAATAAATAAACATAAACAAACACGAACAACTTTAAAAATAAACAAACAGTTCACGAACGATGTTTAGAGCCCTAAATTTAAATGCTACTAGGTATACTAGATATACTAGCCTCTAAAGCTTTTAGAGGAATAATCAAAAAAAAAAATTTATATATAATAAGTTGAGTAGATGAAAATTACAAAATACTAACTTGAATTTATCTTAATTAACTCCTAATTGCTTTATAGTATATACTTTTATGTATATAAAATACTTTTTCATGATGAAACACTTTTTCATCAAATATATTAAAAAAGTAACTATATTAGACGTCTTTATTTGACATATAATCAGTTATAATTCTTTTTTTATTTGCAAGTAAGCAACTATATTAAACTTTTAGAATTTTTTGGTTATACATTTCATGAATTTCAATTCCACATTTTAAATTTTTAATAAAAATTTGATATTTGACATTCTCCTCCATTCAAAATTTTAATATATTATTTAAATAAAACTTAGATTTTTAATATATATCATTTTTTAAACTTCTCTATAAAAATTTAATTATTATTTTTATTCTTTAATTTAACATAAAATAATTAGTTTTTAATAAAAAATAATAAATTACAATTATATTTCTTTAAATAAATATATAATATTATATTTTTTTCAATAATAATACACTCCCGTGCTAATGTAAGGGAAGAAGTCTAGTTATAAGCTAAATTATGCACCTTTACAATCATAGATCTCCGCACACTTGAGGTAATTCTAACACTCTAGTACTAGTTTCTCTCATCTTTTCTAACTCTAGTATGTATCTCTTTCTGTTCTTATGGTCATCAAATTTTTATGTTGTTACCATTTTCTTAAATTTCTTTTTTGCCAGATTCTTGAATTTTGTGAATATTTTTCAATTTAAATTCATAATTATTTCTTCAAAAGTTGAAGTCAAAAAAAAAATGAACTTGTCCAGAATTATGTTTCGAAAAGTGTTTTTAAACTTTTCAAAATAAATATCTATTATATATATATAACAGTGTCCATTCAACCTCATTTTGATACGTATGCAAATTTGGTTATTATAATCAAACCACGTGTGGAGTTCTTATTCTTCATCTTTGTTTACCCTACATTATAAATTTTTAATTTATGTATATATTTGATTGACATCGATTAATTGTTTTGAGTAAATCTAAATACATTTTATTTACTTTCAAATTAAATTCAAATGTAACTCATAATCCTCATCATTTTATTTAAGTTCAAGTAAAAGTTCTAATTTTTACTACTTTATTTATATTTATCACAACCAAGGCTACCTCCTCTAGGATTGCCTTAATTTTTTTCATAATTTTATTTTTTTATTAATTTGTCCCTTATAATTTTATCCTTAAGTGAAAATAAAAAGTTAATAAAATTACGTGGCCAAAGGCAGACATAAAGTTGAAATATTAATATTTTCTTAAAAATTAAAAAACTATGAAATTTTATAAAAATACAATCACCTTTAGAATTTTTAACAAAGCTCTAATACACATAGAATTATTACAAGTTAAGTGACTAATTTTTTTTCATTAGTTTAAAATTAGCAAAAGTAAGAATTAATTTTCTGTTAAATGTTTTTAATGGATATGATTCTTTATTTCTTTTTAGATTTTTCAATTGGCATGGTTAAAAATTAAATTTATATCCAAATTTTCATTCTTTACTGATATAGTTGAAAAGTTAAAAATTGAATCATTCATCAACCTGTTATTATCACAATTTATCGTTAATCAAGTAATTAATTTAAATAGTTAATCACCTCATCTTAATTTAAACATATTAACCTAAATTTTCCCTTAAAATTATTGAAGTTATCTTCCAAATAAACTAATTAATCTATAAAATTTCATGTCATTCTTATCATTATTTATAATATCTATTATAATTGTTATGATTATATCGAATTTAATTTTTTACCTTCTTATTAATATAAAATACACTATTCTTATTATTTCACCTCACCTTTATTTTTCTCATTCACATTTTAAGTTTCATAGTCAAGTTTCTAGAAAGAAAAATTCATAATACCAAGAATTTGTTAGTGGTATGTGTAAGTTGTTTTACTAATGAGTTTTATTTTTATTGTACAAAAATAATAATAAAATCTATTTATCACACTTACTAAAAAATACAAAATAATACGGGATAGTTTTATCTTTTTATACTTGTTACATCAATCACTATAACTTTTTACTATAAACGCCACTAAAAATATCATTACTCAAATTTTATTATATTTGTAATATTATTGTCCTTTAAATGACTTAGTAAAGTGACATAGACTCAATTTGTCATCTCCAAAAAGGACAATAATGATTATGTAAAAGTTCAAAATGATTATGAGAAGCTTTTATTTGAGTTTGGCAAGATTCACAGACAGCAAAAATCTTGCTTGAGTTCCATAAACAATCTATACTTAGTTATAATTGATGAAGTCCCTCAAGGCAGGATCATGGTGGGTTTATATGTATGAGGAAAGACTGCCCCAGTTGGACCATTTTATATTTTTGAAGCTACTTAGAAGTTCTATGTATTTACATGACAAATTTGGGTAATTTTGAAAAGCTAAGATGTCTTTAATAAGCAAGCTGAAATCTCAAATAGAGAGTTCGATCAATCATGCAGTAATTAGATCATTCTTGTCCCTTCGGTTAGTTACCAGAATTAGAATTTTCTTGGAATTCGAGATTTTTTAAAAGTTGGTTGAATTTTATGATTTTATTTATTTTTTTGGTATAATCTCAACTCATTTACAATGTTTATAAAAAATTTTATAAAAATGTTTAATAATTTTCAGATATTCTCAAATAAACAATATAAATGAGTTCAAATTATATATAAAAAATCATAAATTCAACCAAATTTAATTTTAAAAAATTTCCAATTATAAGACAATTCACCCAAAGTTTAATGAAAATTTATTAAAAACACATATTTTGAGAAATTGCAATACCATAGTATTACCAATGACGTATAATTCAAAAGATTAATTTTAAATTATTAGATATATCATATATGGATTCATTGCACTATGTTTAATTTTGTTAAGAAAAAAAAGGAAAGCGCTTAAAAGTAGTAAGAAGCAAGCAATCAATACTTCTAAAAAATAAGAAGCTCTTTTTTAATTAATTTTTTTTAATGTGGAAGGAGATAGATAAGATAAGAGAATCAAATATTACAAGTATTGAGATAATTGTCAAATTCCCACTAATAGTGGAAACTAGATTACCGTGGAATCATATTATCATTCCTTTAATTATCAAATGAAGCATATCACATGTTCTATTCTCCACAAATCCATCCATTTCTAATCTTTTTGAAGATGCTATGGATTTGAGAAAAAAAAAAAAAAAGTAGTGGCAGACAAAAAGAGAAAGAGAGATATAAAAAAAAGAGAAAAAATAATCGTCTTACAGAAATTGGCCTAAAAGTAACTTATTATTTAACTAAAATTAGGGTTTAAAACTACGATTATTTTAATTGTAATGCACAAATATGACAAAGGGTTGGGACAGATTAGATCTGCTCCTAATAATATTCCTTTAACAAAATTACAGTAAAACAAGACGTTAAAAACATGTAAATAAATATATCTATTTTCTTTTTCTTTTTTTTAAATGAAGTGAGAGAAAATAATGTGATAGATGAAAACTCGATCAAATTTGTGATTTTTAATTTTTTATTTTTCCGTATATAACCCTTATTTTTTGAGCTCAAAACGAGAATGTAGGATGTGCTACCTAGGTATCAGCATAAAATACATACGAGTCAATAGTCAAAAGGAGAGTATTTTTTTTTTCTTGACTAAGGAACCCGCAGCCGTTACCAAAGATGCACACTGGGTAAACTCCGTCCTTGTGTAATAGTTCACAAACCCCACAAAAGATGTCAAAAGAAGAGTATTTGAATAACTGCTCTCTTATGATGATTTTGATTCAAGCGTTCACTACAAAGAGTGAAAACAAGAGATTTCTTTTCACGCATTCTTGCCGTGTTAAAGATTTTGCATTGCTGTTAAATCCTTTTCTTCATCAAATTTAATAGATCTGGTTTTTATTTGTTGCTTTGCTGATTCTTTTGTGATATAAATTGCCAATTAATAATAAAATTGTACTAGACCTTTCTTATACGCAACAAAAAGTGATGATTCGTTGTAAAACACAAATCGTAATTTAATTCATTCCATAAGAAACATCAAAGCTCAACCGAAATATTTGAAAATTTGTGACATGAACCACTTGATTAACAAAATTTTCCAATGAAATCTTAATTGGTGATCCTGGAATTGACCAATTCGAACTCTGAATGTTGATCCAAGATTTGACTGAACGGTTGAGAAAGAAAATATGGCCTTATTGATTTAATCTTCGCAGCTAGTGTCAAATGTGACCAAAACATTTTGAAGAACAGTGCCCTTCTAAATATTCACGACCTCAGAGGGACAATCATTAACATGGCAGCCAATTTATGCATATATACACATGAATCTGTGTATATATACTCTCTTTGTAAATATATATATATTCACTTTTTAAATTTTTTTTGTGTAAAAAAAGTTCACTTTTTGAAGCGAATTCTTATATTATCCTTATTAATAATGATTATATTTCATATACTTAAAAAATAAGGATAAAAAAAAATATATTTAATGTTACATTAAATATATTATATTTCATAACTAAAATTATATATCACCCAAAGTGGACTCTTTTTTTACCAAGGAAATATATTGTCCAATTACAAAAAAAATGTCCAAAACAAACATGATACCATAGTTTACTTGCTCATCTATGTTAAACACAATCCCATATCAAATATTTTTTTAAAAAAAAATAAAATAAAAAAGTACAAAGAAGGATTAAAAAAAGATATATTTGAAAAAGTGATAGGCTAAAGCTAACCCTTCCATATCAAACTTAAATCTTATTTCTCTGGAGGGTGTGATTGGATATTTTATAATTTCGTAAATATAAGTTTCACAAAGCAAAAGGTAAGTAATTATTTAATATTGGTAGTTTTACATTTTTTAGATAAAGTAAAGTTCACTTGCTTATTTTTAGTACTTTGTACTTAACAAAATTACTTTAGGTTGGATTGAAACCAATAGTCCCTTATATTTTTATCTATCCTAGTGTTTAGAGGCTCAGAATGCACCCAGGGTCTGCTCAACTATATATTTAGAAATTTGGCTCTGTAAAATGATTTTCATAAAAATTAATTACCCTATTAAACTAATGCTATATTAAATTATTTGTAAATATTTTGAAAAGTAAAATAAAAAATATGTACATATGTATTTTTTTTTCCAAAAAAACGTTATGTATTAACTTTCATAGAAAAGTTAATGAGTACAGAAAGGGTCTATTGAAGGACTATCCCTAACTCAACTAATTTAAACGCAGTAGGAGTTGGTTAACATAGAAACCCGATTCAAACGGGACCGGCACAATCCGGTAAAATGGGTCCGGTACCTCCTAGTTAACCTAACGTAGCTAAGAGTAACAAAATCCTTAACTTGTCCAAGTTGGCCGCTACGGGCATAGTTTCCAGAAGCAACCACAGAAGAAACTGACCGCAACTTTATCCCTGTAGTATGAAACTGGACAGACCTAACTCCTGTCACTGTGCAAACTTATGCTGTGCGTCAACGTATTCGATCTTTCGCCCAAGTTAGAACCCCACGACCACCCATGCATGTGTGTGTCTTTTCGAAAAAATATTTAGAACAAAATTTAGACAAGAGATAAAAAAGGGAAAAAAGAGACCTTAGAAGATGTGCTCTGACTTTATACATATGGATGCCACGTTAGCGATGACAATTTTACTCTTCACCTATGTGTGCTTACCCTATTTGACTCTTAATGAGGGACGGGTGGGAATTGGTTGCCATTGCCAGTGCCGATGCAGGTGGGGGAGGAGTTTTTCTCCCCCTGCGTTTAAATGGGACAGGTGGCCGATTGGGAGAAATCATTTACCCATTAATTTCTTTAATTTATACAATATATATATAAATTTTAATATATATTACATATATTAGTAATATAATGTTTATATATATGTATATATTATTTTATTAATATTAGTTAGAATATCAATTTATAATTAAGCTATTTTTTAATTACCATTAGATCATATTTATATTAAAATTATACAAATAAAATTTTTAATTATTATATTTCAATATTAGTTATAATTAATACTCTTTCTGTTCTAAAAAAATAATTCACTTTTGATTTGACTTAACATTTATAAATTATAAAATACAATACACTTAATGTATCATTAAATGTATATTTTTACATTTTTTTCTTACTTTTTAACTTAGATTTACATTATCATTATTAGTAAAAGTAATATACGAATTTTACAATAAAAGTAAACTCCTTTTTTGGGACAAAGAAAATTCTTAAAATCGGACTCTTTTTTTTTTTTTGGCATGGAGGGAGTATTATTTACTATTTGTTCTCTATTAATTATAAATTATTATTTATTCTTCATAATTTTTTTCATTATAGTGTATTATTAGTATTTGTAGTTTATTATTTAGTATTTATGTGTCATTATTAATTTGAGATATATAGTTTTTTATTTATTTTAAATTTTATTATGTTAAAAAAGAATTAAAACGTCATAATTCATGTGCCATTATAATCATGTGTATGCTCATTATAAAATGTATTACAACCAACAACATTTATATTTATAAAATTAAAAAAAAAATTATTAAAATGGAGCACTCGGGAGGGAGGTGGGGCGGGGCAGGGTGAGACCGGTGGAAGAGAGACAATTATAAGGGTAAAAGTTTTATAAATAGAGTGGGTGACACGGAAGACTCCCTCACGCTAAACTCGCCCCGTTTCCATTTTTATAAGTGATAAGCATATACAAATTTTTCTTTCTTTTTTTCAAATAAAACTACTAATTAAAAGAATTCAATTACAATTTGGAGAGAAAACAAGATAAATAGTAAAATCCACAGCCTTCTGTTAGATCATTATTGCATCAGATCTCCTATTATATTTTTTGTATGTGAGTTTATGTTATACGCTCCAATAAATTAGTATATATCTTGTAATTTATATTAACATATATATTATCAATATCTACTATCATCCTAGTTTATTTTAATATCAAAATTTCTTATTTTTTTGTATTAACTCAATATTTTAATAAAATTTTATAATATTTTTTTATTTTTTCTACTCTATAATCTAAAATAAATATACCTAATAACGAAAAAGTGAACTCTTAGCATTAAAATTTATTACTCCCCGTGACTCATAAAAAGAGTTCACTTTTGATTTGATATAACTTTTTTGAATTACAAGATACAACACATTTAATACGCAATTTATGTATACTTTTATATTTTTATCCTTATTTTTTAATGTGGGTTATATATTATCATTATTAATAAGAGTAATATAAAGCTATGTTTGGTTGGGCCATTTTGGTCATTTTTTTCCAGCCCGCCATATTTTGTTTGGGTAGCCTATGTGTTGCTAAAATTCAAGTGCCCAAAAATAATCAAAAAAAATTGAAACAAAAAATAGAGCTTCTTGCTGTTTGGATAGCTCAGAACACATGCAAAGGTTAATTGTCCCAAAACCATATGTTCTCAATAAAAAGAAAAAAAAAATGACGGAGCAAAAGAAAATAAACTCTTAATTGTCGAATATAATTTACAGCTAACATTAGAATATTACATATGAAGTAAATATGAATATAATTATGGTATTGAATAGTCCATGCAAAAAACATCATCTATATTTTATTGCACTTATAAATTGCATAAAATTATGTTTAATTATCAATGTAATTATGAATATTGAATTTTTTAATGTAAATATTATGTTGTTGACTCGGCATATAGAAAGATTCCTTGTTTTCTTGCACCGTACCATGGTCAAAGATATTATTTATGTGATTTAATGGAAGTAGCAAAGGTCCTATACCATGGAAAGAACTATTTAATCGTGGTCATTCCTCAATGAGAAATATAATTAAATGGACTTTTGGTGTCCTAAAGAAAAAATTTCCCATATTAAATGGGTCAATGCAAAAATATATGATGGTTAGGCAAACATCTATAGTAATTTCATGTTGTGTATTGCATCACTTTATTAGAGAGTAATTATCTAATGATGCATATTTTTTGGAGCACCAACACGAACACATGATTATCAATCATGATGGATTGTCATTAATTCTTCATTTGGACACTTCCACTAAAGGAGTAGGTTAGTGGAATGAATTTTGAAATCAAATTGCAATGCATATGTGGAATTATTGTACTTGAATAAAAGTGGTAATTGTAACCTTTTTTGGATATTATCGTTTGTGATATAGTACTTATTTCATTATTGTGAGATTAGTTATGTGTGAATAATTCAAAATCAAATAAATTTCATATAAATTCATGTATTATTAATATATATTTATGAATTTTAAATTTGGTGTTCACACTCAATAGAAGGAAAAAAAACACATGTGTTTTCCCAATTTTATTAAAATAATATAAAATGAAAACTTACACATTCTATCTTATGCTTGGATAGAAATAATATGTTGAACTTATTTTTAACTAAGTAATAAAAAAATTCCCTCCAAAACAAAAATAGGTCAACAAAAATTCCCTCTCCTTTTATCAAACTGAAAATGAAAAAATGGCTAACCAAACATAGTCTAAAATTTTCACACAAAAAGTGAACCTTTTTTTCAAAACGAAGAAATTTTTTTAAAACTTCTCTTTTTTTTTGGATGGAGGAAATATAATGAAAATAAACATTAATGTTATAAATATTAACACAAATTATACGATCTATGTCAACTTATTAAAGTGTGCAAGATAGAATAACATATAAAAAGTATTACAACAGATCCTTTGTGGATAATCATGCACTTTATTACTGTACAACGTTTGATCTTTGGCAAGCAAACTCTATTTTTACTAGAAAGGCCGCAGAGGCCATTGTTTTTTCATTTTTATTATCACATGCATGCCAACATATTTGTCTTGTTCGTTTTTGTTTTGGAGTAGGACATCAATGAAACCAAATTAATACTTTAATGTATTTAATAGCATTATTTTAAAATTAACGTATAGGAAAAAGTTCAGCAATTATGCATAGATTAAGAATAATTAAGGTTCAGTTCCTTAAATTAATGGAAATGTTTCAGCATTTTGATTATAGTCGTTAGATCAATGATAATAGAATTATAACTGTTAGATTTAATAGGTTGTAAATTTTAAATAGAATTGAATACATGTATACAATATTTTTTTATAAAAATTGATTACATGCTAACTAATTCAATATCACTTCCCGTGTGATTGATTTATTCATCATGTTTTATTTGAAAGTTTTGAAACAACTTTTTCAAAACTGATTTATTCAAATGTAACTTTTTCAAAGTGATTTTAGTCTTCATGCTTCTTGAAGTATTTTGTTCCTGAATTGTATAGAATTATACAACGGAAGGTTTTGCCATTTGTGGGACTTTTCCGCTTTACTTGCTTCGTGGGTTATAGTATTAATACACTATCGATTCTGGAAAAAAAAAAAACTCTATTTTTACTCATTTTAGGTCCTCAAACTAAAATCCTGTTTGTCTTTTCAAATGTAACTTTATCACATGCATGCTAACATATTTGTCTTGTTCGTTTTTGTTTTGGAGTAGGACATCAATGAAACCAAATTAATAATTTAATGTATTTAATAGCATTATTTTAAAATTAACGTATAGGAAAAAGTTCAGCAATTATGCATAGATTAAGAATAACTAAGGTTCAGTTCCTTAAATTAATGGAAATGTTTCAGCATTTTGATTATATTCGTTAGATCAATGATAATAGAATTATAACTGTTAGATTTAATAGGTTGTAAATTTTAAATAGAATTGAATACATGTATACAATATTTTTTTATAAAAATTGATTACATGCTAACTAATTCAATATCACTTCCCGTGTGATTGATTTATTCATCATGTTTTATTTGAAAGTTTTGAAACAACCATACAACAACAAACTGATCCACATCAAAGTGATTTTAGTCTTCATGCTTCTTGAAGTATTTTGTTCCTGAATTGTATAGAATTATACAACGGAAGCAAATTTTTGTATTTAACGGTTGCTTTTATACGAAAGATTTATTGCTTTTATGTGTTGATTCTACGAAAGAGTTTTAGTAGAAGGGGATAATTTTTACTTTATATTTTAATATTAGTTTTTTTTTTTTGGCATTTTTGGGCAATGAAAGAAAAGGCATCCCAATAGCTTAATGTGATTTGGGTCAAGCTGGCCTAAAGGATTACTCTGTTTTTTTGGCTCTATTTTTCCTATTTAATTGGGAAATTGCTTAATGTGGTGTTAAATTTGTTGTAGGTATGTGCTTTCTCCTGTTTGTCAGTACTAAGAAATAAGAAATAATAATGTACTTAGTTTTTTAATACTCTCTCTGTCTTAAAAACAGACTATATTTTTTATTTAATATAACTTTTTTTAAAATTATAAAATACAACACATTTAAAACACAATTAAATGCATAGTATTATATTTTATCATAAGTTTTTAATTTGGGTTATATATTATTATTATTAGTGAGGGTAGTAGAAGAATTTTACACTTTTTTGTTATCAATGAATTTTTTAAATTGATTTTTTTTTTTCGGAGGGAGGGAGTAACAAAAGATTGAGCAATTAGTAAAATTATGTTTCGCAGGTATAAATTTTTACTTTTTAAAGATAATTCTATGTTTCCTAGGTTTATTTATTTATTTATTTATTTTAAGATAATCCTATTCTATTATGTGTCTCACACAATGTAAGGTGAGACTTCAATAATAACTATATTAGAAACCTCACACAATGTACAATATGGGAGTCTCGTCTCACACAATGTACAATGTGGGGTGAGACGTCCAAGAGTTAGGAAAGATGAGGGGAAAAAGATTTTAGAGGTGGGGTTCAAACTCCTGACCTCTTAACCCCAATACATACTGGGTGGCCATTGGAACAAACTTAGTGATTAGGTGTAAATTTTGAATCTGCTATATATGTTTAGATTTTGTGTATCTTTTTGTCCTTGTTGGCTGCTGCTGTATCAGTAAAACTAAGGAAAACAATTTTTTTATTTAGTTCCACTACAACATTATACATGTACTTTTTCTATTGCAAGAAAGCCAAAAAAGTTACGTAATTTGTATCCTAACGCTATTAATATAAATCATCACAATTTTTCTACAATCAATCAAATCTTATCACAAAAATTAGGGAGAAAACGTTACATCATGACCAATTAATAAACCATCAATAACATTCATTAATAACCCCTCTTATTCTAAAGTGTGGAGAAACAAAATATTCCTTCAGTTAAGAAAAAAAAAAGTTCATTTTAAAAAATTATTTTTGTCCTAAAAAAGGAGTTCACATTTGGAATGAAATTTTTATATTATCTTTACTGAAATAATAATGTATAATTTAAATTAAAAAATAAAAATAAAAAGATATATTTAATGACATATTAAATATGTTATATTTTATAATTTTAAAAAATATTAAATTAAAAATGTACTGTTTTTTTGGGAGTGAAGGAATATCAATTTTTTTCTAAATGAGTGTGAAAATGATCTGAACCCAATACCTTGGTAAATATATTTGCTAGCAGGTCTATATCTTTGGATTGTATGCTTCGGGGAACAAAATGACAAAATCCATCCCTTCCATATCTTTGATGCTTCCCATATTTATGGAGTAGTGGATTTGCTCCAATATGAAAAAAAAAAGAAGAAGAAAGCTTGATTGTCATAAAATAATTGGCTAGGTTGAGGATAACAAATTGTGAGATCTGGAAGTAATTACGTTGGCAGCCAAATCATCTCGCTTGTCACTATCACCATTGCTTTGTTGGATTTTATATTGATTCTCCATTAACTTTGGGATACATAATAATACCTTGTGATGGAGCAAGGAGTTGTAGGACGTGCACCAATCCAAACCACAGTATCCCATGAGTTATTGATCAATATCACGTGAGAATGACACATCTTGTCTTGTCCTGAAGCACTTCTGATATTATGCATTGCCTTCAATTCCTCTTCAAAATATCAATTGCATATGAAATATCTAGTAGGGTAACGGTGGATCTAAGAGTCCCACCAACAAGTTGTAATGAGGTGACATGATTGATATATTCCTGATATTTGGTTTTTGATTGTACAAAATAATTTTTTATAATATAGTTTAGATTGGAATTTAGTATAAAATATTGATATAGTCTATTTTTTTTTTCTCTAGTCTAATATTTTTCTTTGGGTCGCACCGTTTTTGGTGTGGAGAAAAGTGCTGGTCACCTTGCCCATTTTTTCTCTCATCACACACTTATAGGGGTGACAACGGTGCGAAAATGGTACGATTTTCTCACTGTTTTCGTTTTTCATTTTTTTTTGTAACATAGGTACTGACGTTAATCGGCTTTTGGATACCTCGTAAGGGAGGATACATTGAGACGTATTATGGACATTTCTTTATTGCTGGACTTCGAAGCTAGTGACGTTTCGTAGTGCTATCGGTGAGGCTTCCCTACGGCAAGGTTTTGGTGTCCCAGGTTGGGAGGATGGTCAAGTACGTTAATACACAGCGTAAGTCCGTGCAGAGACAGGAGTTAAGTCCGTCCAATTCCATGATACAGGGGTAAAGCTACGCGGTCAGTTTCTTCTGCTGCTGTTTCAGGGAGTTGTGCCAATAGCAGCAATCTTGTACAAGTTAGGGTTTTTGTTGCTTTTGTTGTTCTTAACTACATTAAGTTAGCTAAGAGGTATTGGGTCCATTTTACTGGGTTGTGCGATCCTCTTTGATAGGGTTTCTGCTTCAACCAACTCCAACTGCATTTAGGTTAGTTGAATTAGAGATAATCCTTCAATGGACCCTTTCTGTACTCATTAACTTTTTTATGAAAATTAATACACAACGTTTGGCAAAAAAAAAAAAAAGGTAGGAATTTTATTTTTCCTTTTTTGTTTTTTGGCAATTTTGTGACACTATGTTATTTGGAAGTACAATCCACAATATCGATAATTCTAAGAGATAATACAATGCCTTTGGTTGAATGTAAAAAGTCATTTTTTATTTTTTAGTAACGCAATATTATTTGATTGTACAATCATCGGTGTTTGAAGGTCTAAAACAAATTTTTGTCAAGCAGGGTTGATAGGGACTTAGTAGAACGCCACACCAAAAAAATCGTACAATTTTTGTTTTTTTGACAGCACATTCTTTCATGGTAAAAAATGATTTTTCATCTTGAAATTTTTCGAAATGAGGCGATATTACATTGTTTGAATGTATAATATTGGTATTCCATGGTGAAAAACAAATTTTGTCATACGGTTTTCACTGGGATTTGTAACAAAATCATATATAATTATGCTACAATATTTATTTTGTGACTATACATTTTTCAAAGGATATGGTACAATGTAATTGGTTGAAGGTTTAAAATTAGTTTATACATAAATTCTTTGCAACAAGATAATACCATATTATTTGTTAGCGTGGTTCTTGGTTTCTAACTGTACCAAATAAATTTTTGCTATATAGTCTTGATAGAATTTAGTACAAAATTAATATAAAAATGACTGTATAACTTTCCATTTTTGTCGATATCTGATGTGGAATGTATTAGTGCCGCTTTTAAGGATTAATTCGATAGGAAGAAGTTCAAACAGAAAGCAAAACGGTAAGGCGATTAGAATCAGCGGACTGGGTCGATAACACCGTTTTGAACTCAAATTCGACTGTCTAAAGAAATATGGCGTGGGGATCAATACTCATCGCTTTCCCATGACCTTCGATGGACTTCTGCGATTCGAGATCGTTTACTTGGAGTTTTCTAATTTTTTTAGTATTTTCTTATTTTTCGAATTTTATTATATTTTAGGATTTTTATTTGAAGTGTCTTAAACCTAGTAAAACTGTGTTTAGGCTTTTATAAGCTTTGATTTGGAGAAAATCCTCCTGCAGAAACTCTCACTGTGGCCCTTAGCTAGGTAGGATGTAAATCAAGGGATGTGCACGAATTAGGATGTAAATCGAGGGATGTGCACGAATTGACAGAGGCCTGAGGGAGAGAGCGAACAGACCAAACCCTATGACAGACTCCCACAATATTTCAGTGAAAAATCTGCCCCACGCGAGGTTTGAACCTACGTTGCCGGAGGATTTCTTCCCACATCACCTCAGGCTTACCAACTGGCCTATGCTCATGGGGGCAAGGGTTTCGTTGGGATCATTATTCATTATTATTATTATTATTATTTTGAAATTGATTTTTCTAAATATTTCTCTACACTGAATGCTGCGTCAATATCTTTTTCAAGATACATGGTACAATATTATATTGCTATTAAGGACAACATTTTTTTTACAATAAAATTTTTGTTGCAATGTGTCATAAAATCTATATAATATTGATCCATTAATTTTTAAGTTAAATAAAATAAATTGTTGCAATGTGTTTTTCATTGTGATAAAAATTAGTTTTTTATAAAAAAAAAAAAAGCAATTTTTTTTACACAATCCCAATTATAAACGCTCTTTTCATATACATGTAAACTTAAAAAATATTCAAAAAGAATATTATATAGATTTTGAATATTTTATCCATGTGATAGCCAAAAAGAAAATTTTTATTTCTTCCTTAACAAAAGATTTTTATTTTTTTGGATTGCTATTATAGTATAAAAAATAATGTGTTCCCCAAAAAGGGAGTTAAAAAAATACAATTAATAAGTATGGCTACTACGTACGACAAGTCACCCAAATGTGAGAAAAATATTACTACTATAGTACTATGTGTATAATCATTTAAATATAGAGAAGATGTCAATTTTTTATTGGATCTAAATTGACGGCATAATTCCATAAAATTAATGAAAATGACAAGAATTTTCCTAAAAAACAGCTATATAATGATAAATTTATTAAAATTTTTATGTAGTTCATTTAATTATATGATTATAACAATTAGCAGTATTTTGAGATTTAATTACCTTAATATTATTGATTATGATTTATACTATGCCATGTACAATGAAGGTACAATATTTGTTTTCTGATGGTGTGTTATTCATGGGAGATGACACATTATTTTTTATCCTTAAAATTTTCACAATAAGGTCAATCAATCACATTATCCCATTTCCCACTAATAATATAACGTCAAAAACAAAGATTATATATTACTTCATTTTATATGATATCGTGATAAATCCCAACCTAAATTGAATTACAAAAATATTTTTTCCACCATCGAAAACCAAATATTCACTTTCAAATAAAAGTATTACTACTTCAATGCAAAAAATTTAAGGACAAAAAATAATTTCTTATTTTCAACCAATTACATTGTACCACATCTCATTAAATCTATACTGTCAAAATATAAAGATTGTATGTCATTTTATTGTGCATTATGTGGAATCATAGTCTAAATTATGTCGCCAAAAATTCTTTTCGTACTAGTAAAATCAAATATGGTACTAATAAGTAACATGGTGTGACCTTAAAGTGAACAATTTAAGGACAAAAAATAATGTATCATCTCCTATGAATAATTTACCATCAAAAAACAAATGTTGTATTGTCATTATACATGGCATTGTACCAAATCATAACCAACACTTCAGTAGAAACTTTTTTGTGTTTTTTTTTTTTTCAACATCCAAAACTAAGTATCTTATTGATGAAAAAATATGATATCTCATCATCGTGAATTTTTTTTTAACAAAAAATAATTTTGTACCATCAACAAGTTGCATTATCCTTATAAATGTTGAATATGATTTTTTTTTTTTCTGTTGATAAATATGCCAATTATTTATAATAATAGTATTCATAATTTACTTAAGTAATTATACATTCTAATAATTTAATTTTTTTTTTTGAATTAGTATTGATATTTTTTAGTCAAAATATTTAAAACAATAAATGGGGATCAAGTTAAATTATTTTAATTATTTATTTTTATAATTTTTTAATATATACTATTAAGTAAATTTTTTAATATGAAAAATAAAACATGTAAAATATATATGAAAGAAACGTGTAACTGTAGGTGAGTTACAAAATTAATTTTGATAGTAATAAAAATTGGAAAAAAAATCCTACGTATGATTAAATTTTGATTAATTTTATATTACAACTAATTTTATTTTAGAGTAAAATTTAAATTGATAATGAAGAAAATAAAATAAAATAACTTTTGAATTGAATTAATATACTAAAAGTACAAAAAAATAGTTTTAAAGTTACACAAAATTACACTTATATCAAAGTATAACCTGCAACATAAGAGAAACCTGCTGATAAAAGGTTACCCACTACAAAATTATGCAAGGTGTGGAGTGTGTCCAATGATAATTTAAAATTTAATACATGTTAATTTTTTAAGAAAAAATTGATTTGGTTTTTGAAATATATAATTTATATTATTGTATTTATGAGCTATAAAGTTCTTTTTTAGTTAATTTAATACTACTTTATGAAATTATATTGTTAGTTAAAGTATCATGTAACAAGTTTTCTTTTTTTTTAAAAAAAAAAATCTATTAAGTAGATATAAAAATTTGTTTAATATATGTAAATTTAAATAGTAGATATAAAGTTAGTTTGATTAATTGTTTAATTAACACTAACATATTGAAATTAAAATATATTACAACTTTAAATATATATATATATATATATATATATATAACTATTTATTTATTATTATGGTATAAATTGATTTATATAAAAGTATATTTAGTTAATTCAATAAGTAGAAATAATTGAAGCTCATAGTTATAAAATATTTAAATAAGGATATGCAAATGTAGAGTATGATTTTTTTTTCTATGGATAAATATGCCAATTATTTGTAATCATAGTGTTCATAATTTACTTAAATAATTATACATTATAATAATTTTAAATAATGTTTTGAATTAGTATTGATATTTTTTTAGTCAAAATGTTTAAAATAATAAATGGAGATCAAGTTAAATTATTTTAAATATTTATTTCTATAAAATTTTAATATATACTACGAAATAAATTTTTTTAATATGAAAAATAAAATATTTAAGAATATATATAAAAGAAAAATGTAATTGTAGGTGAGTTACAAAATTTATATAGTAATAAAAGTTGAAAAATATCATGTATGATAAAAACAATTTGATTAGTTGTCGATTATAACTAATTGTAGTTGAAAATAAAATTTAAATTGATAATAAATAAAATAAAATAAGAAATTTTTTTAAAGTAAATTAATATGCCAAAAGTATGCAAAAATGGTTTTGAAATTTCATAAAATTACATTTATACTAAGGTGAAACTTGCCACTGGGACTGGGAGGATACTTGTTGACAAAAGATAATGTGTGTCTTAAATATTAATGCTTGAAAATTGTAAAAGTTTGAAATTAATTTAATGGCATCATTCTACAAATTATATAAATTTAGAAGTAATATGTAAAATTAATTTCAATCAGCACCTACCAAAACTAATTCAAATATGTAGATTATATGTGTAGAAAAAAAAAACATAAATACCATATATATTAGGATAAGATAAATATAGATATCATATATATTGATATTAAGATTATATAAATATCACATATATTAAGATAATATCATTTATAAATAACATAAGCGTAAATCCCCTTAGACTGTTTTGCTTTAATAAGTTAACATAACATAATACCATTATATTCATTAATAAAAGTAAGGTGATTGATATATATGTATATATCTATTAGGGTTCAGGGCTAAATTGTTACTTTCTCCATTCTATTAAAAAAAAAAAAGTCTACTTTAAATTTGGCACAAGTTTTTTTAAATTAGAAGGTACAACATATTTTATACACTATTAAATATATAATTTTCTATTTTTATCTTTACGTTTTAATTTGAATTATACATTATCATTACTAATAAGAATAAACCGAAAATTTCATACAAAATTTGAACGTATTTTTTTTTGGGACAAAATTATTTAATTGAACTTTTTTTTCCTAGAGTGGAAAAAATATTATATATATATATATATATACGGTTTTATTAGTTTATTCAGTTTTTTTATTCAACTTCGTCGGTTTAACTGAAACCTTTTTTAATAAACACAAACACCAAACTGAAGTATACATAAGAATTTGAATTCGATTAGAAACCGAATAGAGAGTTTTTTTTTTTCGAAAAACGATAGTATATTAACAAGTGGCTAATTGAGCTTTGTGTAGTTGGTATCTAACCGAACCCACAAAGACAAAGGAGCCCACAAAGGGGCAAAAGCCCGCACTAAACGGGAAAAACCCACACAAAACAGGAAGAAGGCCGTACAAGACGGCAGGTACAAAAGTACAAAAGCCCGAACATATGCTATATCGGGTCACTAATACTATACAAACGTGACTCTACACATCTCACGTGGCCCACTACCAATAGCTATTAGTGATAGAAATTAGAACTAAATTTCTAACTATCACCGCAAGTCGTAGTGTGGAATCCAACCTGCATACATAGAATAGCGACGCCACCCAACCACTGCCGCAAGCTTAGAGAGTCAGACAGCGCAGTTACAACCGTATGAAGAGACTATAGAACCTGAAAAAAAAAAAAAAACTGTTCATGAATAGTAAAAACTGTTCATGAACGTTAAAAATTTGAAAATTTTACTGTGCGATGAACAGTAAAAAAAACTATGTTCATGAACAGTAAAAACTGTTTATGAACGTTAAAATTTTGAAAATTTTACTGTGCGATAAGCGAAATATCGCTTCATCGACAAAGAAATTTTCGCACTGCTGCACTAAAAATCGCTTGCAGAATAAAGAAAATTGTAAAAACAACGGCCTCTGGCCTCTTTTTTCTTAAAACCGAATAGAGAGTTGATTGAACCAAAACCAGAAGTTTCGGTTTGGCTTAGTTGTCAGTTTGAACCGAGCTGTGCATAGGCTATGTTTTGATTGTGATTTATTTGAAAAACTTTGTATTAAAATGTGTGAAAAATTTGGTGAAAATTTTTTGTAAGGAAATAAAAAGTGTATTAGAAAGATTTTTTTTTTTAAAATTGTGTGAGAAGTATTTAGAAGAAAATTTTGAATTTTAAAATACAAAGATTTTTAGATATTTTATTTGTTTTGTGAGAAAAAAATTAAATACTACCCAAGAATAGCATAGCCATAGACTTAGTTTGGAAGAATTCAAAACTTTAACCTCCCCAGCTGTCCCGTGCTTAGAGAGGGTTAAACAAAGTCTCCTTTTTGGATTGTCTAACAAAGTACAATCATTAGGGTTTTGCTGACTGGATATGAAAAAGCCCCCCTTGTTATGTTTCTCCCTTTTGCTTCTTCCATATATTTCAGTTTTAGGCTCCTTTGGGATTTCATAATTTTTAAGACCCAAAACTCTCAAACTTCTATGGCAATTGAATTGACCTTTAGGGGAAGGAAATGGAGATTCACATTTCCCTTTGCAAAGAATTCCATATGGATGGGACGATTTGAGGAGAAAGACCTTTTTTTTAAAAAAACAACAATTCCCCTCCGATTAATCAAGAGACTAAACAATGAATTTAATATAAGTAGATTGTCACGTAATCAACAATAAAACAATATAAACTTTACGTTTGAGTCATGACTTTGAGAATAAAAAACTTTGCTATATATGTCTATGTGAAAAGAAAAGAGCCAAAATTATAATAGGAAAAAGGGAAGCCTAATTAACCTTGTGAGTGTGAAGGCTTGAAAGGAAAAAAGGATAAGAATGCCTTTTGCTTTCTTTTTTGAATGCTTGCTTTCTTTGCCTCTTTTTTTGCTTGCTCTCCAAAGGTAATATTTTGAATCTTTTCCTTCTTTCTCTTCTTTAGCCGTGCCTATTTTATAGAAGTCCCTGAGGTTTTAATTTTTTTTTATTTAAAGCCCAAAAGTTAGGCTTCCCACCGTCTATATTTTATCCCACATTCTACCTGTAATATTTTTAATTACCAAAAATAATTTTTTTGGGAAAAAATTAAATGAAATATATATATATATGAGATCTTTTCAGATCCCAAAAAGTTATTTACACTTTTCCTTAGATCGATGGATGATAAAAATATGCCATCTGTGTACGAAAAGATGCCACGAGTCAAAAGATTTGTGTCCATAATTACACGTGGTTACTTGTACTAGCTTTAAAAAGGTTTTCTCTGTACTTTGAACTGTATTTAAAGTTAGATGAAAGGGACAGCTCAAGTTGATTCACAAATAATTGATCAATGCCTTAATGACAAAGTACCCTCTTCAACTATATACTTTTTCTCATATTACCCTCTTGTTAATTAATTATACAACTTACCTTCCTAAACCTTTAAGCTTTTTTGCAATGTGATTCAATTATTCCAGAAAAGCCCAACTGAAACATTATTTTGGCTACTTAGACATGCATAATGGTAAGGTGGAACAGGCAATTACATGCACTCCTTGATGTATGTATTTATATAGTCTATGAGACTTTATTTAGTTTTAAATTCCATTAAAACTAATTATCCTGCATGTAAGTATTAAGTCATGTGATTCTTCATCATTTTAATATAAAAGATTAGTCAATCAAATAATAAATAGTAAATTAAATGATTTGAAAATAAATGAATTATTAGTCATGTAATACTGATTATTTAATTACTTCGCACTAAAATAAGAACAAATTAATCTACAAATTCATTAATTGTAATGAGAAGGTGAAGGTAACTCTCCCTAATCTCATGTGCATTGCACGTAACGAAAATTACACATTTCATTTGATCCGTATGGATTGACGGGTGTGGCATTAGGTGATAGTTAAAGGTTACGAGGCTGATTAGCTCAATAAAACAATGAGGGAGGCCATGGGACAAATAAATCTTATTTGAGGGCGCATTGATTTCATCGTTGTTTCAGATAAGACAATTCTTTGTGCTTACTTCATTAACCACTTGGGAGTTGAGGGTTGAGAGGGGCATTGATGAGAGTGATTTAACAATTGAGAAAAAAGGGACTGCTACACTTTCAGATAGTTTTTTCGTTTTGTTTTGTTTTAAAATTTGGACGGAAAGCGAATTGATTAATTTATGAAGTGAATAGTTAAACCATCGTATCAATTGGACCCCTCTTGGGAATTGGGTCTATGTCATGGTGACATCATAAATATACTAATGGTAATGATGCACAACCCACAAATGAGAATGCTACTCACGAATGGGGTGAATCTTCTACAAAGATTCAAAATTCTTGGACCCAAAGCGGTGCAGTGAATTCTTAAGCTTTGCTTGTCTAATGATTTGACTTGCAAGAAAGATGTTGGAAAATTTCTCAAAAAAGTGCATATTGGATTCGATTTTATTACAACGGTGTATATGTATTTTACACAATGTGAATTAAAACTCTTCTTTTTGTTAACTAGGAAGAAGTGAGGATGACGAGGAGGAAAAATGTCAAAGAGAAATTTGGCCCCAACAATGGTTGAGTAACTGCAAGGGCAAGCCCAGCTAAAAAAAAAAATCAAAAATTTTAATAAATCTGCAAAATTTTTGAAATTTTATTATAAAGGACGTTAAAATAATTTTAGAGTAATAATATTTATAATACAAATTTGTAATGAATACTCATAATGATTAATGTAATATCTAAGTAACAAAATAATAATATATGATCAAAATAATTATTGTCTAATGATTTCTATTATGTACGCATCAAGTTATTTATTGAATTTTTTTTCATATATATCATCACTCATAATTTTTATATTATAATTTATCAGTTACAATGGTAATCCTAATCTAACAACTATTTCATTTTCTACCACATCAAATTTAGTACCATTTCTACCCATTTTTTATTCATCAACACCGACCGCCATGCAATGGCTTCAAGTTTATTCCTCACTACCACCGTGCTAGTTATTATTGCCTAGGTCACCTTTCTTCCAATCTTAATTACTTCCAAAAACTCTCCTTTTTCACTAGCACTAATTTATTTTTACGATAACTCATGCTATGAATTTATTTGAGTGTTGCTCATTATGTATTAATCGCATACAAGAATGTATTAACTTTTCTATAAAATATTCAAATGCAATAAATGTGTAATGTGTTAATTAGAATGTACTAACTGTGTGAGGAAATATGCTCAATTGATCTATATAATGTTCAATAATGTGAAAGAAATGAGATAACCCCCAAAATGGTCCCTTACACATTGACAAATGATCACTTTAGTCTATCACTTTTAAAACAGGAACAAATGATTTCTCACATTTTATGAACATACCTTTTTGGTGATCCGTTACTATTCTGTCACTATTCTGACACTATTATGTTACTATTCTGACAGAAAAACAAACGGAATAGTGATAAAGGACCAAAAGGATACATTCATGAATTGTAAAAAACCATTTGTTTCCGTTTTAAAAGTAAGAGATTAAAAAAATCATTCGTCGATATGTGAATGACTATTTTAGGGGTTATCTCGAAAGAAATTCCAAAGCTTATGGTTTGTAAGTTTTCTAAAAAATCATGCAAAAAATAATGGATATACACTAGCCCATTTTAAAACAAGAATCAATACTATTTTATAACCCACCGAGAAGAATGATCATATCATATGTGAATGTGCTACAATTATAAAATACTTATACAAAAAATGTATGCATTGGTAGGTATATAGTAATTGTGTGCCAACCATTGTACTAAATTTGCACTAGTGAAGGAGGGAGAGTCCTTAGTGGGTAATATAAGTCAATACATTTTAAGGTATGAAGAAAGTCATTTAGAGTGGATGCAAACTCACAATGCATGATAGGAATAATTTGAGGGGATTAAAGAAGAAATTGGCGGTGAACTGGTGATAGTAATAAAATTGAGGGAATTAAGAGATTGGCGGTGGTGAAAATATCATTGGGAGAGGAGATTGGTGGTGTAGAGAAGAGAAGATTGGTGGGAGCAATAATCTTGATAGTAGAGATTAGTGGTGTAAGGGGGAGATGACTAATGGATTAGAAGAAACTAAAGGAATTGAAGATGGGAGTGGTGGGGGGTGACGAGGACATTAGTTATCACATCAATATTTCTGAAAATTTGGGTGGAGAAAAAAGAAGATATTCCCTTGTCCAAAAAAATAAACACAATCGAACATATATATAATTTTTTATTAATTATTAATTACAACACATAAATGCACTAACTAAATATATAATATTATATTTTTATCTTTATTTTTTAATTGTGGATACCCATAATTATTATTAGTAATGATATTTTAAAATTTTGGTTTAAAATTCAAAATTTTTTTTGGATATAAAAAAAATTTTAAAAGTGAATTTTTTTTTTGGAACGAAAAGAGTATTTATAACCTTAAAAATAAAGGAAAAAGTGAAAGGGAACAATGAGTTAACTGTTAAGAAATTTATAATGTACTCAAAATACTCAATTTCACCCTCGTGTGGAAGGAAAAAAAAAACAGAAGGAAAACCTATATTACTTAAAATACTCAATCACACACTCAAAAGTACACTTTTTTATTTTTTGGAATAACCTATATTTATTATTACAGCAATCCTATGTTATTTGCATGGACAAGGTTAACAAGGAAGAGAGAAAGGAAAATAATAACATAATTTACTACTATAATATATAATTAATGAAATTTGAATTTTCAATCTGTAATAATAAACCAGTTTATCCGCTTGATTCATTATTTATTTTTGAGATGATTTAGAAAATAACATAAATAACATAATCAGATAAATTTAAAATCTTTTAGATTTAGATTTTTAGTTTTAAAATCCAAACCACCACAAAATAACTTTATTAAAAAACACATAGAAACCAAAAACAACAATTAAGTGAACTTGGGCTAAAAGTTCCAATGCAAATTAGCCCTAAACCCTCCCCTAACCGAAAGCTCATGTGGATTTTAATTTAAGGAAAGACTTTTTTTGATAAGGAATTTATAACTTTCATTAATTTAATATTTTAAATGAATGAATTTTGTATCAATTTTGAATCAATAGTAAAAAAATACTAGCGAATTGAAACCATTAATTACTTCTTCTATCCTAAAAAAGTTCACTTTCTTTTTTTCTTTTTTTTTTTTGTCTCAAAAACAGTCTATTTTTAAATAAAATTCCTATATTATCCTTACTGATAATATTTATATATAACTCATAATTAAAAATTAAAAACAAAAATAAATATACATACAGTTGTTGATACATTAAATTTATTATATCTTATTATAAAAATAAGTTATATGCTCTTTTTTTATTCGAAATGGAAGAGTTATATAACAAGGTATACAATATTTGAGCATTTATGAATTTCAAAAATAGGGCTAACTGATCCAACTCACATTGGTCCTAGTGTCCAGGTGGTTTGGCTAATAGCGGGCCAAGAAATATTGAATGGTGATGTGAGTGGAGTTTTTCAAAAAATAAAAATAACCTCTGATTTTTTCCAAATGTAAAGAACTTTTGAAATAACTAATAAATTACAATCCTACTGTAACGCAATTGGTGCATTATTTGGTTTCATTATCATAAAACGGGCCCAAAATTGATTTGTTTTCACAATGTAAAATCTATGTTGAATCACCATTTATGAAGATTACTAAAGGATTTGAATCTTTACCTATTAACTAATTTCTTAACACTTGAGTTGATCTTAAAAAAATACCACTTCTTCATAAATTAATTTTGAATTGAGATCTTTTAGCTCAACTTTATTTGAGTTTTATTGAAGGGGCAATCTCATTTTTTACCTTGAATTGGTCAAAATATGCGAAATTTTTTACTTTATACGAAAGATTAGATCTAGTAACTGGAAAATTGGAATTAACATAGCATAGAAGGATGAGAGATCAGAAGTAGCATAATATTGGGAGATGGAGTGAATGATGGATACCAAATTGCATGTATTTTCAGTGGATTTTTCATTCACGAGTTTAACTAGAAAAAATCCGTCTCATTAGTCTGTATGCTTGAGATCCAAATCTTTGTAAAATTAACCAAGCAACAGATGGGACTTTGGGTGAGCATTTCAGAACCAAATTCAACCAAATACTTTTACATACACACAGAATTTTTAAAAAAAAAATTACAAAATTAGCATCGACGAATTGCTGTTTTCAATAAATCTCATCCTCCTAGATCATAGATGAATAATCTGATTACTTGAGCCTTGAACAACTTGGGAAATGCACCTACATAACCGTAAAATCCTCATATACCCAGCTCTTGTATTTTTAACAGCATCTATGATTTCATCAGTGATAGGTTCAACCAATGCATTATTCCTCCCAAAAGAAGCTGTTACCTGTGCCGGAAGGATCTCTGATGGATAGATCCCTCTGGAAGCAATTGTAAGTGAAGTGAGTACACTGAACTATGGGAAAAGCGCAAATGACAGAAGTACATTTGTAAAGAAGTTTATCATAGTAAAAATGATGACTGATTATGTTAGAAAGGATATTTCATAACACAATTAACACAAGAAATGGAGATTTGATTTCTCAATCAAAGTGGATGCATGGCTACAATGTTATGCCATACTATCATCATAATACATTTCGTACAAGTGTAAAAGGCAGAACGATTATAAGAACGTACCGAGTCAAACATGACATGTCAAGAATCAAAGAAACTTTTTTCCCACGCTTTAAACAGAAGAAACAAAGATGTAAATTCAGCTGCCCAGCTGCAGGCCAAAACACATTTGTTAGTTCTTGACAGATGCATATCTCACAAGTCTGACAAGATCATTGGAATCTGACTAAAATGTGCACGGTGGACAGATCACCTTAAAAAATAAGAAAATTTAATATAACAATTTCAAAACTAACACACAACTAGTGATGCTTATCTATAAAACAATTGAAAATGCCCAACCTTGAAAATTCAGGATTGCTATTTTTTTTACGTTTAACTAGCTTCAATGTTTTCCCCAAACTTCCATGTCCACCCTTCCAAGGTAAATGGGATTATTAACACTCTGACAACTTAGCAAATAAGACAATTTTACAAGGTGTTAAATGATTTTTTGAACAGTGAATCCTTGCGCAAACACTGACAGCCAAATAATCTTTTCATCCTTTTTTTTTTTTTGTCATTCCAACAAATGATGGCAACTTTTCAAGGTTTCCTCAAGAATAACATCCTTCGAACTTTTCTCATCCTTTAAACAATTAGCAGGCAACATTAGAGAAGATTTGTTGAATGGAAAAAGTTTTCCTCCAGAATAATGTAATTACAGAGTCAACCTTTGTCATCCTAACAAATGATGGCAATCTTTCAAGGTTTCTCATCCTTTGAACAATTACCAGGCAACATTAAAGAAGATTCGCTGAATGGAGAAGTCCTTAAGAATAACATACTTCAAAAGAGTTCCTCAAAATTTTTCGTTATTTCCTCGTCAAAAATATAAATTTTCCACTCTAATCCTTATGAATAAGTAGGCAACGCCAATGAAGATTTACTAACAGCATACATCTATTATCCAAAAAACTATATCTACTCATTTGTCAAATTGTGATCTCAAATTTTCCAGTAGTTCAAAATTGCCAATGATGCGGGGATAGAAGATACTGCACAAAAGCCACTAGAAAGAAATAACCGATGAAAAATAAAATCAAAGTTTCAAAATTCATTGACCAAATGATCGCACGAGGTGTCAGACTTCACACTAGTATCCTGAAGCAAAGTTATTAAAATACTAAAGAACTACATGGTACCTAATGGACAATGAAAAGTTGATTGAGTCAAACTCCGAAGCTCCATCCGAGCCAACTGTAGTTCGCGAACCACATCCACCAAATTACCAATAAGTGAACTTGTAACCTACAAATGCATGCCCAATGAGAGCAGCAATATTGATGAAGTGTACAGTTCTAGAGTATATTATGAAGCCTAAAATGTACTATCTGAACTTCAAGCATCTCATTTGATATGTATTAATTCCAATCAGAACTAAAAATATAAAAAAAAGTTCACAATAACAATAACATGAAGGTGCATATGACAAAGCAGCAATTACTGAAGAATCTGCATTCCAAAGAGGTTATGTTTATAGCTGAGATGAATTCTATTCATTTGAAAACTAATAGTTCCAAACGGGCTAATACTTACACCGAGATCTGAATGAGAAGATTGCCTATTAAAATCCTTTGAAATTTGTTGCATTTAACAATTAATGCATAGTCGGAGTTGTATTGTTTTCTAGGATCTTCATGAACACTTTGCATTCACAGGTCAGAGATGAGGACAAGAATTAAAATGAAAAATTTACTTACTTGTGTTTCTCGTGCCAGACATTTTGAACCAATATACTTCTGAGTGGTCTCAGCATTTAAGACAAATGAAAATGCTTTGCAAACATCCATATTTGGGAAGTTCTACTATGCCCAAAGAAAAAAACAAAAGCAATTAACTCAGGTGAACTCGAGATGATAGTAGAGTAGAGAGCTGACGCAAAAATGACTTACCTTCATAATGTTTACATCATCCAATTTATTGCTGATGACAATGCTTGAGGCAGGACAGCCGGTAAATTTAAAACTATATCAACATTTACGAGAGTTCATCAATCTGGAGCATGCAAAACAATAAAAAAATATCATAAAATTCCCTTCCAATCCTTCCCAACCTTTGAATAATGATATCAAGGTAGTTGAGAGAAACATCATGAAGGTTATCCATACTCTTCACATCTTCAACAGTCCATATCTGACAAAAGCACACAAAGGATGCATCAATACCATATGTCATAGCAAGTATTGAATTCAAAATTGTATTGAAGAAAAGAAGAAACCTGCATGCCCAGACGTATCAACCTCCGACATGACTTCCTCGTCAAATGACCATTAGATAACAAAATACAATCAGAACAGCTTGGTTCTCCCTTAATCTTACAAAAACTCTGAAGTGCTTTGATAAAGTTAACTTTCTTTTTATTCAAAGCTTCTAAGGCCTGCTCCATTGCTGTCACTTTATCACAGGCATCCTGGCATTTAAAAATCTAATTCTCTCAACATACAGTTAAATATTTTTAGATAAGAATATCTACAAAATGCTGATTTGTTTGTACCGCATAAACAGCACAAGCACTAAAATAAGTACACAAACATTTGCAAGAGCAATGGGGACAAAAGGGTATATCTAAGTGATACTCCCATGATCACTACATTCAAAAATGAAGCCAAAACTAAGATTCATTACTGGAACAAATGAAGCAAGCCACACAAATCGCCTCAACATTTAAGCCTCATTTGAAGACAAAGCAAACATGTTAAATTTGTGACTACTATTTCAGAAGCTTCCACTGAAAAGTACAAGGATGAGTATCATTATCATGAGGGAACAAGGGGTAAAAAACTTAAAATGTCCCAACATGCTAGTTCAACTTTAGCTTAATAAGAAGTATCACCAAACCTAAGACACCATCTTCAATAAAACAAAACAACAATCAAAGTTAGCTCAAAACGAAGAAATGCACAAAGCTTCACCAAGCCCAAAAATTTATTGTCTGTGCAAACAATTTTGATACAATATTTGCTCAGTACTGAAAATTTGACAAGCACCCCCCACCCCCGGCGCACACGCACATTGCGTTTTAAAACAAACAGGTGAAGGATGAATGATTCCACCAATAAATAAAGAATAAATGTTAATTAGTAGTTCTAAGACTGGTTCACCACAAGGATGAAGGGTCGGATACATGTGCAATTTTCATCTTTCAACTACAAGACTAAATTCAAGGACAAGCTCAGTTAATGAAATTACTCATTCAAAAGAATTCATCCACTTAAACTATAAAATACTGTCAGTGCTTATGGTGTTAGCACCATCACCACTCATCAGTAAAAATGATGTATCAGAGAGGTGTCTAAAAGCATACACCTCGTAGAAATTAATCCAATGAAAGCAGAAGTGTTGTCCTATTACTTTCAGATAAACATTCGATTGAGTTGTCATTAAACAATTTCATGAACTCAGCAAAAAGGCTGCAAACTCAACCTAGTTATGATAATACCTCATCCCTCTGCCATATACTGTTGAAATTTTGGAGGGCAGCTTGAGTACCTCCCATGAACTTAGGCAAAAAATTCATCTTCAAAGTTTGTATCTCCTGAACTCCAGATCTCAACAGTGGTAATTTTCCCTGTGTATAAAATGAAGTGTCTAGAAAACTTCCATTTCAAAAATCCAGAAAGAAATAAAAACGCTCAAACATACCAATAGCATCTTCTTCTTAGCACACATCAACTGTAATTTTGCCTTTTCATGCATGATTTGATGCAACCGCAACCTTATTTCACCTACTCTACATCATTATTGTTTCAGAACCAACATAGAACAGATCAGAGAAGATTAGATCCGTCACACAGATGTAAGAACAAGAGGAGTCTCCCTTGCTACAAAGAGGGATGCCAAAACTCACCTTTCAGAACGAAGGTCATTACAAACAGAAGTTTTCTGGAAAACAAAAAATGGTAATGCATTAATTCTTTGTCAATGAGAAGGTACACACAAGAGCTTTCAAAAAATCCAAAGAATGTCTAAAAAAAAGGTTCAGAAACTCAATTCTGCAGTCTTGCCAATAATTTTATTTGCTTTGTAGAAAATCTATACTCATGAGCAACCTGACCTGAGGAAAGATTTCATTGCATAGAATCCCATATGTTTTTGACATCTTCAAGTTGAACAAAACATCTTCTAATGAATCAACCTACAATGTGATAAGACGTAATATCAACAAGTGCAAGGAAAAGAAATGCAAAGTTGAAAACAAGAATTAAGATAAAGAGATATGGCACTCAATATAGAAACTACAATTACAATACTGCAATCAACATAGACTTGTAAGTTAAGAAACTCATGTACCACTGAAAAATTTAGCTTATCAATGGAAGAGGGAACCAATCTTTCTGCAGAAAATTTTGAATGTATCTGCAATGCAAAACTTAAAATAAATCAAATTTCTTCTCCTTTCTGTAAGGGATGCAGGAGGACTGGTGAAAAAGATGGTAATAAAAAGCAGAAAGTATACATACATCTGTCCAATGCTTCAATCCATGAGCTAGTGTAATTGTTTCTCCACAATCTTCATTAGGACCTCCAAGTGTTAGGTTATCATGACCAACAACTTTATGAAGTTTGGGGTTCCTCTGTTGAATAGCAACTTCGTTTTGGTGTTCACTGTCATCAAGGGCAAGTACTTCACTTCTTCTTTTCCGAGGAGATTTCAGTTGATTGGATGTCAAAGCAGAAACATCTACCGTGTAATGCATATCTATTTGTTCCCTGCCAATTATTTGAAACTCTTTCTTTGACGCACTTTGTGGCAATGAATCCACTGCATTCTGATACAAAATATTGTGTTAGAACAATCAGTAAAGCTCCCTTTGATATTTAATTAGCCTTTTAAGATTGTTCATAAAGATGGCATCCATCTCAAGGTGATTGAATCTCCTGGGCACAGTAATAAGGTTGGGCAGTTGTGCAATTCACAGAGTGAGAAATGATTCTTCACAAATCTATTACATCCAAACACACACACAATCAAGTGGTTCAAAAATATTAGGCAAGTGAGACAAGAGAGGAAAATAATACTGACCTCCTGAAATGTTGACTCCAAATGGCATCTGTGGACAGATGGTACAACAGAGCTGGACGTGGCAGATTCTGGTTCTCCCCAAGGAAGGTTGCTTGAACACACAGAGAGATGAGTACCGGCTTGCAGGCCCCCATCCACTTTCGTTGTATGTGTAAGATGTGAACCATTCTCCTTTGTAGGAGTTCCAAGGTTTTCAATCATTTCAGAACCACCATGCTTATCAATATCAAGAACACTATTGTTTCTGTCATCCTTTGCACTAACCTCATGTAGATTGGAAGCAGGGTCTTTAACAACGGGTGAACCAAAATCTACTCTTGTGCCCACATAAAAAGGATTCAATCTCTCAAAAGGTGCTGTAGAAAGGTCCACATCAATAGTGTTTCCCTTTAAATCTGAGTTTTGAAGATTCACAAAGTGATCATGTGGTACAAAAACATCAGAGTTCTGGTGTTCTGGTGAAGCCGTCAACTTCTTTTGTGACCACTTTTCTGGAGAAGGAACAAGCCATTCAGGTGTTCCAGTTAATTTTTTCCCCACAATGAATTGAGCAGGTGAAACCCCTTCTGCATTGGACTCTTTAGTCAGATGTACAAGTTCTCTGTCCAGAGGATCCTGGGTATTGCTATTATCAGTGCTGGAGTCATTTATTTGTGCCCCTTTCTTTGGAGAAGCAATTAAAACTTGGCTATCAGTAGATCTGGAAGACGCATCTAGATGTTTGGGCTGGAAACTATCCATCTCTCTCCCCAAGAGGATTTTGAAAGGAGAAGATTTTGAAAATTCTGGTTTAATATTTAGACTCTCAATTTTGGAAGTAAGGGAAGCAGAAAAGGGAGAAGCTTCAAGCAATTTTAGTTTTGAAATGCTTTTCTGTATCAATGATGCACTCTCATAGTTCTTCATTCCTTCTTTGTGCTGAGAAGAACCTCTTTCTTGAGGAGTCATTACTGACATGTTCTTGAGTGGTGAAGCAGTACTTAGAAAAGTTTCCCTTTGCTTGGCAGGTGAGGATATGAATTCAGCAGATGTAAATTCATGTGATCTATCTCTATGAATTTTTGCCCTACCTGATTCTTCGTGCAAAGAACAAACCACCTTTCCATTATTAGTATCATCCATGAAGCCACTCAAATTCTCTCTTGGGGGACAGAAAACATTTCCAAGATCCCTGGGTGACTCCAAAGCAACAATATTGTTAGAATCAGAAATCACACTCAAATTCTTGCTACCTTCAGCTAAAAGTGCATCCAATCCCGGTGAAAGTCTCCCATAGTCATACTTTGAAGGGCTATCCCCAACAAGACTCATATCACTTGAATTGCTATTGCCGCTTCTCTTCCCAGTAGGAGAAGAAGACATGGATAATAGCTTTTTTGGTAGAGTAAGCTCCATGGAACTTCCTGCATTGGGTTGGGCTGATGTTTTCTCCTCAAATGAAAGATGGACTCCTGTTGGAGTCTTCAAGTCAACACCAGATTCTGATCTGGCAAGGCTACGAAAATGCATGGAAAAAGCAGTTGAATCCATGGTAACATCATGATTGTCATCAGAAGCTCCTGAGTCTGACAAACGGTCTGGCCTTATAAAACTGGAAGAAACAGGGCCAAAAAAATCCTCTGCAACAAGACAGGCGAAGAGGAAATTACGTAGGCTAGCATTATAGATAGAGACACAATATAAATATTGGTCAATTATATCTGAAAAACATGGACATGCAAACCATGTACTTCCGAGGAAAATGCCAAAAACAGAGAAAACAAAAAAAAGAAAGCATTGTAATTTTTGAGCATTGTTTGACTGCACAATTTTTAATTCTGGATGTGGTTTCAATGCAATTGTAGTGATATCTCAGGAGATAACGAATGCAGTCTAAGAAGTGTAATTCTTCACATATTAGCATTAAAAAGTGCTAAAAATTGATCTTACATGTAGCTGGGAAGATGTGAATGGACTTTAACATTTACCAAATGACATTAACAAAGTAAAGTGCATTTTTAGTTCTAGCTCAATACTTTGAACAGTAAACATTCATTTGCAAAATCTCTAGGTTTTGTGTCTAACTTTCTGCTAAGAAATGTCACAACTGTTATCTAATAATTATATCTTCAAGAAGACAGGTTAGATCTTCCGTTAAATTTTCTCCCACATCCATCTCTTTCAGTTTCAGTTGAAGGTAAGCCTTGGTACAGTAGTAAAAGTTATTGTCATGTGACCTTGAGCTCAAGGGTTTGAGTTGTGGAAACAGCGTTTTACAGAATATAAGGTAAGGCTGCGTACATCAGACTTCAATGGCCCAACCTTCCCCAGACCCTGCACATGCAGGAGCTTCTATACCTCAGGCTGCCCTTTTTATCCATCTCTTTAAGTTGTGATTTTTGCTAAATGTATCCTCTCCAAAAGAAGATTTCTTCACCTTTTGCCTCCATCTTTATGGGGGTTTTAGAGATATATCAATCATCTTAAATGCTTTTTAGATTTAGTAAATTATCTTTTCAAGTCTTCCTGTCAACCAAGCTTTCTTTCGATCTATGAAACCTTGTTAAAGCATTGTTTTACACTAGATTTCTTTAGAACGAAATGTCAAGAGACTTTAAATGAAATGTATAAGGTTATTCTGCTTCAAATAAATCCTAGTAATTGCAACCTAAATGATGAGGACAACGCGTGTCACCTTCAAAACGCAATCACCCTTGTAGAAAGAAACTAAAAGCTGCACTGATATAGATTTTATCCATTCCACATGCAGAGAAGGACAAAAATATGGATAGCAAAAGATGTCCCCATTTCAGTAAAGAAGATTTTTTCTTAGAACATTCATTTATTCTATATTCATTCCTAACTATATCAAAATTGACTTTCAACTTTCAGAATCAAGGTTTCTTGCAAGTAGGTCTCTGAAGAACAGATTCTATTGATTATGAAATCAGTCCAGAGCTTTAACTTTCTGTCATAATAAACAAAAATGTTCAATATATGTAAGCACATCAAAAGTATATGCAACTCTGTAAGTTACCATGTTTATGATTTCTAAGTGTAGGGATCCCAAGATAGTATCTGAGATTTTGCAATGGTATCAAAACTGCTTGCAAGTGCAAGAGTTTCTCTTCTCCAAAGATTATCCCTCAGCTTTCTTGTAAACTAAATCAATATCAGTAAAAAATAGAAATGTTCCCTGCACTATTTCTTTTGCTATTCTCTCATTCAATCAACTAACTCGGAGTTTCATTGCAAGGTGAAGTTGGAAACCAAGGGAAGATTAGTTAGATTTTGCTCATCATCTGATGTGCAGAAAAGTTTCACGGTTTAAAATTTTCCAGCACTTTTTGACCACAAAATTTGCAGGATTTGACACAAAAGCAATAGTTACTATGAGATTCTAAAACTAATAATAACTAGCCATATCCATATCCATATCCATATCTTTGCAAAACAGAAAGAAAAACTGCTTGGCTTTCATTCCCACCTACTGCTTTGCAAATCTTTTTGTAAACTAACTCATCAAAGAAAATGATTCCAAGTTTACCTCACTTTATCAAAGCTCACTTTCAAAGAAAGCTTCTGCTCTGTGCAAACACAATCATATCAGGTTATGAAAAAAAAAAAACTTTTTTGATTCTCATGGAGATGAGATGGCAATGCTAACAACCCAAAGTTCAAGCAATGTAGATACAATTTCTAACTTCTAGAACTTCCACCCATGATACAGATTTTCAATGATGATAATGATTACTTCTTACTAATCCTATGATTCAGAAGTAAATATGAAACGTAAAAGTTAGACAGCAAACAGCGCCATCGAATCAGTATCAAAGCAGCTCCTATCTGGACTAAGCGCAAAAAAAAAAAATTACCAGCCAACTATAGCTAAGCACTAATATTTCCTGAGTAAATCCCCACTCCAAGCCAATGTCCCAAGTTAGCTTCAGGATAGGAATCTTTGAAATCCTTGTACAGCTAGAGACGCAAAGTCAAACACCTTTCTGGGTTGAGTAAAGCACAGCCTCAGCAGTGGAAGATACAGCTGATAATTTGAACTAACTGTCCTAGAACAGACATCAATTCCTTCAGAAGCCTGATAGTGGTCTAGGCCAAACCCTTCCACTATCGAAGGTGGCTTTTGCAAATGATAACAATTATACAAATGATTACCATTAATAATTTTTTTCCCTTTTTCAAACAAGCATTTCTAGCAAAACAACTTCTTTAGAATTAAACGGAAAGACACAAGAAAGATATAACGGGCCTATTTCTCTCACCCAAATTATACTTTCAAACAAAATTAAAAAAAAAAAATTCATCAAAATTATGCACACAACCACAGAATTAAAAAATAAATTACAAATAAATAAAAGTAGAGGAAAGAGGAGCTTGCCATCATTGGAAGTAGCAGAACCAAAACCACTTCCTGGAGAAGGCGATTCAATGGGTCTCAAAAACGGCCTTCGCATTGCAGTAAGCTCTTCATCATCGCTTTCCGCGTCTTCTCCTTCTTGTCTCTCCTCTCCTTCTTCTTCGCCCTTAGAATCCTCGAATTGAAGAAACCCTAGGATGTCATCTTTCTCCGCACTACCATTTCCATCTTTCACAGCAGACTGCCCCTCCTTAGGCGTCTCATTATCCTCCTCATCACGGTCGAAGAAGTGCACTGACGTCATCTCCGCAAAGCTCACTCTCCTCAACCGTTTCTTCTGTAAAGCCATGGTTGTTCCACCGCCTTCCGAGTTCCCAGTAGTTTCACCTTCGCCGCCACCTCCAGCGTCGGCGATGGTGGTGGTATTGTTGCCGGACTTACCGGACATTGTTGAAAATCAAGTTAAATTTTAAAAATTATCCGAATTTTTTGTAGGGTTTAATTGAAGAGTGTGAGGTGAGTGTAGAGCCAAGGAAATGATTTTGTGCGGGAAACTTTTGTTGCCAATTATTTTTAAAAGGGCTAGATTATAGTGTTTCGCATTTGGACCACAATACTTCAATTATTACTAAAGGAGTGCTTGGTTGGGCCCTTGGGGGGAACGGGAGTGAAAGAATAGGAATGAAAGAATATCACGTGTTTGGTTATGGAAAATAAATAATATATAGTGAAAATAAAATACTTATTTGGGCTATATATATACTCCCCAATCTTGGGAGATATGAAAGCCATTAAGTCAAAAAAAAAAAATTTATTTTCTCTTCCCATAATTAATAATGATTTTAATTAATAATTAATTATTTAATATTACAATAAATAATTAATTAATACTAACTAATAAATTAATACTAATTATTATAATTAATATAAATTAATTTATAATTAACTTATTATTATTAATTTATAAGTGTGAAGAGCCTCCATGTTCGTTTAACATGGATAAAGTCCAAGGAGAATATGAGAGATATCCTCTATTTCTGTTTCACATTTTACACATTTCCTTGAGAAGATAATTGATCTTCTAGCTAGCTGATCACTTGTAGGATAGATTTGATTGTAAGCTCTCCAAAGAAAACAGATGACTTTTAGGGGGACTTTAATGTTCTATAGCTTCTTCCAGAGGATGTTGTCTTCTTGATTTGCATCGTGAGAAGATGTAGATAAAGATGATGAGGGGTATTCTTTTTTTTTTTTTTTTTTGGGATAATATATTAAAATGTTCCAAACTTAAACGCTTGTAACCGTTTTGATCCGACCTTTCAATTGTAACAACACGATACTTGAACTTTAAAATGTGTAACAATAATGTCCTCCTACTGGAAAAATGACGAAAAAGCCCTCTGATATAAAGCATATAGTTTAAAATTTTAAAATAAATTTTTAAAAAGATAAAAAGGATAAAATTTAAAGACAAAAATTGAATAAACTTATTTATACTATATAATAAATTTTTTTAAACTAAAAAATAAAATTTAAAGATGAAAATTTAATAAAATTTAGAGACAAAAATGACCAAAAAATATTTAGGTTAAAAAACAAAATATCTATAAAATAATTGAGGTTAAAAAGCAAAGTATCATATAATAATTTTTTCTATTTTTTCTTTAAAATTTTTAACAAAATAACATAATTTTACATAATTTTATTAAATTTTTTCTTTTAAAAAGTTAATAAAAAAATTAAACTATATCAAAAATTTTTGTCATTTTTGTCTTTAGGAAGGGCTTTTTCGTCTTTTTCCCAGTAGGAGAACATTATTGTTACACATTTTAAAATTCAAGTATCGTGTTGTTACAATTGAAAGGTCGGGTCAAAACGGTTACAAGCGCCTAAGTTCAGGACATTTTAATATATTATCCCTTTTTTTTGATGGATTGGACTAGGTGATAACCATATTTCACCATGAATATACCTTTCCCGTTCTCGCACTAGTACTAGAAGTCCTTTCCCTTTATTAAAGATCTAGAAAGGTGTATGGAAGAGACTATGTTAACAATCTTCGGTGGTAGGACTCTGAGAAGGGGAAGCCTCCAATTCCAATTTCGGTTGATGAGATCAACCACTTTGAAATTAAGCTGATCTCTAACAAGGGGTTTGTGATAGTTGGATTGATTATTCCTAAGATCCAATTATCTGTTATTTGAATGTCCTTCTCATTTGCTATTTTCCATCTTAGACTTCTTTTTAGAAGTTCTTTCCCCAGAAGATACCTCTGCAACCCCATGAAATGCCCTATTTTAGTCTAGCCTGAGAGAAGCTTTCTTTGTTGCAATATTTTAAGTAAAAGAATTTAGCAAAAAAACAATCAGGTTCTGCATGAATCTTCCATCCGAACTTGGGTAAGAAAGACTAGTTTAAAAGATGGGCCTTTCTCATTCCTAGTCCACCTTTGAACTTTGATTTGCAGATATTATCCCATGCTTTCTAGTGAATTACTGTTGTCGCTTTATCCCCATTCCAAATGAAATTTGCAATGTGCTTGTCTATTTCATCAGCTACTATAGTGGGAATTCTGAAAGAACCCATGACATGTTGAGCAAAAGAGGAAAGGACATGTGTTTAGCTAGGGTGATTCTACTCATAATTTATATTACTGCATTTTTCCATCTTGAGAGTTTCCTTTCAATTTTTTATATCAGTTCTTGGAAAAGTCTCCTCTTTGATTGAGAAAAGTCCATCATATGTCCTAGGTACTTACCTTGAGAGATAACATATGGTATGTTGAGTGTTGCTGAGACATATTAGATCCCACCTTTGGCTGTGTGTTGGGACTAACGCAAATTGAGGATTTCTTGAAATTTATCATTTGACTAGAGAATTCTACAAAGATGTTTAGGAACTAGCACATACTTTGGACTTCCTGGGTTGAGATTCGTAGGAAAATGATGCAATCATTAACAAACATTAAATGAGAGCTTTTGGGAATACTCCTGCCTATACATATTTCTTGGCATACTCGTCTCTCATCGAGTGATAGCAATGTTGCAAATAAAATTTGTTGGCATATGATAAAAAGAAAAAGAAGAAAAGGACAACCTGGCTTGAACCTATTTGTGGGCAAAAAGAAAATTGAGAAAACAAATGTAATAAACAAAATTGAGAAGGATTCCCATACTTTCTTCCTCTAAAGCTTTTATGCAGAAAAACAAATTTGTTTCAAACAATCCCAAAAGAAAAAAATAATAGTTTAACAAAAAAAAAGTTATTTACAAAAATAATAAAAAATAACTTCTCAAAGTAGGCTTAAGAGTAATAGAGTATATAATTCTAATGAAAATAAAAATGAAAAAAGACGCTAGTTTTGAGAATTGATGGTAAAATTTTGTATCTTTAACAACTGAAAAATAATGATGATAATAAAATATAAAGTGATAATATTATTTTTTTATTTAAAAAACTACGAAAATGATTTTGACTAATTATATATAGGAAGTTGGGCTCAAACAAATTTAAATGTGCAGACCTAAAATTCACAAAAAAAAAAGTTATTTGAGAGTGCTTAAAACTTGACCTGGTATATAGATTTTACATAAAGAAAAGATAAAATAAATAATAAATATAAAAAATAACCAAAACTACCAGAAATTAAGTCAGAAAGTAAAGATTGATAGAAAGAAATTTGATTGAACATATTTATAACTTGTAATTATATAGTTGGAAAAAAAAAGTACCACTGCAATTGATTTTTCAACGTTGCTATTTTTTAGTATAATCCCATTAGAAAAAAAAAAAGATTCCACCTTTGTGTGGTTATGTATTTGTAGCTATCATTGACCTTGAGCTCTTCCAATTGAGGGAAATTTGCAAAAATAGCACCTTTTGGCTCATCATTTGCAAATATAGCAGTTCCTAAAGTTTGTGGACAAATATAGCAGGTTAAGGGTGTTTGACAATACGAAAAGACAAAAATGCCCCTCTATTAAAAAAAAGACAAACATTTGCACCTACATAAACAATAGTCGAAGACTTCAGTTCATCCATCTGTAACGGAATTAATGGCCAATTATCCTTCATGCTTCATTGAATCAACAATCCCATCTCACCGAACTCATTATCGTCTATGGGTGAAACCACGGCATGCATGCGAGGACGTCATTGAAATGGACGAATGGGAAGACAATCAGTAGAAGATTTGGTTATAATTATTTTAGCTTCGTATTTGCTAACACACAGGGTGTGTTTACTGTGTATATCCTATCACGATTAATGTTTTTTTTTTTTTGAAGTTGAATTGGGTTTGAACGAGAAATTTGTTGAGCATATGTGCAGAAATATGTTGAGAATGACGAACATATGCCGAAAAATATGTCGAGAACCATATTTATCAATTGAATGATGGACATGTGTCGAGAAATGTGTTGCTCAAAATGTCAAGAAAAATGTTGAGAAACATGACGTGAAAAATGTCTGTTAAAATGTCAAAATAAATGTCAATAATAATATCGAATCTAATGTTCATAATATCTTGTTAGGAATATCTCGATCATTATGTCCATGAATATGTAAGATACTATGTCGACCACTGCATTGTTTCACATGTGGGATTCAAGATGTCTTTGAACAATCCAAGAGGGGTTTGAGAGGAAAATTAATTGAATATCATATTTATTTTATTAACTAGCGTGTTGTATTATAATAATAGAACATTATGTTTGGTTGTACTTGGTTGCGTAATTTGCTTAAAGATTCAAAAAATATTGAATAAATTTAATGTTCTTATGGAACTGAATCAATTCTAATATTCAGTAAAGAAAAGTACAAAATGTCATCACTTTTTCTCTCGACTAACGAATGGATTTGTGCAAGTTTACCGCTTGTGTCTGCTCCCTCCACACAACCATATTTCTTTGCAACTTTTTGCTCGTCTATTGAAGGAATTCTATTGTTCTTGTGCCTACCACTCTTAGGCCTTGGTTACGATAGCGATAGTTGAATAGCTAAAACTTCTTTGGGCACATTACAATCCTTAGGATCACCAACCGGCTTAATAGAATTTGCATAAGTATCTAAAAGTGCATCGGTGTGATACAATGGCTAGCATAAGGTGTAATAGTTAATTTGTCGACAACGAGCTACAGCGAATGCATAAACACACGGGATTTGATCCATATCAAATACTCGGCATGTGCATATTTTTTGAAGCAAATCGATCGTAGCAGTCTTGTTTGCAATGTTTCGTACCAACCATTGGTATATATCAACCAACTTAACCACATAGGATTGTGTTTCTCTTATTCTTGAAGCAATTTGACTTTTAATGTATGGGGTTGTCGGTGTTTTCATTTCGCTAGTAGTTGTACACCTTTCGTGAAACCACCTCTAAAGTGTGTTACGGATGTAATCGACCAAAGAATGAATAGACAATTTCCAAGCATCATTCAATAATATGTTTAGACATTCTACAATGTTGGTCGTTATTATTGTATACCTTCTTTCACCTGAATGTGCCCTCAATCAACGTTTAATCCCGACTTCCTATAAATATTGGCTCACCTTTAAATTTTGTAGTGAAAAAAGCAAGAACAACTCATTGAATTCAGAAATGATGTAAATCTTTGCAGCCTTAAAGTATAATGGGAGCACATATTTGTGTTTGAACTTTGCTATCAGATTGTTGTTAAGATTATAGATACATGCGCCATGAAAGGAATTTGGGAAAACATTTGATATGCCTTTTGTAATGCTCTTATGCCGGTCAAAAACAAACTCCAAGCCATCCATATATTGCCAATTGTAGCCTTTAGCCTCCAAAAAAATCACTCCCACGATATGTCATTTTCATAATCAATAATACCCCAGCCAACAAGATAGATTTGGTTGTTACTGTCCATGCAAATTGCAACAATTAACGACCCAGGATATTTTCCTTTCAAAAAGCAAGCATCAATAGTTATAGTTGTTCACATGTGGTTGCGAAATCCACGTATCGAAGCACCAAATGCGAAGAATAAATACTTGAATCTTCCATTTTCTTCAATGATGAGCTCAGTAAAAGTACCCGGGTTTAATTCATCCATCACGTGCAAATAGGAAGGCAGTATCCTATATACATCCTTATAATTGCCTTTGATTTCATGCAATGTTGATTCTCTCGAGCACCAAGCCTTACTGTACGTCAAGTTTACACCCAACTCCGACCGAATATCTGAAATGATCTCGCTCGACCTATACGGATGACATACGTTCTGGTACTTGCACTTGATCCACGAACCAATCACTTTGCTGCATGCTTGCCAGTTGTCACATTGAACCGACAAAAATTGGCATGTATGGATATTGTCGTACTTAGTAATCTTCCATGCTGATGGATTCCCAATTGCGAATGCATTCTGTTTCTATTTGCAATTTTTATCCTTACACCTTAGGTACCAGTACTTGCTATTCGCCCTAACAACCTTCCACTCGAAAAAATGTTTCACGGCAAGTATATAGATGTCTTCATAAACAAATGTTGCCTAGTCTCAAAGACATCCTTTACTGCAACATCTCCTACTGCGGATAATCTATCTGAAGAAGAACCACCAGCATGCGAGGACATTGTCGCTTCAAAGCAATGTGTGTTTGCTTGAAACGGCTCAACCTTTTCCTCCCTTCTTGTTTTCACCTTAGTTATGCTCACATCCTCCACAATGATGGGTTCATGAGCCGGATCGTCATCCTCATAACTGTCTTCATTACCCAGATCTTCATTTAGTATGCTACAAATGTTCTCATCCAACTGTTTTGAATGGATTACATCGTTAGTACACATTGGACTATCAGAGCTCAAATGCTTTAGGGGTGAGTTGCCATCACCGTATTTATCTAGTGTTGCTCCTATCTCTCGAAAGGTAACAGATATAGGTCTCAGACTGCTTTACAATCTCGTTCATAAAACACTGCATGTGGTAGTCATTCTTGATGGGCATGACAGCAATTTTTGATTGGTACTTGGGTAGGTACTCGATAACCAATTTATCTTTTATTTCTAGTTCTACGCCCATGATACATATGATGTTATTCACCATTTTCGAGAAGCGTGCGTTTTCTTTAACAATATAGTTTTAACACTCTTATAATTGATAAATCTATGCTCATTCATAATTGGATCAACAGTCCATTCTCTCCCATAAAGAACATGAACAGACCAAACATTTAGGTGCGCCATTCCTTACAAATTACAACACTAAACTAAATAAATATGCAAATGAATTTAATACAACATTAAACTGCGGCAATATGCAAATCAATTTTATTAACAATGAATTTAACCCATGAACAAACAATCCATATAACTCATTAGAGGCCTATTACTTGCACATTACCCAAGCTCATACAAGCAAACCCTTATCTGAATGAGGCTACATATACCAAAAAAACTAAGGAATAATAGAAACCTGTATACCTGTAGACCAATGCTCCTCTTCAGGGTGTTAACTAGGAGATGACAGTGAAAAAATGGGTGATATACTCTATCGATGGGTGTGTGAACAAATGGTTTAGGGCAATATGCAGGACAATTATAAGTTGGCCATTCTTCAAGAAATGTATGCATATTAGAGTTTGGATATCAAAAAAAATATAAACTTCTTTTCCAGTGCTAAATTCTCAAAAATGTTGAAGGTAGTGAGTCGAGAAATATGTCGAACATATATGGAAAAATGTTGAACCAAATGTCGACATTTGTGTCGGAGAATGTCGAAAAAACTGGCGAAGCTAACATAGAAAATGGCTAAAGTAATGTCAAACTTGTGGCGAAAACTGTCGAACCTACATAGAAAATTTCGAATCTAATGTTGAATTTGTGTCGGAAAATGTCGAAAAAAATGTCGAACCTAACATAGAAAATGGCGCAAGTAATGTCAAACTTGTTGTAGAAACTGTCGAACCTATATAGAAAATGTCAAATTTAATGTCCAAAAAAATGTCAAACCTAACATAGAAAATGGCAGAAGTAATGTCGAACTTGTGGCGGAAATTGTTGGACTTACATAGAAAATATCGAATTTGTGTCGGAAAATGTCGAAAAAAATGTTGAACCTAACATTTAAAATGTCACAAGTAATGTCAAACTTGTGTGGGAAAATGTCGAAAAAACTATCGAGCCATCATTAGAAAATGTCGAACTCAATATCATAAACTATAAATACTTTGCATTGTCACCCAACACCGTTATTCATTAACTTGGTGTCGCACAACAAAATTGTTAATTAATTCTAAGTCACAAACAAATGAAATCGTCATGAGGCTCAAAACAGTATATTAATAATATAGTCTCAAAGACAACAATTGGATTTTATGTACGTTACATAATGAATTTAAATAATGATTTACATAATGTAAATGAACCTATTTGAATGCTATATTTACAGTGAAATACTTTGCTAAAAGAATGTATGTTTACATTATTAAAACAATGAGTTAAAAGAATGTATACTTACATCCCTAAATGTGTATATCGTTTACTTGGTCTAGTTTTGGCTCTATTTTTTACTCTAATCTTTGGCACCTTAACATGCTCCTCCTTTGCATGGAGGTAAACTATAGCCGCCATTTCTTTATGCAACTGAAGAGCATTATCCGATGTAATTATATTGAGTGGCAGCCCATGGATAATGCATTCCGCCCATATAATACATAAATACCGCAGTCGCCACTCCTACAAAATAACCATCGTAGGCCGCTGTTAGTTATTCCTAATGAAACGGAATTTAAAGTACTGTACACAATCTAGTAGATACTTATCCCCCTTCTTGGTGCACCAAAATCTCCTCTATCACCACTTTTCATTTATCCCCCATTTGATGTTTTCTGGTGAAATATGTGTAAAACTCACACGCATCAAGTAGTTTGGGCATTGTTTGAACGAGATAATCTAACTTTGGCACTACGGTTGTCCTTTGATCCGATGGGTTGTACACATGGAATGTCTAGACATACAAATCCATCTTCACCAGTATTCAATGGTTGCCATCTATGTAACAATGGAATAACACGATCTCCACCGTCCGACAATCGCGTTCAAATGAGCAATCACTGCTAAGGAGATGTCCACACCACGGTATTCCCATTTGGATGCAAGTGAAAACGTTCTATAATGGAATTGGTCCAAATATGATAAGTACCATAGATGCCGCAGCTGGTGAAACATTGAATAATAAAACACCTGATGAAGCTTTTGAGTTGATTGATCAAATGGCGTCTAATAGCTATCAATGGCCAACTGAAAGATTCAATGCCAAGAAACCAAGTGGAGTGCATGAGATTGGTGTTAATACTGCTATTGTTGCTCAATTTGCTGCTTTGAATAGAAAGATAGATTCAGTTTTGAAGATAAAGGAGACAACTTGCGACTTCTGTGGTGGAAGACATAAGTCAACTGCTTGTCAGGTAAATCATAATTCTTATACTACTGAAGATGCTAATTTTGTTTCTAATTTCAACAGGGGACCTCAAAATAATCCTTACTCAAGTATATACAACCCTGGATGGAGGAATCACCCTAATTTTTCTTGGGGAGGGCAAAATCAGCAACCAATGAACCCACCTAGACCAGCATTCCCACCACCAGTAGAGAAGCCGAATAATAACCTTGAAGAAATGGTGGCAAAGCTTATTCAATCAAATCAAGAAGTGGTGAATCGCTTTGAAAGTCGCATGAACATTCAAGATGCAAAAATTCGACATATGGAGGTAAGTATTCGAAATGTGGAAAAGCAAGTTGGTCAAATTGCTAGCCAATTGTCTGAGAGACCATATGGTGGCCTTCCGAGCAACACTGTGATGAATCCAGTCGAGAATGCAAATGCCATCATCTTAAGGAGTGGAAAAGAGCTTAAAAATGAAGAAAAAGAAAAAGAGGAGTCCAAAGCAGATTTGAAGGATAAAGCCGAACCAAAAGAAGAACCACCTCAAAGAAAGCTATTTCCCGACAATCCTACACCATATGTGCCTCCTATTCCTTTTCCGGAGCGACTTATACAGCACAAAATAGATAAGCAATTCTCCAAATTTCTTAACGTGTTTAAAAAATTGCACATTAACATTCCTTTTGCAGATGTATTGGCTCAAATGCCGAGCTATGCAAAGTTCTTAAAGGAAATCTTGGCAAACAAGAGGAAGTTGGAGGATTATGAGACCGTCAACCTCACTGAAGAATGCTCTACTATTCTGCAAAATAAGCTACCACCAAAGCTTAAAGATCCAGGGAGTTTTTCGATTCCTTGCACAATTGGTGATTCTTATTTTGATAAAGCTTTATGTGATCTTGGTGCTAGTGTTAATCTAATGCCTTATTCTATTTTTAAGAAACTTGAACTAGGAGAAGTCAAGGGCACCACTATTTCTCTTCAGTTAGCAGATCGATCTATAAAATATCCAAGAGGTGTGGTGGAGGATGTGTTGATCAAAGTTGACAAATTTATTTTTCCTGCAGATTTTATTGTGTTAGAAATGGAGGAAGACTTTGAAGTACCACTTATTTTAGGCCGACCATTTCTAGCCACTGGAAGAGCTCTAATTGATGTCCAACAAGGAAAGTTAATTCTTAGAGTTCAAGATGAGCAAGTCACTTTCAATGTGTTCAAAGCAATGAATTTTCCTTCTGATCGAAGTGATTGCTTACAAATTGAAGTGGTGGACAAAATTGTCAAAAATTTTGCATTCAATACCATAACCAATGACCCAATTGAGAAGTGTATGGTTCAGTCATTGAGAAAGGAGCACTACCAGCCAATCATCCAACCACAAAGGAGGCTTAATCCAAATTTAGAAGTGATTGAGAATGCAATGGTGTCTTCTGCAAAATCAATGAAAAACATGCAGATGTGGTCCAAGCAATTGGTGAAAATCTAATTATTTGAGCGATAGAGGACGTCGAGCATAACGACGTTAAAAAATTGCGCTATTTGGGAGGCAACCCAAATCCTTTTACCTTTATTGCTTTTATTTTCTTATTATTATTGTTATTATTCTTATTTTTATCTTATTTTAAACGAAAAAAAAAATTTATTATGTGAAATTCTGATTCATCTTTTTGCTGCACTAGTCTGAAGAAGAATTAGGTTCAAGGCTTTTCTGTTGGAGTTTTGTGCTAAAATTTTACAGAAAGGTAGAAGATTCAACCAGGTTCATGTCCACTAAATTTGAGAATTTTTGGAGCTGTTTTGGTACCTGAACGGAATTCATCTTCAACAATTGTTCAAAACAGGGCAGTTTCTTCACTTTTCGTTTTTCTTATGTTCTCTTTAGTTGCTATACTTGATCTTGCTCCTTGTTGCATTGAGGACAATGCTCAATTTTAAGTTGGGGGAGGGATACATGAAATTTTGTGCTGGATTTTTGTTAAAATTTTTGCAAGATTTCAATTTTATTGGGTTAAAAAGAAAAGTCCTTCCAAGTTTTCAATTTTATTGATATCTTCTTTGAAATTTCTAATTCTTTTGATACTCATTTAGAATAATTTTGAGTTATATGCATTAGTTATTTGGGTTGGAATGTATGAATGAGGCAAGTATGATTAGTCTTTGTTTTGAAAAATTTTAAAGCATCTTGTTGATTTTAATGATTGAATTAAATGAGAATGTGCAAGATTTGATATACATTGAACCCATTGTGAGTATTTGAGCCTAAGAGCATTGTCTTTTTCTTTGCTCACATAATTCTTTGATTGAGTGTTGTCAAATATGGTATGTTCATTCTAGAACTTGCTTTGTTATGCATGTTGAGATCACATTATGGATTCATGCTTTGAAATGATAAGGGCACTACTTAGGAATAACCATTTTTAACTTTCTAAAAAGCTTAACCATTACATATATCCTTAGTCAACCAATTTTGAGCCTTAACCTTTCTTTGTTATAATACCAAATTCTTTAGCCTTAAACCGTTGTTTTTTTACCACCGTTGAACCTTTGTCAAGAGTATGTAGAAATGAATTGCATGATAAAATTTCTATTGATTCTAAAGAAAAGAACCACAAAAAAAAAAGAGAAGAGTGAACAATATTCCTTACGAAGATTGGACAAAGTTAATGTTTTTATTGTGTACAAGATGGTCCAATTATATGTTGAAGTTGTTAAAAGGAATGTATGTTATATGAAAAAAAAAAAATGGTTCTAATGTGCTACTTGTTGCTTTTGAGTCATGCAAGGAAGTTTATACATATCTTGATTTGTGAAAACCTAAATTTTCCTATCTTTCTACCTACCCTTACTTAAGCCTCACATAACCTTTATAAAGACCCTTTGATTATTGCATGGATTCATATTTATTAGTGGTGGAAATGTGATGTATAAGCAAGCCTATGGTAATGACATGCTATGTTTGATTTGAGTGTTGAATGAAACCCCTAAACACTTTGAGTGATTAGAGTGCAACCTATGAGAGGTTATCAAATTTTGAGCATTTGATTTCGACGAAATTGTTGGAATTAATGAGATGTGTATTTTGTTAAAAAAAAAAAAAGGGCTATGAATACTTGTTCTTTGGATTATTATTCCAGTCTGGATCTCTAATGTGTAATGACTTTGAATTATTTATGGATGAGTTAGAAAGGGTATGGAAAAAAAAGAAATATGTTCTTCTAGTGCAAGCTTGAGGACAAGCTTTGATCTAAGTTGGGGGTAATTTGATAACTCTATTTTATATAGAGTTTTCTTATTCATTTTGGTTAGAAATTGGCTTGTGTTTTAATTTGTTTTTACATATTTTGGCCAAATTATCCTTTGAGTTTATGATTTCCAAGTTTTCAAATATTTTTAGAACTTTTGAGCATAATCTTGAATTTTCTTCTAAATTGAGAACAAAGGACTAACCAATTATTTTGTTACTTTATAGCAAAGAAAGTGGCGTGAACCCTTGGATAACTTGTTCCAAAAACTCACTACACAAGTTGTGCCCCTTGGATCAACCCAACTGAAATCTTTCCTTGGAAATGGTATGTTCCTTGAAGGTGGAATAGCTCCTCAACCCCTAGATAACCTGTACCTAGAAACCTTGGAATCAATGGATGGATGGAATCCGAATTTCCTAGGGAACAAATCTAGGAAATCAAGAACAACAAACACACAAATTCCGAATTTGTGTAATTTGCAAGTAATTACAGAAACTAGAGAGCAATTCTCTCAAGCTTGTAATGTCAAGAACCAAATTTTCATTCATCAAAATCTGCCCCCTTCAAGATGGCCGACGGCTCCTTAAGGAGTACAAACTAGGGTTGCACAAATTAGGGTTACACAAGCTAGGGTTTCTTTAGGGCCAAATGGGCTACATGACTCTTGGGCTACATGACTCTAATTACCATATAAGTAAAACTAAGCCCAATGATCTTAAGGGTTCTAAGAAAGATAGTAGTCAAGCCAAACCCATTATGGTTACAACTTGGAATTTGGCTCCAAAGTCTAATTAACAAGACCCAATTACACTTAGCACATTAATAAGCATGGTCTTATCAATCTTAGTCTTCTCCCCATCCTTTTGGGCCGTTTGGATGAGTCCATTCAAAGCTTCCTTCATTTTCTTTGTTCTAGCCCTTGTCATTGGTCCACCAAGACCTTGAAGTGGATCCACGACCTTGTTCTTCGAACCTTCCGCTTCTCGCCTTTTCCCGCTCACGCTATTATCATCATGCTCCAGGCTCGAAGTTTCTTCAATGCTGGTTGAATTCATATCAGTCCCCCCTTCTTCGAGAGGATTCGTCCTCGAATCCGGATCATCATAATCTGTAACGTCAAAAGGAGACAAATCAGCAACATTGAATGTAGTACTTACATTGTACTTACCAGGAAGGTCGATCTTGTAAGCGTTGTCATTGATTTTCGTGACAACTTGAAAAGGTCCATCTCCACGTGGATGCAATTTTGTCGATCTTTGTATTGGAAACCTTTCCTTGCGCATATGAACCCACACCCAATCTCCTGGCTCAAAAGTGACTTTCTTTCGCCCTTTGTTTGCATTTCGAGCATAGGATTCATTCCTCTTCTCAATATTCAGCCGAACCTGCTCATGTAACTTTTGGACAAAGTCAGCCTTACGCTTGCCATCTAAATTAAATTCGCCCTTGATTGGCAAAGGTGAAAGATCTAAAGGTGTCAAAGGATTAAAGCCATACACAACTTCAAAAGGAGAATGGTTAGTAGCAGTGTGAAGAGTCCTATTGTAAGCAAACTCACAAATAGGTAAACACTCCTCCCAATTTTTGAGATTCTTTTGTACAATGGCCCGAAGTAAAGTCCCAAAGGTACGATTAGTTACCTCAGTTTGGCCATCCGTTTGTGGATGACTCGTGGTAGAAAACAACAATTTAGTCCCTAACTTACCCCATAAAGTCTTCCAAAAATAGCTAAGGAACTTTACATCACGATCACTGACAATGCTTCTCGGTATTCCATGTAGTCGAACTATCTCCTTAAAGAACAAATCAGCGACATGCTTTGCATCATCAGATTTCCTGCAAGGTATGAAATGCGACATCTTGGAAAACCGATCAACAACCACAAAAATGGAGTCATTACCTCGTTGACTTCTTGGAAGTCCAAGGATAAAATCCATGGAAATTTCCGTCCAAGGTGAAGTTGGAACCGGTAATGGATGATACAATCCATGTGGCTTGACTGTAGACTTAGCTTGCGCAGAATCTCGTAAGTCTTTAAGACACCAAAATGTCCCATTAAACCACCGCTATGAGCTTCGCGAACCAACAGTTCACGTATGGAACTCCTCGGAACACACAACCTGTTTTCTTTGAACAAGAAACCTTCAAATCGGAAAAATTTGTTGAAAGCACTGCGTTCACAAGCAAAATAGACACTAGAAAACTCCGGATCAGTTGCATATAATTCCTTCATCAATTCAAAACCCAAAATCTTAGTGCCTAAGGTAGTAAGAAGTGCAAACCTTCTAGACAAGGCATCAGCAACAACATTATCTTTGCCTTTCTTATATTTGATAACATAGGGAAAAGTGTCAATAAAAGAAACCCACTTAGCATGACGCTTACCTAAGTTAACTTGTCCCTTCAAGTGCTTGAGGGATTCATGATCGGTATGGATGATGAACTCCTTGGGATAAAGATAATGCTGCCAAGTCTCAAGAGCCCTTACCACAGCGTACATCTCTTTATCATATGTAGGATAGTTCAAGGCTGCTCCATTTAGCTTCTCACTAAAGTATGCAATCGGACGTCCCTGTTGTTGAAGCACTGCTCCAATACCTATCCCGGAAGCATCACAATCAATTTCAAACATTAGGTCAAAGTTAGGTAATGCTAAAATAGGTGAATGTGTTAACTCATGCTTAAGTAAATCAAACGCCTCTTGCTGCTTTTCACCCCATTCAAATTTCACATCGTTCTTGACTAACTCATTCAGGGGTGCGGCCTTTGTGGAAAAATCCTTCACAACCCTCCTATAGAAGCTTGCAAGGCCGTGAAAACTTCGAACCTCAGATGCCAAAGTAGGAATTGGCCAAGATCGAATGGCCTCCACTTTTTGCTCATCAACTTTAATTCCCTGACCACGAACTAAAAGATCTTCAACTTGTCGTTGTAGTTCTTTGGTCTCTTCAGGGTTGGACCGATATGCCGGTCGATTTGGTATGTTTGTGCCCGGTATGAAATCAATTTGATGTTCAATTCCTCTTTTGGGTGGCAATCCGGCGGGCAACTCGTCAGGAAATACATCTCGGAATTCCTGTAATATGTTAGAATTCTCAACCGGTAGGTTGGATGGCAAATCAGCACTAAGTAGAACATTAGATTCACAACAAATAAGAAGAAACAAAAAACGATTTGTATGTAGACAATTATCAACATGTCGGACATTTGCATAAAAATTCGGCTGCTTCTTATTTACTTGACTCACTTTCTTCCTCTCAATATGTTCTACTTCATTTAACTCATATTGCTTAGGCTTAGAATTTTCAAATTTTCCTTCTTTTCTCACGGGTAGTGCAGAATTCAATTTCATCATTTGCTCAAATTCGCCCTTTAAATGCAATTGAGTTTCATAAACTTGAGTAGGAGACAAAGGCAGTAAAGTAGTTTTTCTACCATTAACAAAGAAAGTGTACCTATTACTGGCCCATCATGGGAAGCATCCTTGTCAAATTGCCAAGGTCTACCAAGCAATAGGTGACCAGCTTGCATAGGAGCCACATCACACAAAACCTCATCTTTGTATTTGTTGATTGAAAAATTTACCAAGACTTGTCTTGTGACTCTCACTTCTCTACTCTCATTAAACCATTGCAACGTGTATGGATGTGGATGCCGAAGTGTGGGCAACTTTAGTTTATCTACAAGTAAAGTTGAAGCAATGTTAGTACAACTACCACTGTCAATAACAAGTATACATACCTTCTCATTGATGGTGCATTTAGTGTGGAAGATATTCTGGCGCTGGACATTGTTCTCCTCTTTAATTTGAACATTTAAAGATCGCATAGTCACCAAAGATGGCCCTTCATCAGGACTGAAAACATCTTCATCAGATTCACCATTTTCTACAAGTGGTGGCATATCATCATGGTCACTTTCATGTTCACTCTCACTTTCGATCATGCCATCATCTCTGACAACCATAATTCGAGCATTAGGACACTCTCGTGCATAGTGTCCCTTGCCTTGGCACTTGAAGCATGTAACCTCCCTGGTTGGTTTTCTCACTTCACTTGATTTTTGAGTGTTTGGAACCATGGTTGGGGTAGTTTTTGAGGTACTAGGAGTTGCGGCCTTTTTGAAGTCGGTGCTTAAATCTTTCTTAGGCCATGTAGACTTCAATGTGTTTGAATTTGAATTCTGTGGGGTTGAAAAGGTTCGGGCACCCCTCTCCTTAAGCTGCCTCTCAGCTTTCATTGCCTTGTGATACATCTCATTGAGATCTTCATACTCTTGCATCTCTACAATGTGGGCAATATCCTTCCTTAGTCCTCCTAGGAATCGAGCCATAGTAGCTTCACTGTCTTCCTGAATGTTGACTCGAAGCATAGTAGTCTCCAACTCTTGGTAATAATCCTCCACAGTCCTACTTCCTTGGGTGATCTTTTGCAATTTGTTGAACATCTCCCTGTAGTATTGGTGTGGAACAAATCGCTTTTTCATGAGCTTCTTCAATTCATCCCAAGTACGAACAGGCCCTTCTTCATCACGCCTCCTTTCTGCCTAAATTTTAGTCCACCAGTTACGGGCATAACCAGCAAACTCAACCACAGCTAGCTTGACCTTCTTTTCCTCCGAATAGTTGTGCACTGTAAAAATACTTTCAATCTTATCAGACCATTCAAAGAAAGCTTCAGGATCTTGCTTACCAAAGAATTGAGGAATTTTCATTTTGATACATCCTAAATTAGAATCAATTCTAGGAGTACGGTATTGACTTCCCTGAAATGCCTCGAAGGCTTCATCATCATTGTCATTGCCGTATGTGGTCTTTGTAGATCGAGAGGATTCGGCTCTCTCAGTTTTGAGCTCCTTGATTTCCTGTTGCAATCCTGAAACCAAAGTGTAAAATTTTGCTAACATCTCCTCATAGGATTCCTTAGAACCCGGTGGTGGTGGCGGTTGCCTCTCCATTAGAGCTGCAAAGGTTAGCAAAGAAAATGAAACAGTTTATAAATCCTCACTTCCCTTCCCAATTCCCCAAATCCCCAAATTCACTCATCAAGTGTTTGAGTACTCTCGGGCTTATATAAGTGAAGGGATGGATTCACACCACTCAATTTGCTCTTCTGTTTCTATTCTTACTCAAACAATATTACACAAAGGAATTTACAACAAAGTAATGCAAGTGGACAATGAGATTGGAATGAATCTAAGGAATCAACGAAAACAGTACCAAAACACAAGAATTCGAATTTTTTTTTTGGTAAGGAATTTGGATAAACTGAATGCAAAATCAGAATCTACACGAAAAATCAGTGAGACACACAAAATTTCAGAATTTTCGGACCACAACTCAATGTTACTCAAAGGAATTTACAACAAGGTAATGCAAGTGGACAATGAGATTAGAATGAATCTAAGGAATTCAATGAAAACAGTACCAAAAATACAAGAATTCAATTTTTTTTGGTAAGGAATTTGGAGAAACTGAATGCAAAATCAGAATCTACACGAAAAATCAGTGAGGCACACAAAATTTCAGAATTTTCGGATCACAATTCAAGACACTTGAAGAAAAGAAATTTGGACAAAGTAGCTTGTATTAGTAGTCGGTCTCAGCCCTTCCAAATTCTGGAATTGGTCAAGAATGTTTCTGGGTTCAAAATATGGTAGGAGGGATGTATTTGGATAAGTAGAAGGCTATTCACAAACTGGAAACAATCCAAAGTTCAATCGGAAAGGCAAATCTGTTTTTCCGAAATCAGAAAAGGATTTTTTTTGGCATGGTAACTTCAAAAGGTCATAACTTTCTACTCCGATGTCGGATTTTGCTCCGCAAGTACTCAAATCGAAGCTCTCGGAGAGATCTACAAGCAGACGGCCAAAGGCAGTCCGTTGGGACTTTGGGGGTCAAAAAATAATGCTAAGACCACCTACTGTCCGCCTGAAGTTTTCTACTCAAGTCCCAAAAAAAAAAATTCCAGCAATTTTCTTCTTCTTCCTTTTTTTTTTTTCCAGCAATAATATATGGAAATAACAGAAGTAAGGCCGCAAGGGTATGGATTTATCAAGAGAGCAAAGATACGGATTTATCAAGAGAGCAAAGATACGGATTTATCAAGAAAGCCGAAACCAACACATGAATAAGAACAGAATTTCAGCAAGGCATAAAACAACAATTGGATCAGTATTTTTTTTTTTCTTCAATTTCAGCAAGGCATAAACAACAATTGGATAAGCAAAGGTACAGATTTGTCTAAGATGGAAGAAGCCGAAACCAACACATCAATACAAGAACAGAATTTGCTTCATCAATACAAGAACATACCAATGATGATGATATTCACAACAACAAGAAGATTGAAGAGATAAAGAACATACCAATGATGATGATTTTTTTTTTGTACGGTAAAAGAAAAGATATGAACAGCTTGGGAACCAAGACTGCTCTGATACCAAAAACTGGCGTGAACCCTTGGATAACTTGTTCCAAAAACTCACTACACAAGTTGTGCCCCTTGGATCAACCCAACTGAAATCTTTCCTTGGAGATGGTATGTTCCTTGAATGTGGAATAGCTCCTCAACCCCTAGATAACCTGTACCTAGAAACCATGGAATCAATGGATGGATGGAATCCGAATTTCCTAGGGAACAAATCTAGGAAATCAAGAACAACAAACACACAAATTCCGAATTTGTGTAATTTGCAAGTAATTACAGAAACTAGAGAGCAATTCTCTCAAGCTTGTAATGTCAAGAACCAAATTTTCATTCATCAAAATCTGCCCCCTTCAAGATGGCCGACGGCTCCTTAAGGAGTACAAACTAGGGTTGCACAAATTAGGGTTACACAAGCTAGGGTTTCTTTAGGGCCAAATGAGCTACATGACTCTTGGGCTACATGACTCTAATTACCATATAAGTAAAACTAAGCCCAATGATCTTAAGGGTTCTAAGAAAGATAGTAGTCAAGCCAAACCCATTATGGTTACAACTTGGAATTTGGCTCCAAAGTCTAATTAACAAGACCCAATTACACTTAGCACATTAATAAGAATGGTCTTGTCAATCTTAGTCTTCTCCCCATCCTTTTGGGCCGTTTGGATGAGTCCATTCAAAGCTTCCTTCATTTTCTTTGTTCTAGCCCTTGTCATTGGTCCACCAAGACCTTGAAGTGGATCCACGACCTTGTTCTTCGAACCTTCCGCTTCTCGCCTTTTCCCGCTCACGCTATTATCATCATGCTCCAGGCTCGAAGTTTCTTCAATGCTGGTTGAATTCATATCAGAAAGCTTATCAAAGCTTGACCAAATTACTTCAACAACAAGACAAAGGAGATTTTTTTTGTGTTGCAACAAGGAAATCAAAAGCCGAGAGACAAGAAAAGGAAATAAAGTGGAATACAAAGAAGGAAAAATTCTAGAAGATGCATGGAAGAAATAGCCAAGTACCCACAACAAACAAAAGAGGAAATCAAGTTGCAACTTGGTAAACAAAGAAAAAAAATGAAGCAGCCGACAGCACACAAGGAGAGGAAAACAGAAATTTTGGCCAAATTATCCTTTGAAAACTCACTCATCTTCCCGAGTTCATAAATCTTGATATAGACGTCCAAATGAGATGATTCAAGATGATATGGAAAGCTAAGAAAGAGAGCAAAAACTTTCATGAAGAAAGTTTTCTCAAATTCCGGAAGCAAAAGGACCAAAACTGGACAGAAACTTGAAGAAAAATGTTCGGTTTTTCTGAAATTTTCTTCAGCTACGGGTTCAGATTTATTGCAGCAGTTTGCTTCACGTTTTGCAGCACAAATTGATAGTAAGTTTCAAGAATAAGAAGCCTTCTTACTCAGCCAAAGGAAAAAGAGGAAACCAAGTTGAAATTCGGACAACAAAGAAACAGCCGAGCTTGCAAACAAAAAGAAAAGCCGAATGCATAAACAAGGAAATCCAGCCACGAATTACATTTGCTTGTTGGCCACAAAAAAATTTTAATTGGAGAAGAAGAGCTGGAGTGCAACAAAGAAGAAGCAGCTTCTATTTTTAATACAGTAGACAAGCATCATTTTTGTTATAAGAACAAAAGTCTGCTACGGGAAAGAAAGAAAGAAACAGCCGCACATGCAAAGGAAACATCCCAGCTGCCATTCTTTTCTTTTTCTGAAGAAAGAATTGCATGAGGACAGCAAGAAAGTCTCTCCAAAATTCAGTCTCACATGGGCAAAAGAAAGGTAAAAGAAAAATAAAGAAGCAAAGGAAAAACAGCCGAAAGAAAAGAAGGAAAGAAAGCTGGGCAGAAAAGAAAGGTAAAAGAAAAATAAAGAAGCAAAGGAAAAACAGCCGAAAGAAAAGAAGGAAAGAAAGCTGGGCAGAACGTGAGCTGAATTTTGGAGAGACTTTCTTGCTGTCCTCATGCAATTCTTTCTTCAGAAAAAGAAAAGAATGGCAGCTGGGTTGTTTCCTTTGCATGTGCGGCTGTTTCTTTCTTTCTTTCCCGTAGCAGACTTTTGTTCTTCTAACAAAAATGATGCTTGTCTACTGTATTAAAAATAGAAGCTGCTCCTTCTTTGTTGCACTCCAGCTCTTCTTCTCCAATTAAAATTTTTTTGTGGCCAACAAGCAAATGTAATTTCGTGGCTGGATTTCCTTGTTTATGCATTCCGCTTTTCTTTTTGTTTGCAAGCTCGGCTGTTTCTTTGTTGTCCGAATTTCAACTTGGTTTCCTATTTTTCCTTTGGCTGAGTAAGAAGGCTTCTTATTCTTGAAACTTACTATCAATTTGTGCTGCAAAACGTGAAGCAAACTGCTGCAATAAATCTGAACCCGTAGCTGAAGAAAATTTCAGAAAAACCGAACATTTTTCTTCAAGTTTCTGTCCAGTTTTGGTCCTTTTGCTTCCGGAATTTGAGAAAACTTTCTTCATGAAAGTTTTTGCTCTCTTTCTTAGCTTTCCATATCATCTTGAATCATCTCATTTGGACGTCTATATCAAGATTTATGAACTCCGGAAGATGAGTGAGTTTTCAAAGGATAATTTGGCCAAAATTTCTGTTTTCCTCCTTGTGTGCTGTCGGCTGCTTCATTTTTTTCTTTGTTTACCAAGTTGCAACTTGATTTCCTCTTTTGTTTGTTGTGGGTACTTGGCTATTTCTTCCATGCATCTTCTAGAATTTTTCCTTCTTTGTATTCCACTTTGTTTCCTTTTCTTGTCTCTCGGCTTTTGATTTCCTTGTTGCAACACAAAAAAAATCTCCTTTGTCTTGTTGTTGAAGTAATTTGGTCAAGCTTTGATAAGCTTTCTTTGCTATAAAGTAACAAAATAATTAGTTAGTCCTTTGTTCTCAATTTAGAAGAAAATTCAAGATTATGCTCAAAAGTTCTAAAAATATTTGAAAACTTGGAAATCATAAACTCAAAGGATAATTTGGCCAAAATATGTAAAAATAAATTAAAACACAAGCCAATTTCTAACCAAAATGAATAAGAAAACTCTCTATAAAATAGAGTTATCAAATTACCCCCAACTTAGATCAAAGCTTGTCCTCAAGCTTGCACTAGAAGAACATATTTCTTTTTTTTCCATACCCTTTCTAACTCATCCATAAATAATTCAAAGTCATTACACATTAGAGATCCAGACTGGAATAATAATCCAAAGAACAAGTATTCATAGCCCTTTTTTTTTTGTAACAAAATACACATCTCATTAATTCCAACAATTTCGTCGAAATCAAATGCTCAAAATTTGATAACCTCTCATAGGTTGCACTCTAATCACTCAAAGTGTTTAGGGGTTTCATTCAACACTCAAATCAAACATAGCATGTCATTACCATAGGCTTGCTTATATATCACATTTCCACCACTAATAAATATGAATCCATGCAATAATCAAAGGGTCTTTATAAAGGTTGTAACGGGGCTTAAGTAAGGGTAGGTAGAAAGATAGGAAAATTTAGGTTTTCACAAATCAAGATATGTATAAACTTCCTTGCATGACTCAAAAGCAACAAGTAGCACATTAGAACCATTTTTTTTTTCATATAACATACATTCCTTTTAACAACTTCAACATATAATTGGACCATCTTGTACACAATAAAAACATTAACTTTGTCCAATCTTCGTAAGGAATATTGTTCACTCTTCTCTTTTTTTTTTTTGTGGTTCTTTTCTTTAGAATCAATAGAAATTTTATCATGCAATTCATTTCTACATACTCTTGACAAAGGTTCAACGGTGGTAAAAAAACAACGGTTTAAGGCTAAAGAATTTGGTATTATAACAAAGAAAGGTTAAGGCTCAAAATTGGTTGACTAAGGATATATGTAATGGTTAAGCTTTTTAGAAAGTTAAAAATGGTTATTCCTAAGTAGTGCCCTTATCATTTCAAAGCATGAATCCATAATGTGATCTCAACATGCATAACAAAGCAAGTTCTAGAATGAACATACCATATTTGACAACACTCAATCAAAGAATTATGTGAGCAAAGAAAAAGACAATGCTCTTAGGCTCAAATACTCACAATGGGTTCAATGTATATCAAATCTTGCACATTCTCATTTAATTCAATCATTAAAATCAACAAGATGCTTTAAAATTTTTCAAAACAAAGACTAATCATACTTGCCTCATTCATACATTCCAACCCAAATAACTAATGCATATAACTCAAAATTATTCTAAATGAGTATCAAAAGAATTAGAAATTTCAAAGAAGATATCAATAAAATTGAAAACTTGGAAGGACTTTTCTTTTTAACCCAATAAAATTGAAATCTTGCAAAAATTTTAACAAAAATCCAGCACAAAATTTCATGTATCCCTCCCCCAACTTAAAATTGAGCATTGTCCTCAATGCAACAAGGAGCAAGATCAAGTATAGCAACTAAAGAGAACATAAGAAAAACGAAAAGTGAAGAAACTGCCCTGTTTTGAACAATTGTTGAAGATGAATTCCGTTCAGGTACCAAAACAGCTCCAAAAATTCTCAAATTTAGTGGACATGAACCTGGTTGAATCTTCTACCTTGCTGTAAAATTTTAGCACAAAACTCCAACGGAAAAACCTTGAACCTAATTCTTCTTCAGACTAGTGCAGCAAAAAGATGAATCAGAATTTCACATAATAAATTTTTTTTTCGTTTAAAATAAGATAAAAATAAGAATAATAACAATAATAATAAGAAAATAAAAGCAATAAAGGTAAAAGGATTTGGGTTGCCTCCCAAATAGCGCAATTTTTTAACGTCGTTATGCTCGACGTCCTCTATCGCTCAAATAATTAGATTTTCACCAATTGCTTGGACCACATCTGCATGTTTTTCATTGATTTTGCAGAAGCCACCATTGCATTCTCAATCACTTCTAAATTTGGATTAAGCCTCCTTTGTGGTTGGATGATTGGCTGGTAGTGCTTCTTTCTCAATGACTGAACCATACACTTCTCAATTGGGTCATTGGTTATGGTATTGAATGCAAAATTTTTGACAATTTTGTCCACCACTTCAATTTGTAAGCAATCACTTCGATCAGAAGGAAAATTCATTGCTTTGAACACATTGAAAGTGACTTGCTCATCTTGAACTCTAAGAATTAACTTTCCTTGTTGGACATCAATTAGAGCTCTTCCAGTGGCTAGAAATGGTCGGCCTAAAATAAGTGGTACTTCAAAGTCTTCCTCCATTTCTAACACAATAAAATCTGCAGGAAAAATAAATTTGTCAACTTTGATCAACACATCCTCCACCACACCTCTTGGATATTTTATAGATCGATCTGCTAACTGAAGAGAAATAGTGGTGCCCTTGACTTCTCCTAGTTCAAGTTTCTTAAAAATAGAATAAGGCATTAGATTAACACTAGCACCAAGATCACATAAAGCTTTATCAAAATAAGAATCACCAATTGTGCAAGGAATCGAAAAACTCCCTGGATCTTTAAGCTTTGGTGGTAGCTTATTTTGCAGAATAGCAGAGCATTCTTCAGTGAGGTTGACGGTCTCATAATCCTCCAACTTCCTCTTGTTTGCCAAGATTTCCTTTAAGAACTTTGCATAGCTCGGCATTTGAGCCAATGCATCTGCAAAAGGAATGTTAATGTGCAATTTTTTAAACACGTCAAGAAATTTGGAGAATTGCTTATCTATTTTGTGCTGTATAAGTCGCTCCGGAAAAGGAATAGGAGGCACATATGGTGTAGGATTGTCGGGAAATAGCTTTCTTTGAGGTGGTTCTTCTTTTGGTTCGGCTTTATCCTTCAAATCTGCTTTGGACTCCTCTTTTTCTTTTTCTTCATTTTTAAGCTCTTTTCCACTCCTTAAGATGATGGCATTTGCATTCTCGACTGGATTCGTCACAGTGTTGCTCGGAAGGCCACCATATGGTCTCTCAGACAATTGGCTAGCAATTTGACCAACTTGCTTTTCCACATTTCGAATACTTACCTCCATATGTCGAATTTTTGCATCTTGAATGTTCATGCGACTTTCAAAGCGATTCACCACTTCTTGATTTGATTGAATAAGCTTTGCCACCATTTCTTCAAGGTTATTATTCGGCTTCTCTACTGGTGGTGGGAATGCTGGTCTAGGTGGGTTCATTGGTTGCTGATTTTGCCCTCCCCAAGAAAAATTAGGGTGATTCCTCCATCCAGGGTTGTATGTACTTGAGTAAGGATTATTTTGAGGTCCCCTGTTGAAATTAGAAACAAAATTAGCATTTTCAGTAGTATAAGAATTATGATTTACCTGACAAGTAGTTGGCTCATGTCTTCCACCACAGAAGTCGCAAGTTGTCTCCTTTATCTTCAAAACTGAATCTATCTTTCTATTCAAAGCAGCAAATTGAGCAACAATAGCAGTATTAACATCAATCTCATGCACTCCACTTGGTTTCTTGGCATTGAATCTTTCAGTTGGCCATTGATAGCTATTAGACGCCATTTGATCAATCAACTCAAAAGCTTCATCAGGTGTTTTATTATTCAATGTACCACCAGCTGCGGCATCTATGGTACTTCTCATATTTGGACCAATTCCATTATAGAACGTTTGCACTTACATCCAAATTGGAATACCGTGGTGTGGACATCTCCTTAGCAGCTCCTTAAACCTTTCCCATGCCTCATATAGGGATTCTCCATCATTTTGTATAAATGTGGTGATATCATTCCTCATTTTTGCGGACTTGGCAGGTGGAAAATATCGGCTTAAGAATTTTTGGGCCATATCTTCCCAAGTGATGATAGAACCTGTAGGAAGAGGGGATAACCATGCCTTAGCTTTATCACGTAAAGAGAATGGAAATAACCTAAGTCTAATAGCATCATTGTGAACTCCATTATATTTAATGGTATCACAAATTTCAAGAAAAGCTTCAATGTGGAGGTTAGGATCTTCATTCGGCAAGCCACTGAATTGAACAGCATTTTGAAGCATTTGGATCAAGGACGGCTTGAGCTCAAAATTGTTGGCTTGAATTGCTGGCTTTCTTATGCTTGAAGTGGAATCTTGAACCGTTGGAGCAGAATAGTCCATCAAAGTTCTCCTTTGAGGTTGAATTGGGAGATGTTCTTCTTCGGCCGCCATTGGATTTGTGTCAATGACTAACTCTTGCTCTTTCAATCCTCTTAGAAGTTTTCTTTCAGGTTCAGGATCAAATTCTTCCAATTCTCCTTTCCGACTTCTCAAATTCATGCAACTTTGAAATTCCCTTGACAAAAATCAAACCAATAAAAATTAAAAGGCTAGTCTCGACCAAGAATCAATCAATATCAATAGCAATTGGAAAAAATTAGTAAATTCAATCCCTGGCAACGGCGCCAAAAACTTGTTCGGTGAATTGCAAGTGTACAATATCAACAAGTAATAGAGTGATAAGTAGAGTATCGTTCCCACGAGGATTGTTTTCAATTTAACCAATTACTTACCAATATGATTAATTCAACAACAAGCTAGCCAATTAAATTGTTTTCATGCAATTTAACTAAACTTAACAAAGAATGAAAATTTATAACAATAAGCAAATATTAAAAATTTACCAATTTAACAAAGATGTTAGAGATTTCGACTTCATTTAATCAATCCTAATTAACTCTCTTGACTTGTCATGCAATTAACTTAAATTCCAAATTATGATGGTGAAATTTCCCTAATGTAAATTAATAGCCGACATCGGTCTAATAACCCTATTTAGATTAAAATCAACTCACACTTGGTCTAGGTGAATTTAGATTTCCAAATGCATTAAGAACTATGGAAATTCCTGGATTCAATCTAAGTAGCCATGACTTATTTCTACTACCGAAACCACATGAACAACCTAGATTATTACCGTCTAAATTGAATTCACGGTTTAATATCACATGAGCACATGCATGTTATCTCCTCTCGGTATCAAACAAGCATCAACAATCAATTAAGTGGTGATCAATCACCTAAAAGCATTAAGAACATGATATTAAACTCATAATTGAAATATAAATTGCATGAACAAGTCTTAAGAATTAATTATTCATGATTAAGATCCATCTAATCTCTAACAAGAGAAATTAGAACATAATGAAATTTAAACTAACAACAAAATTAAAAATAGACATAATTAAAATTAAAATAAATTCTGAAAATTAAAGTAAACAATATTTAATAAATATAAAAGCTATAAAATACTTAATACTTGAAAATAAAACACAATTAGAAATTCTTAACAAAACACAAGAAATAATACTACTAAAATTGTTAAAATTAACTAAACAAAAACAAGGAAAGAAAAATAAAATAACTAAACTAAACTAAACAAAAAAAAAACAATAAAAGACAAAACCCATATATAAATACTTGAAGACCAAGAATTTTGCATGCTTTGTGTTCCACACCCGTAGCTTTCTTGGAACAAAAACAACAAATTGCTACTTCTTTGTCTTTCAAGCTTGGTGGCTGCAAAATCTAAACTCATTAACTAACCAAACAAGAAGAAAGAAATGATGAAGACTTGACTGGAAAAACATAAGGAACAACAAGAAGATAACTCAAATTCTGCAGCAAAAAATATAGCAAACCCGTAGAGACTTGAAGACCAAAACAAACAATTTGCTGCTTTCTTCTCCAGTCCAGCTTGGTGGCTGTTTCTCTTTGCTAAACTACTGCAAACAACAAGAACAAAACAATAAAGAAAGACTGAAGAAAACAACAAAAGGATGGCTGTCAAAAATGCTGCAGAAAAACCGAAAGTGAAGCTGCAAAAATTTGCTGAAGAAAGAAACCGTGAGCTACTGGTTTTGTAGAAGAAAAACCGAAACAAGCTTCTTCAATTTCTAAAGAAAACAACGGCTGTTCTTCCAAACTAAAACAAGAAAAAGAAAGAAACAAAACAAAACCCGTAAAGCATGAAGTGAACACAGAATTCTGCTTGTGTTCTTGCACCCGTAACTTCCAAGGAAAAAAAAATCTACTGCTGGCTTTGTACACAAATCCAGCTTGGCTGCTTCTAAACTAAATGCAGAAAATAAAGACAAGAAAAGGACATGGCTACAACTAAATCTAAACTAAAGGAAGAAAATAAAAACAAAGGAAAGGAAATGCTGCTCTGCTGAAATGGGATGATCTCTTCCTTTCCAAACGTTGCCCATTTATAGGCAAGGCTTTGCTTTTCTTTCTTTGCTCTGCCGAAGGTGTTGTTGTCTTCCATGTGCTTGGTTTCTTTTACAGCAAAGAAAAGAGTCCTTTGTAGCTGATTTCCATAAAAGAATTGTTGAATGGTGTTGCGAATTTTACACGCAAGTGCACGTGATCCTTAACAAGTAATATAGAGTGAATATAATTTATCGTTCCCACAGAGACTAATGAATTATTAAATACCGAAATTAAAATAGTTCTAACTTTATTTGAAGAAAAAAAAATATATTTTTTGGATAAGCTAAATTAAAAGTAATTTTAAAACTTAATTAAAACTAAAATTAAAAACTAAACAAAGCAAGTTAATAGATTAAGTTGACGAAAGATCTAGGGTTTTCGATTTCACCATAACTAATCCATCCTAATATTAATCTATTTCTATAATCTAATTTAATTTCCTGGTTGATAGTCGAGATTCCCAAATTTATTTACTAGTCCCTCCCGAGATCTAATAAAAATCCTCCTAATTGTTAATTCACTATATTCCTATGTGAATTACAACAATTATGAAGTCATTAATTTCTATGGATTCTCATATAGCAACTACACAAACCATGTAGGTATATTCCTATCCTACATGCAATTTATGGCATTTATCTCAATGAACTTGACACATAACTCCTCTTCCAATTCGTTATGATTAACAAATCATCTAATTAGTGATCAAGTAATTAGAAGCATTAAGCACAAAGATAAATACTCAACCATAGAAAATTAAATCAAATTATATTAATAGAAAAATATTAAGACTTCATAGTTAGGCTACATCTAAACCCTAGAAAAAGAATTTAGTTCATATTAATATAAAAGAATATCACAAAAAATTTAAACATGATTGAAAATAAAAATAAAAGATAAAGTCCAAACAAAAGCCGTAGATGATTGGTACTTAAAAATAATACTTAGCCAAAAATTTCATAACAAAATACAAAACTTAAATTACTAAAATTGTTAAATAAAACTAAAAACTAAAACAATAAAAGAAAGCTAAAATTGATAACTAAAATAAACTAAAGAAACCAAGAAAAAGACAAAAACAGTAGAAAATATGTGAGGAAAAACAAAATTCTGCATGTGCATGCTTTGTTTTTGCTTCTACCTTTTTTTTTTTTTTTTTTTTTTTTTTTTTGCTTCTACCCGAAACTTCAAAAGGAAACAACAATTTAAGCTAGCTTTACACCCAAGTCAAGTCTTGGCAGCTGAGTTTCCATCACATATCAATGAAGCAACAAGAACAAAGTAAAACAAAATTGAAGAAAACAAAACAAAAAAATTCGCAGAAAAGAAAGAAGAAACCAAGAGTGCTGAAGTTTGCATCCAAAAACCCGAAGAAGGTCTGGTTCTTCTTTGAACCCGTGAGCTTCAACGTGAGAAGATGCAGCTGAAGTTCTCTCAAGAAAACCGAGAATAATGGCAACAAGTCTTGAAGAAAACCGTGAACAATGTCTTGAAGTTTCAAAAGAAAAACCGAAAGAAGCTAATGAAATCCTACCAAACTATCAAAAGAAAACAAAACAAAAGAATGAAGAAGGCTGGATGCTCTAAACTATCGCAGAAAATAGAAAGAAAAATAGCTTGGCTAAACTAAATCTAATCTAAAGAAAACTAGAAATCCGCTTTCGGTGAAAATGGGATCACCTGAAATGGAATGTCTTCCTCCGTTGTAAGCTTTCTTATTTATAAGCAAGGATTTGCTCTTCTTTCTTTGCTCTGCAGAAGGTGTTGTTGCTGCCATGTGCTTGGTTTCTTTTCCAAAGAAATAAAACAGCCCAAGCTTTGCTTTTGTAGTTGGCAATTCATGTGACTTGATTCTCTTTTCTTTTCTTTCTTCGTGTGCATGCTCTACTGTTTGCTTGTTTCTCTCCATGTTGCTGCCCGATTTTTCTGAGCTTTGTTTTTGCCCATGTGAGACTAGAATTTTGGAGAGACTTTCTTGCAGTCCTCACGCACTCCTTCTTTAGAATAAAAAAAAGATGCACTGGGTTGGTTATGCTCTCATGTGCTCGCTTCTTCACTCAAAAGTGGCTTCTTCCTTCTTTTATTTCCTTCTTTATTGTCCGAAGTGTAGCAGCCTTTTGTTACTAAGCATTCCTTTGTGTGCTGGATTCTGTCCTTTCTTTTATTTCTTTGCAGTTGGCCTCCTTTGTAAAGAATGAATGGTAACTGATTTTTGTTCAAGCCGATCGCTTTTCTTTTCTAAATTGTGTTGCTCATTTGTTTCTTTTCTTTTGCTTCTTTGTTGTCCGATTTGTTTATTCATTCTCTTTTCCTTTGGCTAAGTAAGAAGGCTTCTTCTTCTTGAATGTTGCTATCAAATTGTGCTACAAAAAACCGTGAAGCACTCAATGTCCGAACTCGTAGCTAAAGAAACTTGCAGAAAAAATCTTCAAGTTTCTGTCCAGTTGTGGTCCTTTTTCTTCCAGAATTTGAGAAAACTTTCTTCATGAAAGTTTTTGCTCTCTTTCTTAGCTTTCCATATCATCTTGAATCATCTCATTTGGACGTCTGAATCAAGAGTTATGATCTCTGGAAGATGAGTGGGTTTCCAAAGGATAATTTGGCCAAAATTTCAGTTTTCCTCTCCTTGTGTCTGTCGGTTGCTTCATTTTTCTTTGTTGCAGCCAAGAAAAGGAAATCATCTTTGTCTTGTTGTTGGAGTAATTTGGGCAAGCTTTGATAAAAATAGTGGGTTAGACCTTTGTTCTCAAGGTTAAACTCAAAAGTTCTAGAAATATTGGAAATCTTAGAACTCATAAAATCAAAGGATAATTTGGCCAAAATATGTAAAAACAAAGTAAAACACAAGCCAATTTCTAACCAAAATTAATAAGAAAACTCTATATAAAATAGAGTTATCAAATTACCCCCAACTTAGCTCAAAGCTTGTCCTCAAGCTTGCACTAGAAGAACATATTTCTTTTCTTTCCATATCCTTTCCAACCCATTCAAAGTCATTACACATTAGAGATCCAGATTGGAATAATAATCCAAAGAACAAGTATTCTTAGCCCAATTTTCTAAACAAAATACACATCTCATTAATTCCAACAATTTTGTCGAAATCAAATGCACAAAATTTGATAACCTCTCATAGGTTGCACTCTAATCACTCAAAGTGTTTAGGATTTTTATTCAACACTCAAATCAAACATAGCATGTCATTACCATAGGCTTGCTTATATATCACATCTCCACCACTAATAAATATGAATCCATGCAATAATCAAAGGGTCTTTATAAGGGTTGTAACGGGGCTTAGGTAAGGGTAGGTAGAAAGAAAGGAAAATTTAGGTTAAGCATATCAAGGTATGAAGGAACTTTCTTGCATAACTCAAAAGCATAAAAATAGCACATTAGAACCACTTCTTATTCCAAATAGCATGCATTCCCTTGAAGTTGGACCATCTTGTACACAATGAAGAACATCCACTTTGTAGAACATCTACTTTGTCCAATTTTTGTCGGGAATATTTTTCACTTCTTTTCTTTTTTTCTTTTTTTTTTTTTTTTTTCAGTGGTTGTTTTTTTTTTTTTTTGTTTTTTTTTTTCGAATCATTAGACATTTTATCATGCAATTAATTCCCACATACTCTTGACATAGGGTTTAACTTGATAAACAAAAACAATGGTTTGGGGCTAATGATGTGGTGTTTATAACAAAGAAAGGTTAAGGCGCAAAATTGGTTGACTAGGGGTATATATAATGGGATGGCTTTTTAGAAAGTTTAAACGGCTAATCCTAAATGCCCTTATCATCTCAAAGCATGAATTCATAATGTGATCTCAACATGCATAACAAAGCAAGTTCTAGAATGAACATACCATATTTGACAACACTCAACAAAGAAATATGTGAGCAATGAAAATAAAATGCTCATAGGCTCAAATACTCACAATGGGTTCATTATATCAAATATTGCACATTCTCATTCAATTCAATCATCAAAATCAACAAGATGTTAAAAATTTTAAAGACAAAGACTAATCATACTTGCCTCATTCATACATTCCAACCCAAATCTCTAATGCATATAACTCAAAATTATTCTAAATGAGTATCAAAAGAATTAGAAATTTCAAAGAAGATATCAATAAAATTGAAAACTTGGAAGGACTTTTCTTTTTAACCCAATTAAAATTGAAATCTTGCAAAAATTTTGACAGAAATCCAGCACAAAATTTCATTATCCCACCCCCAACTTAAAATTGAGCATTGTCCTCAATGCAACAAGGAGCAAGATCAAGTATAGCAACTAAAGAGAACATAAGAAAACGAAAAGTGAGGAAACTGCCCTGTTTTGAACAACTGTTGAAGATGAATTTCGTTCAGGTACCAAAACAGCTCCAAAAATTCTGAAATTTTGTGGATATGAACCCAGTTAAATCTTCTACCTTTCTGTAAAATTTCAGCACAAAATTCCAATGGGAAGGCCTTGAACCGAATTCTTCTTCAGACTGGTGCAGCAAAAAGCAGAATTTCACATAGTAAAAATAATTTTTTTTTTTAATAAGACAAAAATAAGAATAATAAGAATAACAAAATAAAAGCAATAAAGGTAAAAGAACTTGGGTTGCCTCCCAAGTAGCGCTTGCTTTATAGTCTTCAGCCGGACTTTCTCTGTTCGCCTCAATTTGCATCCACTAGGGTGATAATGCACTTTTGAAAGTCTACTCCACCTTCGATATAAGCCTTGAGTCTCTGACCATTTACTTTGAACCTTCTATCTTCGCCTTGAATTTCAACAGCGCCATAGGGGAACACTTTCACAACTGTAAAGGGTCCAGACCACCTCGATCGAAGTTTCCCAGGGAATAATTTCAACCTTGAGTTGTATAGGAGTACCTTCTGGCCCGGATGAAATTCTCTATGCAAAATGTGCTTGTCATGCCAAGCCTTTGTTTTCTCCTTATACATCTTAGCATTCTCATATGCCCCTTGACGGAATTCATCCATCTCATTTAATTGGAGTAATCTTTTTCACTGTTGCCAAGTCAAAGTTAAGATGCTTGATGGCCCAAGAAGTCTTGTTCCAACTCCACAGTAAGTGACAGCTTTACCATACACCAATCGATACGAGACATACCAATAGGTGTTTTAAAAGCTGTTCTATATGCCCACAAAGCATCATCAAGCTTCCGAGACCAATCTTTCCTATTAGAACTCACTGTCTTCTCCAAAACCGCTTTCAACTCCCTATTGGATATCTCCACTTGGCCACCGGTTTGGGGATGATAGGCGTGGCAATTTTATGTTTTACCCCATACTTAGCCAAAAGAGCAGCTAACAATTTATTACAAAAGTGAGTTCCTCATCATTAATGATTGCTCTAGGAGTCCCAAACGAGTGAAAATATTTTTCCTCAAAAATTTACTACCACTTTTGCATCATTGGTAGGCAAGGCGCTTGCTTCAACCCATTTGGACACATAATCCACACCACAAGAATATAGAGGTTATTGTATGAAGGAGGAAATGGTCCCATGAAGTCAATACCCCACACATCAAATAGTTCAACCTCTAGAATATTGGTGAGAGGCATCTCATGTCTCCTTGAAATATTCCACTGCTCTCGCATCGATCACATGCAGCTACATAAGATTGTGCATCCTTGAATATTGTTGGCCAATAAAAGCCACATTGAAGAATTTTAGCTGGTTCTATTGCCTCCAAAATGACCACCATATTCGTAAGAGTGGCAATGCTGCAAAATGCTTTGTATTTCCTCTTCGAACACACCTCCGTATTACTTGGTCAGGACATAATTTATACAAAAAGGCTCATCCAGAATAATGCTTCACATCGATAAGAATTTCTTTCTCTGTTGGCTAGATAAATCTAGGGAAGCACATTAGTGACCAAATAATTTGCAAAATCGGCAAACCAAGGAAACTTACTGTAGCAATATTGAACAATTGCTCATCGGGAAGATCTCATTTATCACCGTTTGTGGTTCATCAATCTTGGCTTGAGGTTCTAAACGAGATAGGTGATCAGAACTACATTTTCACTACCCTTCTTATCTCGATTTCCAAATCAAATTCTTGTAACAACAAGACCCATCCGATCAACCTAGGCTTTGCATCTTTTTAACTAGCAAATACTTAATGGCGTAATGATCGGTATAAACAATAACTTTGGAGCCAATTAAGTATGATCCGAATTTATCAAAAGCAAATACTACGCTAATAACTCTTTTCGTGGTAGCATAATTCAATTGTGCATCATTGAGAGTTTTACTAGCATAGTATATAGCATGAAAGATCTTACCTTTTCACGACCCAAAATCGCACTAACCGCATAGTCACTTGCATCACACATCAACTCAAAAGGTAAATCCCAAGATGGAGCAACAATAATGGGAGTCGATACTAAGGCACTTTTAACAAGTCAAAAGCTCGTAGACAATCAAAGAAGAAACTTAAAAGGAACATCTTTTCAAGAAGATTACACAAAGGTTTTGTAATTTTAGAAAATCTTTTATGAACCTTCTATAAAATCCAGATGTCCTAGAAAACTTCTTACCCCTTTGACAAGAGTAGGTGGTGGTAATTTTTCAATGATTTCAATTTTAGCTCTATCAACCTCAATCCCTTTGCAGACACTCTATGACCCAACACAATTCCTTCTTGAACCATAAAATGACATTTTTCCCAATTCAAGACTAGATTAGTGTCTTCACATCGTTTAAGCACAAGTTTAAGGTTAGATAAGCATGAATCAAAAGAAGAACCAAACACGTAAAAATCATCCATAAATATTTCAATGAAACGTTCCACCATGTCGTAAAAATTGCCATCATACATCTTTGAAAAGTAGCAGTGCATTACACAAACCAAATGGCATTCTTCTATATGCAAATGTACCATAGGGGCATGTAAAGGTGGTCTTTTCTTGGTCCTCTGGGCTATTGAAATTTGGTTATATCTGAATAACCATCTAAAAACAATAATAAAAGTAACCACTAATCTATCAAGCATTTGATCAATAAAAGGCAAAGGAAAGTGGTCTTTCCTAGTGGTGCATTCAACTTCCTATAATCAATGCATACTCTCCATCCAAAGTGATCCTAGTAGGGATCAATTCATTTTTTCATTCTCAACTACAAGAAACCCTCCTTTCTTAGGTACTACTTGAACAGATGACCCATACACTATCTCAAATAGGATAAATAATCCTGCATCCAAAAGTTTTAATATCTCGGCTCTCACCACTTCTTTCATGTTAGGGTTTAATCTACGTTGGTGATCTACGGATGGCCTATAGTTCTCTTCCATCAAAATTTTATGCATGCAAATTGAAGGGCTAATCCCTTTATGTCACTATAGTCCATCCTAATGCCGATTTATGTTCCTCAACACTCTTAGCAATTTATCCTCTTGCTCTTCATTCGGATATGCAGAAATAAAAGCAGAAGAGTAGAGAACTCACCTAGGAATGCATACTTCAGATGCTTAGGCAGTGGCTTGAGGTCTAACTGTGGTGGCTTCTCAACTGAAGGTATTGATTCGGCCCCACCTTTTCCAAGGTCTTCAAATGGCCTTTTGATGAATGCAGGTGCCAAGGTCTCTAATTGTTTGGAGCATATATCTACCTTTGGATTTTCGAATTTTCTATCCCCATCGGACATGCTTCCATGGGATCTTTTGGATGGCTTGCCTGAAACTTTTCTTTAGTGCAATCATCAATTGTATCCACCTTCATACAATTGTCTATCTCACTCGGAAATTTCAATGCTTTAAAGACATTGAAAGTGACTTGCTCATCTTGAACCCTCATGGTTAGTTGCCCTTTTTGCACGTCAATTAGGGTTCTTCCCAGTAACCAAGAAGGGTCTACCAAGAATAATAGGAATTTCTTCGTCTTCCATGTCAAGTACAATGAAGTCAGTAGGAAGATAAATTTGTCCACCTTGACAAGCACATCCTCTATAACACCTCTTGGGTATTTGAGTGATCTATCCGCCAATTGCAATGTGATCAGAGTGGGTTTGGCTTCTCCTAAGCCAAGTTTCAAAAGCAGAGAGGCATAAGATTAATACTCGCACCAAGATCACACAAGGCCTTATTAAAATTAGAATTTCCTATAGTGCAAGGAATAGTAAAACTCCCTGGATCCTTAAGCTTAGGGGGAAGCTTTTTCTGCAGGATGGCACTGCACTCTTCAGTAAGTGCAACAGTCTCATATTCTTCTAGCTTTCTTTTGTTGGAGAGGATCTCCTTCATGAACTTCACATAGCTAGGCATCTGTTCCAAAGCATCAGCAAAAGGAATATTAATATGCAATTTCTTAAAAATATCAAGAAATTTAGAAAATTGCTTCTCTAGCTTTTGCTTCTGGAATCGCTGAGGATATGGCATCGGTGGCACATAAGGGGGTGGATTATCTGGAAACAACTTCGATGTGGGTTTCGTGACTTCTTCAATTTGTTCTCCGGATTTTTTGGTCTGTGCTTCCCCTGTTTCTTGTTCTGGCTTTCTCTGTGGTTCCGGTTCAGGTAACTCTTTCCCACTTCTCAGTTTAATTGCCTTCACATGTTCCTTAGGGTTGATTTCCGTGTTACTAGGCAAAGACCCTTGTGGTCTAGAATTTAATGAACTAGCAAGTTGTCCCATCTGAACCTCCAAATTTCGGATGGATGCTGACTGATTTTGTAATGTGGCTTCAGTCTTAGTCATGAACTGAGATGTGTTCAAACTCAATTGAGCAAGAGCATCTTCTAAAGACACTTTTTGTGCTGGAGGTTGAAGTGGCTGTGGAGGCTGAAATCCATAGAGTTTATCAGCAGGCTGATTGTTTCTCCAAGAAAAGTTGGGATGATCTCTCTATCCCTGATTGTAAGTGTTGGAGTAGGGATTATATTGTCTATTAGAATTCCCCACAAACTGAGCTTGTTCCCTCTGCGATGGGGCGAAAGGATTTCCCATTTGACAATTAACACTAGGATGAGGTCCACCACAAATATCACAAGCTTCTGGAGGAATATGGATGGCATTTGCATTGAGTGTACTAAGTTGCTTTGACAGTGTAGCAACCTGGGCTGATAGTGCAGTGAGGGCATCAACCTTATAGTTGCCATGATTTTTCGGTAGAGTGGATCTCCCTGAAGACCATTGGTAGTCTGTAGATGCCATCTCATCCAACAATGTATAAGCAGCCTCATATGTCTTCCCCATTAATGATCCTCCCGCTGCAGCATCTACAAGTATCTTGGTTGATCGAGTCAACCCGTTATAAAAAGTCTGCAGAATCAACCAACTGGGATACCGTGATGAGGGCATGCTCGCAATAAATCTTTGTACCTCTCCCATGCTTGTAAAGTGATTCCATCTCATTTTGAGTGAATGTGGTGATCTCATTCCTCATCTTTGCAGTTTTGGTGGGTGGAAAATATTTCGTCAAAAATTTCTGCCTACACATGTCCCACGTGGTGATTGCTCCTGCTGGCAAAGAAAGCAACCAACTCTTGGCCCTATCCCTCAGTGAGAATGGGAAAAGCCTCAGCCTAATGGCATCATCAGAGACACCATTCATTTTCAATGTAGCATGATCTCAAGAAAATTGATTAAGTGAGCATTAGGATCCTCATGTGCCAACCTGAACTGATTAGCTTGAACCATCCGGATTATGCGACTTCAATTCAAAATTATTTGCATAGCAGTTGGAGGTATGACACTGTGGAGATCATATGTGGCAGTAGGCAAAGCATAGTCACGTAATGCTCTAGTGTTGGCATTAGCGACCGGGATAGTGTTCTCTTCATGTTCAGCCATAGTGTTATGAGATTGTGCAGAAGTTCCTCTCTTTTCCTTTCTATTCAAACGACAAGTCTTTTCTATCTCTGGATCCAATGGGAGGAGATTATTACTTCCAAACCTTCTCATGCACCACAGAATAATATCTAAAAAGATAAAAGAACAAAAGTAAATAAAAGTTCAAATTAAAGGTAGAACTACTTGGTATCGATATTAATAAAATCAAATTAGTCCCCGGCAGCGGCGCCAAAAACTTGTTGCGAATTTTACACGCAAGTGCACGTGATCCTTAACAAGTAATATAGAGTGAATATAATTTATCGTTCCCACAGAGACTAATGAATTATTAAATACCGAAATTAAAATAGTTCTAACTTTATTTGAAGAAAAAAAAATATTTTATGGATAAGCTAAATTAAAAGTAATTTTAAAACTTAATTAAAACTAAAATTAAAAACTAAACAAAGCAAGTTAATAGATTAAGTTGACGAAAGATCTAGGGTTTTCGATTTCACCATAACTAATCCATCCTAATATTAATCTATTTCTATAATCTAATTTAATTTCCTGGTTGATAGTCGAGATTCCCAAATTTATTTACTAGTCCCTCCCGAGATCTAATAAAAATCCTCCTAATTGTTAATTCACTATATTCCTATGTGAATTACAACAATTATGAAGTCATTAATTTCTATGGATTCTCATATAGCAACTACACAAACCATGTAGGTATATTCCTATCCTACATGCAATTTATGGCATTTATCTCAATGAACTTGACACATAACTCCTCTTCCAATTCGTTATGATTAACAAATCATCTAATTAGTGATCAAGTAATTAGAAGCATTAAGCACAAAGATAAATACTCAACCATAGAAAATTAAATCAAATTATATTAATAGAAAAATATTAAGACTTCATAGTTAGGCTACATCTAAACCCTAGAAAAAGAATTTAGTTCATATTAATATAAAAGAATATCACAAAAAATTTAAACATGATTGAAAATAAAAATAAAAGATAAAGTCCAAACAAAAGCCGTAGATGATTGGTACTTAAAAATAATACTTAGCCAAAAATTTCATAACAAAATACAAAACTTAAATTACTAAAATTGTTAAATAAAACTAAAAACTAAAACAATAAAAGAAAGCTAAAATTGATAACTAAAATAAACTAAAGAAACCAAGAAAAAGACAAAAACAGTAGAAAATATGTGAGGAAAAACAAAATTCTGCATGTGCATGCTTTGTTTTTGCTTCTACCTTTTTTTTTTTTTTGCTTCTACCCGAAACTTCAAAAGGAAACAACAATTTAAGCTAGCTTTACACCCAAGTCAAGTCTTGGCAGCTGAGTTTCCATCACATATCAATGAAGCAACAAGAACAAAGTAAAACAAAATTGAAGAAAACAAAACAAAAAAAAAAATTCTGCAGAAAAGAAAGAAGAAACCGAAGAGCTGCTGAAGTTTGCATCCGAAAACCCGAAGAAGGCTGCTGAAGTTGCTGCTGAACCCGTGAGCTTCAACGTGAGAAGATGCAGCTGGAAGTTCTCTGAAGAAAACCGAGAATAATGGCAACAAGTACTGAAGAAAAACCGTGAACAATGCTGCTGAAGTTTCTGAAAAGAAAAACCGAAAGAAGCTAATGAAATCCTACCAAACTACTGAAAAGAAAACAAAACAAAAGAATGAAGAAGGCTGGATGCTCTAAACTACTGCAGGAAAATAGAAAGAAAAATAGCTTGGCTAAACTAAATCTAATCTAAAGAAAACTAGAAATGCTGCTCGGCTGAAAATGGGATCAGCTGAAATGGAATGTCTTCCTCCGTTGTAAGCTTTCTTATTTATAAGCAAGGATTTGCTCTTCTTTCTTTGCTCTGCCGAAGGTGTTGTTGCTGCCATGTGCTTGGTTTCTTTTCCAGCAAATAAAACAGCCCAAGCTTTGCTTTTGTAGTTGGCAATTCATGTGACTTGATTCTCTTTTCTTTTTCTTTCTTCGTGTGCATGCTCGGCTGTTTGCTTGTTTCTCTCCATGTTGCTGCCCGATTTTTCTGAGCTTTGTTTTTGCCCATGTGAGACTGCATTTTTGGAGAGACTTTCTTGCTGTCCTCATGCACTCTTTCTTTAGAAAAATAAAAAGATGCAGCTGGGTTGGTTATGCTCTCATGTGCTCAGTTTCTTCACTCAAAAGCTGGCTTCTTCCTTCTTTTATTTCCTTCTTTATTGTCCGAAGTGTAGCAGCCTTTTGTTACTAAGCATTCCTTTTGTGTGCTGGATTCTGTCCTTTCTTTTATTTCTTTGCAGTTGGCCTCCTTTGTAAAGAATGAATGGTAACTGATTTTTGTTCAAGCCGACTGTTTTCTTTTCTAAATTGTGTTGCTCGGCTGTTTCTTTTTCTTTTGCTTCTTTGTTGTCCGATTTGTTTATTCATTCTCTTTTTCCTTTGGCTAAGTAAGAAGGCTTCTTCTTCTTGAATGTTGCTATCAAATTGTGCTACAAAAACCGTGAAGCAGCCTGCTGAATGTCTGAACCCGTAGCTAAAGAAACTTTCAGAAAAAATCTTCAAGTTTCTGTCCAGTTGTGGTCCTTTTTCTTCCAGAATTTGAGAAAACTTTCTTCATGAAAGTTTTTGCTCTCTTTCTTAGCTTTCCATATCATCTTGAATCATCTCATTTGGACGTCTGAATCAAGAGTTATGATCTCCGGAAGATGAGTGGGTTTCCAAAGGATAATTTGGCCAAAATTTCAGTTTTCCTCTCCTTGTGTGCTGTCGGTTGCTTCATTTTTCTTTGTTGCAGCCAACAAAAGAAAATCTTCTTTGTCTTGTTGTTGAAGTAATTTGGTCAAGCTTTGATAAAAATAATTGGTTAGTCCTTTGTTCTCAAGATTAAACTCAAAAAGTTCTAGAAATATTGGAAATCTTAGAACTCATAAAATCAAAGGATAATTTGGCCAAAATATGTAAAAACAAAGTAAAACACAAGCCAATTTCTAACCAAAATTAATAAGAAAACTCTATATAAAATAGAGTTATCAAATGGCTCCCTCTCTTCATGAAGAAAGAAATCGGATGTCCCAGAAATGCAGCTCACGTTCTGCCCAGCTTTCTTTCCTTCTTTTCTTTCGGCTGTTTTTCCTTTGCTTCTTTATTTTTCTTTTACCTTTCTTTTGCCAATGTGAGACTGAATTTTGGAGAGACTTTCTTGCTGTCTTCATGCAATTCTTTCTTCAGAAAAAGAAAAGAATGGCAGCTGGGTTGTTTCCTTTGCATGTGCGGCTGTTTCTTTCTTTCTTTCCCGTAGCAGACTTTTGTTCTTATAACAAAAATGATGCTTGTCTACTGTATTAAAAATAGAAGCTGCTCCTTCTTTGTTGCACTCCAGCTCTTCTTCTCCAATTAAAATTTTTTTGTGGCCAACAAGCAAATGTAATTCGTGGCTGGATTTCCTTGTTTATGCATTCGGCTTTTCTTTTTGTTTGCAAGCTCGGCTGTTTCTTTGTTGTCCGAATTTCAACTTGGTTTCCTCTTTTTCCTTTGGCTGAGTAAGAAGGCTTCTTATTCTTGAAACTTACTATCAATTTGTGCTGCAAAACGTGAAGCAAACTGCTGCAATAAATCTGAACCCGTAGCTGAAGAAAATTTCAGAAAAACCGAACATTTTTCTTCAAGTTTCTGTCCAGTTTTGGTCCTTTTGCTTCCGGAATTTGAGAAAACTTTCTTCATGAAAGTTTTTTCTCTCTTTCTTAGCTTTCCATATCATCTTGAATCATCTCATTTGGACGTCTATATCAAGATTTATGAACTCCGGAAGATGAGTGAGTTTTCAAAGGATAATTTGGCCAAAATTTCTGTTTTCCTCTCCTTGTGTGCTGTCGGCTGCTTCATTTTTTTTCTTTGTTTACCAAGTTGCAACTTGATTTCCTCTTTTGTTTGTTGTGGGTACTTGGCTATTTCTTCCATGCATCTTCTAGAATTTTTCCTTCTTTGTATTCCACTTTGTTTCCTTTTCTTGTCTCTCGGCTTTTGATTTCCTTGTTGCAACACAAAAAAAATCTCCTTTGTCTTGTTGTTGAAGTAATTTGGTCAAGCTTTGATAAGCTTTCTTTGCTATAAAGTAACAAAATAATTAGTTAGTCCTTTGTTCTCAATTTAGAAGAAAATTCAAGATTATGCTCAAAAGTTCTAAAAATATTTGAAAACTTGGAAATCATAAACTCAAAGGATAATTTGGCCAAAATATGTAAAAACAAATTAAAACACAAGCCCATTTCTAAACAAAATGAATAAGAAAACTCTATATAAAATAGAGTTATCAATCACCAACAAACTGCTTCATCACCAAGTAATCAACATTTTGGAAGGCTCGGGGCACCGTGCAGTTGCTTTATGCCCACCTAACACAAAGTAAATAAAACAGTTCATCGAAGGACCGCATCACAATTCTTAGAAATGCAATGGTAAAAAGAACTTGCATTGAAATAAGATTCCATAATAGATATATCATCGTGTCCCATATGAATTATCCTCTTTCGTATCATAGACGTGTACAAATTAATTTGCTACAAAAAAAAAGTTGATGTGTCGTTAGGAAATAATCATTAGTAATAAAGTTTGTAGTAAGAAATTTGCAAACAAATAAATTATATGATCGTTGAGCCAAAATCGTTTTGTCTATATAATTCTTAGTATATCGGAATCCAATGATAAAACCTCCGTATCCAAATAGAGGAGTGGTCTCTCCCTCATCCACTTCTTCATTTCTACAATATCTTTGGCAGTTGGCTACACAACTACTCCACTATACCCCACACCGTCCTCTTCTAGGGTAAGTGTCGGCCCCAGATCTTGCTCTACAAGGACGTCATCAGCCAGAGTTTTGGTCTCATTTTTTTTCATTGGTGGTGGTGGAGCACTCTCCGATGGTGCGATGGCTTCGGATTGAGGGGTAGCGTGTTCATCGGTGATTAAATGAATAATATCCATTACATTAACTCCTTCTTGTGCCATTTTCAAGGTGTGCTTAGCCTCAGCCGGACCCGCATTATCTCCGGACTTAAGCCCCTCATCAGGGGCTCCCTTGTTCTTATCAGCAGTCTTATTAGCTGTATACCCTTCTTGAGGGGCTTGATCTTCATCATTTTTCAGAAGTTCCACATTGAACTGGCCATCGTCGCTTTCATCATCATCATCATCTGGAAAGGATTGGATTCGGGCGTACTTTGCATGGCCATCAAATGATATACATTTTCATATATTTGGTTGAAGGTGGAAGTCAGACGCTTAATGGTAGCATTGAGACTATTTAGTTTGTCTTCTATTGCGGCCGAACGAGCTCGCTCGAGTGTGAGCTCCTCTTTTGTGTCTTTCATTTCCTACTCACACATTTCCACACGTGCAACCATCTGATCAATGAAGACCCTTCGTTTCTCCTGCCTTTCTGCCCTGGCTAACTTCTGTCTTTTTTTTTTTTAGTTTTAGAGCCTCATCTTCTTTGGCTCTCTTCCTATAAGACACGTAAAAACTTTCTTCGGCCATCTTGTCGGAGTCTTCTTCATCTCCTCCGAATTCCCCCTCTTCGCTCGTCGCCTCATCTTTTTTCCAACTCAAGAATTTTTCTATCTTTTCGGCCGTTGGCTTTATTAGGGTAACTTTCACTTTCTGCAATACATATAATAATAATATTCATTAATCTATTCGGAAAACTAATTATCAAATATTAGGTAATAAACAAAACGTACCTCATTGTCGACTGTTCTTTTGGTCCAAACCCTCTTCTTTTCTTGATCTCTCCATTGTGCATTCAATCATTTTCATCTGCACATCATGGGTTTACATCCAGAGTTTTCGACCTTCTCAACCATTTTGAACTGCTCAAGATGTGGCATTGTTTCATATGCGAACACCTGAGATAGTGAATGAAGAATTAGCGTAACAATTTATGTGGGAAAGAAACACTAACACAAGTCAAACTTAACAAGCGATTGGTATCCTTGCCCCTATTGCAATTGGGAATCCCCTAATAGTGTATGTCCTGTTTTCTGGGTGACCAGTTTGCTTCAAGGCATTGCTTATTACCTTTTTAGCACTATCTATAGTTGTCCTGTAAGATAGGTTCTCTCACGGGATTTAATCAAATTGCCTCCAATCACATGCCAAATGAAGTAGCTTGTTTTCGATCCTGGTTTCTTCTACAAGCCATTGATTGATGTGTATAGAAGCAAAAGTGTCATTAACACGACCTCATCATCTGTATACATTGAGTTGATACGGTCGTACGTCTTGAACACTTCATCATATGTGGTCTCATTTGTTTGGCCCAGATGGTCTAGGTACTTGCAGATTGTAGAAGGACCATCTGGTGCTTGGTATTTGGCATATGCAAGATCAAAGTCACCCATTTTGAGTAGGAGTGTTCAAAATCCCCGATTCGACCCAATTCGGTCCGATCCGGTTCGGTTCAAAAATTTTTGGATCGGATTGGATCGATCTGTTTGATCCGATTTTTTTTTTAAAGCAAGAGAAGTGGCATTTAGCTATTCCAACAACGAAGGAGATGAACGAAGGATTTTAAGAATTTTTGTGTGAATCCAAAACAGAAACTAACCAGTGATCAAGGGAGAAATCCAATAAATTCTTAAAAATTTTATCATCAAAAGTGCAACACGATGGAGAAGAACTACCTGAAAATAACCACATGCCAAAATCTTCATCATGATTGGGCCATCCTTCATTTCCTTCTTCATGCTCCTGCTCAAAAATTCGTGAAGAAACATTAATCTTTCTTCTAGCCTTACAAATAGGCCCCATTGATTGAATTCTTCGCCTAACTTTGCATTTTCCTTCTTGTAAGGTGGATTTTAAACTCGAAAATCTTTCTTCATGGTGATCAACCTCACTGTGGAGAAAATTTTCTTTCTAGCTGATGATGGAAAATTTGGGTAATTGGTTCTGCTTTTATTTGTCGAGATTTTCCTCCCCTCTGTCATTAGTTGAAAAAGGTCAATATTTCATTGGATTATCAGCTCAATAAGGCCGGTTGATCATGAGCACCAAAATAGTTGACAGGAAGACGAAGAAAACAATGCGCTGATTATAGAAGCATAGCTGTGTCATAAAATAAAATTCATATACAAAAATCATTGAATCAATGAACTCTAGTTTCTAAAACAACACAGGGTTGCCTGATAACTCTATTATTCTAGATGTTTACGAGCAAATGATGCTTACACGGTATATCGGATAAGTTTCACAGCTGATATGAGAGATTTGTCTTAAGAAAAAAAATCAGATAATAAGATAAGCTTATTCCCACATAAAGCAAGAAAACACAAGATAAGATGTTCACTTCAAAAGCATTATACAAAGATGGAAGAGTTTCCAACTTTCCAGAATCATCTTCTACAGGGGGAACACTTCTGCTCAGAAACCTTAGGCCCCAAGTACTGAATCACATCCATTTCTGAGTCATTTGGCATTTCAATCTCCTCCAACCATGCATACAAATCATCACCCTCCTTTGCCTCTGCCATTGTCATTGGATAAACGTCAATACAATCAAATACAAAAAGTGATAAGAGAGTAAGGATCAACCACAATATTTTATCAACCATGAATCTCTTAGCAGAAAATATAATAATATTACATTAGGCATACATTAGGCATTACACAAGCAACATGTTTAACTCATGGAGATTCACTAAGCACTAAGAGTAAGAAACAAAGCTGAAAACCAGTCACGATTTGACCATAAAGAGTTGCATGTCTTCACAATATGTGAGGCCAAATGTTCTGAAAGTCAAGACAACAAAACACTAGCTCTACTCTAGAAATGCCCAACAAAACAGAAAAAAAGCTTGACAATGACAAGAATCATATCCTGATACAAACAACCTTTCATGTCCAGATACATTAAATAGAAAAACAAGACAACTAGTATTGTTTTCCACTCGGAACATCAACAGAAGCAACAGCAAATTCAATAGGGACAAGAATTAAGAAATCAGTATTTCTTTTTTTTTGACATAAAGAGCATACAATTGAAAATTCTTTTTTTTTTTTTGATATAAACAGCATACATATCAGTATTTTTTTTTGGACATAAAAATTCTTATATCATACAACTGAAACCAGCATTAAGCAACAGAACAGATGTAACATTTGTGACTCCAGCCAACTAGCGGATGAACAGTATGAGGAATGAGGAAAAAGTGCATTATGTAGGCTGCAAGAATGGACCATACAGCAACCAATTTAAGGCCAGTTCTAAAACATGAAAAAATCAACAGTAGTACAGAAAATCTTATTCAAGTTCTGCACTAAACATGTCCATTAATGCACTAAAAAATTTGAACCATCACATCATAGTTGGAGTTACCTCTTATAAAGAAGTTACGACTTTATCCATCAATGTCAACAATCGGGTGCTCTTCATTTAGTCCTATTATTTCTACAATCAAACACAAAATAAAAGTTAGAGCCAACTAAAATTATTATGTCAAAAGTAAATGTTAAATTACATATATCATCACTTGGTTCGATATTCTCAAGCTCTTTTACGTACTCTTCCATGTTGAGAGGTTCATGACTTATGCGCAACCAATCTTGTGAACAAATCACAGCCTCTACCATTCTTGCAGACAGAGAGCTCCGGAAAGAGTCGAGAACACGACCTTCGGTACTAAAAGTTGATTCCGAAGCCACAGTTGAAACTGGAATTACCAATACATCTGTTGCCATCAAAGCAAGTGTGGGATATTTACGTGCATTTGCCTTCCACCAATTAAGTATATCAAATGATGTATCATTCCGGTCTGCTTTTACATCAAGAAAATACACATCCAATTCCGTTTTATCGGCAACACTACTTGAATCATCATGCTCCTCAGCATATAATGTATTCATAAATGCAGCAGCCCCAATTGCATTATCAGTGTCAACATTCAATACATTGAAACCAACTTGAGTATCTAAATCCTTATAACCCAATGTTACTGAACCATAAACATCAAACATTGCATACAAAGTGGTCTTCACTTTTCCTTTCAGCTCCTCAGCTTGAATAGTATCATATACTTTATCAATGACCCAACAAACATGACTCAATTTATACCGAGGTCAAGGATAGCAGCAGTGAAAATAAGCATGTTCATCTTGTCAAAATTTGTCCAATATTTATCAAAATTTGCCTTCATGTTGAATGCCATCAAACTTAAATCATTACTACTGTCACGCATCATTCTAGAAAGAATGAGTCCAATACCATAAATTTGTAGCATGTACTCATTTCCGGTAACATATTGAGAGCCAGACAAGTGAATAGTAGTATCATAAAATTTTTTTAGAAAAGGCAACAAAGAAGCAGCATATCTCCAATCATAGTCAGTTGGCATTTCATCATTCAACTCTGCCACAAATTTCTTGTCCACAGTTTCTAACATTTCAAAGGCTTTTTGAAATTTTAATGCTGATTTCAGCATTAAATATGTGGAATTCCATCGAGTTTCCACATCTAAACTAGGCATGCCTCTGCTTTCTATCCTTTCTATTTCCACACAAGATTTGAACTGTCGATTCCTAGCTGGAGAAGATTTCACATATTTAATGGCTGCTTTAATTCTAGATATATGTTAATTAAGATCTCTAAAACCTTCCTTCACAATTAAGTTCAAAACATGTGCAGCACATCTCATATGAAAATGATCTCCATTCAAAATTGTTCTTTTCCAACTATTTAATCTCCTTTTCAAGTACTGCAAACCAACGTCATTTGAACTAGCATTATCCAAGTTACTGTAAGGACCTTGCTAATGTCCCATCCTAATAAACATCTTTCTACTGTTTTGCCAATTAACTCTCCACTATGATTGGCAATTGGACAAAAATTAATTATTTTTTTATGTAATGTCCAATTATCATCAACAAAATGAGCAGTCAAACACAAGTAATCAATATTTTGAATCGATCTCCACAAATCTGTTGTGAGACGCACACTTGAAGTCAATTTTCCAAAAAATTGTTTCAACTTTCTCTTTTCTTCTAAAAAGAGTTTGTAACAATCCCTTGTTACAGTAACACGCGAGGGAATATCAAAATTTGGCTATATTTCATGAACAAAACTACGAAATCCCTCATTTTCAACATGGCTAAAAGGTAATTCATCAATCATTATCATTATAGCCAATGCCCTCCTAGATCTTTCTTGATCAAATATAGGTATAGGAGATTTCATTTTCACCACTTTCAATTTTTTGTTTGATTTATGGAATGGAGACTTCCCGCATCTAATTAGATGATTAGCTAAAGAACTAGTACCCAAGTTACTTGGACAAAATATCACATTCTGACAATAAACACATGATGCTCTTCGCTCATTTTTAGAGAAACCTTCAAGAATATTATAATGGCTCCAAACCCATGATTTACGGATTTCAGGCTTACCCACACTTTGGGTAGTACTTTTACCCTCTTAGGTGCTTGAAGTTTGATTTCTCGTGGGAATTTCAAATTGCTCACTGTTCTCAGCTGTCGTACGAATATCATCTCCAATGCTTGACATCTAAAACAAAATAGGCACAACACACCATAGTCAAACTTTCAGCTCCAAATTGCTCCAAACTATCAAAAGCACGATTCTAAATCAAAACACAACCTAATAGCACAATTCTACAAAAAGAACACAAAGAACAAGCTATAGCACAATGATTCACAGGAAATACCATACTAAAAGCAAAATATGCGCTTTACTACTTGGCCAACAAACTACACAAAAGAAGTTGTGAATCAAATCTTTCACCCAGTTGTAGTTATCACAATGTCAATTACTCTACTCAAGTACTACAACTCACTTACCAGCACAACAGTTAAATTCACAAAACTGTTAGGGATATCTAAACTTCTATATTCTTCAAACAAAAAGGGAAAAATGATCTACTCAAGTTATTTTTACAAACAGAGAAAAACATTCCGGCATGCACATAAATAAGAGAAACAGCAAAGAATAAACTCAATATAACAGTAAGAAATTTACTTCTATTAGCCAAAAGAAAAGACAAGTAACAGAATCTCTTAAGAACTGGATCAGAAATTTCAATCTCGAATAGGCACATGAACTTAAGAAAAATAAAACTAAATTTTTAGACAAACACCCTCCTCCCCCCAAAACGTTCTAGTCAACCTTTTAGACATTCCCTTAAAAAATCTAGATCTAAACAAAAATCCAAATCCAAGCATAACCCCCTCCACCAAAATAAATAAATAAATAAATAAAAAGCAAACAAAAATGAAAACTGCAAAACTTCATGCTCAACCCATGTGATCTGGACAACTTGTACCTTGCACGGTCCATGATACACAATCCTTCTAAAAGGCTAAAACACACCAACTTGGCATAGAAAAGGAAAAAAAAAAAACAGCACCTCATAATCTTTTTGCACATCTAAGAACTACTCGGTCAAAAAGAATTGCACAAGAAAGTCATGAACTAAGCCACTTGCTGAAAAGGTAATTTAAAGCCTTCAAATAAGAATCCATCTTCAAATAAATTTGAGTTCCACAGAAACTTCGAATGCATCCAATTAAGCTTCCGAGCCATCATCAAAATACCAAACCAACAACTTATTCAGCTGCTCTATTGCGGAACACACAACTATGGATTAGCCCATTGAACATCACATTCAAAATTATAAGAATCTTGACATTTCGCTAGAGAGAAAAGAAATACCAAAGAAAATCAAAACAAGTAAACGAAAAGAACAAACCCAAAAACCTCCATAAACCCCATCGATCATTATGGCAGGAGGAATAATTAGGAGAATTAACATAGAAATGAAAAGAAATTTTTTTGCATATTTTACCTCAGTTGGTCTTGTCCTCCTCCAAAAGTATGGATCGAATTTGCAGGCAAAGATTGGGTTGCTCAATTTCAAAAGCTTGCAGTCTCTTGGCAGCTTTACTCTTAGCTGGAGTGCCAGATGCTCTCGGACGAGACGAAGTAGGGATGAAGTTGTAAAGAATTTAGAATGGGGGGGAATTAGGGATTTTTGGTGGGTTCCTCGGGGTTTTGAAATTAGAGATATCTTTGAGTAGATAAGAAGAAGGAGAAGAAGAGGAAGACGACGTCGACCGCAGGAATCAAGTTTGCTGAGCTATGGCAGGGAGAGGGATGGCGGCTGGAAATCTGGACTGCAAATTGGTTGGAAACGAAGGAAGTCTGAAAATAGTGATCAGTTTCATTTCGGATCAGATCCGATCCGATCCAATTAATTAAAAAAACCGTTCCTACTTAATCCGATTCGAAATTTTGGATCGGATCAGATTGGATTAGCGGATTGATCCGATTCGCGGATTAAATTTGAACAGTCCTAATTTTGAGCCTCGTTGATGATGACAAAATCTCTCTTGCCAAATTTAACTTTCTTCTCCGCGAAATTGAAATGTATGCTGTTATCCACCTTGGATTCCTCGTCTGACTTAAGTTGCCTTAACAACACGGAATGGATTATCTACTTACACCAGAATGTGTGCTCATAGTCAAGAGCAATTTTTGCAAAACAGCTCTTTCTTCAGAGGATTTGTTTCTGCGCATCCTTTAATTTGGACCGAATCCTCTTCATATTGGTTTCGTAGTTGCAGTATTACGAAACCTTGGCGGAGAAAAAGTTTCCCTCAACAACTATTTGATCATTGAGCTTTTGCTTTTCCTACACGAAATAAAGCAAATCAGTATAGTGCTCTTACGTAACAATGTAATGTTAAACAATGCATTCTACATAGTGTTCGACAGTTTTGTTGCCAAAATTGTCGACATATTTATTGACCTAGCTTATTTGACAAATTTTTCGATATATTTGTCGACCTTTTTATGACATGTTTCTCGACCTAGTTCTTAACATTCTCGACATAGTGTTCAACAGTTTATTCGACATATTTGTCGACCTAGTTATCGATATGTTTCTCGACTTAGTTCTCGACATTCTTGACATAGTGTTCAACAGTTTATTCGATAGTTGTTTCGACCTATTTATCGACCTGTTTCTCCACCTAGTTCTCGACATTCTCCACATAGTATGTAGTGTTCAATATTTTATTCGACAATTTTTCGACATATTTATCGACCTAATTGTCAAAATGTTTCTTGACCTAGTTCTTAATATATTTCTCAGCCTAGTTATTGACAATTAACATGGATTTCAACATATTGAGCATGTTTCGACTGTTTTTTTGACGTATGCTATTCCAAATTCTAGGTCAAACCCAGTTCAAATTTAACCATAAACTATGTATATGCATGGTTTTACAGTGTAACTGGACCAAAATCCTAACATGTCTAATTTCGTCTAACATAATATGCAAAAACAGAACATTCATGCCGCCTATATATAAAAAAACGAAGCTAAATTTCAACTGACCTTATTCTGGTCCGTCGGTTTTTGAGATTTCTGCTCTTCCATCTTCTTCTTGCCAGATACCTTCAACCCACCTCACGTTTTCACCATTCGTGTTGTTTATGCTTGAAGACGAGAAATGTTGTGTGAACTGGGTGTTGAATTGACAAAAAATGCAGGGAAATGAGTTGGAAAATTCGTATTTGTGATGAAACAAGAGAATCGAAGGTGAAGAACCAACCGTTTGATGAACTAAAGGCATGAATACCAACTGACTGCTCTTATAAAACCATTTGGACGTGGCTTTTTTTGTAATAGAGAGGCATTTTTGTCTTTTCACGTAGCCAAACACCCTTAACCTACTATATTTGTAAACAAACTTTGGCAGCTGCTATATTTACAAATGGTGAGCCAAAAGGTACTATTTTTGCAAATTTCCCTCCAACTGATTGTTTAGGTTGTTTATATTTTTATAGAAGCTTTGATTTAAAAAAACAAAAAAAAAACCAAAAAAGTTTAATATAAATGTTCTACGTTTTTTGTTTCATATTGCATTTTATATTGCACTTCAAAATTTTATGAACTGTTAACTTTCTGAAATGAAATAAATTCTATGTTGTTTTTTTAAATGGTTATATTATGCTTATCATACAGACAGGGTAGTATTTGGTCATGTTTATACACACCATTGATTTGTTGATTTTATTCTGATGTTTTGGATTTAAGGAATTTCTATTTTCTGTTTTCAAACTTATATAGAAAATTCTGTTGAGATGGCAAAGGGTCCAAACTTTTAAATAATTAGTTTTAGGGCACGAGAATTTTCACGAAAATAGATTAACTGCTTCCCTTCCAATGCAAATAATAATAATCAATAAATAGATAAACAAACAAACAAAAAAACTAGTGCAAGTTAATTATCAAGAGGACCTAATCTTTAGCAAGTCTAAACTGCGATGGGCTAATATAACGAGATATTTATGCTGCATAATGGACAAAATAAGATCAGAAAAGCTCAAATGATTAGACATTATCAAGCGTGAAATTTTGCCTTTTCAGGGAGAAATATGCCAAGGCAAGTTGACAGGTTTTAACTTTCACTGTTACATTGACTAGTATTTGCAATGAAAACCTTGAGAATCATCCATACAAAGCACGCCAAGGCTCCTCGCTGATCCTTGAAGACTTTGGAGGATTCCACACAATTCTCTCTTTTACAAAGCTAAGGGCTGAGAAGTTTGCCAGATGCTCTCCGATTTCGTAAATCACCTGGGAAAGAATATAAAATCAGAATTTCAGAACACTAAAGGTTGTCATGCAATAAGTGACATATACCATCATTTTCAGAAGAATTATTGACGACATTGAAATTGTAAATCGTCATGCACTGAGCAGCCGGACGACAAAATCTTCTAACCTATCAAATAAGCAAAGCTGCAAGCTAAAGCATGCTAAATTAATCACTAAATACAGTCAACTATCATATTAAGTATCATGTATGGCATCATCTATCTTAGCCAGCTTGGTCTTTAGCAGCAAGAGCTGGTTTCGTGCCATTTACTTTCGTTCTTTGCAGCTGATAAAACTTACTGAGAGGCTATACTTGAGCCAATCAGCTCGGCCAGCTGCAATAAAAAAATGGTATGAAATGACTGTAAAACAAGGTCAACTATAGTAAGGGTTCAAGATCTTTTTAAACTTCTGAAAAAGTTTTGAAGATTCCATCTTTGTTTACTTAAGCTTGTAAAGTCAGTAATTATTAGGCATGTTTATGTCCTGTGCAAAACAACAAGAGAAACAACAAATGTTTAAAACAAGTTTGCATATATATATATATATAATGTTTTAGATCATCTCTTTATTATAGCAGAAAATTTTCATTTCTTTAAATGGGTAAAGATTCATACCCAAGGTCCTTTCCTCAAATGTTACAATTACTTCTCCACTCTAGAAATAGCACATCTTAGGCATCGCAAATTAGGCTAAATAACTAGACATTTGAACCTTTAAGATGCTAATTTGTTTTCAACAATGTCGCCACAATGGAAAACTATGGACAGAGCCAATGAAGATTTTGTTCCAGAATAGGTCAGTGTCCATGCAATTTAGTAGGCTGCCAAAATTAAAACCCACAGGGAAAGCAAATTAACCATGAATGAATATGCCTCGTTGTCACAAGCTGCACTTAAAGAAATGTACCTGAAGATCTTCTTTCGGAGAATTAGGTGCATTATGCTGAGCATATTGTCCAACTAAAACAAATGCTGGGATATCCAAGACGCGGACAAGGTGAAGCAAGCATGCCAACTGTTCATGATAAATCTGTAATTGTGGAGGTTTTTGAATTTTGGAGGCCAAAGCCTGTGTTGAATTATTTACTGGGCCAAATTGCAAGCCAAAGAGAGAAACCTCGCTACTTGTGATAGAATTCTTATTCTCCAGTTTAAGCTTTGAGGCCTCCAGAAGGAAAGGAACTACAAGAGTTGGCATATTAGATGGGTTCTCTTCCCATAACACAGCCAGAACTTCATTCAGAGCACAAGCCAAGATAGGAGATGCGTAATTCTCCAGGAGAAAGACAGACACCTAAGGAACACATAAGAAATTCCATTACATCCTGGCATAAGTAAGACGGAATGTGCTTGAATGGGTCAGCCAAAGCCATATAGTAAGATTGAGCTAAATTTCTGAACTCATCACATGTGCAATAATCATGTTGAATAAACACTATTGCAAAGAAACTACTAAATCTAGTAACCTGGACATTTTTCATGAGAAAACATTAGAAATTTACAATGCCGTGTAAAAAATCATAGGAAATTTCCACTCAAAGTATCAATGAAAGATGTCAGGCCTTAAAAAAATGAAGGGTGAAACAGAAATTTTAGAAACAGAAAGACAAAACTACATTCAATTTCCTAAAATGCCTAAGACATGTGCACACAAAATTTATCTTCACATGGTTCACTTAAAATGGATGCATAAGTCAAGGCTACATAAATTACCATCTTCTCCTTACCATCCCTGGGTCCCATTCTCCATCCTTAGCTCTCCTCTCCTCATAAGATAAAACAGAAGAACACTCCACATCCCCACTTCCACTGCCTAACAGCTACATTTTCTTCCTCTCACCAGCCACATCCGAGCTAACCCTTCTCTTAGATCTGGTAACCACCTCCACCCATCCACCTCCTGCCCAAGTCAACTCTTTCCCTTCTCCAGCCTACCTGACATCCTTGAAGTCTAGAACTTCAAACCACCTTTTTTGATCCTATCCAACTTTGCTGAAAACCACCTCTTCTCTCAAAACCTATTTAATTACAAATTTTTTTACAAAAAACAGAAATAACCAATGCCTCCACAAAATCAACCACATCCTCTACCATTCCCCTAAAACAACATCTTGCATTAGGCCTACTATTGAATTTTCCTCCAACTTTCCAAACCAGAATAAAAGAAAGACAAACAAAAATATGTACGTGCACAAATATGCACAAGCACTAAAGCGCATAACACTAAGCTACGGTTCCTTCAGAACACAGAAAAGAGTTCGGAGGTGAACTCAAGTTATTGAAATATCTAGTTAGCTTTCATTCTAAGGTTACAGCCTTTAGACATAATTTGCAGAAAAATATTCCACTCACTTACATTGATATTTATCTTAAAGAAATGGGCTATACATGTACTAGTGTTTCACATACAGTGTTGTCGTCACTTTGGAATAAAAGAAAACCATTTATCATCACCTGAAAAAAGCCTTTCTGACTTGCATACAAAAGAACTATATCAATGTATACAAAAGTCAACAGTAAGAGTTGGATAAAAATGCAGAAATGACAGGAGTAAGTGTTAACACAACCCCAAAAAATAAAAGGCAAAACAAACTTCAATATTTCTAGAAGGGGACCATCAGACTCAAATATTGCATTCTTACCCACAATGGTATCATCAAAGTGCATTATCCCATTCAAATCTTCTATTTATTCCCTTTTCTTTTCAGTATTAGACTTATGTAACAATGAAAATGACAATATACAAAAACCATAGAACAAAATAATTGAAGGTCAAAATGAACAAATCCAGTAACTCAAAGCAAGATTACTAGATAGTAAGACCCTAACTAGCACGCATGAAACAGTTCTAATTCTTTGAATCCTACAATGCAGGCTAATTGATTCCAATGTCAATATGAATTAAAACAAACAAATAATTATCCACCACAGTCTAATCCCTTCTAGGAAATTACAATATAATCAACAATCCCAACAACAATCAGGCCATTATGTGTAATCAAATCAAACCCACTAAAGCATCAAAATTTCTGGTCAAAATAATCACAAAAAAATATACGAAACAATAACAACATTGTAAATATCAATATATGTACCTCACGGACTCCATTATCATGAACAAAGTGATAAATGCTTCCAGATACTTTCTTATTTGTGATTCCATACTTGTCCAAAGACAGGTCAAATGAATCTTCCCTATGAACCAAAACCCCCAAAGAATAATGCAGTTACTGAGACTGAAGAAATGCGGACGAAAAAGGAAAATAATTTAAGATTTTCATACATACAATCTTCGAAGAGTAGAATTAGGGTTTGGTTGGAGAGCGTCAAGGACTGAAGCAGCGAAGCTTTCTCGGCCGCCACCGCCGTCTTTAAATAGCAAAATTATTTTCTGCGCACCCTTCATGTTTTTTTCCCGTCGTCAGTTTAGGGCTGAAATTGAATACATTGGCGTCCTATGAAATTGGAAGGCAACTTACTGGGCAATATTTTTAAAATGGGAAAGTTTTCCACAAGGGCTCAGAGGCAATATTAATATCACCGAGATGGGCTGTGGGCTCACGAATTATAAAACTTGTTGGCAAAATGGTCTTTATGGGTATGTTTGGAGTGTGATGTATTTGAGAAAAAGTGTATTAGTTTGTGTGAAAATTTTGGTGAATATTTTTTTTTATAGAAAAGGTATTTTAGAGGAAAAATGAGAGTAAATTTTTTTTTCAAATTATGTGAGAGCAATTTGAGTAGGATATTTTAAATTTTAAATTTTGAAATAAAAATGTATTTAGCCATTGTTTGGTAGGTGGGTTTAGAATACATTCTACAGTAATAAAACTCACAGATGGATCTTTTCTTCAAACCCAAGGAGAAGGCTGTTTTTCTTCAAACCCACATCCGCTACTTTTGTTTTTCTGGCTGAGAGCGCGCCACTTGTCCTAGGGGTTGCAAACCATGCCATTTTACTTTTTTTTTTAATTTTTTTTTAAAAACAAATTTCACTAATTTATAGAAAATATTTTTCTCTATAAATTGACATGTACTTTGACTATTTTTTGAACAAGATATAATTTGTTAAATATCATATAATGTAAAATACTATTTTTATTATAATTTTAATATAAAATCTATTCCATTCCATTACAAAATAATACCAAACAACATAATTATTATTATTTCATTCTATTCCAAACCTTTCCATTCTATAAATCCATTCCATTCCTAAACCCACCATTTATACCAAGCGCCCCCTTAGAGTGTGATGTTTTATTTGACAAAAGAAGTTACTTTTTCTATTTGTAAATAAAAATTTCTTGTTCAAACGTACCTTAAATTTTTGTATGGAGCCTAACCCTCCAAATAATTACTTTATTACAATTAAATCAATCATATTATGAAAAGATAAAACACCTTGTGCTTTTCAATTAAGAAAAAAATTTGTTGTAGTAAATCCATAGAGTTACCTTTGAAATTGTAGATCGGTGGATTGACTAAACCATGTCAAATTATTTTACTATTTATTTTTTAGTCATTCTTTATTAAGTCCTTAATTCCAAAAAGAGAGCCATTTTAGAGTTAAATATATTTTTTAAGTATTAGATATAACATATTTAATGCGTAGTTTTATATTTATATTTATATTTTTAATTATAGACCATATATAATTATTATTAATAAGCATATTTCAAGCATATGATTCAAAAGCAAACTTTTTGTTCAAACAAAGATAACATTTTAAAAGTGAACTCTTTTATTTAAATAGAGCAAGTATTATTTTTTAAGATCACTCTAATTATTTGCCTTAACACATTCAATTTTATGATATCCAATCAATCCCCTCCTACTACTCTCATTTGAACTTGGATCTTCTGTTCCACCTATAGTGTACTAATGGTGTGTTACACTTTGAAAAAAAGTCATTTTATTTATAATTGAAGTAGAACGACATCGTTTTACTAAATATATCGATATCGTTTTAATGAGTAACACTATTTGTGTACTATAGTTGGGTCAAAAGGTTTGATTCCCTTTCTATAATCCTCTCTCATACCCATTTCCCCCACAAAATTTGGGAGCAAAGTACTTTTTATTTCATTATAAACATTCCTAGCTAGCTTAAACGTGGACATGCTAATATAGTAATGATTTGTCTTGCGTTCTTGCAGTCAAAAAAAAAAAAAAAAAGCTAGATTTGTCGATGTTAATCTTTTGCCCTGACCTCTTTTTAGATTTTTCTAGAATTTCTTAATACTTTTTCTTTTTGGCCTCACAAAACGCAATAAAATCATCATCAAATAGCTTGTGTGTCAATGTAAGGCTTGTATTGCTAATTCTCATTTTAGTAAGTTCCTTCTATATAACAGATTTTTCAATTAGGCTTTAAAGTCCTTCAAAAACTGCTTGTTGGTTTGGTAGTGTGAAAATATAATTTTTAAATATATTTGAATAAATGGCAAAAGTGAATAAGAGAATTGGCTGGTAATTGAACAATATTTAACGATATCTTCTGTGATTTCTAAGGTTGATATCTCTATTTTAGTAGCCATATCCATTACTCACCCAGCAATTTTTTACTAAGCAAAACAGGGCACGAAAGATGAAGTAGAAAAAAGTATACGGCCATAATTTCATTTAGGCCAAGACTTTTGCCACCATTCTAACTTCCAAAATAAAGTCTGCGGGTGATAAAGGAACTATGAAATATAATAGGACGATAGGGGGTCAGACTATCTTATTTCTGTAGTTGGTCTTATATATCCATGTAGTTCACCATTACTCAAAAATAAGAAAGTTGTAGAACTGCAGCTAATGATAATGTAAAGAACAAAATCAAGTTCAAAACCTATTCTCAACATCATTGATCCAGCAAATTTGCATTTTTAACATATGCTACTGGAATATCCTTTCAAGTGTTAAGAAGCCCAACCCATCATTCCTACTTCTCATATTATTCATATAGTGCAAACATTCATGAACAATGCCAAAATTATTCAAAATTTGCCTTTCTAGTACAAAGGCTACTTGCCTTGTACTAATATAGTTGGGCAAAAGAGATATCTATCTTATTAACCAATATTTTAGAGCAGTGTTGTCAAAATCAAATTGAAACACGAATCAATAAATTTAAGGGGTTAAGGATCAACAGGTCAAACCAGTTGAACTGGTAGTAAGCAACTTGATAACGTCATTATGATATAATAAATATAAATTAATTTTAAAATATTACTACTAATATACAAATATGCTAAAAATATTTTTTTTAGTTTTTTAAGTATGGTTAAATTAATTTTTTTTTTATAAATTGTATGAAATTTTAAATGTATGATTGAATAGTGAAAATAGCATAAAAAATATTTTAAGTAAAAAAATGTCTTAAAAATTGTAAGAATTTTCTTGTATAAATATTTGAGATATTCAATTTTAAAGAATTAAAAACTTAATAAGTAAAATATTTATATAAAATAATAAAAAATAAGTTTTATAAAAATTTGAAGTCAAATTATAAATTTTAAAAATTAAAGTTATTATCTATAAAAGAAAAAATATGACCTGTCAAACTGGGGGAATTTCAAAAATAGCAGGTCCAAGAGGGACATTTACAAAAATAGCTGACCTAACATAACCCTTGTAAAAATAGCAGGTCAACTGGTTTTGACCATGTGAAAATACCAAAAAATCCCTCGATGAGCAAACTTCATCGTTTCACTTCACCTCACCATTCTTGATTCTTGATTCATTATTCTTCATTCTCAATTTGCGAGGATCGTGGGTTCAACATCTCATTTTTCTGGGTTCCCGCTTGAATGGTCTCCAAATTTGAATGTCATCGTGACTGTGTAAATATTTTGTAAGTTATCATGAAAAACAAAACCCGATAGATGAACATTCCAAATCCACTAGCAATTGGTTGTTTTATGGGCGCCATCGTATCGTTGGCATCTTATATAAGTTTCAAAGTAAAAAATTCTACATTTGTTTATGTATTCGACAATTTGGTCGACATTTTGGTTGACATTTTAATCTACATTTTGGTCGACATTTTAGTCTACATTTTGGTTGACATTTTAGTCTACATTTTGGTTGACATTTTAGTCTACATTTTGGTCGATATTTTAGTCGATATTTTAGTCTACATTTTGGTCGATATTTTAGTCTACATTTTTGTTGACATTTTAGTCTATATTTTTGTTGACATTTTAGTCTACATTTTAATCCCTCAAGAGCAAATTTCATCGTGCGAAATCTCTTCTCAAGAGCAAATTTCATCGTGTGAAATCTCTTTACCATTCTTGAAACCATTGTTGCTCTGCTGCTAATCGTCTGTAATAGAATTGTTGAGCAATTATCCCTCATTGAATCAACATCCCATCTCCCCCATTCCATTATCGTTATTAGACTATTAGCAGAGATTAGAGGAATGTACGTAAGAAACGCAAAATGCAGACAAATGCAAGAAACGCAAAATGCCGACCAATTTGCGTTTGTCGGCATTTTGCATTTCTTGCGTACATTTCACTAGTCTCTGCTAATAGTCTAATAACGATAATTGAATGGGGGGAGATAGGATGTTGATTTAATGAAGGATAATTGCTCAACAATTCTATTACAGACGATTAGTAGCAAAGCAACAACGGTTTCAAGAATGGTGAAGAGATTTCGCACGATGAAATTTGCTCTTGAGGGATTAAAATGTAGACTAAAATGTCAACCAAAATGTAGACTAAAATGTCAACAAAAATGTAGACTAAAATGTCGACCAAAATGTAGACTAAAATGTCAACCAAAATGTCGACCAAATTGTCGAATACATAAACAAATGTAGATTTTTTTACTTTGAAACTTATATAAGATGCCGCGATACGATGGCGCCCATAAAACAACCAATTGCTAGTGGATTTGGAACGTTCATCGATCGGGTTTTGTTTTTCATGATAACTTACAAAATATTTACATAGCCACGATGACATTCAAACTTGGAGACCATTCAAGCGGGAACCCAGGAAAATGAGATGTTGAACCCACGATCCTCGCAAATTGAGAATGAAAAATAATGAATCAAGAATCAAGAATGGTGAGGTGAAGTGAAACGATGAAGTTTGCTCATCGAGGGATTTTTTGGTATTTTCACATGGTCAAAACTAGTTGACCTGCTATTTTTACATGGGTTATGTTAGGTCTGCTATTTTTGTAAATGTCCCTCTTGGACCTGCTATTTTTGAAATTCCCCCTGTCAAACTTGGGTCAACTCTAGTTTGATCGGGTCTTAAAATCTCGTTTTGGAAACAAAATAGAACTAGACCCCTAGTTGGTTTTCAATCAGACCGGTTTGACCATTTGTTCCATTATGATCTTTAAAACATTATTTTAAAGATGATTTTATAAACAACATTATAAAGAGTAATAGGTCTAAAACAAAAACATGTTCGTGAATTTTCACTTTGGGAATCTATGCTATTAGTGTGCAATTGATGGCACACAATATAGTTTTCTAATGGAAAAAAGTTCTAACAACTACATAAATATCTTTACTTTCAACAAACCATTGCTTTTGAAAAACAAAGGAGACATACTGTTAGGGCATGGCATCTTATGTAGATGTACGGAAAAATGCATTTTTGATCTCATTTTCTTCCACAATTTTAATTTATTAGACCACCATTCACAACACTAGTTTTCAGTTTGAAAACACATTTTAAATCTCTACTCCATCATTTGGTCAGAAAGTAGAAAATGGATTGTTAAAATGTTAAGCTATTTCATTTGCTATTTTTTGTTTTGCTTCCCAAACTTTTCTATTTTCATCAATGATCCTTTTAATTTTATTTATTGTCCTTCAAGCGGTGACTACCTTGGCTCCTTTGCACCAATATATTTCTTCTGTATTATAAGCCTTATTTAACTTACCTTTCCATTCATCCCACCTATTCCAATCTCTCTTGTATAGTTTCCATAAAACCATTTTTTCCCTGTTTAGTTTCACATAAGAATATTAAATAGGACAGGTAAACTATTAGACTCATTTAGGTAAGCAATTGTGGAGGGACCTTCTAACTCTATACAATTTTAAGATATCATTCTTATTGCACCATCTAGGTCATTTTATGCTGGCTTCCTCCACATTTTTATAGTAACATATATGAATTTACCTTATCCATGCTTCTTTGCTAAATTTTTTTTTCTTATTTTGTTTCCTTCACATTTTCCTTAACTTTCCAACTCTAAAAGCTACCTTTTATTTCCCATTATATTTTCCTCTTTGTGTTTGTCTTCTTTATTAGCTCTCTAATTTTTTGTTTGCCCCCTCTTCTCTTCTTTCCATCTCCGCTTCGTAATATTTTCAATTTCTTTCTTTCTCAACTCTATATTTAGCTCATTTTGGTCCAACTCTATTAAGTTATTCTCTAACGTGATGGAGTTAATGGAGTTAATTTCTAACCTACTCCTACTTTAAGGGGAAGGGGCACCCAATTGGGTTGAATTAAGGAATAATATTCTCAACTTCTTTCTTTCTCAACTCTATATTTAGCTCATTTTGGTCCAACTCTATTAAAGTTATTCTCCAACTGGGTTGAATTAAGGGATAACATTCTGTGACTTCTTTCTTTTTCAACTCTATATTTAGCTCATTTTGGTCAAACTCTATTAAAGTTATTCTCCAACTTAATGGAATTAATTTCAATGTTTAAAATTGTTGACCTTGCCCGCCTATCCAGTGTGAGATCTAGATCTTCACACGATTCAACAGCTTCTTTGCCTCTATTAGAGCTGAACTTGTTGTTATGTCTTTATTTTTACGATGTAAAAATTTGTTGAAAAAATTACTTCATTTACCTACACCAAGATATCCTTACTAATCCCTTTCCAGTAAGCATTAGAACGGTCAACAAATTGAATCACTATCATAATCTCTTTCAAAGGTCCTAAATTTAAGGCATTGAAAATCGAGTACGGCATAACATTTTTAGATGCTCCTAAATCAAACATAGCAAACTCAATTTTTTTATTGCCTATAACACAAGGGATTGTGAACATACCTTGGTCGTTGTACTTTTTTGGTAATGTTCTTCTTTTAAGTACAACAGATACATTTTCCCCTACCTTATCTTTTCATCTCCTCTTAGATTCCTTTTGTTGGTGCACAACTCAAAAAAAATTGCATATTGCGGAATTTGTTTGATAGCATCCAACAAAAGTATGTTCACTTCCATCCTTCTCAAAGTCTTTAAAATCTCCTTCTCATATTCCTCTTGCTTTGATTTCACCAACTTGCTAGGAAAAGATGAAACAATCGTGTTAGAAATTGTTGGTTTAAATTGAAAAGAGGTTACATTTGCTTAAAGTTCAGGACTGACTTCTCATGTTTTCTTCTGTTCCTCCTCATTCTTTGTTTGTTCAAGCAAATCTAGATTTGTATTGATTTTCTTTCCACTTCTTAGCACAATTACATTGACTGTGAGGGTAATTTTCCAGAATTTTGTATTTCCAGATTGGTAATAGATGTAGCTAATTATGTAATTAGTTAATAATACGTTTATTAGTTTTTAACAATAAATAAATGAATTGGACATAAATACTCTTCGACTATGATAGCAACTGAAATATTGAAAAAATCATATAAATGTTATAAGAAATAAATATTGAAATAAGATTATTTAATTATAAACTATACATGAATTTTTACATATCCATTCATATATTGATTAATAATTCTTTTAAAAATAATTTATAAATTATATTTTTCTCATTTTTTCTAGAATCTTATGATTTTACGATCCGATTCCATTGTTACGATTCTACTACCCTAAATCGACTATATGTAAGATCCCGATCCTATAAACTATGATTATCCCTCTATCCAAGATTGTAAGTATTAGAATAAGGATAATATTTTGTAGAGGTTGACTAGGGAATCCTTCTATTGCATTAATGTGTTGATATGAATCTTCTTGTAGTGTACAACTTGTGTTTGTGGGGTGGCCAAATGTTGAGCAAATTCCACAAACTCTGGCATTTTGTGCATGATTTGCAGCAAATTGACTAACCATAACAGTTAGATCAACAATTTAATTCTTAAGGTCAACTGTATCTACCTCTTTAACTCGATTAATATTCCTATTAATTTTCGTTCCAAACTGTTGGGAGTTTTCTGCTATGTTAGAGATCAATTGCGTAGCTTTGTCGGGGTTTTGTTCACTAAAACTCCTCCACTGACTGTATCTACCATACTCATATCCATTGACAATAATTATTCGTAAAAATACTGGATGAGGAATTGGTCGAGAATTAGATGATGGGGACAGTTAGCAATAATTGTTTGAACCTTTCACAATACTCATATAGTGTTTCCCAACTAAATTGCTTTATCCCACAAATTTCTTTTCTACTTTTTGCAACTCGGGATGCAATGAAGAATTTTTCCAAGAAAAGCCTTTTCATTTCATCCTACGAAGTAATGGACCCGAAAATGAGGTAATAGAGCTATTTTTTTGCTTTATCTCCCATAGAGAAAGGAAAAACTCTTAGACTCTATTTGGTTGCATGAAATTGGGATCTTAAAATTAGAATTAGAGGCCCCAATTCCAATTCTAGTGTTTGTTTTAGCAAAATATTTAAGAATTAAAAATCTATTCTAATTCTACTCCCTTCCAATTTTATAAATTGAATTTTTTACTTAGATTCAAAAAGTTCAAATCTAATTCCTCAATCATTTTAAAAAAATGCGGATCTAAAGTAAAAAAGGGGTCATGTATTCGGGTTATAACAAAAATGGTTTAGGCCAATAGCAGACCTCCGCCTCCCATTTTCATCGACGCGCTCCGCCCAATCCCCATTTCCTCCTCCTTCTTCATCCAATACATAGCCTCCTTCTCTGTCTCTTTGTCTTTGTTTTCTCACTTCTGTCGTGCTGGGTGCTCTGCCCACTGGTTTAATTTCACAAAAGACCATCTTTGTTTTTGTGGCTGCTTTAGAATTTAGCTCAATCTTGACACTATTATTTAGAACAAGAGAAACGCGAATACTGGGCTTTGTGGCTGCTGTTTCTGAGGGCAAACCTGCTACCTCAGTTCTATCCCTTTTCAATTGTCTTGATAAACAGAGCTCTAACTCTCATAATTCAAATTTGATGAACAATGGTATCAACAACAAGGTGTGCACAATTGGCAATTCCAATGTCGCTTTGTATTTGCTTGATGTGATGCTTTTGTCCAATGGCCTTTGTATTTACTTCTGATTGGTTTTCAAGTGATAAATTAAATTCCAAGCCCTGCAAATGTTGATGTTATGTTCCACTTTATAGTATGTCTCCTGTTTTGTTGGGTTGTTAACTTTGAATGGTTGCCCTCTTGATTGACTTCCAAGGCCCACACCCACCTAATTCTTAAGAGGTCTGAAGGGAAAGAAATTGGGGTCTTTAAATTCTGCCTCTCTTACCTGCAAAATCCATTTGGAAGTTGATGGGTTAAGGTTGAATTAAATCACCGAAATAAGAAAAAATTATGGTGGTTGGGTTTTGTTTGTACTAGTTGTGATAATTTGTTTGGTGGTGAAAATTTGACTTGATATTATAATTGTGTTGCACAGGTGCTGTTGCTGAGAACAATGCATCAATAGGAGAAGCAGTTGCGGTCTGAAACTGGGCTGCATAGTAAAGTTAACCAGGGTTCAATACCATTTGGGAGTGGGAGTGGGAGTGGCGATGAGGTGGTGATTATACGTTGGCCGAATATTGAGATAATGAGGTTGAGCGCTGGTAGCACAGCTGCGAATGCTGCCAGAAGAGTGGGACTTGAGGGAAAACTGCTATCGATAAACGGTCAGCTTGTGGTTCTTAGCACAGAGCTAAGAGATGATGATGCAGTTGAGTTCAGATTGTAAATAATATAGATGAGAGATGATGATGGTGATGATGATGAATAGGTCGATTCATTCTCTAAGACTCTCTGCCATTTTGGTTTCGCTCTAGTTAGCATTTCTTAATGCTTCCTCTACTCGTATGGCCTCTTTGCTCTTGTTCAACCTTAGCTTGACTGACTTTTGTTAGCTTATCTTGAAAATGCTTTTTTTTTCCTGTTTCCGTTTCTTCTCCAGGCTTTTAACTTCATCTATTGTAGTTGAGGATTTTGAGTAATCAGAACTGGAGAAATATTGTGAATACAGGTAGATTGTGGTCTGTACCAAAGTTGTCAAGATCGAGATCCTACTTAGGATCGGGAGGGGGTGGTAGGATCATAAATCGGTGGGATCGACACAGATTGTAAGATCCTACTATAGGGGGTGGTGTGAAGTACTAATATAATTATATACTACCTAAACACCAAATTAAAAGAAAAGAGTGCAACTCTAATTTAAAACAATTTAGTCAAGTCATAACCATCATTTTGCATAGGCTCTTCTTTCTCTCCTCTAATAAGTTCATTCACAAAATCTGGAATGTTCAACTCCAAATCACAATCAACTATAGGTTCAACCAACTCTTCTTCATTTTGAGCATCTAAATCAAAGTTGTTGCTATCATCCAAATCTTCTTCATCTTTAACAATCCACTCATCATCCGAATGAATATCATTAAATTTAAATTCAGTAGTGTTTCTAGTTTTTGTCTTGCCCAATCTCGAGTTGGCCATCACAAAGACAACATCATTCATTGTCTTTCGCTTCAACCGGTTTCTTCTCTTTGTGTGGACCTAAACACATACAAAGCAATTAATATACAACTCATGTTTTGAAATGAAATAGAATTCATATTTCATATTCTTGAAATTATATCATCTCAAAGGCACTCCAGTTTCGCTCACATCCAGAGGAACTACATGTCAAGCTCAGCACACGAATAGCAAAGTTTTGGAGCTCTGGATGTTCCTCCTTATAAGAATCCCACCATGCTGTTGGAGTTTTGATATTAATTCCAGTCTTGGCTACTATAGAACCAAAAATTTCTTTTGAGTCTTAAAATCTTCAAGTTGCCCATCAATCTTAGAAATTTCATCTACATTTCCCCCTGTCATTCTTTCTATACAATCATATAGTCCACATTTTATTTCATAATTAGCTTTAATGAAGGATTATAATGAAATTGGGGGTTAAGGTAATAGCTTGCAGTATGCAAAGGCCTATGGACTTGCTTGTCCCATATTTCATCAATGACATCTCATACAAGTTGATAACTAAAGAATGGAAAAAAATCAAATTAGTTTTGAAGCAAAGAATAAAAAAGAAAGACTACTAATTTTCAATTAAAATTAAACATCTTCAACTTACTATTTTTTGACACCATTGAAGGCATGAACAATTTTCTCTTTTGCCCGATCCATTTCCTCATATATGAATCCCATGGCTGGCTTCTCATTCGAATCAACCAAAAGAAGCACTTTCATCAAAGGATAAGCGCCCTTCAAGCAAATGACAATGTTTTTCCAAAACCCCTTATTCATAATCACATCTTCAATAAGTTTGCCATCCTTGAACTTGCATGTTTCTTAGACTTCCATTCATCGGAATTGAACATTCTTATCAATGCAAGTTTGTTGTCATGGAGGCATCCCAATGTTAAGTAAGATGTGGCAATGCGAGTCATGGCTGGTCTTACCAAATCTTTACCTTTGGTGAAGCTTTGCAAAATAAAAATGAGAGAAGTCCTTGAATAAATATATGTTGTAATTTTTTTCACATTTGGAATTGTTTCATGATGAATCGGTATCTTCTTCTACAAATCCTCCAACATAAAGTCAATGCAATGAGCTACACAAGGTGTCCAATATAATCTTTTTCTTTTGGCCATCAACATCTCTCTAGCAGTTTTGTAATTTGCTGCATTGTCTGTCACAACTTGGACAACATTTTCTTCACCAACCTCCTCAACAACATAATCAATCATCTTAAAAATTTTGTTAGCTGTTTTAGTAATGTGAGACGCATCAATGGACTTAAGGAAAACACTTCCCATAGAGCTATTCACTAAGAAATTTATTATTGTCGTCCTTCTTTTGTCAGCCCACCCATCAGTCATTATTGTGTATCCTATTTTCTTCCATTGAGCCCTATGTTCTTCAATAGTTTCTATTGTCAAATTATAATGTTGCTTCAAATATTTGACTTTAATCTCATGGTAGGATGGTGGCTTAAAACCCAATCCGTGTCTTGAAATTGATTCACACATCTTATGAAATTCATCACTCTTTACCACATTGAATGGTATGGCATTAATGTAGATAAAAGAAGCAACATCATTACATGCTTCATTTCTCAAACCTTTCTTAAAAATATTGTTGATGGTTGTTTAACTAGTTCCCCTTCTCTTGAAAATACTAGTTGCGCCAGTATCATCATCTTCATCCTCTTTCCTTTTTATACTTCCACTAGGCTCTTGTCCTTCTACTTGAGTGATTGATTTCTTCATTAATTTTTCTTGTAATCCCACCATAATTTCCCATATTTCTTTTTTCATATCATCAGGCACGACTCTACATGCTCCAACATCCTTTTGGGTTCTCACCAAATGATGCTTCAATCGGTAAACCCCTCTCACCACTACCCTCTTACAATATTTGTATCGAATTTTTCTAACATCTCCATCAATTGGAATGCCATGCTTCCATCCAATATCACTTCTATTTCCACTTGTATTTTTGTGCATTTTAGTTCCTCTACTAGTGGCTGGAAGAGCCTCAACATTGCAACTACCAATAGCACCACTTGAAACCATAAGGAAAAAAAATAGAAAAACAGAAACAGGGACAGAGCACAACGGAAACAGAGGAAGCAGAAACTGGGACAGAGCAAAAGGGAAGTAGAGGAAGCAGAAATAGGGATAGAGCACAAGGGAAGTGAAGGAAGCAGAAACAGGGATGCGACTTCTTTCTCTTCTTCTTCTTCATAAAACAGGGACACGATGGAGTGTGCGGCTGTGGAGAATGAGAGTCCCAACTAGGTATGGGAAAAAATTAGGGAGTGTGCAGTTGTGGAGAATGAGAGTCCCGACTAGGTATGGGAAAAAAAATTAGAGTTTCAAAATGGTATTTTGGGGTTTTAACAAACTGGGCCATATTTTTTTTGAAACGGCAAAATCATCGCTCCCACCAATTTCACGGGCAAAATCGTCGATCCTATGCAAGTTGGCTTGATTTGTGATCTTGGTAGCGATTTGAATTGCTAGTGAAGAAAAAATCATAGGATCGTCCAATCCTACGATTTAACACGCGATCTTGACAACAATGGTCTGTACCATCCATCAACCTAATGTTGACATATTTGATGCTTTTGATGAGGTTATCCGTCATTATTTAGTGATGCCTTTTTGTGTTCAGAAAACCAAGTACTCATTAGGATTCAATTGCAGCTTCTGCTTTTGAAATTAGGTGGTGAAGAAATATATGCTGGTCCATTAGGCCCTCATTCTTCTCAACTAATCAAGTACTTTGAGGTGAGGATCCAAAATACATGAATGTGTTTAAAGTTTCTTAATATGTTTTCGACTTTTAAGAAATGGCTTTTTACGTTTTGTGCTTGACCTTTTCCCTTTGCTCAGGGAATGAATGGAGTAGCAAATTTTGTAATTGGTTAGAATCCGGTTGCTTGGATGATGGAAGTGTCTTCAATTTCACAAGAAGTAGCACTTGGTGTTGATTTTGCAACAATATACAAAAGCTCAGAAGCCTATAAGTATGGCATTGTGTTAGTTAAGGACACCATTTTGACTGCGCGACATGAAACAATTAGATTGAAAGTTTCAACACACAATTTTTCCTACATAAAAAATTATTTGTTCAATTTACTTTTTCTGGTTAGAGGTCATAGCATTTGTCTTCTTTGCATAACGTTTCAGAGTTTTCATTTCAAAATGGGGGTAATATATTTATTTGTGTTTGGTACCATAGATATAGGACAGCCTTGCATTTCGAGAGAGCATTTATGTGCAGTACTAGAAGTTTTGGGATCTTTACAAGCCCAGAACTGATACCTGATGAAGTTGCTGATATAAAGTACGTTAATCGAGACTAGTTGAAGGAGCTTATGAGAAAAGCTTATGCTGGTGAGGAGGGCCTGAAGCTGTCTCCATGGTTCTTTGAGTATGTGTTCTTTGAGTTTTGGCTAGTGGCCAATGTGGGGAATTTGTTATTAACTATTGTATTGTTACTAGAATGATACCATGCAAGTATGAAACAGTTGTAGTGGGACAATTTTGGTCCCTCTTTCACTTTAACATTGCATTTGTAATCTTGATTTTTGTGACCACCATGTCATGTTATAATCTTTCTTGTATTGAAACCAAAACTTGTTATTTGAACTATTTAATATACAGTCATTACAATATGAACTATGAAGCATTGCATAGTTACATTGTAAGAGCATTTCTCTTGTTATTTATTATACATGCATAATTACTTAATTAGTAAATTTTAATTGTATTTGAAATTTTAATTTATATGTAATTCTTCAATATCCAAACAAAGAATTTGGAATTATAAATGAATTTTATATTGATTCAAGTGATTTGCCAAATAAAAGAATTAAAATAATTTAAAATTCTAATTAAATAAATTCAATTTTAAAACACGAAAAGGAGCCTTAGTTTTTAGGTTTGTTTTGCTATCGTAAAATAATGGATACAGCAGCAGCATTCAATATTTTATCCTCGTATTTTCAAATATAAAGACTCTTGACCGCTGTTATATCTTGTTCTCAAGTCTTGACTCAACCATATAAAGAAATGAACACAACGTTGGAAGGACATACTTCAGGATCCACAGACTATGACAAGTTCGTGTTTGATCTTGTTGAGTGAAACTACAACGTCTTTCATGTTGATCCTATCTCGTGGAGATTCTTTACAGCACTTCAAAGCCAACTCCAGGATCAGTGAAATGCATTCCAACTTATTAGTGAAGTGCTCATCTTCTGGACTTAGTAAGTTGGCATCTATAACATGACTTGTAATTGCATTACGCAAGGACTCTTCTACCCATTTTTTCAGGCTCAGATCTCCAGAGAACATTTCGTCACTGGGCTTCATTCTTGAAATTGTTTCCATCAACACTATGCCAAAACTATACACATCACTTCTTGTCGATACCAGACCCTCGGATCCATATTCTATAACAAAAATTACAATGATCATTCTAATGTAAAAAGCAAGGGGTAAAACATTAGTTGCCAAGCCCAATGCAAGAAGAAGAAACTAGATAAGTAAATAGAGTTCCATTTACCTGGAGCAATATATCCGAGTGTCGCAAGCATCTTGGTGTGTAAATCACTCTCTTCTTGAGCCAACATTTTTGCAAGACCAAAATCACAGACATGGCCAACCATATCTCCATCCAGCAATATGTTACTAGGTTTCAAGTCACGATGAACAATGGGTGTCGTATAACCATGATGGAGATATTCCAGCGCACAAGCAACATCTATCATTATGTTTAATCTTTGTCCAAGATCCAAGTACTTGTTCTGCGAGTACAACCAGTTCTCAAGGCTCCCGTTGGACATGTATTCAAACACTAAAGCTTTGAAGTCAAGATTAGCACAACTACTGATCACTTTGGTTAGGTTTCGGTGGCGAAGGTTGCGTAGTACTTCACATTCAGTAACGAAGCTCTCAATTATTCCTTCAAATTGCAAATTGAACACTTTCACTGCCACCACCATCCCATCAGTAAGAGTCCCTTTATAGACAGATCCAAAACTCCCTGTGCCAAGCAAATTGCTTTCACTGTAGCCATCTGTCGCTTTTAAAAGTCCATGGTATGAAATCCACCCTGGTACTTTCATGGGTGATAGATCTATTGCTTTTGGTTCCTTCTTTTTCCTTCTATGTCGTCCAAAAAGAACTGCCATTGTAGCAGCAATCATTGCTGCTGCAATAGCAATAGCTGACACCGTATATATAACTAGGTGGATTTTTTTTCTACTTGATTTGTGAGTAGAAGGGCTACAGGAAGGGACAAGAAATCTTGGAGCACCACATAAAGCATCATTAGACATGAAAGATTGGCTTGTGAAGTTCACGAAGGGACCACCTGATGGAATTTCTCCTCTTAATTCATTGAAAGAAAGATTGATGTACTTCAAATATGAAAGTGCTTCCAAGGATTTTGGGATGCTGCCTGAAAGATTATTATAGGAAAGATCCAGGAATTGCATGCTTAACATGTTTCTAACTGAGTCTGGAATAGGGCCCTCAAGCCTGTTTTGTGCCAAAGACAGGTTAACTAAATTTTGTAAACCTCCAATTGTGCTAGGAATGTAACCTGAAATATGATTCACTGACAAATTTATACTTATCGCTGCTCTCAAATTTTGAATTTCTTGAGGCAGTGAGCTACTCAAGGAATTTGAGGACAAATCCAATTCCAAGAGATCACTGAGGTTCCACAAACTTGCAGGTATGCTAGAGTTCAACAAATTTTGCGCAATGATAAGTGATCTCAGATAAGTAATATTAGCTAAGCATGAAGGAATTGAACCTGTCAGCCTATTTTGGCCCAAATAAATGCTGGTCAATGAGTTCAAATCACAAAGATTCTCTGAAATAGGTCCATCTAGTAGGTTATTGCTAAGATCCAATGCTTGAAGGTTTTGCAAACCTTTCAGTGTGGCTGGAATTGATCCAGTCAATTGATTTCCAAACAGACTGAGAAGAAACAAATTGCTCAAATTTCCAAATCCATCTGGGATACTTCCTTTGATCTGACAATTATAGGCAAAAATTTCCTCCATGAAATTGGAAAGATTCTGGACTGATTTGGGAAATACGCCATTCAAAGGATTATCGTTCAGGCTTAAGTATGTCAGGTCTCTACAATTTGTCAATGAATTCATGAAGCTGAGCTCCTGTGAGGAAGGATCAGTTGTCAAGTTATTTGAAAAGAGATGCAACCGTTGAATAAGTCTTAGATCCCCCAGGGAGTTGGGAATAGGACCACTAAATTTGTTTCTCCCGAAGTTTAAGTATTTAAGCAAAGAAGAGTTTGTGATAGATGGTGGTATCATTCCATAGAGTTCATTGCCACGAAAAGAGATGCCTTCCAAGTTTGGCAACCGAAGACCAAGGCTTGAAGGAAGAATTCCAGTGAAATTGTTGTCATTCAGTAAAACAATTACCAGAGTAGAAATGTTGAATATTCCAACTGGTATTGATCCTGTTAGCCCAATGTACTCCACATTGAGTGTATCAAGTTTGTTCAAATTGCAGATCTCATCTGGTATTGTTCCTGCGAGATTACGATGCTCAACAAATAAATGTTAATGGAAAATACACAGGTCAAAGCAGCTTTGAGCAGTCTTAATTTTCTCCCGTTTCATTAGCAGCATGCCCTACCTTCTAACTTGCCATGGGAAGTAAAGTATTCATTGTAAGAATAGGAAAAAGATTTTCTAGCACAATCCAAAAGAAGGGCTTACATAAAAACATAGACCACCAATTTTTAGTGAACTTTGGCATAGAACAAATGCCAAATCAATGAATATCCTAGTCAAATTTGTTGCATATTAAACATTACTGATAATAATATTGCATATTGACCAAATCCTGCAGAAGAACCAGAATAAATAATTAAAAAGGTAAAAAGTAGGATTCTACCACGTACCTTCTAAGAAGTTGTTGCCAAGATATAGTTCCGTGAGACCCGTGAAGTTGCCAAGTTCTTTTGGTATAACCCCAATAAATTGGTTGCCTGACAAGGATAGCATATTCAGCTCTGAACATTGAGACAATGCTGACGGTATTTGACCACTGAACTTGTTCAGTGACAAGTTAAGCCGCTTTAGTCTTTGAAGACGGGAACAAATGTCAGCCGGTATAATACCTGACAGGCTGTTATTCAGCAGGGCAATAATTTCCAGTGAGGAAATGTTGAAGATTGCTGAAGGCACAGAACCCGAAAGGAAATTGTTTTCAAGGATCAAATTCCTCAAATTATGAAGATTCCCGAGCTCCATTGGAATTGTCCCTTGAAGGGAATTGAGCGCCAGCCACAATGTCTCCAGATTTGACACGTTTGATATAGAAGTTGGGATGGAACCTGTAAACCTGTTGTCAAGAAGGGACAAGTATTGAAGTTCATTTAAGGAACCAATCCAAGAGGGCAGGTCTCCACCAAGATTGTTATGTGCAAAATCGAGATGCTTTAATCGCCGCAATCGAGCCAAGTCCTGTGGGAGTTCGCCCTGGAAATTGTTGTTGCTCATGTCCAGGGAAACTAGAAAGGACAGATTTCCCAAATACTGCGAAACGGTGCCCGTAAGACTCATATTTGAAATGTCCAAACCAGTCACCCTGAAGTGAAGAGGGCCGCAAGTTACTCCAATCCAATCACAGACAGAGGACTCCACGGACCAGTTCTTCGCCAAAATTTGGTTAATTGGTTCTGAATTTGAAGTCATGCGTGCTCTCAAATCAAGAAGGGCTAGTTGATCCGTGGTAATATTCTTAGTGATTCTGGCACAACAGGCTAGCATGAAATGCAGCAGGACTATTCCAACAATAGAAAAATGGAAAAGGCAAAATTTCTTCATGATTTATCAAATTTGAAGTTCCGGGCTCAACACTATATATACAGAAACAACTAGACGAACAAATGCTTACTGATAATGTGTAACAGGGACGATCAAGAAGCATCACTTTGTAATCATTTATATCTTACGTTTTTTAGTACAGAGGGACCGGCTTAGTTAGTGTGGTGCTGCTGGAAAAGCCTCCGGAGCTAGGCTGGCGTATTTTAGTTACACTTTACAACCAATATCTTATATAAAATAAACCCAGTGATTCAATTCTTTTTCGTCAATGGAATTAGGTGAATGTCATTCCAAATTAAATGAATTGATTAATCATGGGTGTCACGTACGTCCATCACAAGTCCCAACGAGATATACTTGTAAAATCTGAAGTGAAGAACCTAGGTGGATGGAGTGGTCACTCATCCATGATTTTATATTTGCAAAAAACATAATGTTATTTATACTGACTTTTCATAATCAATGATATAACAAATATGAAAAAATAAAATTATCTCTTATTAATTTATACAGTTACACAAACACACGGTACTTCTTCTAATTTGGTACGGACTGCAAACTCTTTTTCAAATAAGCGTATTATGGAAATTTTAGTTAAAAGTTAGTTTTGATTTTTGAAATTGGATTTTTTTGAGGAAAAAAGAAAAATTAGACCTTTTTTTTTTTCTTGTTTAGAATGGATGGAATTTTTTTTTTGTTTTTTCATGTCTCCATTATTAAGAGTCGCATAACTTATTTGCAAGAAGAATTTCGACTTCGTTCAAGACAATTATGTGCTTTAACTATTGTAATACTTTCGTTTGTAACTATTAAATCTACCCTTGTCTATAAGTATACCTATATTACATCCCCACCATCAACAAGGGAAGGCAAATCAAGGTGTGTTTTATTGATGCAATAATCCTGCCTGGTAATTTTCAACTTCCTCTCATTTTACCACTTTTCTTTTGGACTGTCACATTTCTAATAGTTTGTACCCTCCATTTGGTGGTGAATTCTAGGCATGAACTCTCAAGGTTCCTAATAATACTTGTGTATGTCCTTTTTATTGAAAAAAGAAAAATTAAACTTGTATTCTCATTATGTCAAAATTATAGTTACGACATATAATATGGGATGATATGCTCATTAATTTAAATAATTTCATGTATAGTGAACTAAATAAAAGATAAAATTGAGTAAAGAATATGATTGAAGTTTCAAATCCCATCCCTTCGTTGCCAATGAGCTTAATCAGTGATGGTAAAGTGTGTTTTCTTTTTTATCTTATAAATATTAGAAAAGGTAGAAAAAAAGGTCCTCCAAGTCTTCTCTGCAAATCGGAAGTCTTCATTTGACAGTGATGCTCTTTGGCTCCAGCTCAGCCAATCTGATCCCTTTATGATATAATTTATTTGATGAACAAAGTTTTTGACCATGGAATTGGAGTTTTAGAATTGGAATTGGAGACTCCAATTCCAATCCTGGTATTTATTTTCATAAAATATGAAAAAATTAGAATTGTATTTTAATTCTAAGTGCTTATAATTCCATAAAGTCAAGAAATGAAGAGCAAGATCCTGTAATCTCTTCCATGGTAGTGGTGACCAGCTAAGAGTGGTCCCAATATGATCAATGAGAGTTTGTGTGTGGAATTGTAGAGGTTTAGGAGGACCCTCTATAATTTTCCAGTTGAGGGAGATTATTCGTTCCCACCTGCCCGAGTTAATTTTTATTTCTAAAACAAAGAAAATTTTTGTTGCTATTGTCTGCCGTGGGTTGAAATGCCATGAAAGATGGAGAGTGGTGGATCCGGAGAGAACAAAAGGAGGCCTGTTGGTACTTTGGAATGAAAATCTAGGCATAAACAATAATTTCCACTAGTTTTTGCATCCAATTGGAGTGTGAGATCAAAGGTGAGAATAGAATATTTTGGGCTGTTTTTCTGTATGCTAGTATTGACAGCAAGACAAGACAGGAACAATGGGAGTATCTAGGAGGCGATTTCAACGATATCTTATGCCCAGGAGAGAAGAAAGGAGGGAGGAAGAGAACTATGGCAAGCTGTCAACCTTTTCAAAAATTTGTGGACAACACGGAGATAGGAGAGGTAAGGTCCATAGGCAGGAGCTGCACATGGGCTAACAATAGCGAGGGGGAAGGTTTTGTAGAAGAAAAGCTAGACCGATTCTTTGGCTCTCCCCCATTGGTGACTCAATTTTCCAAGAGTGAAAACCTTCCATGTGGAGAGGCAATCATTGGACCATTCTTTAATAATGATAGACACTGATCCCAATGAGCAAAGACCAAATAAGAGATTCATCTTTGACAAAAGATGGGTTAAAAAAGAGAAGGTGGGCAGATTGGTAGAAGCTACTTGGCAACGAGAGCAAAGAGGAACACCAATGTATCAATTCTACACCAAAGTTGGAGTCTGCAGGGTGGAGATTTTAAAATGGAGCCAACGGCAGATGAGCAATTTGGCCAAGCAAATTGCAAGCATTAAGACTCAAATGGAGGCACTATCAGGTCAAGGAGGCGATAGAAACTGGCAATAATGGGGGAAACTAAAAAGAGAGCTCCATATGGCTTATCGAGAGGAAGATGTTTATTGGAAACAAAAATCAAGATTTCAGTGACTTCAAGAAGGAGACAAAAATACGAAGTTTTTCCACGCCTCAACCATCAATAGGAGGAGACAAAATACCATTGACAGATTGGTGAGAGGAAACATGAGCATTTGTGAAAGCAATCAAGAAGTAAAAGAGGAAATTCTCACATTCTATGCCAAACTCTTCTCTACCTCTAGTCCAAGCCTACGACATAAAGATTTGAAGGGGATCCCACTATTAATCACTGTAGCTATGAACCATAGACTCACAAGACCTGTTGAGGAATCTGAAATAAAAAAAGCTCTGTTCAACATGAATCCTAATAAGGCCCCTAGGCCGGATGGTATGACTCCCATTTTCTTCTAGCATTATTAGAATGTGATTAGAGTCAATCATTGTCATGCTGTTAAACATTTTTTTGCACATAAAAGAATGCTTAAACAAGTGAATCACACACTAATCACATTGATACCGAAAATTAAACATCCCGAGTCAGTAGCCCATTATAGACCCATTAGCCTATGTAATGTTGTGTATAAAGTCATATCTAAAATCCTAACGGAGAGAATGAAAGCTTACCTCCACAAATGCATTAGTCCCTACCAAGCTACTTACATTCCTAGGCATCAAATCTTAGATAATGTGGTTGTGGCGCATGAGTGTTTACATACACTAAATGCTAAACATAAAGGCAACAAATGGTGGATGGCCATCAAACTTGATATGGCCAAAGCTTATGATAGGGTAGAGTGGGTTTTTTTGTGTGCAGTCCTTAGGAGAATGGGTTTTGCTAGCCCTTTTATTGATTGGATTGGGCAGTGTATTAGTTTCTCAACATTATCTGTTAACTTTAATGGGGATAAATGGGGGTACATCCAACAGACTAAAGAGATTAGATAAGGGGACCCTTTATCGCCCTATCTCTTCTTAGTAGTGTCTGAGGCATTTTCCAACATGATAAAGCAAGCAAGTCTGAAGGGGAAATATAGAGGTATTAGAGTCAGCAAACACGGTCCCCAAATCACACACTTATTGCTTGCAAATGATTCACTACTCTTTTGTGAAGCAGGTATAGATCAAGCCAACAGGATAAAAAATCTCTTATCTCATTACCGCCGCTTCTCTGGTCAGATGGTTAACTGGGATAAATCATCAATTTTCTTTAGCAAAAACATCTTGAAGCAACAAAGAGAGGATATTTGCAAAATGCTTGATGGCATCAAAGAGAAGCAGAATGCCAGGTACCTTAGATTCTCTATGGCCATTGGTAGATAAAAAAAAGAGGTGTTCAACTATGTGGGGGAGAAAGTTCAGCAGAGAGTAAAATGTTGGAAAAATAGATTTCTCAGTGCAGTTGGCAAGGAAGTGCTCATCAAGGCAGTAATAGATGCCGTTCCCACCTATGTGATGGCATGTTTCAAACTCCCAAAAGGAGTATGTCAGCACATCATCAGAAGCACCTCAAACTTCTGGTGGGGAGAAAATGGTGACTGGCGTGCAAAAATCCATTGGAAAGCCTAGAAGGACTTGACTTTGCTGAAGAAGGAGCGGGGGGGGGGGGTCTGGGGTTCAAAAACATATAGCTGTTCAATGATGCACTAATCGCAAAACAACTTTGGCAGCTCATCTCACAACCGAACCTCCTTATAAGTAAGGTAATGAAAGCTAAGTACTTCCCAAGAAGAGGTCTAATGAATACCTCGATTAAGCCTAACGCCTCATGGCTGTGGAAGTGTTGGATGGGCGTTTGATATATCCTCAAAAAAGAGGCCATTTACAAAGTGAGGGACGGAAATTCACTCTAAGTATGGGAGAGCCCCTGGATTCTTGGAAGGCCATTTTTTAAACCAACCACATTTCCTACTCAAAGAGAAAAGGTGACATGGGTGAGCGAGCTTCTAATGGACTATGGGGAGAGATGGAATAAGAAACTGGTGTGCTGGATATTTAATCAGTTAGATGCTGAAACAATACTAAGTATACCCCGCCAAAGAGAGAGCCTAGGAGACCATAAAAATAAACTGGAGTGACAATTGGCAAAAAATGACAACTACACAGTTCAGTCTGCCTACCAGGAGGCATTCAAGGGACACAAAGAGATAGTTCAACAACCACAAAGCAGCTCAACCAGGGAGGCTGTGAATTTGATTTGGAGAAGAAGCTGTAAGTTGGACATCAAAGGGAAGCTCAAACACTTCATATGGAGGTGTTGGCATAGCATCATCCCCACAAAAGACCAGCTATTGAGAAGAGGCATTCATGATGATCCAATATGAAATACATGTGGCGAATCTGAGGAGAATCTGGAGCACGTCCTACCACACTTCCCAAGAGCACAAAAGGTTTGGAAATTGGCCTCGGTACGGTGGAAAGATAAGGAAGAAGCTGCATTAACTTTCAAACATTGGTGGCTCAGCATTTGTAGTGGGAAGCAGGATTCACATTTGCAACACATAGTAGCACTGAAAGTATATATCCTCTGGATGCTCTGGAAAACACGGAATCTATAGATCTTCCAAAGTGAATGGCGTGAGGAAAAAGAAGTGGTAGATTTTGCTCTAGCGGAATGGTTGGAAGATCTGAAAGTGAGTAAGACAGTTGGTGAATAATTCTAAAGGAAGTGGCTAGAAACAACTTACCAAGTTCAGTGGTCACTCATAACATTAGTAGGTAACACATAGGCTGAGGCAATGACTAAAATGGAATGAATATCCAGTCAAAATAACAATTGGACATTCCCTTCATTTTAGTCCACTAAGGAGTAAAGAGATCAAACAAGTTGGTTGTTTTTTGTTCTTGTTTGATGATGGTGTTGATATCTTATTCTTTTGGCCTCTTAGGTTTTGTTTATTTTATGAGAGGGAGTTAGTGTATAGCAAATACAAAGGATAGTGTTATTCTAACTGTCACACTTAGTCTCATCGCAAGAACTAAGGCATTATTGTTAGTTGGCAAAGTTGTACATGTGACATTTTTGTCAGTATATATAGAGATTATTTCTTTGGCAACAAAAAAAAAAGAAAAAAAGAAATAGGGTTTAATATTTTCAATTATAATTTTGTGTCCATTAAAAGATTCACGGGTCTAAATTCAGGTTAATAATTAGTTTTGGGTCAAGAGAGTAAAATGGGTAAAATTGCATCAATTGCCCTAACCCACCACCAACCCACATGAGCCGTGCTTTCTCTTCAAAACTCTTCCACTCAACCCTCTGCTTTGTTGTCATTCTGCCGCCTTCAGAGTCTCCATCACACCATTGTTTCTTGCGTGCTCTCTGGGCTTACTCATATTTGACAAACGAAAGGTGAGAAGGGTTTATTGCAAAAATCGTATTTAACAAATTGGGATTTGAGTGAAGCATCATTCACCAGATTTGGAGACTGTGAGTCTCTGATTTTATACATTCTTCTGTGAAGTTATTTAACTAACTCATTGTCTAAAATTTCTTTACATTCTTAGTGCCTAGCTTAATTTTGGCTGCCATTTGCTCTATAATTTATATACTCTTAGGTCCTATTTGCAATTGCTTCTTGCTCATTACATTGTGGTCAATTTTCATTTTTTTGCAATGCCTGCTATCAAGAAGAAAATGCATGCAAATGGGTTTGTGATTCAGTTTTAAAAGTTGATATTATTGTAGACATGGAATTAGAGGGAGTAAATGTAAAAATTGCCAATTAAAGCTATGGGCTATGGCTCAAATGTCTAATTGATTTCAAGATGCCTTTACATTGCCATCATAACACAGTTAATATTGTTAAGTTGTTTTCATCATTCTTCCCATATAGAACATCATAACCTCCTGATTCCCAAATCATTTGTATGGGGCATTAACTTTTGTTTCCATAAATCTTTTGCTAGTCCTTTTGAAACACTTAAACAATCTAAAAGTTTGGTCATGTTTCAGATTCTTTCCAGACAAGGCTGTATCATTTGCTGAAGAAATTGTTAGAGAGCTTGTTGAGGTAACTCTTACAAATTTTATAAATTGCTTCCTTAGAAAAATAGTTCATTTGTAAGGCACTCAACTAGTTTTATGAATGAATGTACATTGCCCTGCGATATGTGCTGAAGTGAGAATGGATTTTCTATAAATTTGATATCTAACTTCCATGTATATTTTTAGATTCTGAAAAAACACAAAGATTTATGTGCATCTACTCAAAGTTCTAGTTTTTGTAAGCCAAACTTATGGAACTTGATGAACCAAATATTGTCCTACTTGTATGGGTGAAATTCAGACAGCCTAGAACAATTTACTTTTTCTGGTTTGAGGTCATAGCATTTGTCTTCTTTGCATAATGTTTCAGAGTTTTCATTTCAAAATGGGGATAATATGTTTATTTGTGTTTAGTACCATTGATATAGGACAACCTTGCATTATGAGAGAGCATTTATGGGTAGTACTAGAGTTTTTGGGATCTTTACAGGCCTAGAGTTGGTACCTTATGTTTACATTGATCTCTAGAGTAGGAATTTTTAGTTCGTTTGCTTGGAGATTAACGACAACATTTTAATATGTTTGTTATACACTATAGTTTATTCTTGCTTTCAAGGATGTTCTTGAGCCAATTGAAAGCTAAAATTTTTAACAACTCATTTTTTCTATTGCTGTTCTGCTCAAAGGCAGACGTAGAAATTTTTAGAGAGGGGGCACATTTATAAGTAATTTTCTTGATAAATGTTAAGTGAGGGAGGAAAAGAAGATAAATGCTCATATCCAAGACAATCCATTTATCTAATCTGTAAATCACTCAATGCTCCATACTAAGAACCAACAAAAAATTTTCAAGAATATTCCATGATAAAGTATTATAAAACACAAAACTCATATCATAATACAAGTCTCTAGAGCTTGAATTTAAAGAATTGCAATTGGATTACCTGGAGTGAACAACACTTTCAATACTAATGGCTTTGGATATTTCTCCCTTGGCATGACTGAGTTTGATGATGATTTGCTGTCTTCTTTGCTGACTACATAAGCTTCCTAGTTCCTATTGAAATCACAAGCATTAGGAATGTCACCAAACGAACAAATCCATATTCCATACTCTTAAAGATAGAAAATGAAATTGTACTACAACCAAAATGGATGATATTTAAATGGGATAATGAAATAATACAAACCAAAAAGAATTCTTTTGAGATCATATCCCTTAAATGCCTGAAATTTGTTCAAAGTTTGCTTAACTAAAGAAGAAACATATGTTGCATTATTTAACCAACCATAGCAAATAAATTAACCTTATCTTCCAGCATTTGCTGTAAAACCCGAACAACCTGCGCCCCAGCTGAATGCACCACGAAGTGAATTGGATGATTCTCATCCCATTCAGGATAGTGCCCTGAAAAATTATATTCCGCCAATCAAGAGGACATAATATACCTTGCTACTAATCAAACCTTTAACCATCAAACAGAATTCAGGAGAGAACATGTTAAAGTTCAAACCATTTTCATAAGTCCTTCCAAATTGGGAGTGACCACAAGCTTTGCTATGTTCTTCTTTATAATGAACATGCCCTCCTTTCAAGTAATAGAACAATTCACGAGCCCTGCACCCAAATGCCCCATATATCTTACGAAAACCAAGAGTACAATAAAAAGAACAAAATTGAAACTTGAAGCTCCAAACAAAACAGACATTACAAGCATTTGAGCCTCAACTTTGCTCATCGGTCATAAATGCTCGTCAATGAGCCTAAATCAGGCACAAGAACCCTATCATCCTTCTTTTCCGCCCCAGCAAAATAGGACAACCCTCTAATGAAGGTATCAATATTCAATAATCAATCCCAAATATCTTGCAACCTGCAAGGACGAGCGACGCTGAACAGGTCAAAGATTGAAGCCTTGAACCCTTTTCTAGTAGACTAGTACTACCGCTAAAGGAAGAAACCCAAGACCTTTTTCACCTGTTAAAAAATCCAAAACTTTGAGTTAAAACAACCAATAACCAAAACCCGCCTTTAAGATTTAAATTTAAAAATTTTCCTTTCAAGCAAGAAAATGAACTGGGGTGCAAATTACACACCTTTAAGATTCAGTGCAAACCGGACTTGTCAAGAGCAAGAGCTTCACCAAAAGGAGTATAATATGAGATTTGGAGTGCTGCTGATGATTGCTGCTGGAAAGGAGCATAAAGGTGAAAAGGAGATGGAAAGGGGATTTTTGTTGGACTTGGATGCTGGATGTAGGGGAAGGGGAGAAAAAGAAAAAAAAAGGGGCACTAAAAGGTCAAATTTTAGTACTAATATAAAAAAAATTATACTACTATTAAAATTTTTTTTGACACATGGGGAGAGGGAGCACTTGCCCCCCTGGACCCTAAAGGGGTCCACCCCTTGTTCTGCTTTCATTTTATTTGCTATTTTGCTTTATGTAGTGTGATTTTTTCTACTCTTTAGCCCTTAGGTTGCATCTTGTTTTGACTATGAAATCTTTGAATTTGATGTTTTTCCAAGTTTATAGGTCTGGAATTGGATTTCTTCTAATATTTAAATTTAGAATGCATAAACATATCTAAACCCTCTATCTTGAATTTGAGTTTTTTCGTTTGTTCTCCTTGGTTTAGGAAACTCCATATGAGACAAAAGTTTCAGTCCTAACTTGATTTGATCATCACTCTCTTTTTTATTTGCCTTTTGTTTTTTTCCAAGTACTGACCAATTGGACAAATGAAAATGGCTAAATTACCTTTTGGTAGGTTAGTAGTAGAATTTGGTTTATAGGACTAGCCTAATATTTGGAAAATTTAACAAAGTGATAATTCACTTGAATTAGTTAAATGCACACTTATTCCGTAACCTCTTGACACATGTGATTTTTACTGTCTTTGAGTTTCTCATAACTTCTTGTGACATTTTTGGTCTAATGCTGATACTGTCTTTCATGTAACATGCAGTTGATTATCTTCTCTTCATTATTTGGGATGTAAAGGTGAGTCCCAACCCTAATAAAGTTGCTGATATCAAGTACGTCAATCAAGACCAATTGAAGGAGCTCCTGAGAAAAACTGATGCTGGTGAGGAGGGCTTGAAGCTGTCTCCATGGTTCTTTGAGTTTTGGCTAGTGGCCAATGTGGGGAATTTGCTGTCATTAGCTATTATATTGTTATATGACTAGAATGACCAAGTATGAAATAGTTGTAATGGGACAATTTTGGTCCCTCAGAACTTTATGCTTTGAAGAGGTTGCCCTTTTCACTTTAACACTACATTTGTAATCTTGATTTTTGTGACCACCATGCCATGTTATAATCTTTCTTGTATTGAAACCAAGACTTGTTGTTTGAACCATTTAATATAAAGTCCTTACAATATGAACTATGAAGCATTGCAGATTGACATTGTAAGAGCCTTTATCTTGTTATTTATTATACATGCATAATTAGTAAATTTTAATTGTATTTGAAATTTCAATTTACATGTTATTCATCAATATCCAAACAAAGAATTTAGAATTATAAATAAAATCTATCTTGATTCAAGTGATTTGCAAAACAAAAGAATTCAAATAATTTAGAATTCTAATGTAACAAATTCAATTCTACATAATTATAATTTCTATTCAATTCTAATTTTAAAACACCAAACAAAGCCATAATTTAATTTGTTCTTTAGACACACCATGAGGTTTCATAGTTGAGCAAATAATGTGGAATTCCTTAAAGTGCTTGTGTGAGTTTTCACTAGCAAAACCATGAAAAGTTGGCAATAAGTGAATTAATTCAGATTTTAATTCAAAACCAACATCTAAAGCAGGAAATTGGATGCAAAGAGGTTGTTCGTTTAAAATTGGAGTAGCTAGCTCTTTTAATGTTTGATCTCCCATCCCTACTTCTTGAAATTTAGCTATCTCAAACTCATTTTTATCCTCTTCTATGTTCGACCTTGAAGATGAACCACCTTTTCTTTGCTTTATCTCTTTTCTTAGTTGGCATGTGCTCTTCTCAATCTCAGAATTGTATTCTAGTTCACCTTTATGAGAAGAACGAGTCATAGAAAGACAAGAAATTATTAGTAAAATTAAATATTCAAAACTAAGAAATTATAGTCCCTTGGCAATGGCGACAAAATTTTGACAAGTCTGTCGAAACCCTCAAAATTAATCATTGATTCTCTAATGATTACAAATTAAATTTGTAGTGATAGTAGACCAGATCTAATCTCAAGAGAACCAATAGTTTAGTTTCCAAATTTGCAACAAGTAAAAATAAAACGGGGATTTGGGAGGGAATAATTAAATTCAAACAAATAATTAGAACAAATAACCAAACAGAAAAGTAGGAATCAAGTTAAATAATTAAAATAATAATCAACGAAAAATATAAAAAATAAAATCAAGTTTATTGGGCTTTTGATCTAAGGGTGATTTCATTCAATTGTATCATTAATCGCAAGCTATGAAAGATTAACTTGCGAATTCAAATATTTAACTCGAAACCTTATTAGGATAGATATAATAAATCTTCTGTTCTCTTAAAATAATTGACCGAGTCCAACACCAAAAATCTAAACTTATTATTAATTGATTGGACACAATAGCATTCTATATTAAATTAATTATAGCATTAAGTTCTATGAAAACAATTGAACCAAGATTAAATAACTGACATAGTTATAATTAATTAATTTTATCCAATTGATTCCCTTAGGCTAAGCATGCATATTTCAGGTCATAAACACAATTAACTTAATTGCTACTTGTACCATTTATTCATGATAATTACGAATCACTGAACTCATAAATAGCAATAGAATAATAGATGAAAAATAAATTTTTTAGATTAACCAACATCAATTATTCATAGAAAATAAAACAAGAACCAACAAGTATTTGAATTAAAAGCAAGAATTATAATTTAAGAACAAAACCTCATAGTGGTGGCCATTGAAATCAATATTTCCCTTGAGTCAAAAAATAGTGTTAAGCCACTCATATTGGTATACATGACTTCTTGAATTTTGTGAGAATTGCTATTCTAAGAGGGAGAAGAAGAGAAATATGCGTTAAAGGAGAGAGAGAGAGGCGCTGCATGTTGTTTTTGTGGCACATTTAGGTTTTTTTTAAAAAAAAAATTATAAGAAGAGATAACTCCTAAAATATGGTAAGAGCACAAATTTTAAAAGGATTCCAAAAAAAAAAAAACAAATTCTATTCTAAAAAGGAAAAATAACAAAATAGAAACTATTCCTAACTTAAAATAAAAGTCTTGTTTTCTAAAAGTTTATTGTAATCAACCCTCTTTCCTTCCTACAATTGATCCCTCATAAACTTCCTTTTTGGTAGAAATTCACCCATCAATTGGTTAGACCCATCCTCTTCAAGCACTGGGAAGTCTTCAAGTTGAGGTTCTGATCATGCTGACGTGCCCGTGTATAGTAGAATGAAGTCTTCTAGTCACTTTCCTTACAAAACATTGCGATTTATCCATTTTTTTCTTCAAACCTCCACTTTCAACATCTACAACACAAATTATAACCAAATCAATCAATTTTACCCTATAATCAACCTAAAATTGGAGAAAATATGAACAATAAATGCGTACATTTTGAGTTCTATTAGTGGATCCCAAAAGTTAATACAAATGTTAGCATAAAGATATGTAATAAGATTTTCAATTATTAGTGAATAGAAGTCTATTGCTGTTTTCTTTAATCTCCCTCTCCATCATTTTTCTTTATGGCTCTAATATTCATAATGTTTTAGTTAAATTTTATAAAATAGATTCTATAATCCTATAAATATATAAAAATATATTTTTATGATTTTTTTTCTAAAATTTTAGTTATTCATATCTTCATGCTTTGATTTTGTTTCAAATTTTTTTTTTCAGAAAAAAATGATGAGACAATTATTTTTCCAATTCCACTATAAATATTTATTTTATTATTGATAATGTAAAAAATTATATATTCTATTACCATATAAATTTTGAGTTAAATAATAAATTTTGTATTATTATGATATCATATGTTTGGTCTCAACGCTGATTTCATCACTAGTTCAGTTCAATAGCTAAAGAGGTTCATATTCAAAAATTCAAACTTCAGACTCTAGATTTCAGATTTTAAATTTCATATATAAAATCAATTTTATTAAATGGAGAAACCTATTAGATTTAGCCTTCAGGGTTCAGTATTATCAAATAAAACCTAAGCCAACCAAAGATATTGATTCAATTGATAGATGTTTTTAAATTATATATTTATACTGTAAAATGCTTCCTTAATTAAGTTTTTTTAACAAAATTGAAATTGAAGTTTTGATTCGATTATCGATTATGAATTCACTTTATTCATTTATGTTCATTATGATTAGCTCTAAATTTTTACTCATTATCATCTTTTTATCTGTTACTCTCTCTGTTCTAAAAAAGAATATATTTTTGATTTGTTACAAGTTTTTTTAATTTTAAGATACAACATATTTAATATACTATTAAATGTATAATTTAACATTTTTGTCCTTATTTTTTTAATTTGAGTCATATATTGTCATTATTAATAAGGGTAATATAAGAATTTTACACAAAATTGACTTTTTTTTTGAGAGGTGGGGGATATTGAAAATTTTTGAAATTAAACATTTTTTTTTCTGGATAGAGGGAGTAACAATTTTTGAAGTTTTGAACTTCCTAATTTCCTTCTTCCTAAAATTAGACACATAGATACTAAAAACATATAGAACTAATAGATTATCAAGAATATTATAAGTCTTTTATTTTGCAAGATTAATATCCAAAATATAATTTGAAATAACAGAAAAATTGATGTTGAAATTGAAATTGATACAATGAATAAGTTTAAGTATAATATTTAACTATTTTTATAATATATTATTTTTATTATGACGATCTTTATCATATGCTAATAAACATGCTAATTTTTTTAATATCTTATTAAAAAAATTAATATGTTTTTTAATTTGAATCTTTATTACTTGCCATTTGTTTATCATTGGTACATCTTATATTATTTTGTATAATGAATAAATATTAATATCCAATTATATTTAATTACATTTATCATGATGATTGTTCATATAATCTTGATATATAGTCATATGAAAAAGCTCATAGATACTATATGTTTATATTTTAAGTAAATTAGTTAGGAATTAGGAATCTCCTCAAATTGAACTTACTCTTCATCCTTCCAAAGGCACTGATTCCTACCAAGGAGTACTTCTATCTATTGATTTTGATCCTTCCAAAGACAATGATTCCAGTCATGGAGTACTTCTATCTGTTGACGAAAATCAAGCTTAATCTGAATAAATGGAGTACACTATTCATCAGTGTTCCTTCTTTCAAATGCCAGTCCTACTCTACCTCTCACAATTTTTGACTCCCTAGAAATAGTGTAATCTCCACTAAAAAGGTTTGAGAACAAACTCACTCCTGGATTTAAATCTATGCATAATAATGCATACATTGTGTTGTCAACCACCCAGAAAAAAACACCATCTGCAGAAATGCTATATAGATCCTACCACATGAATCCTAAATTTAATAGTGTGATATTTTTAGTTTTTAAATTTTTTAATGGGAAAACTAGGACCGAGATTGAATAGTAATAGTTAGCATTATAAACTAGTGAATGGACTTACTATGTTATAATTCCAAAAAAAAAAAAACAGAAGAAAATATCCCTTCTTATAATATTTCTTATCTGGTACCAAATGTTTAGGAAAGGGACAATCCTATTCGCATGGTCTCATATATAATATTTTTAGTCCTATTTTTTGGTGATTAAATTAGAACCTTTAATTGGGATTTAATGGTGGTAGGGAACACTTAATCTTCTAGTTTAATTATTTTTTTATTATCAAAAACTATTATTCAATTACCAATAGCCACAAGCTTGAATACTGTGACATGAAAAAATACTTTGGTTTGCGAAAGAACCTACTTCCTATATTTTTGTGAATGCTGCATTTTCTAATATAAATAATTAGCAAATACTTATAAAAGGAGTTAAAGTGATACTTGTGTATTTAAATCTTAAAAAACAGAAGTGATACTTACAAAAAATATTAAGGTGTCTACGTAGTGGCGGGACGAAGGGTAGTGGCCTCAGTAAACCTACTTGTTTTCTCACATGCATGCTGGAAAAAAAATTAACGAAATATTGATTTTTTTTTATATAGTTTTGCCCTCAAAAACAATATTTTTGAAATAATTACCCCCCATTGATTATAGCTTTATATATAAATTAGCTCATGAAGTTTAAGAAAATAAATAATTCTGATTTTTGCTCCTCCTATATGAATATTTTACTTAAAAGGGAAGTTAATGGTTAGTAGTTACACGTAATTATTGTGTAGTCTACATATTCTCATTGATTATTATTTATACAATTTAGTAAATTTTATTTATTGAATACTGGTAAAAATTTAGAAAAATTTGAAATTGTACCTAAAGTTTAATTTAAAGTTGTGGGGACTGTTAGCGTTAATAATTCAGCTTTAATCAAAATAGAAGCAATGGAATTTGATCTACACATGTACTTGCAAATCCAAATATATATATCTAAGGTTGGTTGGTTAGCCAAAAAATTGCAAATTAAAATTAAAATAAATGCATGTCTGTTTTATATCTTTATTCTCAATTATAGCAGGTGAATAAAATTTTTTAAAAGATTATGATCTTTGAAATTACCTGTAAAAGAACAAAAATATTAATATAAATTAAATAGCACATCAAAAAGTAATAAAAATATTTTTACTTGAAAATTGTTCAAAAAATTTTGAAAAATTTTGTAACTTTATATACACAATATATGTATGTATATGTGTGTGTTTGCGTGTGTGTAGTGTTAAAAATATAAAGATTCAACTGAAATGTTAGAAAAGAAATTAAAAGGCATGAGATATAAGAAAAATAATTGTGTATATTTGTATGTATCAAATTCAGTTTCCCCACTAATCTATATTCTTTTGTCCACCCTTGAGCCCAAGTGATTTTGATAGGGTTAATTTATTACCTTTTGGAGAGCTATTTTATGAAAATTTAATTATGGTTTTTGTAGATTTGCATTTGATAGAGTGTATAATTGCATATTTATTGGGTCAATTCCCTTGTATTTTAGTTGATTAAAATACTTGTTTATATGAATATTAATTGATTTTATAATTGATGGCTAGGGTAGAGAATTTAAAAAAAAATGAATAAATAAAGAGAGTCATTTAAATAATTGAAATTTTTATATTGTACGTGTCTTAAATCTTCTAAAATTTTATATTATTTTTCTTATGCTTGAGATGGGCTGCCCTTTTTATTTCCCGAAGATAAAAGGCACAAGAAAAACAAAGAAAAAAAAGGAAACAAAAGGCGGAAAACAAAACAAAGAAAAGAAAAACAAAGTTGCGGACAAAACAAACCAAAACAGAGAACAAGCGGCCCACTATTATTTTTCTTTGCTGGAGGTTTGCTGCACGTGAAAGACGGAATGGGCAGCCACCCTTGCGACAAGAAGCCACAAAAGAAATAAAAAAGAAACAAAAGGCTGTGGGCCAAAACAAAACCAAAAGAGAGCAGCCCACCTTTTAATTTCCTCGAGAGCCGTACCCTAGAGATTGACTTTTGCTGGGACTGGGATTGAGCCGCAGGATTGTTTTCTGGAAAGCAACGCCTGCAATCATAACGCATATAAAATAAACACAATGGCAAGTGCACAGGAGCGTTGGTGGGGAGTGGGCCGCACAAAACAAGACAACAGCTGCACGGGAGTTCTTCAACCGCCCCTTGTATCTTTTCATGTTTCGTTCTATTATGTCTAACTATATTCTTATTTTTCAATCAAGATTAATTGAAATTTGATTTTAATCATTGTGAAATTTCAATAATTTTATTATTTCTTTTATTCTTAAGTATTTATATATTTTCTATGATCCATATATTATTAGATTGAATTATTAGACAAGAAACCTATTATTTGATAGTTAAATTCGGTATATAGTCATTTAAAATAATTAATCTTTGGTTGATTATTCTAATTCAAGTGACAAATAACAATGTCGAAAGGTAATCAACGCTTTCGATTGTATGTTATTAAAATATATATTCTAACTTAAATAAACAAAGCGTTTCCGAGTTTACTAGTTAGTAATTAATTGGGTCTTTTTGAATTTTAATGCAATTAATAGACATAACTCATAGGAAGGTTGTGTTTGTTAATTAGGAAAATAACTGACAGATCCGAAGTTTAAAAGATTAGTTGTTAGAGGACTGATTTTCAATAACTATAACCAATTTATTCAAAATAAAAGAAACTTATCTTTTTAATAATGATCAATTTAAGGAATCAATACTGAAATTAATTCTTGATTGGAAACTTCTCCTTAATAATTTTTCTCATATTTTTAGTTAGTTATTTAATTTGTTTGGTTGTTTTAATTAGTTTTGCTTAATTTCATAATATAGAAAAACCCCCTCTTTTATTTTATTTAAGGGGTAATTCTAACTTATTTATGTGGATTTGACTCTCTTACTGCTATCTACAAAACTAATCTTAAAGAAAGATTATTTTTGGTAGTTTCGACACCCATCCGCACTTAAATTTAGATGTAATATTTACTATTAGCTTTGTAATGACCAAGTTATTTTGTTGAGTATGAGACTAAATTATAATTTTATTCTAGAAATTATAATTTAAAATTCAATTTATGACTTTATATAAATTTGAGTTTAGATCTCTATATTTAATCTCATTATTAGACTTACTTTCTTTTACAAATAAAAATATCTATTTTAAACTTATAAGTAATTTTGTTTGAAATGGTAATATATTACTGAAGGAGAAAAAATATTTATAGTTAATCAAATTCATTCAATTTTGAAAAGTGATAAAAAATTTTGTAGATTTCATATTTTTGCTCTGTACCCCAACCTATAAAAAAAAGGTAATAGGATTAGATAGGATTAGAGTTGAGTTTTTTTTTTTTTTTTACAGCATAAGAAAATAGTACAAATTTTTGAACCCACATACCATAGGGCAGGACGGAGATTTTTTACTTTACTGTATCCGCCTACCCTACATGGGTTTACCACTAGTAATAAAAAAGAAATTTCATATTAAAGTTAAGGAAATGAATATACATTCTCTCAGCAACGAATACAATTCAAAGCAATTTCAGAACTCAAACGTACTATCATACTAGAAAGTTTGCCGCTGAAATTCTAAAGAAAAAAAAACTGATTAAAAAAGAAAAGAAAAAGAAAAGAGTCTGCCGCAACTATTGCTAATCCGTTTCGCATTCGGCCAGCAGAGAGAAAAAACCCTACCAATCGCATTTATAATCCCTGTACAAATAAAATTGATCCCTCAAAGGCCAACTTTCCAAATCCCAACACGAAAATGATTAATCTAACGGAATATATATATATCCATATAGATAGCCAGTTTATTCCTCTGAATCGTACATGCATGGTCCTTATTTTCTCCCACAACACTTGCTGATTTCTTACAAAAAAGGGTTTCTTCCCGTCAATTAATTACAGATAAATTGATGGCAGCTTCTTCGACTCATCATCAACAGCTTATGGTAGTGAATAGTGGGACAACTAATGGGGAGGGAAATTCACATTCAAAAGATCATTGGAAGAAGTATCTTCCTTTAGGGTATAGATTTAGACCCACTGATCAAGAACTCATTAAGGATTATCTTCAAGCTAAAGTTTCAGGAATATACATCACACCGGGCATCATTGCAGACCTCAATGTTTACGTGCACGAGCCCAAGAACTTAAAGAGTACGTACACTGTTTCTCTCTCATTCATTCATTCTTTTTCTTTTTATGGCTAATTATTTGACCAATTAATTGAATCGGAAGGTGAACATTCCTCTTCTTGAATTATCGGAACATCTTTTTTTTCTTTACTAATTAATTGGAGTAATGAATTGAATTGATGTTGTGAATTTCTCTTCCTTAATTATTGGAAATTTCTTTGTTGTTATTTTGTTTTGATTTTTTTAAAATACTTGACTAATTAGTTGACTAAGCATTAAGGGTCGAACAATTAAAATATAATCTATGTAGTTGACCATTAAAGTGTGATCTACGCAGGACTCAAATTCATGACCTAATGATAACATGACAATAACTTTTACTGCTGCGTCAAAACTTCTCTTCTAATTTGATTATTTGACTAATGAATTGAAATTTCGATATTGTGAATTTTCTCTCCTTGAATTATTAAAACGTAGTTTTTTTTATTGTAAATATTGATTTTATTATTTTTATTATGAAGATGTGCACGTATATACCATTCAATTTATCGCCAATGTATTTACAACGCTTCCAAATTCGTGCTGATATTTGGAATAGTTCTGCGCAAACAAAAATTTACATCGCTGCTAGCCATTCTTCAATCAGCACTAGAAGAATGCCTCATTAAAATTATAAATTATTTGTTTGTGCATGTTGTTCATCGGACCAAGAATTTCTTTATTTCGTAGGCCAAAAAAGAGAAAAAACTAAACTCACTATGTTTGCAAGAAAAATATCGAATGTTTTTAATGTTCATACAGAACTAATTAATTAATATGCAGATTTTGCTTTCGAAAATGGTGATGGTCGCATGTATTTCTTTTCGCCTGTGAAGAGAAAAGACAGCAGCAAAGTAAAGAACGAACGTACGGTATTAGACAAAGGATTCTGGAAGGCATCCACTGCTAAAAGGGAAATTCCATCTGGGTTGGGGACGAATAACTCCATTGGTCACGTTGCCTCCCTTGTCTACTATTCATTTGAGAACAGAAATAACACAAGGGTTAAAAGAAAGCAGAATTGGCTCATGCGAGAGTTCAGGCTATCAGATAAAGAGGTAATTAATTTTCTTTTTTTAGCTTTTAAATAATTTTTTGATAATTTTAAAAATATAATAACTACTTGTTCTGTTTAATTGATATGAGTTCAGTATTTTAATATGTGTATATTTTATGGTTTAAATTAGTCTGGGGACTATGATTTTTGAAATTTTGTTTTATAATTATCAAAATAAAAATAATATTTTTATTGACCTCGATTACTTTCCCATTTCGATATTTTTTCAGTTGATACATGAAGCATGCATTTGTATTAACGTACTTGTTTTTTGATCTGGCAGTCAGATGATCAAGAAGAATATGTAACGGCGCTTTGCGTAGTTTATTATTATAAGAAGTCAAAGAGAGATGAGGAATAGAGCATCACCAAATCAAAGAGGAGCAAAGCGAAAAGGACAAAAATTGTTTTGGGAATGTTTTTGTTTTGTTTGGTTGTAAAAAAATATTCACCTCCAGTTGTTGTCAATTTCACATGTTTGATTTTGTAAAGTTTATGCTTTTATCTATCATTGCACAATTAATTTATCATTGCTTCCCATATTATGACAGACAATCTCATTAATTTAGTGCATTCTTATTGATAGTTTGGCTTTATTTGATAACTTAATTTAGCATTTAAACTTAATTGAATAATTCCTTAAGAAATTAAGTATGTTTAATAACTCAAAGTTAAAAGTTTTAATGAATTCGGTGACTTGAAAATAAGTGCTTAATTACCTAAATTTGTTTGATAGATAAAATTTGAATGTTTTAATGGAATAAGTATGTCTAAAAAGTTAGTAAAAATGTTGCCCAAAAAAAAAAATTCACTTATTTTAGAATTGAATTATCTATTGTTCATATTCTTTCCATCATTTTATTTATTTCATTATCTTAATATTTTTAAATTTTGTAAAATAAATTCTATAAATCTATTAATATATAAAAAGGTGCTTATATGACTTCTTTAATTTGCTTAAATTTTATTTATCCATATTTTGGTGTTTTGATTTTGCATTACATTTTTTGAGAAAATGATAATATAATTATTTTTTATTCAAATACTCCTTAAAATATTTTCATAATTACTATTTGTTTCATTATTGATGACATAAAAGAACACAATACAAAAATTACATATTTTACTATTATATAAACTTAGAGTAAAATAAAAATAAAATATTAGTAATTAAGCAAATATTTTATAATTTCACATATCAAATTTCAAATGTGATGTTATTAGTAGTTTAGCTAAATAAAATTAATAGATTTAGATTAATTTTTACCAAACAAAATAACATAATAGGTTTAGATTTCAGACTTCGAATATCAGACTCCAAACTACAATTTTCAAATTTCAATTTTATCCCATATTGTTAAAATCAAACTAGACCGGTTTATTTGACTGGTCAGATCAAGAATTTGCCATGAGTCCGGTCCAATTTTGATTTTTTTAAAAAACCAGATTTAAAAACCCCAATCAAATCATAGTCAAACCTAGGTTTGACTGGTTGAAACTGGGTTTGACCCCTGTTTGACCAAGTCATCACCTTTATTTTTACAAAAAAAAAAAGTTAAAGTTTTTTTATAAAACTAATTTTTCTTACTATTTATATAAATATTTTGAATTTTTTACTAATAAAGTTTTTAATTTTTAAAATTGAATATCTTAAATGTTTATTTGAGAGAACTCTTACAATTTTTGATATCTTCTTTACTCAAAATATTTTTTATACTACTTTTCACAAAATTATTCAATATTACACTTAGAATTTCATACAATTTATACTAAATTTAAATTTAACTACACTAAAAAAATATTTATTTCTAGTATATTCGTATATTCGTATATTAGCATTAATGTTTTTATAATTAATTTATATTTATTACATCATAATGATATCATTTGATTTTTCACACTATGGGTCTAACCGTCTAAAAAATTCTACTGGCTAACCCTTAACCCTTCATTTCACCAATACTTCGGTCTAGGTTTGAAAACATTGGTTTTATCAAATAGAGTATTAATGTAATTATATGTTTTCTTGGAGTTGACATATCTATATATTGTACTTACAATAATTGCTAATAGATAGATAAGCAATAAATATTTTTCCAATTTCGAAAAAAAAAGTTCATTTTTTAAAATTTTCTTTATCCAAAATTAGAGTCCACATTTAAATAAAATTTCTTTAATATTCTTACTAATAAATATTATGTGACTCAATATTAAAAACTAAGGATAAAAATAAGAAATTACATATTTAATGATGTATTAAATTTACCACCCTCGTGGTTTTATAATATATCAAATCAAACCCCGTAGTTTGAAAAAATATCAATCGCCCCCCTTGATTACCAGTTAACTTAACTAGAGGGCGCAAAAAGACGAAAAAGTCCTCAGAAAATTTGATATTGTTAAAATTTTTTTTATTAATTTTTTAAAAAGACAAACAAAAACAAAATTTAAAGACAAAAATTTAATAAAATTATTTAACTATATAATAATTTTTTTTAAAATTTAAAAGACAAAATTTAATAAAATTTAAAGACAAAAAAGATATCAAAAAGTTTGATATACTTCAAATTTTTTAATTAATTTTTTAAAAAGACAAAACAGATGAAATTTAAACACAAAAATTTAATAAAATTATGTGCAATTTTGTTAAAAAATTTATTTTAAAAAGATGAAATATAATTATTTTATTTTTTAAACTCAAAAATTTTTATGTCTTCTTCGTCTTTAAGTTTGGTTGATTCAACCTAATTTAAAAGATGATGCTAGTAAATTGGATGATTCAACCTAATTTAAAAGAATAGTTAGAAATCTTAGATACTTGACTTGTACAAGGCCTAACATTACTTATGATGTTGGGTTGACTAGTTGGTTTATGGAGTTTTCATGACAATCTCATTTGCAAGTGGCAAAAAGGATAATGAGATACATTCGAGATACCCAATTTGAAGGTATCTTTTATTCATATCATGATGGTAGTAAACTTATTAGATATATAGATAGTGATTAGGCTAGTGACATGATTGAGAGGAAGAATATTTCTAGATATATATATTTTTTCCATTGGATCTAGTGTGTTTTCATAGTCATTCAAGAAGTAACTAATCATAATTTTATTTGTTGCTGTAGTTGAATACATAGTGGTAGCGAGTAATATTACTCAAGTTTTATGATTAAGAAGGATGCTTGATTTTTTACGACACAAGCAAAATAGTCCTACAAGGAATTTCTATGATAGTAAGTCAACTATCGAATTAAAAGAATCTCGTTTTTCATAGACAAAGTAAACATATTAATATTGAATTTCATTATACTCATGAGTTGGTTCAAGAAAAGAAGATCGCCATTGATTATTGTAGAACTGAAAATCAAGTTGCAGATGTTCTTACAAAGGCATTAAAGACAGAGACACTTATGAAATTGAAGAAAAGTTTTGGGCATGATTAAGTTTGAAGGCGTTGTTTTAAGAGAGGTAATGTAAAAATTAGGACAGTCAATTAATTGGATTTCTAATCCTAATTGTCTTTTGTTTTAAATTAGAAAGTTCGTTTGTTTTGGGAAATTCGATTTATACTTGGATTGGCATAGTATGCGGTAATATGATAGCATATATAATCTTTTCATCCTCCACTTTTAACGGGAACAAATAGTCATTCAAATTTCATAAATTGGAACTTTTGGTACTATTTTGAAATACTTTTAGTCCTTCAAATTTCATAAAATTTTCCTTCAATTTTTGGTCCTGAAATTTGAAGGACTATTTGTTCTGTTTTAAAAGTGAAGGATGAAAAGATTATATATAAATAAGCCTTTTACGTTGACGATTTTGTAAGTAATCAAAATTGAGAAAAAAAGAAAAGGCTAGATGCCTAGTTGTCTTATTGTTTTGTTTTGATTCATATGATTTTTGGGTCAAAAAAATTTTCAAATTTTATTCATCTCCAAAAAAAAAAAAAAAAATCACTTTTGGAGTAAAACCTTTTATTATTTTTACTAATAGTAATTATATATAACCTACATTTAAAAAGTAAGGATAAAAAAAAAAGAAAATTGTGTATTTAAAAATGTGTTAAGTATGTGGTACTTTATAACTAAAAAACTGTTATACCCCATTCAAAGTGGACTATTTTTTGTGACAGAGGTAGCACATAAAATAGAGTACTATTATAAGAGTGCATAGCTATAATATTAAAAATCTTAGGTAATTTGAACTTGTCCCTCAAATTATATCTCTTTATTTCTTTTTTTGACCTCCAATATTGAATTTATCTTTATGAAGATTTTATTCACCTAATATATAAGTACATTTACACATACCAAATGCACACATATTATTAGATTGACTAATGTTTAATATTGTCGCTCAATTGTTTCCCGTTTTATTCTTGTAAAATTTTAAATTTCATTATTGGAATCGAATTTTATATGTCTAAGAATGCATTCATCAATTGATCCTTGAACAATTGCTTACTATATTGATTGCATTCAAGTGGAAGAATTTTAAGAACTTATTATCCTATGTGTTATTCATATATATTGGCTGCATCTGAACCTTGCTTCTCGAATGAAGAACTCAAATTTAAGTTTTGATACATATATTTTTGTTGGGCTCCCAACCTATGTACAAAAAGTTCAAAATTATTGAATTAATTATTTGGCTTATCAATGGGTTTAGCTCTAATATTCATAATTTTAAAAAAGTTGAAATTCGTGACTGCGAAAAATAAAAATCTAACAAAATTTCTGCTACAATCTTTAGTAATATTTGGATCTTTGCAATTTTGATCAAGTCGATGATTGAAGGATCAAATATGATTCAATTTGATTTGGCTGATTTTACATGTGATGTGGGACATCCTATTTTATATCTTGAATAGTGAAAATTGGATTTTAATGGTTCTATATTGAAATATAAATTTCCCAATATTGCTACAATTTTAATGAAGTTTTTTTTCATTAATTTGTACTTTGTTTGGGATTTGAATGTTTTTGTTAATTGTTTGATGCTATTTTTCATATTTATGGTATTGGAAATTGTAATTGATATTTTATTAATTGATAGTGGGATTTTGTGTGGAAAAAATTGCTTAATGGGTAAAAGTATTATTACAAACAATCCATGTAAGAATCTTAACCTTATTGGAGATACACAATTTTCATAATTTTTTTTAACCCCATCAAGCCTCTAACTAGCTAAAGTGCAAATGAATAGTTCATTATAAGTTCATATATTTGAAAGTTCAAATAAGCATTTTTTTATTGGGAAAAAAATATTTGTAACTGCTAAAGCTTTATCCTGTATCATTTTTAGTTTTCAAGTTGTTGACTAGACAAATGTGATCTCTAATATTTTAATTTTTAGTACATTTAATTCATTTAACGGGTTCAAGTCACCAAATAAGAGGGATGACTTTTTGACTATTAGTCAAACATTAAATTTTCAAGAAAAATATTTTTAGTCCTCGGGTTTCAGCTTGTATGGGATGCATGAGCTCATAGTAATTTACCAGATAAATTGATAAGTTGGGCAATTCCGGCCCACTAAGTGAAACTGGTAGTTTATTGATCACAACCAACTAAAGCTAAAGTTCTATTAAAAAGTGTTTCCATGTGATAGAACCTTCTCAAAAAATATAAGATTTTCATGAGGTTGATCTTGAGTCGTCATCTAAGCACGAACCTCGTCGTTTGAAAGAATATTTTTGGTGTACAAAGTTTCAAACTCTAGATCTTCCACTTTTCGAATTTCCTAAGAAATGAATTCATAGGTAAGTAGATTGAGGGCCAAACCAACTATGCTAAAAGCACTTATCCATTAAACAATTACTGGGGATTTTCCAAAGTTTTTGGTGAGACAAATGTAGTACATATCCAATATTTCAATTTTCATCACATTTAATATATTTGATATGTTTAAGTGTCCAAATAATGGGCTGACCTTGTTTAATATCAATCAGACATTAAATCTACATTATAATATTACAATTATTTTAGTGTTAATAATATTTACCCCCTAATATTTGGCCAACTAATAAAGCGAATCTTGAGATTTGTCAAATAACGATTTTCTCTTGGAATGGCCAAAGGTATAACATAAACTCCATCTTAGTTTTTTTTTTTTTTGAAATGTCAAATTTCCATTCATATGATAAATTATCTACTTCTAAAATATTTTTTAATATCAAATCATTCTTTCATAATATATAATTATTTTATCAAAACCTAATGTAAGTAACCGTTTTTCTATTTTTTGAACTAATTTTTTTCATTTAATTAAACCTTATTAATTTGAAAATATCTGTGTAAAAATTACAATAATGAAGCTCATTCTATTGCTACTTACAGAAAATATGTTGTTATAGTAGTCTATAATATTAAACTTTATCAGATTTTTATGATGGAAAAATAGAGAATAATGAATTATCTTATCATTTTTTCTTTTTATTTTATTTAAAATCTTTTTATTTGTTACCAAAAATAGAGAGGGCAATATTCATTTTAATTAAAGGTTATTCTTCTCATTTGTAAATTAAGAGGGTGATTGTTATTTGGCCAAATCTCAAGGAGTAAATATAATTAATTCTAAAATAATTGCAATACCATAATTTAGGTTTAATATTTAACTAATGTCTAAAAGTTTCGTTTTTTTAGAGCAACTATTATCGGCTGGTGGGAATGGTTATCCTTTTAATAAGATATTATTGAAAAAATAAAATTACAAATGAGAGTTATAGTAAAAATAATAGAACAAATAGCATCGTGGAAGATTAGATAAAACAGAAGGAGGGAACTTGATTCCGATCAAGTGATAAGAATGATTGGACATGGTTGGGTAAATCCCGTGCGTGAAGATAGAAGGTGAAGTGTTTTGCCTGATAGGCTACCTTAGTCAAACTGTCTACAACTGAGTTAGCTTCCTACTAACATGAGACAAAGAGGAGATCAAATTCTCGTATCTAGAGATCTTCCGAATGTAAACTCTCAGTCGCCATGGAATCAATAATTGGCCATTTACCATATCAACCACTATTTTGGAGTCACATTCCATCTCCACCCATGCGGGCTAAGCACACTACAAAGTACTAAACCTAGTAGGAGAGATCGACATTTTGTCCTTGTAGCCGATATTGGTTCAAAAAAGTCAGAATATGCAAATATTAGACGACCACACGCATCCGGCAACACCCTGCCTCTGAAAGATTTACTCCCATGGTCAGTTGAACTGCCGTCCATGTTCAATTCATAGTTGGTGATATTTGGGAAGCGCTACCAAACATGTATTATGTGTCCTATTATATATCCAAATAGGGGCAGGACCAAGGATGAATAGTGAGACGAGTGAACAGTAAACATAAATAGTAAAAATAAACAGTAATTGTGAATAGTAAAAGTGACCAGTAAAAATAAACAGTAACTCAAGATGAATAGAATTCTTACTGTATTAAACTTTTGAAATTGAAATTTGAATACAACAAAGATCCTTGAAATGAAACTTGAAATACAAACTTTAAACTTTTGAAACTAAAGCTTTGAACATATAACAAGGAGATATGGAATACTTTTGGAAGTGTTTGGATACAAGGATAAAGTTTGAAAGCCTAAGGATCACTAAAAATGTTGGAAAGAAGTTGTGTCTTCTCCGATACTTGAAGTTCCTTAGTCCATCATTTTCCTAGGCTTTTTGACTTTTTGACTTTTTGAAAGCCTATAGCTTAGCTTTGATGACTTTTGTGGTATTCTTCATAGCCTTTTGATCTTTTGAACCTTTCTTACGACTAATTTCTTTCTTGAGATGTGTAATGACTTTGCAGGCTTGAATCTTGACTTTCTTTCCTTGTTAAATGACTTTCTTGACTTACTTGCCAATTCATTGAATCTGCTCTCTGATCTACTTCCGTCTTTTTGAATGGAGACAATTGTTTGTAGTCTTTTGAGGATGGTTTGATATTTCTTTTGAAAAGTCTTTTATATGCTTGTACTGATGGTCCTACTTTTCTTTTGGGAGTGGAGAAGAGTATATTTCTTATTAATTGTATTAGGACACCCTAATATTTATATTGGTTCACATAATTTTACTTCAATCACACAATTTTTTCAAATATTATAATACACTATTTGTTAGTACTAGTTGGGTCTCGTTGGTTAAAAATAACAATTGGACTAAGTATCATCTTCATTGCACTGAGTTTCAATAGCTTAATTACTTTAAGCAAATAATTATTTCAGTATTAAATATACTGTTGATTAATGATAGCGAATTGTTTTTAACATTGATTATGGACTGTATGTCTTTATAGGAAAATCACAGATCAAAAATAGTTTCAAAATAATTATAGGCACTAGTGTAATATTATAACATAAGTACTGTTTAATACATATACATATATAACATAAGTAGTTTATAAATAAAACAATAATCTATAGCAAAAGTGGTATGTACATGTATATAGTGCTTAGTATATAACATAGTTATGTCAATAGTAGTTAAGACATATATGATTGTACTACACCTTTTAAAATTTTTATTAGACTTTGAATCTAATTGAATTTTGTTTTTTCATTTATTGTGTAGGCTTACTTTAAAATTTTCATGTCTTGACAAATTAGTCATCATTATGACAAATGAACATTACGATATTTTGATCACGACTATTTCACAAGTTTATCATATTAACTAACAATATACAATGTTATATTAATTGGCTAATTTTTTTATTAAACTATCAATGGTGCAATTGAAATAAATAAATATATTTTGAAGATATTATTAAATAAAATTGCATGTATTGTAGGATTAAAATTGAAATATGGAAAAAGTATGAGTATTATTATAGGTATAACTATTTTTGGTATTGCCAAATTAATAATAAAATAATTTGGGCGTATATAAAATTTTGCAAATTTGGAAAAAAATTAACTCCTTTGACTTTGACTTGAATATATACCAATTGGAAGAAGGGTTTCCTATTGTTGTTCAGTCGCTTCTTCCAAAAGTCTCGCAGCTCAACCTCGGTCTTAACTACAGCCGCATCTCCTCGGTCATCATCTTCAATTTGTACTTAGATCCTCCGTGAATTCTCGGCTGGACATTTCCCAACTAGCTCTTTGAACATCAGGTCGTTTGTGTCGCCACAAATCGAGCCTCAGATTCATGGGGGATTTAGATATATAGCAGCTCCGTCTGCTTTCTTTACAAATATAGTAGCTCCGTTAAAACCTTTGGAAATATAGACGGTCAACTGTGTTTGATTATGTGAAAATACCACCGTGTCCCTCAATATAGCAAACTGCATCGTTAAAACTTCAGCTCATTCTTGATTCATTTTTCTTCATTCTGAATTTGCGAGGATCATCGGTTCAGCATCTCATTTGCCTAGGTTGAACGGTTGCCTAGTTTGAATGTCATCGTCACTGTGTAGATATAAGCTTTCGTAAGTTATCATGAAAAACAAAATCCGATCGACGAACATGGACTATTTCCACTGGCAATTGGTTGTTTTATGAACCTACATCTTATATAAGCTTTAAAGTAAAAAATTATACATTTGTTTATGTATTCTACAATTTTGTCGACATTTTGGTCGACATTTGTTTATGTATTCTATATATTGGTCGATAGTTTGGTCAATATATTTGTCAACATTTTGGTCGACATTCTTCATTCTTGATTCACTATTTTGAATGTCATGAATGGTTGCCTAGTTCAGTATCTCAATAGCAAACTTCATTGTGCGAAATTAGCTCACTGTTCTTGAAGCGCAAAATGCCCACAAACGTAAATTTGCTATATTTGCTATCACACGGCATGTGTTTTCGAGCATAGCCTACGAATTGATGGTTTGATTATGAAAGAATGTAGACGAAATGTAGATAAAGAAGCGGAACAAATATTGATCAAAATATTGATCAAAATAGCGATCAAAATATCAACCAATATGAAAAATGTCGATCAAAATGTCGACAAAAATGTCGATCAAACTGTGGACCAAGTTATTGTCGACCAATCTGTCGACAAATGCATATGTCGAGCAAACCATCGACTGACTTGTCGATAAAACTTCTTGAAAAAGAAAACCAAATGGCCAGTGCGATCCAAATGGGTTTTTTGCAATATTTAATGGTTCAAATATAGAAATTAATGGAATGGAATATTGCATTTATTTTATTCCTCAAATTGTTGTGTTGTAGTAATATAACATCATGTTTCCTTGTGAACCTGAATACATTTTAATATTCAATAGAGAAAAGAAAATAGTGTCATCAATTGTTCTCCCTACAAACGAGTGGATTTGAGCAAGTTTGCCGGTTGTGTCTGCACTGTCTGCAATGGCCACATTTCTTTTGAACCACATGCTCGCCGGTTGAAGGAATTCTCATTTTTTTGCACTTACCACTCTTAGCCCTCGGTTCTGGTGGTGATAGGTGAAAAGCTAAAATATCTTCAGGCACAGTCCAATCCTTAGGATCACCAACGGGCATAATAGGATCTGCATATACACCTAAAAGTGCATCTGTGTGATAAAGTGGTGAGCATAAGGTGTAATGGTCAATTTGTCAGCGCCGAGTTGTAGCTAATGCATGCACATAAGGGAATTGATCCATATCAAACACTTTACATGTGCAAGTTTTCTGAAGCAAATCAACTGTAGCTGCACGGTTTGCAATGTCTCGTACACACCATCAGTTCATATCGACTGGCTTCACAATGTACGCTTGTGCTTCTCTCATCCTAAAGCTGATTTTATCTTTAATGTATGGGGTTGTCATTGTTTTCACTTCGCCAGCTGCGGTACGCCTATCCTGAAACCACCTCTGAAGAGTGTTGCGGATGTAATCGACCGAAGAATGGATAGGTAATTTCTGGGCATCTTTCAACAATGCATTTAAACATTCTGCAATGTTGCTCGTCATTATTGTATATTGTCGTCCACCAGAATTTGCCATTGATCAACGTTCAATCCCAACTTCTCTTAAATACTCTCTCACCCTTGGATTTTGTAGTGAAAGATTTCCAAACATCTCATTGAATTCAGCCACCGTGTAAGCCTTTGCAACCTTAAAGAATAATGGGATCCTATTTTCGTGTTTGAGTCTTGATCTTAGATTGTTACTCAGATGGTAAATACACGCTCCATAGAACGATTCTGAAAGAACATTTGCAATACATTTTGCAATGCTCTTATGTCGGTTTGAAACAAACACCAAACCATCCATATCGTTGCCAATTGCAGTATTTAGTCTTTTAAAAATCAGTCCCATAATGCATCATTCTCAGAATCAACAATTCCCCATCGACAGGGTAGACTTGGTTGTTACCGTCCATGCTAGTTGCAATAAGTAATGATCTTGGATATTTTCCTTTCAAGAAACAAGTATCAACGGTAATAACTCGTCGTAAGTGGGTGCAGAATCCCCGGATGGATGCACCTAATATGAAAAACAGATACTTGAATTTACCATCGTCTTCTCTACTTATCTCAATAAACGTTCCAGGGTTTACCTCGTTCATCATGTGTAAATAAGCTAGTAGAATCCTATATGAATCCTCAAAACTTCTTTAACTTCATCCAATGCAGCTTCTCTTGATCGCCACGCCTTTTGGTACGTAATGTTAACACCCAACTCTGTCTGAATATTGGAAATGATTTCCTGAAGCCTATATGGCCGACACACGTCCGTGTACTTACACTTGATCCACGAGCCAAGTACACAGCTGTTAGCTTGCTGATTATTACTTCGGACCAAAGATGATTGGCATGTATGGGTGTTCTCATATTTAGTGATCCTCCAGACTTCCAAATTTCCAATGGTAGCTGCATTTAACATCCACTTGCAATTTTTGTCCTTACACCGTAGGTATCAGAATTGCCTATTTGCCCTTACAACCTTCCACTCGAAGAAATTTTTCACGGCCACCATGGACATCCTCATGTACATATAACGCCTGGTCTCAAATACATCCTTTACTGCAACGTCCACCACTATGGATAATCTATCAGACGAGGTACCAGCATCCGCTTGTAATGAATTTGTTGAGTCCAGACAATGCACGGTCTTTTTAATCGGCTTTACTATCTTCTTCTGTCTTGTTTCCGAGGAAACTCTGTGTGCATGATCCTCTCCAACAAAGGTTGGATCAACCCGATCCTCTTCCTCATCACTATCTCTACCATCTTCATTCGGTATGATAAATATTTGCTCATCTATTTGTCTTGAATGAATTACATCGTTAGTCCATATTGGAGCTCAATCGCTTTATTGGCGAGTTGCTAGTTTAATCTTCAGCGTTTGTTGCTCCAACATCTCTGATGGTAACACATAATGGTATCCGTACGACCTCAGAACGTTTTATAATGTCATTCAAAAAACACTGCACGTGGCGATCATTCTGTATGGGCAGGACGTCGATGTTTGATAGATACTTGGGTAGGTATTCGATCACTAGTTTATTTCTTAGCGCCGGGTCTAAATCCACGATACCTATGATGGTATCAACCATTTCCAAGAAGCTTGCATCTTCTTTCAACAAAATACTTTCAATCTTCTTGTGATTCATGAATCTATGTTCATTTGTAACTGGATCGACGATCCATTCTTCGCCAAATAACACATGGACAGACCAAATGTTTAGGTGAGACATTCATGCAATATGGCAACATAATGCTGGATTTAACTCAGTAATGGAAATGACCAATGTATGCCCAATGCGAATCATACATATAATTATGTCCCACAGTGAACAAACTCATATAAGAATTACGTAGGGTAATGAAATTAGCAAAAACAAAAGTAAATAGTGGACAATATGAATACTCTTTACCCGAAATGTAGCCTAACGGATGAAAATGCTACAAAATAAGAAATGTGATAGATAAAATTCAGTAAACAGGGAATGTGATAGATAGATTTCACTAACTAGGGCGTACAGATGTGTTTGTTCATTTGAGAAGATGAAGTAATATAAAACGTGTTTGTTCCTTATCTTTTCCCGAGCAAAACAGACGTCGTCGTCTCTTGTTTAGGGCTTTCAAAATCTCAAACAAAATGTCGATCAAAATTTTGACTAAAATGTCAACTAAACTGTCGACCAAAATGTCGACCAAAATGTCGACTAAAATGTCAATTAAATTCTCGACGAAACTGTCGACCAAAATGTCGACAAAAATATCAATTAATATGTCGACTACAATGTATCTGCAGTATAATGCGAATTAAATGTGGACCAGAATGTTTACTGCAATGAATTTAACATATTTTAGCAGAAAATATAACACATTTTGTGTAATTAATTGTCAACAAGTAATCATTCATTTACATTGTATAATGTATATTTTTCACTACACAAATGTCAATGCCTCCTTAATGGGGAGGATCAATTGAAGTAGTATATACACCTAAACTTAATGTGTTTACATAAATGAATTTACATGAACAAAGTATTTTCCCCGAATTAACAAATTAGTATATTAACAATGTATGGAACGAATTGTATATCATTTGTTCTTTCTAGTTTTCTTTCGACCTTTTGCCTAGCTTTCTTTCTATCATCCTGCGCAAATTTATTCTGCTCGGACGCGTGGGCAAAAAGGCCGTATTCCATCTGTTGACGCATCTGCAAGGCATTCGTCTGTGTAATTGTAGTGAGCGACTCGCCATGGATAATACATTCAGCCCATTTTAAAATATAAATACCACAATCGCCGTTCCTGCATATACGTGAAGACAAAAATTTAAGTTAACCATCACACACTATGATTGAACAATTGAACCGTTAGTGTAAAACATAGTAGTCACTTACGCTGGTTCTTGGTGCACCATATTGGGCTCCACCACGACATTCTATCTGTCCCCCATTGGTATCCATTTGGAGTAGTGTGTGTAAAACTCACAAGTCTCGAGTATTTTGGGCATTGTCTTCACTAGGTACTCTAACTTTGGAACTACAATGTCCCGTTGAGGTGATGAGTTGTACACATGGAATAACTTTTCATATATATTCATCTTCACCAACATCCAATGGTTGCCATCAATGTGGCAAGGGAATAAAATCAAATCCAAATTCCTTAGGTCGTGTGGAAATGGACAATCACCAACGAATTGCTTAAGTGCTAAATCATCGACGTCCACCTCCTTATTGGTGTCGTGTATTATCTTCATACCAGTCTAACAAACAAAAAAGGAAAACAAGGGCCTCATGAAATGAGTGAGTTAACATATGACACGTTTTTGGCAAAAGTATTTAAATGTCCAACTTACATCGAAATATGACTCCATAATAGATACAGTTGAGCCGCCAATTTTGGAGATCCGTTTACGTAGTATGGACGTATACAAATCAATTTGATACAAAACAAAAAGCATGAAAATGAGGATAAATTCATACTAAATGAAGTGAGTATGGAAAATAGATCAAATGTAGAATATTACGTGATCGGTGAGCCAAAAATCCTTGGTCCGCATTTGTTCGAGCATTTCTGAGTCCAACGAAAAAAGTGGCGTCCATAAGTAGAGGATGGGTGAAGCGGTCATCCATTGCTTCATTTCCAATTCTTGTTCCTCGGTGGAAGACAAGGTGAAAGAGTTAACTAGCCGCTCTTTGACAACTGCTAGGTCAAGTGCCGGCCCCAAATTTTGCCCCACGATAGCTTCATCAACCGTAGATGTAGTACCCCTGTCCTTTATTGACAAAGATGGAGCACTTTCTACAGGGTGGGTGGCTTTGGGCAAAGGAGTACTGTGCTCAATAGTGAGATGTTGGACAATATCCATTACATCAACTTCTTCGTTTGCCCGATCCACTGCTTGCTCCTTAACATCTTCATCACCCTTTTTGCCCTCTTCAAGGGCTTTATTCCCCTCACCGAGGCCTGAATCCCCCGAATTCCCTACGCGAGGGCTTATACCCCTTCACTTGGGGCTGAATCCCCCTCTACAGGAGCTGAACCCCCCTCTCCAAGGGCAGAATCCCCAACTCCAGGGGAAGAACCCCAATTTCCAGGGGCAGAACCCCTATCTCCAGGACCTGAACCCTCTTCTCTAGGGCATGAACCCTCTTCTTCATTGCCCCCATCTCCACTGCCTAAACCACCCTCTTCATTACTATCATCGGAAGAAGTACTAGGCAAAGGTCTTGATTGTGGACTCGCTAGTGGAGGAGAATTATCCTTGCCAATAAGTTTGTGTACTTATGAACTAAGCTGCTCAAATTTTGCGGACATATGCTCGAGTTGAATAGTCAATCCATTTACTTTAGAATCCATCTCCACCTTCAGACTCTTGAGCTCATCTTTTGTATCTAACAATTCTTGCTTAGTCTTACTCTGATGTTCAAGCATTTGCGTGATTTGGGCATTTCTGGGATGTACTTCAGCCTCGGCCTCATGGCGTACCTTTGTTCTCTTTTTTACCCCAGAAACATCTTCTTCTCTAATCCTCTTCCTATATGGCACATAATAAGTTGAGGACTCTCTTTCTTCTCCTGATTGGTCAGCCCCTTCCTCATCTGTCTCATCTTCCCACTGCAAAAAATGTTCTTCTTCTTTCAGTGTCGGCTTTATTCGTGTTACTAACACTTTCTACATATCATAAACGTATTACTCAGTATTCACAGTAAGGATAGGTAAGAAAACAATAATTTAAATACAAAAATAACTTAGTAATAATAAATAATTACACAAATCTTACCTCCCCATCAGCAGTTCGTTTTTCCCAAACCTGCTTTCGTTCTTGTTCTCTACATTGTGCATTCGCAACTTTCCATCTGAACATCCTCGGCTTTACCCCATCAGTGTGAACAATATGAACCATCTTCAGATGCTCTAGATGTGGCATGGCCTCATATGCAAAGACATGAGACATTGAAAGATAAATAAGAAGAAGATGTGGCATTATATGTATTTATATAACAACATAAACCGTAACTTAATAGGCACTCGGTAGCCTTACCCCCAATGCAGGCGAAAATCCCACTAGAGTGTAAGTCCTAAGATGTGGGTGACTAGTTTGCTTCAAGGCATTTATCATACTCTTCTTAGCACTATCAACGATGACTTTGTAAGATAATTCACCCCATGGCATTGCATCGAACTGAGACCAATTGCATGCCAAATGAAGTATCTTGTCTTCGATTTTCATTCTCTTCACTAGGCAGTTGATTGATGTGTATAAAAGTAAGAGTGTAAGGCTAACGACATCAGCGTCTGAATAAGTTGAGTTGATGCGATCATAAGTCTTTAACACTTCATCATATGTGGCTTCCTCGGTCGACCCTAAGGGTTTAATGTACTTGGTTATTGGTACATGACCGTGTGGGGCATCGTATTTGCCAAAAGCAGTGTCAAAATCTCCTATCTTGAGGCTCGTGATGATGGCAAACTCCCTCGTGCCGAACTTTACCTTTTTACTCGCGAAGTTGAAGTATATGCTATTATCCAGTGTGGATTTATCATCGCGCTTGAGTTGCCTCATCAGCGCGGAATGTATGAGCTGTTTGCACCATAATTTATGCTCATGGTCAAGAGCGATTTCAACGAGACTACTCTCCCTTCGCAATATTTGCTTCAGTGTCTCCGTCATCTTAGACCGGATCATCTTCATATTTACTTCATAGTAGCAGTACTACGAAACCTGGGCGTTGAAAAACTCTCATTGAACGGCCATTCTATCCTTTAGATGTTCCTGCACGTAACAAGAAGCATCAACAATGCAGTTGACATTTTGTTCCACACACTTATAAACAGTTCAATGTTAGCTAGATTAGTCAATATTTATATGTTTCGATACAACAACAATATGTTTTTAGTCTAGATTTAATTGGTCACATTACAGTTGACATTTACTTGATAATGCAAGTAACATTTACAGGATGGGTTATCGACATTTACAATCGACATTTACTCGATAGCGCTAACTGATAAATCACCCAGCTGAACCAACACTTAATACTTGATTCATAACATTTGATACAAAAGATAATGCCGATGTCAAAATGCGAATCAAAATCTAAAAGGTTTTTAAGCACATATATACAAGGTTTTGATTTGATGATCCTAATAAATTTTATTCTAATATTAGAACAAGAATAAGTGGAGAAAATAGGTGTTATATCCATAGAGTGGTAGAAGAATTAGGGCTAATTGTAAATAGTCGATAGTTTACTTGATACATTATTCGAGATTTTACTCAATACTTTAGTCGACAATTTACTCGATACATTATTCGAGATTTTACTCGAAACCTTAATCGACAGTTTACTCGATATGTTATTCGAGATTTTACTCGATACTTTAGTCGAGATTTTACTCGATCAAACACTCGAGATTTCACTCGATACTTTAATCGAGAGTTTAATCGATAGTTTACTCAGCAGTTTACATTCGCCATACGTCTCGACAGAAATGTCGGCATTTGGTCTCGTTATATTTCTCCTCAAACTATTTATGGCTAACATTAATATTTGTAGGTGAGTATTCTTTCGACCGTTTGTTGTAAATGAACAAAAACACTATGTGATAAAACCCTAACTTATAAGGTTCAAATAAGCAGAAATAAGCAAAACAACAATCAGCTGGTAACTTACTAATAGAGGAAGCTTCAAATAAGCAAAACAACAATAACAAAAACATCACACTTAGAAAAAATTGACCTTTTTCTTTTGCACATTCTTTGATTTCTCCTCCATTGTGTTAGATGACGGGCGTCCACCTCTCATGCATGCCATTGATAGTATAGGTAAGTAATGCTAAATAAGAACGAACTAAGGTAGAGGGTGAATCGGTTTGGAAATTGCATTGGAGAGGGCAACCGAATCAGTCTGGAAGTAGCGTAATTGAAAATGATGGCGAATAACTAAATGGGAATGGGAGAACGAATAGGTGCGACTTTCAAATGCGGTGGCATTTTCGTATTTTTAACCTACAGAGTAAAATGTCGACCAAAATGTTGTCTAAAATATGGAGTAAAATGTTGACCAAACTATCGACAAATATATAGAACACATAAACAAATGTCGACTAAAATATCGACAAAATTATAGAATACATAAACAAATGTATAATTTTTTACTTTGAAACTTATATAAGATATAGGTCCATAAAACAACCAATTGCCAGTGGAAATAGTCCATGTTTGTCGATCAGGTTTTGATTTTCATGATAACTTATGAAAGCTTATATCTGCACAGCGACGATAACATTCAAACTAGGCAACCGTTCAACTCAGGCAAATGAGATGCTGAACCGATGATCCTCGCAAATTCATAATGAAGAATAATGAATCAAGAATGGTGAGATGAAGTTTTAATGATGCAGTTTGCTATATTGAGGGACACGGTGGCATTTTTACATGGTCAAACACAGTTGACTTGCTATATTTCCAAATGTTTTAACGGAGCTGCTATATTTGTAAAAAGAGCGGACGGAGCTGTTATATATGTAAATCCCCCCAGATTCATCTCGACTCACACAGGACTTGGTCGGCCGTCTGCCACCCATTGAAGTACAGCCTTCGTTTGCAATTTCTCATCGTTTATCCGCTGGTCTTCACGAAAAATCCACAGCTGTGCTCATCGCTGTTCTTCTGGCCTTCCTGTGGGTTTAATTTTGTGAGGTCGGAAGAATCAGGTGCAGCTTCTCGTCCCTCCACCGTCCACCGCCACCGCCACCGCCACCATTGACTTCCCGCTATCAGTGTGGATCTACGCTATCCCTGACTTCCCGCTTTTGTGTTCGGTCGTACGCCATCAGTCTTACCGCAGGTCCTCTTGGTCAACTTTAGGTTCGCAGCCATTGAGGCTTACTTTTTTGGCTTGGCCTGTTGTGAATGTTATTGTGTAAGCCAAATTGAAAAAAATCTTGCCTTGCCTTTTCTCTGTACATTTTAGAAGCATACATTTTTTTGTGAGATAGCACCATTTCATTCATCAATTAGAGGAAATTGTTGTTTTTGGTTGAAACTCTTGTTGGGCTATTTCCAATTTTTGGTTTTATTGTTTTTTTTTGAAGTGAATCGAAGTTGTGAATTTGTGGAATTTTTTATGTAGTTTATTGATGTTAATGGGTTATGCTTAAATTGGGTTATTTATGCACTTACTAGTTTTTTGTCATATGTACACTGTCATAGAGGTATTTGGTCCTAAATTTTCTCTAAATACTAAGAGAGCTAGCAACTCCAATCTCAGATCAATTCTTTCGGCTGCTAACCTTGTGAACCTATTTCCCTTTGGTATGAAACTAAAAGTGAACACTAGAGAAAGATCAAAAAAGCTGTTTTGATTTAGGTGAAACAGGATGTAAGGTAATGGTGACCAACATTTTTCCTTTATTATGATACCCTCTGCTTGTTTGCTAAAATGTCCAAGAGAGTTCTTGGTTGAGTTGTCCTAAAAATCAGCAGACTTTTTTAATCTTGATGAAATTTTGATTGAATTGGCTTAGCACTATGTTTTTTAGAACAGGCACAGATTCATATTGTATTTCTCTTATGTTGTAGGAACGTTAAGAAATTATAAGAGGACATACCTGTTCCCTTTTTGGTTAAAATTGTTGTTTTGTGGGGGTATGTTTTAATTGTTATTACATTTGTAAGTTGTTGCACTTTTCTGTAAGTTGTTGCATCTTGCATGTCTTTGTTTGTTGGTGCTGCAGGCTGCATATTTCTTTACAATTTGGAGGTTTTGTTTTTAGTAAATAAATTCATGACCACTTTGTGCATTTTTTTTTATGGTTTTATCTGTATCAAATCTTATGTATGTTCCCATTTTCTTTCTCCTATAAGAGCAGAAAGTGATTGATTGATTTAAGCTTTGGGCTAAAGGAGGTGATGGGGGCAATGAATGCACCAGCTTCCGTTGAAGCCGGCATGATCACCGTAGTACACCTGATGGTTAGATATTTATCATATCTACATTGTGCTTAACATACTTCTGCAATGATATTATGCCTTTTGTTACAGATTCTACTGATGCACTGCTTACTTGCGCTGCTTTACACTTTTTTTAATTTTTTAAAAATTATTATTATTTTCCATTTGTTTGTTTTATGTCCTATTCTTTTCTCTATTTGTTCACAATTAATTTTAAGTTGGGAATACAGGTTAAGAAACTGGTGTTTTCATCTGTTTTGCCATCACTTTTTGTTGTCTTGTAGTTTCATGTAACTTGTTAACATTTGGCCTGAGCTGTCATACTTCAAGTTCTGTTGTTTTTTTTTTTAAAAAATATAACTATTTACCATTCTTATACTTTGTGGGGGTAAACAACTATTTAGCATCCTATCTTATATAATAGTTTCCCCATTTGTCTGATTTTTTTTTTCTCTTTGTCTGATTTTTGTCATTCTTATTTCTTCTCAATTCGAAATATGTACACTTCTTCAAAAAAGAAATAACATAAAGTAAATTGGACAGAATTATAGTGAGGCATAACCCCCCTTTAGTTTTTTTCCCGATTTGATGAGGCATAACCACTTATTTTTATGCCACTTAACCCTTTCCAAGATAAGTGTCTCTAGAGTAGTAAATGTAATGTACCCAAATAATTTTTTTGTGAGATAGTACCATTTTTTTGTGAAAAAAATCAATTATTATTGTTAACAACTTGGGATTGTATTATGGCATGAGATATAATTATAGGATGTTGCTGTTTCTATAGATATAAGTGTCTTGTGATGATGAAATTGGTTATTGAGAAAAACATGTTCTCTTAAGGAATTGTTGCATGTACATTCATAGATTTCATAACAATATTAGCAATGCATGGGACATTTGTAGCTTCTAGCTGAGATATGAACATTATGTAACATAATGGTGCCTTGATGTATGGGTTGGTTCGTGATTTATATCTGCGATTGGTGGTATTGTATTTTGTGGTCAGTTTCATTTTCTTCAATTGCTGGAATTGTAATATGACTATTATCGTTAATTGGTGGAATTGTATTATATAATGAGATGTAATTTTTTTTATAAATACGAGCTTGGTTATTACGAAAACATGTTTTTCCCTTAAGGGTTGTTGCGTGGACACTCATAGGTTTCATATCATTATCATCAATGCATGTGACGTTTCTACATTTCTATGAGATATGAACATTATGTAACATATGGATGACTAGTTAATAGTGTTGGTTTATGAAAATTATCTTTGATTGGTCGTATTGTATTATGGTATGTGATACATTTTGTGGCCACTTCAGTTTTCTTTGATTGGTGGAGAATGTAATATGATTATTGTCATTCATTGGTGAAATTGTCTTATGTCCTTCTAATAATTATGGATGTTGCTGCTTCTGTAGATATAATTTGTCTTATAAAGATGAGTTTTGTTATCGCGACAACATGTTGTTCCCTTAATACGTTCTCGCATGTACACTCATAGGTTTCATATCATTATTATCAACGCATGACACATTTCAGTGGATCTCTAAGAAATAAACATTATGTAACATAATGATGCCTAGTTAATAGGGTTGGTTTATGAGTACATAATTCGGTTTGTAGGTTTTGTATTATGTCACGTGATACAATGCGTGGTCACTTCAGTTTTCTTTGATTAGTGGAAAATATAGTATGAGTATTATCATTCATAATGTCATGAGATCAAGTTATATTATGTCACGAGATATAGTTATGGGGTGGTGTTGTTTCTTTAACTAGTCATATTTACGATTGGATTAGATTGAATTTATAATATTGAGGGTTTTTTGCTTTTCTTGTCGCAGTGACACATCCACCACTACATGGCCAAGCAGCCACAGAATGAAGGCATTACAAATTGCTTGTTAGTTGGTGTTGCCGAGGTCTTTTTCATTCATTTTTCCTATTTTATTTTAGAATGTTAAGGGAATTATGTGTACACTACTATTTTGTGTTGTTCAGGTGTTTGGATAATATTTTATTCTCATGGTACAGTTAGGATATTCGACTGCTATTTTCTTGTCTGGTGGGAAATTAAAATGTTGTCCCTTGCATTGCACAAGTTCAACTTTTGTGCCCTTCTTCATGTACTTTTTTGAGGTTCAATGCTTAGTATGATGGCTTTTCATTATATTCTTAACTTCAATGATGCATGTATTATAAGGATAGATAATGTGACGATCAATACAGTGATATTGGCAATAAGATACTATAACAAACCGCATTCCAATTTTTGTTAAAAGTTGTCACTACTAACACTACTTAGTGACAATTTTTTTCCGTCACTAATTCCGTTTTCCAACCTTCCTTTGGTGACGAACTTTTTTCGTCACCGATGGAAAGCGCGTCAAAATTTTTTCGTCACGAATGGCATTGCTAACAAACCTTTGGTGACGGATTTTTTTCGTCACCAATGCAAATCGACAATTGGTGATGGAAAATTTTTCATCACTAGCTCATCACAAAAGGAGTTGACCAATATATCTTTTAGTAACGACTTTTTTTCCGTCACCAAAACTGTCAAAATTGCCCGTTGACTGCCATTCTTTTAGTGACGAGAATTTTTTGTCACTAACCTGTTGCAATTAGTGACGACTTTTATCTTTTAGTGAAGTTTTTTTTCCCTTTTGGTGACGACTTTTTTTCGTCACTAATTTTTGTCACACCCTCATTTCGTCACTAAAGCCACCTATTTAGTGACGACTTTTTTTTTCCGGTCACGTTAGACCCTTTAGTGACGGAGCATTATTGACGACCGAGTGATGAACATTTTTTTCGTCACTAAGGCTTTTGGTGATGAAAAATCCGTCGTCACCAAAACCCATTTTTCTTGTAGTGACCCAACTAATCCCATTATAGCAAAATGGATCCAATTGTAATTAACATGCAAACTCATTCATCAGCTTACTCTATAAAGTTTTAGATTAGATTCATGGATGTATATTCTCCATCTCAATAATTATTAGTAGGCTACTAGTTCTTAAAATAATATTTTACAAGTGGTTGATCTGTATAGTACGTAGTCCAATGTGCTTTATGTACTACACGGTTCTTCAGTAATATTCATTCACTATTCATCCCATGCTTTGCTTATACTTTTGATACATTTTCTTCTATATATGTGTGTGATCATATGGCTTTCCAGCTTTAGATCTCTTGCTCATTCATTGTTATTGCATAACTGCCATTTTGTTGTTTGTGGGTATTCACTGATTTTATTTTCCAATAATGAAGAATATGAATAACATAAAATTTAATCAACTCATGCAGTTATTGAATTAGGGGTACAAACCAAAGCATGTCATTACCTCGTACATATAATGTACAATGAGTTTGTTGACTTGATACACACAACTGCTGCAATTGACAATGATGTATTCAGATTGAACACTATTTTTCACAAATCATACTGTATAGGCAATTGCATTATATACAATGCTCACACATTATGGGGAATGATGATTTGGAAATGGTATATGACATTATCAGAGTGTGGGTTAGATATTGTGCTGAGTTATAAATGGAGAAGGACATGATCCCAACCCTTACTTAGGTCAGGGTTCTTTTGATCACTACTTAACACTGTCCCACTGTCCCATATAAGAACCCAATGAACTCATTCCCATTATCTATTTCATTTGTCCCTAGATAAGGAGAATCCGATAACCCACCTGATTGAATTGACTCCATCTCTTTCGAGGGTTGGTTCATCAAGTAGTGAGTAGGAAAAATGGTTACGTATTATTACTACCTCTCCCCATCCAATGAAGATGTACTACTCAACAAGCATACTGATGAGAGTGCAAAATTACTAATTAAATAAACTCTAAAACAAGGAGTTTTACATCATTTATGAAGATAAATAGGCATTAATCTTGTGTTTACATGTGTTTCATAAGTAAAAACCATTCTAGAGGAATAAATAAGGAGATTTTAGATGTTCTGTAAACGCTTTGAATGACTTTTAATGTTGATGTTTTGAGTTTTGCCTAAATGAGCCAACATCTAAGTCAAAATTGAGGTTGAAGCAATAATACCTAACTCTTGCAGTGCAATTGAGTCAATTTTCATCCGGTGACCTCTCTTGAACCTTTTACTTGGTCTTTTGCTATTTGTAGTGAACCCAATAGGTCTAACTCTTACAAAAGCTTATCTTTAAGTTTTTAGAAAGGGGGCTAGACTTTAGAAAATACTGGAACCCTAGCCTCCACAAGAGGTGTAGGGTTTTGTATAAAAATTCCTTCATAACATAGGGATCTTGTGATTTTTGAAGAGAAAAGCCTCCATGTTGGAAGAAATTGGATACTGGATTGGAGATTAAATGTGGAGTTAAGGCTTTTTCTTGTAAAGAGGAGTCCTTTTTCACTCTAAACTCTAACTTTGTATTTAATTTATTCAATTTGTTGTTCCTTTTCATTGATATGTGTGGGCAAAATCTTATAATTTCTAAGAAATGATTATGGGTTGTTAATATTTTTCCTTATTGTGTGATTTATGTTTTGGGTAATACATATTAATGTCCAATAGCAAGTTTTCATTTAAGATTCTAGCAATTTGTGGAGGCCACATGAGTTGTATGTATTGGTGCTTATGTTTGATAATTTGATCTTCACTAAGTTTGGACTCTTGTTATTAGAACCATAGTACTCCCAACATAAGAATATATTGGGGGAATTGGTAGGTTCTATATTATGAATGTGTTTCATTAAATGGTGTGGTAAACAATAAATAGGATCATTCGAAAAATTGAAGGAAGAATTCCAGATTATATACAGCCAATTCAATTTTATATTTCATTCAAAGTCCTGTGGATATTTTGTTGGAGTTATAAGATTCATCCATTCCATTCCAAACCATATCCAATGTCCCTAGTTCGTGAATTCAAAATCAAATGGTGAACCCAAGTCTCAATCACTCAAGAAATGGTGGCGGCCAGTTCTTTGGTGTGCATCACATTCCACATATAGAACAAAAGATTCCTTCAACACCAAGTCAGCCAAAGAAGGGTTCTAGACCACAAATGGCGATACCATCATCACTTGTAAAAGAAAAAGAAAAAGCCAAAAAAGAAGAAAAGCAAAAAGAAAAAAAATTACAAAAAGCCAGATTCCATCGGCGGCAGAGTTATTGCAAAAGGATAGAGACATTGCTGACGCTTATTCAGAATATCAAGAATTCTTAAAGTTCATGCAATTCAAAGAAAAAGTGAAATCGATGTCTATAAATAGCAAAGCTTCATTAGAAGGATCCTCATCAAATCTATTTGGTAGACCACTAGCTCAAAATCCTTTTGATATCTAACAATTTTCTGTTTTGTAGGATTCAATGAAGAAAGTTCCTCAAACAAAGCCATATTGGTTACTCAAAGGATGTTCAGATTTAGACGGATCTAACAATTCAAAAATAGAAATACTTGAAAGAGTTGCCATACTTTCAAGTATTTACAACGTTGCTCAAATTATTCAAAATAGAGAAAATGGATTATTTCAACCCTAGAAATTACCTAAATGTATTTACCCTTTCAGTAAAAATCTCAAAAGAAGCAAGATCGTGACTATGCTCGCACTATCACATGGTGGGCAAAAATGGACAATCAAACCATAGAATTCAGGGAAGGATGGGAAGCGCGGCACGGATTATTACTGGCGTTACCTTTTTATTCTCCGTTAAAACCAGTTTCGAGAGATCTAAAGTTACTAGTAAAAAATACGCCTCAAATATTTCATCATTAGTTAGATATATTAGATCAAGAGATCGTCAAAGAAGCCTCCTCAAGCACACCTATACAACCAAACTGAACACATTTAGAAGATTAGTTTCCTTAGCCATGAAGAAATCAAGGACAATATTCATTCAAAAGGCCAGAAGTGGACAAGTGTTTAAAGCAATTCAAACACGTGAAGTGGGGTCTGTAAGAAAGATGCTCTTCTCCACTCCCAAAGAAAATTAGGACCATGAGCACAAGCATACAAAAGACTTTTCAAAAAGAAGATTGGACCATCTTCAAAAGACTACAAACAATTGTTTCCATTCAAAAAGACGGAAGTAGATAAGAGAGCAGATTTAATAAATTGAGAGCAGATTCAATGAATTGGCAAATAAGTCAAGAAAGCCATTCAACAAGCCAAGAAAGTCAAAATTCAAGCCTGCAAAGTCATTACACATCTCAAGAAAGAAATTAGTCGTAAGAAAGGTTCAAAAGGTCAAAAGGCTATGAAGAATACCACAAAAGTCATCAAAGCTAGGCTATAGGCTTTCAAAAAGTCAAAAAGCCAAAAAGCCTAGGAAAATGATGGACTGAAGAACTTCTATAAATTCAGCAGATTCAAGTATCGGAAAACACACAACTTCTTTCCAGCGTCTTTAGCAATCTTTAGACTTTTCAAACTCTATCCTTGTATCCAAACACTCCCAAAAGTATTCCATATCTCCTTGTTATATGTTCAAAGCTTTAGTTTCAAAAGTTTAAAGTTTGTTTTTCTAGTTTCATTTCAAGGAACTGTGTTGTATTCATATTTCAATTTCAAAAGTTTAATACAGTAAGTATTCTATTAATCTTGAGTTACTATTTATTTTACTATTTATGAAATTAATATTTATTTTCACTATTCACAATTACTGTTCATTTTACTATTCATATACTATTCATTTTTACTGTTCACCCGTCCCCACTATTCATCCATGGTCCTTCCTCTATTTGGTATCAGAGTCTCTGTTTGTTTGTTTTAAGTGTTCATATAGCATTAATTCAAATCAAGCTTAAGTGTTTAAGAAAACATTAATTTAAGATTTTATATTTGATTAAATTTAAGATAAGTTTGGTAAGAGATTTGGTAAGCCTTGAGTTGTGGTGTTCCAGGTAGGTTGTTCCCATTGTTCCTCGATCTTAGATTAAAGACAAGTATAGAAGATTAGATTATGTTATATTAAACATGACTGCAATATTTAGAATTTTTTTTTGAATACTCAAGATAGAAATAGTAACTTTGAAGTAGTGTAGAGTCAAGAAATTCATATGCTTTTAGATTATTCAAATTGGTCTATTCCAGAGCAAAGTATAGAGTCTATATACAAGATAGGTTCTTTAGATTTCAAAACTGCTTTTTCAATTAAAACCCATGAAGAAACTATTTCTTTACAAGAAGAATTTCAAACAAAGTTTAAAACGATATATTCACTATGGTATGATTCAAGTAGCAATAAAACCATTAGTACATATAGGAGTAGACGCTCCAATTTATTTAGCATTAAGGGATAAAATATTAAAACGATATAAAAGTTCTTTTTTAAGTATGATTCAAACTAATGTTTGTAATGGTCCAATATATTTTAACTGTTGTCCAAACTTTTATATGGATTTAACAGATCCACTAATACTAGATTCATTAATTTTATACATTCACTTACATGGTGATGAATTTGAACAATTTTACAAAAAAATTGCTATTATTTATAGATTTTATTTTAGATTAATGAATTCTCAAATGGATAATAGATTCAACATGTACCTACCTCAAAAGAAGAAACTATTTTATTACATGTAAAATACCGAGTCTAAGAATAAACATGTTGGTGCTTTGAGTAAGTTGGCTTCATTTGCCTTTCTTATCAGTATTGTCAGAATTGGATTGGAGTGCGAAATGTTGAAATTAAGAGGTTAGGGTCAATCGTTCAGATCAGTAAAACTAGTAGTAAAAAATTGAATAATGTCATTATGATATAATAAATATAAATTAATTATAAAAATATTAATGCTAATACACAAATGTTTTAAACATAAGTTATTAGATTTTTTCACTATAGTTCATTTTAAATTTACTATAAATTCTATGAAATTTTAAGTGTATAATTGAATAAATTCGTAAAAAAGAAGTATAAAATATATTTTAAGTAAAGAATATGTTAAAAATTGCAAGAATTCTCTTGTATAAATATTTAAGATATTTAATTTTAAATAATTAAAAATTTTATATGTAAAAAATAAGATTTATAAAAATTTGAGGTCAAACTATAATTTTTAAAATTAAAGTTATTTTTTGTAAAAAATAAAGATGTTGACCTGGTCAAACCTGGGTCAACCAAAATTTTGACCAGTCAAATCAGGGTTTGACAAAGTTCTTTAAAATCTAGTTTTTTTGATGAACCCAGATCAAACTCATGGTTAGTTTTCAATCAGACTAATCGAATCGATAGTCCAGTCTGATTTTAACAACATGGTTTCTCATTTTAATAAGAAAGTATTGGTTGAAGTTCTGCCACATCAAAGCATGGAAGTAAGAGAGGTGATGACCATTGAAGAAAAGAGAAATAAATGGATGACTTCCATTTTGTAGTATGTAAGCTACAAGGAGAGCTTCTTCTGGATCGAAATGAGCCTAGAAAATTGAAGTTAAAAGTAACCCGTTATATTTAACAAGATGTGTGGTGTATAATAGATTATGTCTAATACTCTTATTCTATTACATTGGACCTTAACAGACAAAATATGTTTTGAAGGAAGTGCACTTGAGATCCTACAGTAATCACATTAGACCTTGTATGTTGGCTAATAAAATCAATAAATAGGGATACTAGCGGCCTACTATGTTTGAAGATGCCTATGACTTCATTCAAAAGTGTCAAGTGTCAACTTTGCACTCCAATTATTAGGAAGCCTGAGATGGAGTTAATTGAGATGGAGTTAATTAATATTCAAAGTTCTTGGTCATTTGTACAATGGGGAATTGACATTATATGACCTTTTCCTAAGGCACTAGGTTGCTTCAAATTCTTAGTAATAACTATTGATTATTTTATTAAATAGGTAAAAGCAGAAATGTTGGTTATCACTATAAGGTAAATAATCTTGAAATTTGTATAGAGAAAGATTGTTAGTAGGTTTGGCATCTTGAAGTTTGTATTGAGTAAGATCGAAAGCAATTTGCTAATAATCCTTTTCGATCATGGTGTATAGAATTGAATATCCAACATGACTTTACTTTGGTGGCTTAGCCTCAAGCTAATAGGTAGGTAGATGTCACCAATTGTACGCTTCTTTAGGGTTGAGAACTTGTTCAGATAAAGCTAAAGGTGATTATGGAACACCTCATAGATTGTGGGTGTACACTACATGTCAGATTGTGATAAAAGAGACACCATATAGTTTAGTTTATGGGTCTGAGATAGTTATACTTGCCAAAATTGGGCTCCTTTGTCCAAGAATGTTTACTTTCAATTTCACTCATAACGATGATGAAATGCGATTGAACTTAGATTTGTTAGAAGAATGGCGGGATATAGCCTTTATCAAAAAAGCCCAATATAAAGAGGCCATGGTTAAGTATTACGATGAGCATGTTAAGTTAAATGAGTTTAGAGGAGGAGATTTGGTGTTATGCAAAAATGAAGCTAGCCAAATTGAGAAGTAGAGAAAATTGGATGCTACTGGGAAGGCCCATACAATGTGACTGATGCTTCAAGTCAAGAAGTTATAAGTTATCTTTATTGAGAAAGGAAGTGCTCCCCCACATGTGGTATGTTAACAATTTAAAACATTTTTATTTGTGAACATTTTAATATGTTCTATTCGTTCTTGATCAATATAAATCATACAGATGGTAAATGTTGGTGATAATTTTTTTCATTCTTTAAATCGAGTATGGATGATTCTCCAACTCAAAACAACATGATTTAATGTTATGTTGCTTTTTATTAAATCTATGAATTCATGCGCAATCTAATTCCTTTCAACATCTTACGCGGCGATGAGAATCAAAACATCATATGGGGTGATGAAATTCGAAACATGACCAGGGATAAATAGTGGGACGAGTGAATAGTAAAAATGAATAGTAAAAATGAATAGTAAAATGAACGGTAATTGTGAATAGTAAAAATAATAGTAATTTCTTGAATAGTAAAATAAATAGCAACTCAAGATGAATAGAATACTTACTGTATTAAACTTTTGAAATTGAAATCTGAATACAACAAAGTTCCTTGAAATGAAACCTAAAATACAAACTTTAAACTTTTGAAACTAAAGCTTTGAACATATAACAAGGAGATATGAAATACTTTTGGGAGTGTTTGGATACAAGGATAGAGTTTGAAAAGCCTAAGGATTATTAAAGACGATGGAAAGAAGTTGTGTGTTCTCTGATACTTGAATCTACTGAATTTATAGAAGTTCTTCAGTTCATTATTTTCCTAGGCTTTTTGACTTTTGAAAGCCTATAGCATAACTTTGATGACTTTTTTGCTATTCTTCATAGCCTTTTGACCTTTTGAACCTTTTTTACGATTAATTTCTTTCTTGAGATGAGTAGTGACTTTGCAGGCTTGAATCTTGACTTTCTTGGCTTGTTGAATGGCTTTCTTGACTTATTTGCCAATTCATTGAATATGCTCTCAATTTATTAAATCTGCTCTCTTATCTACTTCCGTCTTTTTGAATGGAGACAATTGTTTGTAGTCTTTTGAAGATGGTCCGATCTTCTTTTTGAAAAGTCTTTTGTATGCTTGTGCTCATGGTCCTAATTTTCATTGGGAGTGGAGAAGAGCATCTTTCTTACAGACCCCACTTCGCATGCTTGAATTGCTTTAAACACTTGTCCACTTCTGGCCTTTTGAATGAATATTGTCCTTGATTTCTTCATGGCTAAGGAAACTAATCTTCTAAATGTGTTCAGTTTGGTTGTATAGGTGTGCTTGAGGAGGCTTCTTTGACGATCTCTTGATCTAATATATCTAACTAATGATGAAATATTTGAGGCGTATTTTTGACTAGTAACTTTAGATCTCTCGAAACTGGTTTTAACGGAGAATAAAAAGGTAACGCCAGTAATAATCCGTGCCGCGCTTCCCATCCTTCCCTGAATTCTCTGGTTTGATTGTCCATTTTTGCCCACCATGTGATAGTGCGAGCATAGTCACGATCTTGCTTCTTTTGAGATTTTTACTGAAAGGGTAAATACATTTAGGTAATTTCTAGGGTTGAAATAATCCAGTTTCTCTATTTTGAATAATTTGAGCAACGTTGTAAATACTTGAAAGTATGGCAACTCTTTCAAGTATTTCTATTTTTGAATTGTTAGATCCGTCTAAATCTAAACATCCTTTGCGTAACCAATATGGCTTTGTTTGAGGAACTTTCTTCATTGAATCCTGCAAAACAGAAAATTGTTAGATATCAAAAGGATTTTGAGCTAGTGGTCCGCCAAATGGATCTGATGAGAATCATTCTGACGAAGCTTTGCTATTTATAGATATCGATTTCACTTTTTCTTTGAATTGCATGAACTTTAAGAATTCTTGATATTCTAAATAAGCGTCAGCAATGCCTTTATCCTTTGGCAATAACTTTGCCACCGATGGAATCTGGCTTTCTGTAATTTTTTTCTTTTTGCTTTTCTAATTTTTTGGCTTTTTCCTTTTCTTTTTCTTTAACGAGTGACGATGGTATCGCCATTTGTGGTGCATAACCCTGCTTTGGCTGACTTGGTATTGAAGGAATCTTTTGTCCTGTATGCGGAATGTGATGCACACCAAAAAATTGGGCCACCATTATTTTTTCTTGAGTGATTGAGACTTGGGTCCATAATTTGATTTTGAATCCACGAACCAGGGACATGGGATATGGCTTGGAATGGAATGGATGAATCTTATAGCTCTAACAAAATATCCTTTGGACTTTGAATGAAATATAAAATTGAATTGGTTGCATATAATCTGGAATTCTTCTTTCAGTTTTCCGAATGAACAATTTTTAAGCCATTGGAGTCTCCGGGGGATAAATATCTTTAGTACTTCCAAAATATATCCACCAATTGTAAAACCAAATTGGAATAGAAGGTACTTGGGATGAAAAGGTTTTATGAAAAGTAAAAAACCAAGAAGGATTGAATGGTCTTAAGTAAAAAAGCTTTGTACCAATCTTCTAAGTAGTCTTGGTACGTGTATCCTTGATATTGAGTTTCTATTGAAAATGGTTTAAGTATAGAGTGACTTCCCCACTCGTCAAAAGAACAAAATTTTCTAATGATACCTTTTTAATAGGCAACTCGGGTGGCATCTTTATCATCTAGAGTATGCCGAATATCAACTGATCCTGAATCTATCAAAACCAGAAGATGAAATTTTATATCTTTTTTCAACATTGAATGGTATCCAATTGCAGTCTGGGTAAATGGTTTGTTCGATGTATTTTGAAAAAGTTGGAAAATTTGGAGTTTGAATGAAACGGGTAAGGAAAAGTGGTTCAACTATTCTTTTAGTGAAATAGGTAAGGTTTGAGCTTGAAGCAGTTTGTTGAGCTTCGGTTTGAATAGATGGAAGATTGGTTCTTTGTATTGAAGTCTTTTGATAAGATGCTTCTAAAGCTTGGGCAAAGTTTAATGGAGGATAATCCAAAAGGGATTGAATCTATTTAGCGAAGTCAAATGAATAAGTTGAAGTTTTTTGGAATCTCCTTCTTTCTTTATAGAATTCATTTTGAATTTCCTGTAAAAAATTCACAAGTTAAAAAATCAGGCAAACAATTCTCCTCACCTTTTGTATATTCAGTATCAAAATCGAATACAGATAGGATAGCTTGCCATTTTGCAAAAGTTTGTTTTGAAACAATGTTTTGAACATTCTTTTGCAAAATATCTTTTGCTAACTTGCAATCATTTCGTAATAGAAATCTTTGATATTACAAATCATCTTGAAACTTTGAAGTACATAAAACAATGGATAAAATTTCTTTTTTAATAGTTGAATAATTTTTTCTAACCCCACTCCAGACGCCACTGTGAAGTCTCACTAGTTGCTTTGGACAGTCTATTTCTAATTTTTGTTTGAGAATGCTTCCATATCCTACATCTGAAGCATCAGTTTCTACAATCATCTTAATTGCTTTGGGATTTGGAATAACTAAACACGGAAGACTTTTTATTTGTCTTTTAATGTCTTGAACTACCTTAGTATGTACCTCTGTCCATGCCGGAGGTGTTTTCTGTAATCTTTGAAATAAAGGATTACATTTCTGTCTGAGGTTTGGAAAAAAATCAGAAATGTAATTTAAACATCATAAAAATCTTTGCAATTGATTTTTATATTTAATTTAATTTGGATTTTTTTTTGTAAATTCTAAACTTATATTAATTGGAATAATCGTTTCTAAATGTAAATTATGACCTAAAAATCTTACATTTGTTAGAAATAATTTCATTTTAGTTGCAGAAACTACTAAACTATTTCTTTTTACCACTTTGAAAAATATTTCTAAATGTTTAAAATGTTTATCTAAATTTCTGAAAATACTAATACATCATCAATATAAACAATCATAACAGTTGAATAAGGATTAAATATATCATTCATAATATTTTGAAATTCTGAAGGAGCATTTTTTAGTCCAAAAGGCATAACATTCCATTCATAATGTCCAAAAGGAACTGTGCATGCAGTCTTATACCTATCTTTTTCAATTATTTGAATTTGCCAGTATCCTGACTTTATATTAAATTTTGAAAATACTTTAGCATTAAATAATCTATTTAGTAAATCTCTTTTATTTGGAATAGGGTATGTTATCCATTTTAATACTTTATTTAATGGTTTATAATTAATAACTAACCTCAGTACTCCTCTTTCTTTTTCAGCTTGGTTCATGACGTAAAAAGTTGGACAAGACCAATGAGACTTTGAAGGTCTTATTAATCTTTTATCTAATAATGTCTTAATTTCTTGCTTACAAGTTTCTAATAATTCTTGATTCATTTGAATAGGCCTAGCTTTTGTCTTAATAACTTTTTCTATGAATCCTTCTTCATATGGTAATTCTACCTCATGTTTCGTTCTATTCCAAAAAGCATTAGGTATGTCTGCACAAATTTCTTTTTTAAACTTATCTTCTAATTCAATAATTTTATTTTTGATATGATTATCTTTTAATTTATCTTCTATTCTAGCATATGAATGCTCTTCTTTTAAAAATTCTATTTGACTTCTAATATGATTAATATTATTTATTTGTTTAAATATTGAACATTTTTGAATTAAATCTATTTCTTTTTGTCTTTTAGGAGAAATAAATTTGAATGAAATCTTCCTTCCCATGATTTTTGTTTGAATGCCTTCATTATCTACTTTGATAGGATTAATCTGATGTGAAAATGGTAATCCTAGAATTAAATCTTGAGCTATATCATCAACTACATAACATAAATTTTTAATACAATAATCATCATTGCATACATTTAATATTATTCTATGTTTAATATGTAATCTATTTGAATTTGCTGTTAATAAACTTTCATTAGTTTTCTGGCAATATTTTGTAGGAATTATCCTTATTTTAATATATTTTGCATCAACACCACTATCTACCATAGCATGTTCTGTAATTTTGAAATCATTTATTCCTACCGTAACAAAACAATACCATTTTTGATATTCTATTTTATTTATGATCTAAATATACATTTTGTCTGAAACTTCTTCATTATTTATTTGAATAGAACTTAAGTCATCCATAATTTCTTTTCCTTTTGAAGAAATGTCTGGGATATTCCCATTTTTTATTAAACTTATTTTTGTGTCTAATTCTAAATCTTTTTTTTTAATTCTATTATATCTTTTAGTAAGTTTTTAACTTGTTCTTTTAAAGTTTTAATTTCTTCTTTTACTTCTTCTGGCTTCCTAATTCCTAATAATCCTTCATTTGGATATTTATCTAATAATTTTGAAATACTAAATGGTTTTTCAAAATTTTTAGGTTTTTCTTCTTCAAGTATTAAATCTTTTAACTTTATCAAATATTATTTTCTACATTCTTTATCGTCTATTTTCTCAATCATTTCAAATAATGTTTCTTTATTGCTTTTTGAAATCAGACTAATACACTTTCACTTTTCTATAATTGCTAGACTGGAGTCTGAATCTATGTCATCTTGAATATTATCTTCGTCTATTTCTGTTTCTTCAATTAATAAAGCTATCATTTTATTTTTTAACTCTTATTCTTGAAATATTTCATTTATCTTTTTTCTTCATTTTACATTGATTAGTCTTGTGACCAAAGCGATCACATTTGCAACTAGTTATTGAATTATTACTATTATTCTTAGTTCCTCTATATTTTTTCTTTTTATATTTTTTATAATATTGATTATTATCATAATTTTTATGTTTCTTAAATTTTGAATGTCTTTTATATTTTGCTAATTTTCTATTTTGAGCTGAATGAGCTTTAATCCCTTTAATACCAAATGCTTCACAAAAGTTTCCAACTTCTTGTTTTTCTCTACCATATTTATTTTGAATTTTTAATTCTGTACATAATTCTAATCCTTCTTTTTTAATGAAAGCAAATAATTGACCAAAAGATATTGTATTGAAATTTATGTAATCATTTCCCATCTCTTTTTGTAATTTAGATATTATTCTTTGCCAAAATAAAGTAGGTAATCTTGTTATGAATTTTTCTTTCCAAAAAGGAGAATTAGCATCATTTCGTTTTAATACTTGAGTAAGGAATATATCTTTATACCATCTAAAATCTGACAAAGTAGGGTATCTTAAATTACTTAACATAATTTTTGAACTAGCTAAAGTCTCTTTAGATTTTCCTATGAAGTGATGAAATTGTAACTATTAATTGATTTACTGCATCTGATTGTTGTTCTGTAACAAATGTTGTTGTTCTATCTGCATTTCTTTTTTCAACTTCTACTTCTGTTTTGTGATTTAATATTTCTTTTTTTTCCTTCTAATGTTAACAAATTATCCCACCAATTTTTTAATTGTCCTGAAAATCCTACCATTAATACTATAGCAGTATTAAATCTATGTTAATCCTAATGTTCTAGCCATTCCCATTTCTTGCAATGTATTTAATATTTCATATTCTAATTTTCCATCTATATTTAATTCGTAAACAGAATTGCCATCATAAGAACTTGTTTTAAATTGTTTTCTTTCTTCATATTGAATATCTGAAAGTGAGGCCTAGAATAATAATTTCTAGTATTTACCGTATTCCAGTTTTTGTAATTTCTATAATTTTTTTGTCTTCTTATTCTATTAATTTCTATGTCTGATTCATTTCTAAATTCTTGTTCTACATTATTAATTTTTTGTATATCTGAATTATCTGACTCTCACTTAAACTTGAATTATCTTCTGATTTTATCTCTTTTCCGCATGTTTCTAAACAATTAATTCTATTGTCTGACTCTGAACTACTAGCTTTATCACTATGAATAATTTGAGTGATTCTATTTATTAAACTATTTTCATTTTATTTGTAATTAAATCTTCTTCTAACGCATGAGAAACACTTCTTGTTTTGAAATGAGGACTAACTATTTCATTTGGAAATTTAGGTTTTTCTTTAAGAATTGAATCTATCTTAGTAGACAAATGTTCTACCTGATTAGCTATAGTATGTAATATCTGATTTGAATAATTATTTTGTTGATAAACCTTTTTAATATCGTCTAAAACTACATTAGAATTTTCATCTTCTCTACCTATCTTAAATGGACTTGCTTCTACTTCCTATTGATCAGCTTGAATATTTACAAGTTGTAATGGTGGATGTATTGAGGTAATAATTTGATTATCATTAATTTTCCATTTTTTGTATAAATTAGTTTGAACATTTATATAGTTTTCTTTAAAAACATTGTAAACACCTTCATTTCCTGAAAACCAATATTCTAACCATGAAAGTAAAGGAATATCACATTTCATGATTTTCATATAAGAAATCCATTCTTTTTTAAAATTTTTCTTAAATAATTTGATCTAATGATAAAAACCAAGTTTTCTTATCATTATTATCATTTTCAAAAATCTCATTTAAATATTCAAAATCTATTTGAAATTCTTTCTTTTCAAAAGTAATAATATTAATTCCCATTTGTGACCTTGTAGGTGACATAGGTGGTGAACTAACTATTTCAGGAATAGGAGATTTGAAAACATACTTTGAAGGGCCTTCTGATACTATTGATGGTGATGGTTCAGAAAATGATTTTCTAGAGAAATTAAATTTTTTTGAAGAACTGGTTTCGTCTCTAAATGAACTGAATTTTAATAAAATTTTTCCATCTTCTTTTTTCTATAATATTATCAATTTCTCTTCTAATTATATTTTTAGAAGATTGAGCATTTTGAATTTCGAATTGTTCAGGAATTGTAATTTCATTGCATGCTAGTCTAGTGCACAATTATCATTCTTCACCCAAAAAGCCAATAATGAATATTAATTAATGAGCGGTAGAAAGTTAAATGTTATTAATTTATCTAATTTAAAGGTATTAGTAATTTCTTTGTATCTCTAAAGTTATTTAATAGTTTTTTAAAATTTCAAGGAATGCCTGGAGTTTCGGCAATCCGTTCCAGCAAGGGTTGTTGTTGGAAAGAGTATTGGTAGCTGAGTGGTTCGTTTATCCGTTCTACGTTGATATTTTTATTGCTTTTGTTCATAGTTTTGTGTTGATAGCCGTGGTTCATAGATATGATTGTTGGTATATATGTGTTGGGTTACAAGCAGGTTCGGGCTGGTTTCTACTGTTTCAAAACCAGGATTTTGTTAGTTTCCAGAGGAGATGCTGCTAAATTTTCTTTTGGTTAGAGGTGGTAATCCTGCATTTCCTAATACGGGTTTGTAGTGTTTTTTTGTGGGAAAGTGAGGTTCAGTTAGTGACGTGATGTCAGTCAATTTTAGCCGATTTCAGTGCTAAGAATAGTCCTCTTTGGGGATCTTCCATGTATGTATTAACTTTTATGAAATTAATACAGCTTACAAATTTTGGGAAAAAAAAAACCGTAAACTCTCAAACATATGATAAGATCATTTATGATGACTATTTTTTTATCAATGAAAATATAAAATTGCAATAAATTTTTTTCATATAAAGTTAACTAGTCTTTTAAAATTTATACATTTCAATTTGGATTTAATATTTACTAACAAAATAATTGTATTTTATTCATAAGACATAGTTAGTATTCAATAAAAAAGATAGCAAATCGAAACTTGTAAAGTGTTTGATCACCAGAACTGATAGTGATCCATCATTTTCTAGAGCTGCGAAAGCCAAAAGGGAAGGCAATTCACATTGTCATGCCTTCCCATCTTCTTTCGTGAAAAATATTTTATCTCCAATGTGATTCCCGTGGCCTCAAATCAATGGAGTCGTCTTTGAATTTGGAAAAGGTAATTGGAGACATTAACCTCAAAGTCTTCCACTTTTTGGGTGGGTTTTTTGATGGGAGTATTTTAAATTCCAAATTATACTTTCCACATCGAAATGACATACGCGGTTTGTTGCTTTTAGGTTGATTAATGTTTTATTTAGGTACTATTTTACAATATCGCCAATATGATGGTATTAATTTCAAATCGTCCTTCCCACATGGAAATGAGACCCATTCCCCGCCATATATGACTTACACGGTTTGTTACCAAATAATGTTTTATTTAGGCACTATTTTACAAAATATTACATTGGCTAAATACTAATGATCTAAAGTTTTATTTTAAAGTTTTTGATAATTTTAGTTCATAATATTTAAGGGTCTGATAATTTTAATTCCCAAAAACTTTTAGGCCGAAAAATTTAGTAATTATGATTCAATTTATAACAATTTAAAAACAACTAACTAAAAAAATTAATGACTTAACGGTTGGAAGGAGCTATGGAGTCCACCTTTATATAATATTTTTAATAGTTATAGGACTCAATATTTAAATATTTGACATTCTTAGTTTTTAAATAATTTAGGTAGGCAAATCTACTTTTTAGATTTTCAATATATAAAAATTAAAAAAATTTGACATTATTAACTCAAAAGAACGGTAAGAGGAAATTAATAAACATTTGTTTTTAATTTTTTAAATTAGTATCAATAGAAAAAAAATGAAAAATATGGAACAAAAAATGTTCCATTTTTTAATTCCAGCTAATTTGAAAAATAAAACAAATATGGGTCACTTTATTCTTCCTATTTTTTTTTAAGCTAATGATACCATTTTTTTTTTTTTTACAAATTTAAATTATATAAATAGATTAGTTCACCAAAATTATTTGGGGACTAAAATTATCATACTTTTTAAACATTAAACACTGAAACTATTAAAATTTGAAACATGGGAACTAAAATTTTCAAAAATATTATATAAATGTGGGCTATTTGTTTCAACCATTAAGTTATTAACTTTTTCAATTAGTTATTTTGGATTGTTACAAATTGAAACTATTTCTAAAAATAAGTCTATTTTAAAATAAAATTTTCTAAAACTATTCTTACAAATTTTATGTATGTAAATATCTATGACTCATATTTAAAAAGTAATGATAAAAAAATTATAAAATAAAATTTTTAGGTACAAAAGAAGTACTACTACAACCCCCTAAAGGCTGCGAACGCCAAAAGGGAAGGCAATTCACATTGTTGTGCCTTCCCATCTTTTTTTGTGAAAAACATTTTATCTCCAATGTGATTCCCGTGGCCTCAAATCAATGGAGTCGTCTTTGAATTGGAAAAGGGAATTGAAGACATGAACCTCAAAGTCTTCAACTTTTTTTGGTGGGAGTATTTTAAATTCCAAATTGTACTTTGCACATCGAAAAGCCAAGGGCAGAACTGCTGAAGCAGCAGCAATAATGCAGCAAACCTTGGCTTTAAAAGTGTAATATTTCCTTTAAATTTCACATGCTGTGACTTCAACAAACCCACATTCATACATACACTGCATTTTCAAATTCATACTATAGGCTCATCTTCTTGCAATGGACGGACGGTGTCTAGCATTTCTTTTCATACAATGGCTAATTATGATTTGCTGCATGGCCATGAAACCAAGAAACATTGCCACTGATCAATCTTCCCTTCTGGCCCAGAAAGCCCACATCTCCTCTGACCCTTACCAAATCTTGTCCAAAGCTCATGTGGATTAATATATAAATAGGTAAATAGTGCTATTTGTCATTTAATTCGAACCTCTAATTCTATTGTATTCTCAATTTTTGAAAAGTTCAAATTTGTCATTTAATTTAGTAATTTTATTTTAGTTGATAGCTTCAACTTTGCACGGGAGTATGCTATAATTGAAAAAATATAGTATTATATCGTGATTAAAAAAATAAAACTGTATTCTAATTTATTAACTATTTATTGAAAAAATAATTGTATTATGTTAAATTAAAGACTGGAAATACTAATTAATTTTTTGTAGAGATTTTAAAAAACTGAAGTGTATTGAAAATCTATGTTTTATTTAGATAAAATATTGAAAATTTGAATAGAGGAGAATGTTAAACTTCAAAGTTTATTAAAAGTGATAACACACAAGAATAAAAATATGAAATTCAAATTTAATGAAAAGAATAAATGAGAAATTCTAAACAACCTAAATTCAAAGACAGTGATATAAATGTTAATTGTCATAAATATGCCATTAATAATTTATATAGGAAATTAGTTGAAACTACTAATAAAATAATAATTACAAAAGTTTTAGGATAAAGGAAACTTATTATAATTTGCTTCAACCTCAAATTAATATTTACAAAAAAAAAAAAATCAGAGTAAACAAATTTCAATGAATTTTTTAGAATTGCATCCTCCCTTGATTTGATAAGGAACTTTCCCATGTATGAATTGAAAAAAAATAAATAAAGGCAATAATCAATTGGAAATTTAAAATTGGATAAGTAAATAAAATAAAAATAAGCGAAAAATTCTTATATTCCATATCATCATTGGATAAGTAATGAAACTAAAAATAAGGGAAAATTTTCTAAATTCAATATCATCAAAGCCAGTTTGTTCTGTAAGCAAAACCAATTTCATCATCAATAGATTTTCATTAAAATAAATTTTTTTAATTTTTTGAGTTTCTCAACATATTTGTTTGTTCCAAAAATGTCTTCAAAATACTCTAAAAATCCCTTTTTCATGGGGCCCTTGCACCTCTGTCTTCATCAATGAAATTTATTCAATCTCGCCCTACACAAAAATAACATATTCATTTAAAAAATATTGCAAATAGACATCTATCTTTCACAAAGTATCAAGTACAAATTAAGAACATCGATACTTGAAGAATTAGGAAGCCATTGTTGTCCAAATCCACTCCTTTTCCTTTGAGCTCCTTTGGGACTTCAATGATAGCAAAATCACTTCCAAAAATAATTTCATATGTCCCATCATCCTATATTATTTAAAATACTTTTTAAAATAAGTATCCATCAACAGAGCAATTAGGAGTTGTGAAGGATGAAAAATTCATAAAAATATTTTTAAAAATTTTAAAAACATGTAAAAAAATTAGCATAAGGAAATATCTAAACTATTTTTTGAGTACCTTTCTTCATGCAAATTGTAGGCATTTGACGTTAATGCTCAAAATAAATCTCACTATGATTTAGTATGTACAAATTTATTTATAGATAAAGGGTAAAAAATTAAATTTAAATTACCATAAATAAAGAGATAAAAAGATAACTTTAATGTTGGATAATGATAAAAGATAAAATTGTAGTTGATACATAAGTTTAATAACTTTGATTATTCATCACTTCGGTTTAAAATTCAAATTATATAAACTAGTAGATGTATAAGTCTGGCATAATGAGGCATAATGAGATTGAGTATTGAGGTACAAAAATAAACATTACTTACAATATGTGACAATAATATTATAGAGTACCTAATTGTACGCGTGGCATAAATATAGAGAGTGTTTAAGGGGGACATTGTTATATATACATACATAAATTTTTTTGAGTTATAAGGTACAATACACTTAATGCACAATTAAATGTATAATTTTAAATTTTTATTTTTATTTTTTAATTTGATTTATGCATTGATATCATTAGTGAGAGTAACAACAGAATTTCACTTCCAAAATATACTCTTTTTTTGGGAGAAAGAGAATTTTTCAAATTAGACTTTTTTTTAGGGACAAAGAAAGTAATATTTTATCATATGAATACCTCGTTGATTATTTTAAAAAAAAAAATCAAAGTGATGGCGTCCGAATAGTAGTAAATAACAATTATTTTTTAATATTTTGTCGTATCCATACCATGCTAGTTACTCAAAAAATACTAGAAATTTTTATTATAACTAGCAGGCAATAACCGCGCAGAAGCGCGGTTTTTGAGTGCCCAATGTATTGCGTAGAATATATATAATTTGAGGATAAATTATGATATTCTAGGGAAAATAAATTCAGTGTAATTGAAAAACAAAGAAATGTTTAAAACTTGAAAGAAGAATTACATAGTAAGTCTAATTACACAAAATCTGATATCTTCTCTACCTAGTAAGTTTTGCTTGAGCATTAATACTAAACAATTCAAAGGGCAAATGAGTCACACCATCACTATGTGATAGAAAATTACGAGGAAAGAAAACGCCTGTTTGCATATGGCCTAAAGGTGTAACCATAAAGGAGGATAAATCTTCCTGTCCACGATGCACTACTTCTTTTGTGCGAGAAGGATAGTGTGAATCATACAAAGGATTTACAGCTTGAATGACAGATGAAGGCAGCCAAGTAGTAGCACAACTCCTAATCAACCACACCTGACACTCAGTACATACATTGAACACATAGAAAATAAGAAGGAAAAAATGCAGGCAACAGCAAACTGCATGTAAAGAACAACCTTAATAGAAACATCACCTCTAAAAGTGTACCTCGATCAAGCAAACAACCACCCAATAGCTATTACGGTGAATTCCATTGGAAAGCATGCAGAGAAGAATAAAAGCATGTCGAATCAGCACAAGAACAAACAGTCATAATAATTCTAAAAGATGCAAGCAGTAAAAAAAGGCAGGAAGATTACTGTAGACATTAACCATATACTTTCGTGTGAGAAAATCAACATGTACTATTTAGGCATAGAAAAGAAGCTGCCTTTCCAATCCACTGTTACAAACCTATAACTAATGTCATAATTGGGTTATATGCACAATATTAAAGTAATATGTATGCCTATGCAAGTGTAGAACCAAATATAGTAAACAATTTAATTGTTAGATGGTCAACTGTGAAATCAAGCATTACCAAGGACAAAATTTTGCATAGGCGCATAATATTTCTGCATATTGTACATGGTTGAATCTATGTTAAACCAAACCAGACATTAGTAATATACATTGTTGTGCAAGTGTAAAACAAAATGTAATAAACTTTTAATTGTTATATGGTTAACTGTGAAATCAACATTACCAAGGAAAAAAAAATGTCTGCATATGATGCATGGTTTAATACAGAAGAAAGTTAAAGAATGTGAAGATTCTATCCCTTTAATGAAGCAAATATAAGCGAGCATAAATTAACAGAAACATAATTGCAAAACGATGGATAAAGGAACTAAAAGCGTGAAGCTACAAATAACCATTGGAGCAGTAACTTATATCCCAATTGGACACACCTGATATCCAACACATGCATTAGAAACAGAAACGGTAAGATCTAAAAATGTACGCAATGTCAAATTTCATTAAAAGATGACATTAACAGAGACTCAACATGTTAAAACACAACTCTGTCAATTGATTGGCTTCCCAACAACTATATACAATCAAATTCCATTCAATGCATGTACAAAATAAAAGGAAAAGTTAGGACCCAACAGAACAAATCAAATAAATCATTACAAAGAAAACAAAACATCCACAACAAAAAGTCAATAAAATAAAGGAAACAATAAAGACACCCAACACACATTGTACACATTTATGCGACAAATCCAGTGTTGATTGTTTATTTAGGTAAGGGCAGCTGCCTTTCCAACCCCTTTTTGTCTGACTTATAATTAACTTCCTAGTTCAGTAATACATACAATATTCATATACTCTACTGGCTTGTACAGATGTGAAACTAAATGCAATGAACCATTTAAGCATTAAGCATGATCACGTAAGATAGGAAAAAAATACTAAGCATAAAACCCCGAAGAAGTTGTATAGGTGAGCAAAAGTGGTTTTTACACATAACATGGTTTAAAAATAAAAGAAATATAAAGAAACTATAAATATCACATCTTTAATGAAACAACTATAACAAAGAATAAAATAATCTCAGTTAATTGCTATGCATCAACAATTTAATAAGAGGCAATTCTAAAAACCCCAATACTTATTTTTTTTTTTAAAAAAGCAGTTGTTATGTATATACCTAGGTATCTTACTTGTCATTTTCATTTATATTTTCAATTCACACACGTGTCAATGAAAAAAACATCATATACATAACATTTTAAAAAAATTTCTGTACAAATGGGCGAATAGCTTGAACTTTTCCAAAAGCAGACTATTAAAGTTTTGAAGTGGAAAAGATGAATGACCTAATTTTACATGTTGAATAGGCACCACAAGAACTCATAATATAGGTTTTTACTATTTATCTAGGAAATAAAGAAGCCATTTTTGGTGACGCAAAACAGAGTTCAGATGTAGTCAACCTGGACGGAAAATGATGTGGAGCAGAAAACGTTGCACTAAACAGAAAACATGCATACCTTCTTTAAGGATGAGCAACAGCCAGCATTACACACGTGCATTGAATTAAAAGACCAAAAATCATTGCATTGAAACAAAACCGAATGCATCAAACAATTTTTGAAAAATCAATAGACATGTACATTTTTTCATGAAAATTGAAAATGCACAATAGATCGACCATCCATTGTGTAAAAGATTGTAATACATAGTCAACACTTGCATTTGACATATGCACTAAGCAGATGAAGTATAGACCATGACAGTGGCCTAGTAACTAAACACAAACTTTCAGAAGCATCACATACGCAGACCAAACAGAAGAAGGTAATAAGCTCTCTATTTAACCAAAATAGTTGTAAAGGTAAAGTAAGAATGCACAGTGCAATAATACTTCTAAAACTGCACAAACAAAGGACACGCCTCTTTTCCTTCGACATAAGCTCAAATTGAAAAAACATAATAGGAAACAATGAAAAAGGCAAAAGGGGAAAAAACAATTGGATTGTATAAAAGAAGAAAAACAAATGTTGTTGTTTATTGAACATCACAAAATAGAGCATAAAGACACATCAAATAATTGCAAAGCAACATATAATCATTGAAAACTGATAGATATAATGGATAGAAAAGTTTAAATCGCAAACAATCCCAAACCTAACATATACTACACGCTATAGGAGGAGGAAACATTGTTTAGTATAAAAACAACATCGTTGTTATAAGGAGTATTAAGTAAATGTACTTTTTAGATGGCAAAAGCAAGGACTCCAGTGACAAATTTCCAGCAAGATGCAATTCCTACAATACGATACACAGATTGAGGAAAGGAAAAAAATGAATGGAGAATGAATAAACAGAAATAAATCATTTGATTAGCATCTAAAAGCATAATGTTTCACTTTCCAACCAAACAAAAATCCAAACTAATTACAATTAACACAGAAGAAAAAGGAAAATTTGCAAACAGAAGGGAAAAAATATGCAGAAAAAATGCATGGGTGAAATGGATGACAAAGTTTTTGGAAACCAATCATAGTTTGTTGTTATTCTACCACAACCTTTTAAAAAGGAAGAAGGAGTGTGTAAAGTAGTAGGAAATCAATAAGTATAGAGCTGGAGCAGAACTTGCAACGGGAAATGCAAACACTAAAAAACAAGCCATGTAGTAGGCTTGCAACTGAAAAAGTATTTTACCTTGCTAAGAGCAAGCCTATTAAACACATAATTTGGTAGACAAAGATGATCATTGGGAGCCATTGCGATGCACATGTCAAAAGGAAAGATTGGTTAGAATCTAGCATACAGACACACTTCAAAGATACTTGCAATAAATAATTATTTAAACTAATTAACAACCAGAAGAAATAAAAAACTGAACGCCTGTTAGCTAGATCCACATGGGTCAAAAAGAAAGGAAAAGCAGTCTATATTCTGAAGGTATTAAGGTAGCAGTTAGTGAAATATATTTTTGAAAAATAATTCAACACTGCATAGGCAATTGGTATTCAATTCATATTTACGTTTGTGAAGAAATCAGATCGCAATTAAAGTAATCGACTGTTCAATAAATATGTTCGTCGCATGCATTAGATATTTTGTTTCCACTAATCTCAAACACACTGAGTGTTGTACTTACCACAGGAGGAGTAGAAGCAAAAAACCATATACGACAGAACTTTGCATGTAAAAGAGCACTACGAAAAGAAACTTTACTTCACGAAACGCAACTGTATAACCTAATAAGTTTTGCACCAACCATTGACATTCAGTTTGCATTGAATGCATATATAGAAGAGAAAAGAAAAAACAGTTAGGATGCAATGCAAATGAACAGGAGAAATGTATTAAAGGAACATAACTTCACAGCACAATAAGAAAGAAGGTCAAAAAACACAGCAATGTTGTTTTCATTTTATATCAGTGGACAAAAACATCCCTTTGTTTTTTTATTTCCCATTTTTAGATAAACAAGACAAAACATAAGAGGATAAAATATGTGAAAACAAGCAGTCATTTGTTTTTGCAAAAGGAAGAGGTTTTTTTTTTAACACATAGAAGGAAGAAGACGTGATGGTTTTCCAAACGCAGTGCGGCAGAAGTTTTACATCTAAAACTCTTAACACACATACACACATGGTATGTATTTTGACTGTACATTTTTTTCTTGTAGGAAAAATGTATAAAAAGTCGCGAAAGAAAGTATAAAAATAGAATGGGCAGCAGTTTGTGAAAAAAAGAAACATATTTGAAAATGGAATTCATTATTTAAACCATTCAATTATTGGAAGGCAACTGCAATTGTCACAAAGGCATTTAAAAAGGCAAGCAAATACCATGGATCAATGGTAACAAATCGTGCAAATGCATTCGATAGAAATATAGTAAATGAATAGAGGATAAGCGTCTAAAGGAGACGGATTCTGTAAAAGTAGGAAACATGATGCAACCAATGATGACCACAAAAGTTAGCAAAAAATAGGGGGAATCTAAAACAAAGCAGCAAGGAACGATGCAATAGAGGAAGAGAAACCGAAGAAAGACCCATTTTCAAAAAAGGAAAAATTACACAAATAATGTTGTTTTGATCTTAATTCAGTGCACAAAAATAACTTAGTGTTAACACAAAGGAAGAAAAAGATGGAAGAGTCATTAGAAAAACCAAGGGGATAAGTGTAATAAAAATGGACAACCATAAAAATAGAACAAAAGTCTAAGGGGAAAGCTAACATAGATCCTAAATGCACGGTGAAACAAAAATCAAGAGCCGCCTTAGAGAGCATTTAACGCAGTAAGCAACCCACGACATTGATACCAATAAGGAAAAAAGAAGGCAAGCTCATTTAACCAACCAAAGGCAAAAAAGTAATAGCAATGCACGTTCAAACAGAAATGAAGAGGTGCCTTAGAAATCATTTATTTAATGTAGTAAACAACCCTCACCAGTAATATCAGTAAGGAAAAAGAAAGGTAAACTCATTTATCCAACCGGAGGCAAAAGGGTAATAACAATGCACAGAAGAATGGGAAGAAAAAGATTAGGAAAAAAGAGAAGGAAAACCAGACCTAAACACAACAAAGAAGGTTTTCATTCTTCTTTAGTGGACAAAAACACATCCCTTTGCTTTTGTATTTCCCATTGCCTTAGAAATCATCTATCTAACACAGTAAACAACCCTCAATATTAATACTAGTAAGGAAAAAGAAAAGCAAGCTCACTAACCAACCAGAGGCAAAAGAGTAATAACAATGTACAAAAGAAAGGGAATAAAAGGATTAGGCAAAAAGAGAAGGCAAACTACACCTAAACACAATGAAAAAGGTTTTCATTTTACTTCAGTGGAAAAAAAATATCCCTTTGTTTTGTATTTCCTATTTTTATATAAACAGAACAAAAGTTAAGAAGACAAATATCCAAAAAGTAACAGCCATTTGTTATATAAACAGAACAAATGCAAATCCTCTCAAATCACCAATCCTAACGTTCATAGAGATGACATCATTCAGTAGACCAATAAACATTGACCAAAATCACCATGCAACACAGACCCGAAATAAAATAATGGTAATAGTTCTGATGAATAAAGGTAGACCATGAGCACATTTCCTCATTTTAACAAACAGAAGTTTGAATTGATGCAAAGGAAATTTAATGGGAGTGTTTATCCTTGTCTCGTTGTAAGTATTTTGAAATTATGCTTGATCAAATTGAATTCATCCAACCCACTTTTGAGGAGCTAACTTTTAAACATTCTTAATTTCTCTCTCCCCAACAGATACTAAAAACATCAGCATCGACCTATATATTCATAACTATCAACAAATGAATAACTCCATACATCTTCGCAAGACAAATGAATCACCCCAAGCAAATATATAGTTGCAAATGTGCACAGATATTTAGTATTAATATTAACCCCATATCAAAACAAAGACACCCAACTAAGAAAAAAAATTCGAAAGAATTCCCAAACACATGCATACATATATAAAAACCAATACAAAATCAGGTGGGTCAATAGGTATGGTCAAAGAAATAACGAGGGCCTGCAATCACGGGGATGAAGACATCCACGACTTTACTGTACTTATCAAACCGAGGGAACAAATCATCGGCAGTGGTACCTGCAAACGCCATAAAGCGCTAATCATGCATCACGATTTCGTCCACACAAAACGCCAAAACAAAATCTCCTAAGCAAAGAGAACTATGCTAAATAGGAATAGGCAAAGAAAACAAACATAAGCAAACAGAACTACGCTAAACCAAACCAAAAATGCGTGGTTAGGTAGTAAAAAAGTGTAACGGTGAAATAAGCGATTAAAATGGATATGGGATGCCTTTTTTCTTTCAAACCGATGATAAGAGTGATTAGAAAGAAGGTAGCCTAATAGGTAAAAATTAGACATGACATGACAGTGATTGAGAGAATAGATAATGAACAGACAAGGATAAATTATTTTGACACAATCCAAAAGCAGAATGGTTCACATTCCAGTGAAACAAAAAGGGAAACTAATCACAATTAACATAGGGAAAAAAAGAAGAAAAGTTTAATTACACAAAAAGGAAAACAAGTACAAAGAACGGATCGGACAAATGGATAACATATTGAAATTGGAAACTATTGTAGTTTGTGGTTGTTCTATGACAATTATTTAAAAAGGAAAAAGAAGGAAACATGTGTAAATTAGTAGAAACTGAATAGAAGAAGCCATGCAGTAGGCTTGGAACTGAAAAATGATTTTACCCTGTCAACAGTAGGCTATTAAAGACACAATTTAGTATGCATTGTCATGAACATTTAAAGAAGAAAGATCAGTTAGACTCCACAGCATACAAACAGTTCAAAGGCACGCACAATAACTATGTAAAGCAATTGACATGCAAAACTGAATACTGGACAGCTAGTGGATATTCATTTCACATTTAAATGTGCCAAGCAATAAGAATGGAATTTAAATTACTGGCTATTGAATAAATATGTTTAGCACATGCAGGACATATTTTCTTTCCATTAATCTAAAACACATCAGTGCCATACTGAGCACACGAGGAGTAGAAGCAAGAAACTATATACAATAGAACTCCAGATGTAAATGAGCAATACGAAATGGAAATTTACCTTTGAAAGTCCAACTGTATAAGCTAATCACTTCCACATCGACCATTGACATTCAGTTTGCATTGAATGCATATGCAAAGGAGGATAGGAAAAAAGACAGTTAGCATGCAATGTAGAAAAAGAAGACAAATGTATTGAACAAACATAACTTCACAACAGAATGAGAAGCAGGCTCAGAATAACAACAATGTTGTTTTTTCATTTCCTATTTATATATAAACACAGCAAAACTGAAGGCGACAAAATATCTAAAAACATGCAGTTTTTTGTTTTTCCAGAAGGAGAGGTTTATTTGTTTTACCACATAGACATACACACACATAGTATGTATTTGGAATGTATAATTTTTTTGGTGTAAGAGAAATGTATAAAAGTACAGGAACAAAGTATCAAAATAGATCAGGCAGTAGTTTGTAAAAAGAAAAAGAAAACATATCTGAAGGAACAATCCATGAAGGAACAATCGATAATTGGAAGGGAGTTACAAATGCGGGGGAAGGTAAAAGAAAGCAGTAGACAACAGGAATAACCTAAAAGAAAGCAGTAAGGCACAAAAGAATAGGAAAATAGAAACTGAACGAAGATGAATCGTTGTAAAAACTAAAAATCACACACGCAGTGTTGTTTTAATCTTAACGCAGTGGAAGAAAATAAGCATACTGTCATTACACAGTAAGAAAAAGATGAAAAAGCCATTACATAAAGGAAGGACATAAGTCTAATGACGGTGCACAACCGTAAAAACATAACAAAAATGTAAGGGAGAAGGTAACATAAATAAACCTAAGACAGATCCTAAATAGAAGGGCAAACAGAAACAAAAAGGCGGCTTAGAATTCCTTTTTTGATGCAGCAAACAACCTTCAACATCTATACAAGTAAAAAAATAGAAAAACAACCTCATTAACTAAGCTGAGGCAGTTTGATAAGAAAAGCTATTGGAAGAGAAACAGAAATTTGTTTTTCAAAAAAAAAGAGATTGTTTTAGCGTTTGGTGCACGAGAAAAAGGTTTTCATTTAGTTTGGCCTGAATGGACAAAAGACATACGTTTGTTTTGGCATTTCCCATTTTTATATAAATAGAAAAAAAAGGCAATAACAAAGAATATACAAACAGAAACAAGCATTTGTTTTTCCAAGAGAAAGAGGTGGTCTATTTTTGCACACAAAAGAAGGAACACATAATGGTTATCCACATATTATGTATTTTGGCTCTTCAATTTTTTCTCTCTTGGGAGAAATATATAAAAAAGTCCCGGGGAAAGCTAAAAAAAATAGGATAGCCAGCAGTTTGTAAAAGCAAGAAAACATATTTGCAAATCGAATCCATTATATAAGCCAGTCAATTATTAGAAGGAAACTGCAAAATGCCACAAAGGCATTTAAGAACGCAGCCAAATACATGTACCAGTACAAGGGTTCACGCAAACACATTCCATAGAAAGCAAAACAATAAGTCAACAGATGCAAGGAAACATGATGACAAGAGTCAGCACACAACAGAGAGAACCTAAAAAAAACCAGAAAAAAACCAATGCAATAGAGGAAGAGAAACGAAAGGCAATTCCTTTTTCGGAAAATGCAAAATCACATAGGTACTACTGTTTTGATTTTAATGTATTCGAAAAAGATAGCCATTGTGTTAATAGGAAGGTGGATTAGATAAATCAAAGGAATAAGTCTAATATATATTAACCTATGCATAGGCATATAACACAACACAAAAGATAAAGAAAAAAAAGGCTAAAAGAAAGCAATTAATGTTCTTAGCCTTTTCAAATTGGCAGCCAACTGATTCCTCTCGACCTAACCAAAGTATCCAGGGCCAACTTGACCGACAGAATGTCGAATAAGCAAGGAATCAGTTTAGGATTTTATGCAGAGGCAAAAATGTTTAAGCATTATTAACATATAACATAACATTAGGGCAAAAAAGCAAGCATACCTTGGCTTATTCAAACTGAACGACAACGACAATTGAAGACACGACGGATTTGTGGAACAACTACAAAATGGGAAAAATAACCGACCGTTACATGTACAATAATGACATAATGGCACAACAAAGTAAAACAAAATAATACCTCGGATGGACTAACATAATCATTAACCATGTGCATTTTTGCTTCAAAGAGTCCAACCAAATGTCCGCATTTTCTCAAACCCAATAGATAAACTCATAAATATTGAAAAGTAACATGTTTTACACTAAACACTAATCAGAACTATATTTGATTAACTCATGATACACATTCGCTCGAAATTAGAAAGAGACTATCGTCCAACAAATATATTCAAGAAACATTCAGGAAAATCACCACACAGCACATGCACACATAAAATCTTTTTAAAGAATTTAGGTTACCTCACGAGAGACGAATATATCCGGAAATCCAAAATCAATAAAAGCATGATAAGAATAGTAGCTGCAAAATTTGTGGAACACTTTTAGTTTCATTAGCCATTTGAATAAAATATAAAATAGAAAAGAGAGTCAATCATGGAACCAAGAAATCTAGAATTGAAAAGAAACAAAAAAGCATATGTAATCAAATAAATAGAGTAGAAGAGAAGAGTAAACATCACACATGAGAAAACTGCAAGGCTTCATGTGGTTGGTGAATAACTTCAAAAAGGGTTGTACAAAAGTGCAAGTAAAGCGAATCCTTTAGTGTCAATTATGTGAAAAGATCCTCCACACTACTGACCCATCAATTTATCCAGAGTGGAGTTAAAAAATTTGGTAAAACAGTTTGCAGAGGCAACACTCGAGGGGAAGATTTGTAAGAAATTGAACAGCAAAAGCGTATTAGTAACAAAAATTGGAAGAAGGGCAACAGTCGGGCAGGAAATTTGGAAGAAATTGGGTAGCAAAAACATCAAAATCTGACTTACGGTGATAACGGTGACAGTTGAAAATGCAAGAAAACAGACCGATTCTCAACACCACAAAACTGCAAAAGAAAGAACAGATATGGTCAGATCCGAAGGAAAAAGAAAAGTTTCCTGCACAATGAGCGACATGACAACATTTTCCTGTACCAAACTGCTAGATGATGAGGACGACGATGATCAAAACTGGCAGCGGGAAAAGGTAAAAGCCCTAGAGAGGAAAGAAAGAAGGTGAAAAATGTGAAATGAGAGGTGCGGCGGCAGGAAAAATAGTGAAACCCTACAGAAGAAATATCGATTTAGGAACAAGAAAGATGCCACGTTGATGCCACGTATTCTGTTTCAGCCAACCTGGAAGGCCACAGGTGCGCACGGAGGGGAGTTTTTTGTCCACGTGTCATCACCAGATGAATCTTGTTGAGGCTTTATTAATATATCCTAATAAGCCGAGTTCAACCATCCCATATTCATAGTAAGTGAAATCAATTATCCATCTATTTATTAATGTGATTATATTTTTATATTCATTTATTTCTGTATATGGATTTTGTTCCATGACTAATTCTAGAACATAGGAGTAGTGTTTTGAATGAGAAATAATAACCTAAAATTAAATTATTTTTAGCAATAGATTATATTCTTCTGTAGTTCGTAATTCGTCACGTTGATCCTTGATGTTTAGGGTGAAGCTGAGTCAACTCAGATTTGGAAGTGAAAGAACTAAACGAAGTGGTGTGGCCCGATAAATAAAATTTCATCAACCCATAATTTAAAAATTAGAATTTTTTTAGACGGCAGAATTCATTTTCGGTGTTGCTCACCATAATCTGGAATTTGTTCCATATTGGATCTAGATTTCACTAGGTAATTTGTTTAACATGGTCGTTTTTACACTCTAGTAAGTTAAGATTTTGTTTAAGGTAAATTATATGTTTTCTTATAAGATTTAGCAAAAGTATTAAATAAAATTTTGAAGTTTAAAGAAACTATTAACACTTTCAATGGTTAAAGTCAACTAACCGAAAAAGTAAAAAATAACATATACTATTGAGGTTTGTTTTAATTATACAATGACTTTCAAAGTTTTAGAATTTTATTAAATAAAATTTAATAACTTCTATTTTTCATAGTTTATTCTTTTTCTTATCATTCCATGACGAATCATTTCATAATCTTTATTTTATATCATAAATCAAACAACTTAAAAAGTAGAAATAATATAATATCAATACACACCTTTAGAATTTTTGAAAACTAATTAATGAAAAGTGATTATCTTATTATTTTTTTAATCTCCATAAACTTTTAAAAAATATTTTATTTTCATTTCTTGCAGTTTTATTTTAATTATTAGAATTTGATGTGATTGTTGTAAAATTATGAATTATGTTTATTAGATTAAATTTGAAGTGTTTAAATGGAAATAAAAAAATAAGCATAATAATATATTGCAATATTTAAACACTATATGTACTTTGATGAGTTGTCTAGTCGTTAAATTGTGTAGATAATTGTTATAATTGTGTTAAATTTTGATTATTAATAATTGTTTTAGAATTTTTTTCACACTAAATAAATAAGAAAAAAGTAAGAGAGATTCATTTTGTTAAACTTCGATGTTCATTTCATTCAAACCTCAATAGTTAAATGTATTTTAAATATTATAGTTTAAAAGATAGTTTATAAATTAAAAAAAAAAAAAATACTAGGGCCGCGAATTATGTGGTGATGTTTGAATGGATTATGTGCACTGATTTCACGATCAAATACATGGTGAAATTTATTCCAGAAACATGCACACTTTTGCATTCAGACACCCAGCTAACGTTTACAGTAATCCATTCTTTCATGAAAGAAAGAAAGACTTTGCTGAGGTGCCCGAATGAAAGGGGAAAAAACCATTAAAATCGTAAAATGGTTGATGACATATCTATGATATATCCTCCATGTTCTTCAAATGCTGATCTAAGGCTTTGGGGATGCCAATTACCAACAATGCTTTCGTAAATGTTAAATGTTATGAATTTATCCAATTTAAATGGGGTATTAGTAATTTTCTTATATATCTCTAAAGTTATTTGATAGTTTTTTAAAACTTTAAAGGAGGTGGATATAATTTACCTTTTTGTTTAAATTTATATGACCTAATAAATGTTGTATTTATAACTGCTAACTCATTAAACATATGATAAGATCATTTTATCAAATTATCTTTTGCACTCATTTATAGTGATTATTTTTTTATAAATGAAAATATAAAATTGCAATAAATTTTTTTTGATACATTGTTAACTATGCCTATTAGTGTTTATACATTTCATATCAAGGTTTAATATTTATTAATTAAACAACCTCATTTCATTAACAGGACATAGTGAGTACAAAATAAATCGGATAACAAATCTAAACTTGCGAAGTGCTTGATCACTAAAGTTGATCGTGATCCATCATTTTCCTAGAGCTACGAAAGCCAAAAGGGAAGGCAATTCAGATTGTCGTGCCTTCCTATTTTCTTTCGTGAAAAACATTTTATTTCGTGAAAAACATTTTATCTCAGTGGATTGGAGTCCAGTGTGGCCCTCGCCACCGCAGAGTGACTGCTTTGAATATTTCAGGCATGTCTCTTACTGGCACCATTCCTTCACATTTCGGTAACGTCTCATTTCTTGTTTCTCTTGACATGACAAGCAACTATTTCCATGGAAATCTACCTCTAGAGTTGTCACGATTACGCAGAAGAAGGTTCATCAGATTAGGCTCCAACAACCTCACTGGACGAGTTCCTACGTGTTTTGGACCGCAGGTTCAAGTCTTTGCCTTGTCTCAGAATGAATTTAATGGTCCTATTTCTTCCTCAATCTCTAACCTATCAAAATTAGAATATCTGAATTTTCATGGTAATTTCCTCACCGGAAAGATCCCTGAAGAGATTGGGAATCTCCATAGCAGGACAATTCTGACTCTTGAAAGTAATCAACTTGTTGGTTCCATACTTTCTGCCATCTTCAACATGTCAACATTGGAGCATGTTGCTTGTTCAAACAATAACTTGAAAGGAAGTCTTCCACTTGATATTTGTCACAATCTTCCAAGTCTCAAAGGGATTTATCTTTCTTTCAATCAGTCAAATGGCCAAATCCCATCAAGTTTATCCCATTGTTCGCAGCTTCAGATACTGTCATTATCAGTGAACAATTTTAGAGGATTCATACCAAAAAACCTTGGCAACCTGGAGATGCTAGAGGTATTAGACCGTGGAGAAAACAATTTACAAGGTATAGGCACACATTCTAACCTTTAATTTTTTTTTGATGATGTTAAACTTGCTCAAACAATGCCAAGTTTGAAAATCATTTTCTTGTTGCTACTTTCTAGCAAATGTATCATGAAATCATTATTAATCTTTCGTCATTTATTTGCAAATCTTGGAATTGTACTGGAATTAGGGAGTATATAATTCAAAGAATCATTCCACCCTAACAAGAGGGGAAAAAGGGAAAAAAGAAAAGAAAAGAAAAGAAAAGAAAACACTCTTTCCCTATGTGTCATGGTAGTACATGGCCTTTGTTAAATATTTAGGTCGGAATAGATTTTCAAATTACTAACAATTCTTCCGTAAAATTGGAAGGTGTGATTCCGTGGGAGATTGGCAATTTTCATAATCTCAAGAAGTTTGGTTTAGAAGGCAACAACATTTCAAGTTTCATACCAAAAGAAATTGTGAATTTGACTATACTCACTCTTCTTCATTTTCCTCATAATTGGTAGCATAATTTCTTAATTTTTTAAAAAAGTAATGAGATTCTTGAAAATAAAGAAAAAAGTTGCAACTATTTAGAATTCTAAATATGTACTAAACTTTGTTATTCTTATGGACTTGCTTCTTCTTCAAGTTGATCAACAGGAAGTAGAAGCTAGTCCTTCAGAGATTACCTAGCAAGTTCTGGTTGAGACATCTGGTTACCCACAATGGTAGAGGCAAATGCCAGATAGATTATACAATTATATTATTGGTGAAGATAATGATGAGTTTGATGAAAATATTGTGAACTTTGCTTTATTTGAAAATTGTGACCTCATTATTTTTGAAGAAGCCGTAGAAGATGATCATTAGGTTAAAGTAATGGATGAATAAATTCATGTCATTAAGAAAAATAAAACATGAAAGTTGAGTATACTTCTGGCAAGTATGAAGCCAATTGGAGTCAAATAGGTATACAAGACAAAATGCAAATCAACTGGAAAAGTAGACCATAAGAAGGTGAGGTTGGTGGTTAAGGATACGAACAAAAGATAGGCATTGCTTATTTTGAACTTTTACACATGTTGCAAAATATCATTGGAAGATTTATCAAATGGATGTAAAATCTGCATTTTTGAATGGTACTCTGGAAAAAGAAGTTTATGTTTAGCATCCTGAAGGTTATGTCAAGAAGTCTCATGAAAATAGAGTTTATAAATTGAAGAAGACATTATATAGCTAAAGCAAACTCTTAGAGCTTGGTACTGAAGAATTGATTCTTATTTCTTGGAAGATAGTTTTCAAAGGTGTCCGTATGAGCACATTCTATTCATCAAGTTCAATCAATCATGATAAAGATCTTCTTATTGTATGTTTATAAGTGGATGATTTGATTTTTATAGGCAATAATTCAAAATTAATTTCTGAATTCAAGAAGGTTATGATTTGGTATCTTGAAATGATAGATATGAGATCAATGTCCTATTTTCTTGGAATTGAAATTCATCAAAGAGAAGATGGTATATTCATTTCATAGAAGAAATATGCCTATGAAACTTTGAAAAGGTTTAAGATGGATCAAGTCAAACCAATAATGACCCTAGTAAAGAAAATATTAAAGTTGACAAAAGATGATGCTAGTGAATTGGTTGATTTAACCTAATTTAAAAGAATAGTTAGAAGTCTTAGATACTTGCCTTGTACGAGGCCTGACATTACTTATGATGTTGGGTTGACTAGTTGGTTTATGGAGTTTTCATGACAATCTCATTTGCCAGTGGCAAAAAGGATAATGAGATACATTCGAGATATCCAATTTGAAGGTATCTTTTATTCATATCATGATGGTAGTAAACTTATTAGATATATAGATAGTGATTAGGCTAGTGACATGATTGAGAGGAAGAATATTTCTATATATATATATATATATTTCCATTGGATCTTGTGTGTTTTCGTAGTCATTCAAGAAGTAACTAATCATAGCTTTATCTGTTGCTGAAGTTGAATACATAGTGGTAGCGAGTAATATTACTCAAGTTTTATGATTAAGAAGGATGCTTGATTTTTTACCACACAAGAAAAATAGTCCTACAAGAAATTTCTATGATAGTAAGTCAACTATTGAATTAAAAGAATCTTTCTTTTTCTTTTTCTTTTTTTTTTCTTGATTTGTTGCTAGATATAAAATATCAAACTTTTTACAGTTGACCAAATCTTTGTTCATCTAAAAAAATTTGTACTTGTGTACGTTCTGGCCTCTTTTGTTGAAAGAGAATATTTATCTACCAAGATAATAAAACTAAAAAATTAATATTGTTATATGTGACAGAACCTTTTATGATAAAAAGATCCTATTAAAAAGAGAGACACAACAAAAATAATATATTATATTAAAATTAATATCCTACATAGATTTCATAAAGACTTCTAGACCAACTAATGAGATTTTTAGTCCACTCCATTCATTGCCAATTGGTTTTGAAATAGATGTGGTATCAAAGAAGGTCTAGACTTGATTTTCTAAACATAATTCGGAAGAGGTGTAGTAACCCCGTGTCATATTTGAGACTGGGTGCTAAAACTAACATCCCGAGTCACATATGGGATTGGGTGAAATTGGAAAAGTAGGTTTTCCAATGCTTAATCACAATCAATTTGGAAGCAATTCACCATGAAATTGTTTGATTTTGGCTTCTTACAAAATTTGCCAAAAAAAATCGTCCTCGTCACTCACAGTGTAGGCTTTTTCACTGTATTTTTCCTCTGGGCTCATCAAAATTTACAACCTTTGGGTATTTTATATAGCACGTCTACTTACTCAAATCTGATCTTGATTCAATTTCCTAATTCCTTCACGAAGACAACATATCTAAAGTAATTTATAAATTATATAAATAACTAACTACCAAATTTTACTCAAAATAAAATTTTCAAATTAAGCTTGATTTAATTTCCAACACAAATAAATGAATCTTTGTTGCCACCACTTCCCACTGGAATACTCACAGCTTTACCCACTTTTTCCGAACCCTAATTAGGCCCAACAAATGAGGGTATGTAACTGTCTATCCCCATTTTTATTAATAGGTTTAAATAACTTGGTCAAACAAGGGTTTCGAACATCTATTCTTATTTTTTAGGAAAAAAAATTCAAGTGCCTTGGAAGATTTAAGATTCATGAACATTGACGAAAAACTTTATAAGTATCCTATTATGGTTTCGGCAAGGTATAAATGCTTATCATACAGTTTGTGCAGAATGTATTATATTTGTACAAGGATGTACAAATCTATGTTCTTAAAAGAAAATTAAAAAGTCTTTTTAAACTCTTTTTATGAATTTCGATTCTTGGCATGCTTTTTGAAAGAATTTTTCCTTTTTTTCCCCCAAAACACGTACAAATATGTTGGGAAGTGCATTCAAATTGTCCAATATGTTGATGATAGTTTCATTCAATTTTAAAAGTTTAAGTTAGTAGAATTTAGATTATATCGACTTATTAAATGCTTTATGTTTTTCTTTCAAATCAATACGGGAAACCTTTTTTTGAACCATTCTTTTTTTTTTCTTTTTTCTTTTTTCTTTTTTTTAAGGAACCTGTTTTTTGAACCATGAACTCAAGCACTGAGCTAACTCATGCCGGAGAGTTGAGATATGCTGGAGTGGTTCGCATGTACATGTGCAAGAGATAACTCAAGCAGGACAATTTGGATTATACCAACTTATTAAATATTTAATTTTCTTCTTCTAAATCAATGTGAGATACTTTTTATTTTTTATTTTTAACTATGAATCCAATATTTGTATATATATTAGATAATGATATTAATACTTTAATTTTCTTATTGACACTCTTCTTTCATTGGAAGCGGGCGGGTACATATAAGAAATGGGAAATGAGAAAATTTGCCACCTTAGCCAATGGTGAAGAATTCCAACCATGAAGATAATGTATGGTGATCTAATAATAAAATCCATGAAAGTAACATAAAAACTTATATTCTTAACTAATGTAATAATATTCCGGATTATTAGATCCAAAATTTGCCTCCTCCAAAAAGTGACCTTAACTTCATTAACTTACATCTAGATGAACCGGATAAATTTATCTTCCAATAAGTGCCAACAAAGAAAAAATCTAGCTAGATAAGTCTTGTATGATTTAATTTTGAAAAATCACATATCTTCTTATTTAAGTGAATCACAAATCAAATCTAACCAAACTAACTTTCATCCTGTTCGTTGTATGGGAAAATTCCTATAGTTTTCAAATAAAATTTTAGAAATTATTTTAGTAACAACTGATGTGTGGGGTATAAATAAATTTTTTTTTTAAAAAAATAATAATTTCAAGAGTGTGGCTCTTGGGCGTAAAATAAGGTTGATATAATGAAAGTAATTAAACCTTTAACTTCTCAATCAAAAAAAGTATAATATATCATGTTGTATATTCCATCTAAAATAGAAAGTTTGTAATAGCATGTTGTAAATTTGATCAAGGCAAATCAGTTTTTGTAACTTTCCAAAAGGTCGAAAAATAAACATGCACATATTGAAATATTGTACTGCCTCCGTCTTTAAAGCTATTAACGTCGGCTTATCTGTCTGTCGCGTCGGGTTTGCCTCTCAATTGAAAACTATGAAATAAGTATGCCGTAGGTCAAAACTAGAATTGACATAATAAAATATCAATTTTAGATTGGGTATAATTCTTTTTACTTGTAAGGACAATATATTGAATATATTATTAAATGTATAATTATTTTTATTTTTTAATTTAAAATCATATATTGCAATTTTTAGTAAGGACAATATAAAAATTTTATTTAATTTTATTTAAAAATGATTTTTTTAACACAAAGAAAAATGTTAAAGATGAAATCGATTTCAGAATGGAGGAAATACGGCAAAAAACATGACGTTCTCCAGATTAAGCACCTTCCGTTTTCTACTTGCAGCTCACATATTAACTTCGTGTGAAGCAAAAAGAATGATTCATCATGCTTATTTCTCATCCTAGAAATCACATCAACTCATAAACAAAATTAAAAAATAATTATACAAATTAACAAGAAAAAAGCCTCATCTTGTACAAATCAAAGGAAAAAAAAAAAGAAAAAGAATGTACGCATTGGTAAAAAAACACAAACAAAGATGATCACTACAAGAAAATTGGATTTTTTCAACGGACAATTTCCGACAGCAAACCCACCTTTCCGTCGAAAATTTTTAGATTTCCGACGGAAAACCGTCAGAAACAATCCGTCGGAATAACGTTCGTCGCAAAAAATTTTCCGGCGGTCAACCGTCGAAAATCGTTCGATTTCCGACGGATTTTAAAGAATTAATAATAAAAATTATAATTTTTCATGATTTCCGTCGAAATTATGAGAAGAAATTTAAAAATAAATAATTTCGACGGATTACATTTAAAATTAAATAAAATTTTAAAAAGAAATAAATAATTTCCGACGGAAATCCGTCGGAAAATAAATAACTTTTTTTAAAAAATAAGTAATTTCCGACGGATATCCGTCGGAAATTATTTAAATTTTTTTTAAAAAATAAATATTTTCCGACGGAAGTCCGTCGAAAATGAAATAAATTTTTTTTTTAAAAATAAATAATTTTCCAGAAAATATGCCAAGAAACAGCGGCAGGATGGAAAGAAAAATTCCAGAAAATATGCCAAAAAATAATTCCAGATATGAGATGCACACAAAATTCAAGAAGTTGGATGACCAGTTGCACAATAAAATCCAGAAAAGGGCAAACAAAATCAGTCCTGCCCCAAACAAAATAATTATTTAGTAACCAACAAAAGAAAACAAAAAAGTTGTCTATGACGGACAACAATTAAGTATATCCCAAGTACCAGTCAAAGACACATCAACATCTTCAAGATGCTCCCCACTATCCAAGCTCATATATTTGTTTACATATTCAGGGACACTCATTGAAGTTTCAAACTTGTGTGGATACGGATTTTTCCCAACTTCCTTTTGAGCTGCAAGAGCTTTCAGCTTGTTTTCAAAATATTGCTGCAAAGCCAGAAATTCCATCAAACTCAGATTCTAAAGCACCTCATTACAAAGCAAAGATGTATCAAACAAATAAGACAGAGATACCGTAGGATCCAATTCCTCATCCTCCCCGGCTTGATGCTGCTGAGTACGTGAGCTCGTCTTTGCAGGAGTCTGCATTCAGTTCAATAGCACCATTGTTATTCCAAAAACCACAAAGAATAAAGACAAATAATACAAATCAGTGGAAGTTATCAAATTGCTAGAAAAATCACATTCTTTATTCATCATCTCACAACCCAAATAGAGCATAAATACACACACATAAACACATAAAAGCATCTATAAGTGTATAATACTTGACCATTTGCTAAAAAAAGAAAATTTTTAAAAACACCTCAGAAACCCACAATAGAGGGTGCCATTGAGCGCACATTTTAATTTGTGTACATTTATCCACACAAAAAAGAAAAACCGATACCAGTGACAAAATTCGCACCATTTTCCAATTCAGGGAGGCCAAACAAATCAGAGAAAATTCCAGCCCATGGATACAAAAAATTGCCAAAAAAATTGCTACCCTAAATTTCCAGAAATGATACCAACAAATGCTAAAAAAAATCAAGAGATTGGATGACGAAAAGGGCAAACAAAATTTCAGGAATGGATGCGAAAAAAACTCCAAAAATCATACCAACAAATGCACATTCCAATCCAGATATGGGACAAGCAAATTCATAGAAAAATCCAGAAATGGCAAACAAAAATCGCACAAATTTCACAGAAAGTTATGCTTCCCATTTCTGTCGAACTCTGTTCTTCTTACTTAGTCACTCGCGGCTTGCACTGGCGGCAGCAGAAATGGTCCTCAAATGGGCCTTGCAACCAAACCAAAATGCAAAGAAAATCAGTATAGGGGAGGCCGCGCGGGAACCCTTGTGTAGCGTCAAAGAATGGGAAGAGGAAAGAGGTAAGAAAAATTGGGGGGGGGCGGGGGGGAGGCGGGAGGGGCGGGCGGGAGGCGAGGCCGCGCGGGAGAGAGGGGGAAAAGGGGGGGGGGGGTTTATCTAGTGTCACATTTTCGGCGGATATCCGTCGGAAAGAGTAATTTTTTTTACTTTTTGAAAGGAATTCCGACGGATTATCTGTCGGAAATTTTTAAAATTTTTATTTTGAATATTTCTGACGGTAATCCGTCGGAAATTTAAATATTTTTTATTTTTCTTAAAATTCCGACGGTTTGTCCGTCGAAAATTTTTAAATTTTTTTAATTTTTGGCAAGAACTTCCGACGGATTGTCCGTCGGAAATTTTTAAATATTTTATTTTGAATATTACCGACCGTAATCCGTCAGAAAGTTAAAATTTTCCGTCGGACATCCGTCGGAAAATGTCGGCCCATCGAAATTAAATTTTTTAAAATATTTTTTTAAATTCCGACGGATTTTCCGTCAGAATGTTTTTAATTTTTTATTTTTTTAAAAACTATTTCCGACAGAAATCAGTCGGAAATATAATTTTCTTTTTTATATTATTTTGTTAAATATTCCGACGGATAGTCTGTCGGAAAAGTTTGAAAAATAAATTTTTTTAAAGCTTTTCCGACGGAACATCTGTCGGAATATATTGGCGCTGCGTGGCGCCAATTTGTTCCTACGGATTTCCGACGGTTTTCCGTCGGAAATATTTTTTCCGACGGATGTTCGTCGGAGATTTTGCTGCGGACTCCAGTACGCTTTTTCCGATGGATGTCCATCGGAAATTTTCGACGGATTAATGTCCGTCGGAAGGTTCCGTCGGAAATTGAGGCTTTTCTTGTAGTGGATGCCAAAACCCTAATCTCACTACAAATATTTCAGTCAAGGATTACATTAGTAATCCTTATTTTTACAGTTATACAAAATAACAAAAACTCACAAAAATCACACTCCAATCTTGCCTTGGATGAGGAAGAATAAATGTAATATAGGCGTTTCATTTTTGGTTTTAAAAAGAAAATCTTGTTGCTGCCGTGTTATCTTTGAGTATTTAAAGAATTTATCATGATAATAAAAAATTGAAAATGTAAATTTAGTAAATTTGGAATAGTGACAAATAGGGTTAGTCACAAAAGATTAAAAAAAAGTTTCAAAATAATAACTAAAATTTAGTAAAAAAATGGGAAGTTACGCATATGATTTAATATGTAATCTTTAGGGGATAAAAATTGATGTAATCAAAAGCTATCAATACAATTTAGTAGAGAATAAGAAGGTTATTAATATTATGATTTAAACTGTATTTTAGCACATAAAGATTAAACATGTGTACATGGATAATCAAATTGATATCATATATTGGTTCATAATGAAATTTATTTTTTCCTCTTGTGTAATATCATCACTGGTATAATAATGCATTTTTTTATTAAATATTCTAAGTTTCATGACCAATACAAATATAGAGGGAAACAAAAACACCCCTAGATCAAGGGGAACATAATTTCCATACATTTAGGGGAAGTATAAAAAAAAAGAAAAGAAAACTCAGATGAGAAAATCCCATGGGATAAACATGTCATGTAAATAACCACCTCAGCCACCACTCCAATCACACTTGCTTGCCGTATTCTCCATCCAAACAAGTGATTTATATAATCACACTGTAATTGACTTCAGAGGAATCGCTTGAAAGAAATTTACTTTCAATTGTTCGCCCATTCAAGTAACGTCAAATCTAGAGTTTTGCCTTCGCAAGTGACTTTCTTCTAAACAAAGTAACATAAAATCTAGATGCTATTCCATTACAGCAGTATTATTCATGTTAATCAAGTGGAAATCCATACTTGGGCCGAATAGGGCTGTTTAAATGCTAAATTGTGATTTCATCTGATTTAATTCGTTGAACCGCGAAAAATAGTATCGAATCATTTTTTTTTTCACAATAACGGTAGATATTCTATTGAATCATTATCCGATTTCATTTGATTTTTTTTCTCTCTCTAAGTTAATAAGTTCATAAATATATTTTTTTAAATATGTGTTTTATTAAATTTTATTTTTTTACAAAAATTGACTAAGTTTAATTAAAAAATTATTTAAAAGACAAAAAATTATATTAGATTTTCATTTCATAATCAACTTTAACTATTTTTGCAAAAAAAAAAATGTTGCTCCTTTGATTCCAAAAAAAGAGTTCACTTTGATTAAAATATAATTTTTTATTAGTTATTAGACACAACTCATTAATGCATAACTAAATGTATAATTTTACATTTTTGTTCTTAATTTTAAAATTTGAATATATAGAATTATTATTAGTAAAAAATTTTAAAAATTTGATTTAAAAGTGAACCTTTTTTTTGGGTTAAAAAAAGTTTTTAAAATAAATTCTTTTTTATGATAGAGGGAGTATAATTTTTTATTGTTGATTTGAATTAGATCAGATCATTTATAATTTGATCTGATTGGATCGAATTTGAAATATAAATTTGATTGGTGTCGACTCCATTTGCAAAGAAGAGTGAACAGTGCTAGAGCTAGTGATGTGAACTTGACTCACACTTCCCGACTTGCGACTCAAAGATGCGCAGAGCACACTTCCCGACCTTCGGCTCACATTTCCCGACCTGCAAGGGAAGATGGGAACTCTGCGACCAGAATTGCGAACTCTTCAACCAGAGCTGCGAACTTGGCCCCAACTTTCCATCTAATTCCATGGAGCGAAGGTGCAAAGTCAAGTGTGCATCTTATCAAAGTCAAAGATCAATTTTAGTCCAAAGTTGGTTCAAATTCCAGCCAACAATTGCTCACATAGTCAAGTGATGAAGACTACAAATTCAATGGTCAAGCATCTATTTTGAGGCCTTGAAGGACGAAATTTTGCCTTGGAAAAATTCAGTCAAAGGAATATTAAAGAAGTCTTGAAGGCTAAATCAAGATGCATGAACCTTCTCATCCCAACACTTGGTCAAAGTACCAATCCAATGCATCTTGATTTCAGCCAACATATCATCTAGAAATATGCATAATTCATGGATTAAAATACAGAATTTTATTAGTCTTGTCTAGAAGTTAGAAAGTCAAATTATTATTTATTTCTTCTAAACTAGGATTTATTTCTTTTTACTACTTATTTTAGCCTATAAATAGGCATCTTTGTACTACTTTGAAAACAGGATTTGAGTAATGAAATTGTGAGTTTATTTCATTTGGTTCTTTAAGAACTTAGAACTTATCAAGTTCTCTTTGGAGACTTGTGGCGTTCGTACAAACTTATCAACCAATTTTTGGTGTAATTGGTTGTGGCATTTTTATACCAAGGTTTCTATTTATTTCATAGGTAGTGAGTTGCAGTTTACACCATCTAGTCTAAGCTTCCCTTAGACATATCCCGGGCAAATTCTAAGTGTTTCCGATCCTTCCATTTGTGATTCATATCATTGGGGTCGAAATCACATCATTTGGTATCAAAGCCATCTCTAAGGGGTGCATATCTTTGTATTCCTTTTTATCCTTTCTTAATTCTTGACTTTCTTGACATTCAAGATTCACATTTTTGTTAGTGGGTTTTGTCACAGGTTGGCAAGGTTCCTAGCAGTGAGTTTGGAATTTTAAGGAATCACTTTCTCATCTCCATTTCTATTTTTATTATTTCGAGAAAAAAAATAAAAAAAGAAGAGGCCGAAATATCAAAAAAAAAAAATTCTGGCCGAATATTTTAAAAAAATGTGAAGAAATTTTTTTTTAAAAAAATAGAAGAAGTGGATGCAAAATTTCATTTCCTAAAGTTGCGATCTAATATTTTCTTTTGTTATCCAAGTTGCCAAAAGATTCATCGATAAGTTCTTCTCAACCAATCTTAGCCTAAATTTCTATTGATCATCTCATTCATTATTTCTTAACTTTGATTGTTCTTCAATTTGTTTCCTACTCTTATTCTTGATATATTCATTGTTCATAGTTCTCTTATCTTTGATTTGTCATATTTTCTTGGTATTCATCTTCACAACTTAAGAACATAAAAATTGTTTGATGAGTTTAGTTGTGAAAGTCACTCTCTCCCTTGGTAATTGTTCAGTTCCGTAAGAACCTTAAGCGAGATAATGAGAGTGTGAATGGAGTAAATATTATTTGTGAGGATTTTTCTTGTAGGAATTTCAAAATGTCTCACCATTCTAATGAGGAAAATCATCCACAAAACTTACAAGTCAAAGCCTTGATGGGAGAAATGCAAAGATTGCTACGGCAGGAACTTGAACCCTTGCATGAAAGAATTGATCAATTGGAGGAAGAATCACAAATGGCTCGTTCCCACATCTCCAACATCCAAAGAAGGCAAAAAACACAAGGGGTGGAAGATGAAGAGCTTGATGAAGTTGATGATGAGTTTGATAAGGAATCCTTTGGGCGCACTAGACGAACAACTTGGAGGAGGCAAAATGAAGACAACAATCTTAATGCCATCAAGATGAAAATTCCTCCTTTTCATGGTAGATCCGACCTGGAGGCTTACATTGAGTGGGAGAAAAAGATGGACTTTGTGTTTGATTGTCACCAATATTCCGACTTCAAAAAGGTAAAACTTGCTGTCATTGAGTTTTCCGATTATGCACTAACATGGTGGGATCAATTGGTGCTAAGTAGGAGAAGAAATGGTGAAAGACCTGTTGAGACTTGGGAGGAAATGAAAGCAATAATGAGAAAAAGATTTGTGCCTTGCCATTACTATAGGGATCTCTACAACATGCTTCAAGGCTTGAGGCAAGGAAGCAGAAGTGTAGAAGATTATTTCAAAAAAATGGAGGTTGCTATGATAAGAGCCAATGTGGAGAAAGATTGGGAAGCCACCATGGCAAGATTCTTGAATGGTTTGAACCGTGACATCCAATATCGAGTTGAGATGTACCATTATGTGGAGTTGCAAGACATGGTGCACACGGTTGTCAAGGTGGAACAACAACTCAAGAGGAGTGGTAGTACACATCAAAGTACTTGGAAGACGAGTACTCCAAAAAAGGAGGAACGAGCTACAACTTCCTTGAAGTTAGCCAAGATAACTCCAAAGGAGGCGACTTTGAAAGGTAACAATGATCCTTTTAACTCTCGAACTCGTGACATTAGATGTTTTAAATGTCAAGACAGGGGTCACATCGCAAGCCAATTTCCAAACAAGCTTGCAATGATCATAAGGGATGATGGGGAATATGAAACGGAAGATGAGCAAGATTTAGATCCCATGCCATCTCCTGTAGAATTGGAAGAAGATGAGTTACCAGTTCATGGTGAATTATTGGTTACGAGGCGAATCCTCAATATGCAAGTCATGGAAGACGAAGCAGCACAAAAAGAGAACATTTTCCACACCCGATGCTACGTTAATGGGAAGGTATGTAGTGTCATAATTGATGGTGAAAGTTGTACCAATGTGGCTAGTATTTCCATGGTTGAAAAGTTAGGACTGCCTACAACAAAGCACCCGAAGCCATATAAGCTCCAATGGCTTAATGATTGTGGAGAAGTTCGAGTTTCCAAGCAAGTAAAGGTGCCATTTCGCATTGGAAAATACGAAGATGAAGGTGCCATGCAAGCAAGTCATATGTTGTTAGGAAGGCCATGGCAGTATGATCGACGAGTTAGTCACAATGGTTTTACTAACAAATATTCTTTTGTTCATAATCAACGAAATGTAACTCTTGTACCTATGACTCCTAGTCAAATTTATGAAGATCAAGTGAGGTTACATAAAGATGCAAAAAAAGAAAGTGAGCAAAAGAAAGAGAGTGAGAAAAAAAAGAATGAAGAGAGTTTGAGTGAAAAGAAAGAGTTGAGCAGAAAAAAGAGTGAAAAGAAAAAGAGCAACAAAGAAAAAAAAAGAAGCACTTATCTTGAGTGAAAGGGAAGAAAAATTTTGTGTATTTGCAAAAAAAAAAAAGTGAGATTAAGAGTGCTCTAAATTCTCAACTTCCTTTTGTACTGATTTTGTTTAAAGAAGCACATTTGAGTACTAATGATTTGACCGGTGAACTACCAAGCAGTATTGTTTCTATTTTGCAGGAATTTGAGGATATATTTCCTGAAGAAGTTCCAAAAGGATTACCACCACTTCGTGGTATTGAGCATCAAATCTACTTTGTCCCAGGAGCATCAATTCCGAATAAACCTGCTTATAGGACAAGTCCCGAAGAGACCAAAGAGCTTCAAAGACAAGTTGAAGACTTGATGGGTAAAGGATGGGTTCAGGAAAGTATGAGTCCATGTGCAGTACCAGTTCTGTTGGTGCTGAAGAAAGATGGAACTTGGAGGATGTGTCTAGATTGCCGTGCTGTGAACAACATAACGGTAAAATATCGCCACCCAATTCCTCGATTAGATGATTTACTTGATGAATTACATGGTTCAACTGTGTTTTCCAAAATTGATTTGAAAAGTGGTTACCATCAGATTAGGATGAAAACAGGTGATGAATGGAAAACTGCTTTTAAAACAAAACATGGATTTTATGAATGGTTAGTAATGCCTTTCGGCTTAACTAACACACCAAACACTTTTATGCGCTTGATGAATCATGTTTTGAGAAGATTCATTGGAAAATTTGTGGTTGTTTATTTTGATGACATTTTAGTGTATTCAAGAAATTTGAATAATCATCTTGAACATCTAACATGTGTGTTAAGTGTGCTTAGGGAGAAGAAGCTTTATGCCAACTTGAAAAAGTGTACCTTTTGCACTAATGAAGTAAGTTTTCTTGGTTATATTGTAAGTGCTAACGGTATCTCAGTTGACATGGAAAAAGTAAAAGCAATTCAGGAATGGCCGACTCCCAAAGGTGTTAGCGAAGTGCGAAGCTTCCATGGCCTCGCAAGTTTCTATAGGAGATTTGTCAAAAATTTTAGCACCTTGGCTGCGCCATTAACTGAAGTCATCAAGAAGAATGTGGGATTCAAATGGGAAGAAGAGCAGGAGCAAGCTTTTCAAAAGCTTAAATTTCAATTAACTAACGCTCCTTTACTTTCTTTGCCTAACTTTGAAAAAACATTTGAAGTTGAGTGTGATGCTTCAAGTGTTGGAATATGCACTGTTTTGATGCAAGAAGGAAGACCTGTGGCATACTTTAGTGAGAAGCTAAGTGGGGCAACTCTGAACTATCCGACTTATGACAAAGAGTTGTATGCGTTGGTCCAAGCCTTGAAGACATGGCAGCACTATCTATGGGCTAAAGAATTCGTGATCCACACTGATCATGAATCATTAAAATTTCTGAAAGGCCAACATAAGCTTAACAAAAGGCATGCGATATGAATGGAATTTATTGAGACCTTTCCGTATGTCATCCGATACAAGAAAGGTAAAGAGAATGTTGTAGCCGACGCACTCTCTAGGAGGTATGCCTTATTAACTTCATTAGATTCTAAATTACTTCGTTTTGAGCAAAGCAAATTAAAGGATTATACTGTGATGATTCTTATTTTTGTCAAGTATTCCAAGCATGTGAAAAAGGTTTTTTTGAAAAATTTTATAAACATGATGGGTTTTTATTTAAAGAGTCCAAGCTTTGCATTCCTAAGTCTTCTATGCGTGAATTGTTAGTTAGAGAAGCACATGGTGGGGGACTTATGGGACTCTTTGGCATAGCAAAAACTTTGGCAATTTTGCAAGAACATTTTTATTAGCCAAAAATAAAAAGTCTTGTTGTGAAAACTTGTGAAGACTGTATTGTTTACAAGAAAAAGCAAAATCAAAGGTTCAACCTAATGGCTAGTACACACCTTTGCCGATTCCAAGAGAGCCGTGGGTTGATCTTTCAATGGATTTTGTTTTGGGTTTACCGAGAACTAAAATGGGAAAGATTCAATTTTGTGGTAGTTGATAGATTTTCAAAAATGGCGCATTTCATTGCATGCAATAAAACGAATGACGCATCACATATTGCTGAATTGTTCTTTAAAGAAGTAATTTGTTTGCATGGAATGCCGAGAACTATTGTATCCGATCAAGATACAAAAATTTTGAGTTATTTTTGGAAGACTTTGGGGGGAAAATTGGGTACAAAACTCTTGTTTTCTACTACTTGTCATCCTCAGACCGATGGTCAAACTGAAGTTGTTAATCGTACTTTATCTACTTTGTTAAGGTCGACCATTAGTAAGAATGTTAAGACTTAGGATGTTTGTTTACCTCATGTTGAATTTGCATACAATAGGAATGTGCATTCTGCCACTAAATTTTCCCCTTTTGAGATTGTTTATGGTTTTAATCCATTATTTCCAATGGATCTAGCACCTTTGCCTGTAAGTGAGAGATTCAACTTAGATGGCAAAAAGAAGGTTGAATTTGTGAAGCAAATCCATGAGAAGGCAAGACTCAACATTGAAGAGAAGACGCGAAGATATGAACAACAAGCCAACAAAGGGCGTCATAAGCTCATCTTTGAATCGGGAGATTGGGTTTGGTTGCACTTGAGGAAAGAAAGGTTCCCAACACAAAGAAAATCCAAGTTGCAACAAAGAGGAGATGGACCTTTCCAAGTTGTAGAGCGCATCAATGACAATGCCTATAGACTTGATTTGCCGAATGAGTGTGATGTTCATGATGTCTTCAATATTTCTGATTTAAGTCTCTATCATGCAGGTGCTGAAGATTTGAGGACAAATCCTTTTCAAGAGGAGGGAATGATGTGAACTCGACTCACACTTCCTGACTTGTGACTCAAAGATGCGCAAAGCACACTTCCCGACCTTCGGCTCACACTTCCCGACCTGCGAGGGAAGATGGGAACTCTGCGACCAAAATTGCGAACTCTTCAACTAGAGCTGCGAACTTGGCCCCAACTTTCCATCCAATTCCATGGAGCGAAGGTCCAAAGTCAAGTGTGCATCTTATCCAAGTCAAAGATCAATTTTAGTCCAAAGTTGGTTCAAATTCCAGCCAACAATTGCTCACATAGTCAAGTGATGAAGACTACAAATTCAATGGGCATCTATTTTGAGGCCTTGAAGGACGAAATTCTGCCTTGGAAAAATTCAGTCAAAGGAATATTAAAGAAGTCTTGAAGGCTAAATCAAGATGCATGAACCTTCTCATCCCAACACTTGGTCAAAGTACCAATCCAATGCATCTTGATTTCAGCCAACATATCATCTAGAAATATGCATAATTCATGGATTAAAATGCAGAATTTTATTAGTCTTGTGTAGAAGTTAGAAAGTCAAATTATTATTTATTTCTTCTAAACTAGGATTTATTTCTTTTTACTACTTATTTTAGCCTATAAATAGGCATCTTTGTACTACTTTGAAAATAGGATTTGAGTAATGAAATTGTGAGTTTATCTCATTTGGTTCTTTAAGAACTTAGAACTTATCAAATTCTCTTTTGCGACTTGTGGCATTCGTACAAACTTATCAACCAATTTTTGGTGTAATTGGTTGTGGCATTTTTATTTCAAGGTTTCTATCTATTTCATAGGTAGTGGGTTGCGGTTTACACCATTCAGTCACCACAAGAAAAGGCCGAATTTCCGACGGAAATTAATCGGTCGGAAATTTCCGACGGGTATCCGTCGGGAAAAGCGAATGATCCAGACAAAATCTCCGACGGACCCCCGTCGGAAAAAATATTTCCGACGGAAAGCCGCCGGAAATCCATAGGAAAAGCTTTAAAAAAATTATTTTTCAAAATTTTCCGACGGCCTAACAGTCGAAATTTAAAAAGAATAAAAAAATATTTAAGGTTCCGACGGATAGTCCGTCGGAATTTCTTCCGAAAAGTAAAAAAAATGTCACATTTCCGACGGCTATCCGCCGGAAATGTGACACTACATAAAAAAAAAACCCCCCCTTTTCCCCCTCCCTCCCATTTCCCCCTCCCTCCCGCGTGCCCTCTCCTCCCCTCTGCCCTTCCCGCCTCCCACTTGCTCCCCCCAATTTTTTCTTACCTCTTTCCCCCCCCTCTTTCCTCTTTCCCGCCTCCCGCCTCCTCTTTTCCCCAAATTTTTGGCAATTTTTGGCGATTGTTCATCCTTCCATCGCCGCCACTCCCGCCGTCCGTCGCTAGTTGTCGCACACTTGATGCTCTTTGCACTGTGATTTATGGGATTGAATTTGTGTTCGCGTGATTGTGGAATTTTTGGTTCGCATTGAATTTGTGTTGAATTTTCCACATCGTTTGTAGTATTTTTGGTTGCGTTTGTAGAATTTTTGCAAGCCCCAATTATTGGATTTTATTTTCTATTATTAGCTGCATTGGAATTTGTTGGGAAATTTTTTTATTGCAATTGTTTTGGTATTTTGGTTTGGTTGGGCATCATTCGTGTGAAGGCTTTTGTAAGCCCCATATCTGGATTGTTGTTTTTCCGAATTTGTTTGGTTAGGTTAGCCCCATTTGAAATTTTTAGATTGAATAATTTTGTTGTGGTATTTATCACGGATGTCTTGAAATTTTGGATATATCTTTGTTCCTTTTGGTTTGGTTGTCCATCGATTCTGGACCACTAGCTTTTTTTTGTTTTTTCCTTGTTCGCTCTTGTTTGCAAACTACCGAGTGCATGATTTGCTCTTTTAGTTCGGTCGGCCTTAGTTTTAGGAATTACGTGCGAGGTGTCTCCGCTTTGGATTTTATTTACACAGAATTTGGTTTGTTTGTATGATTTTTTTCCTTTTGGTTTCGAAGTTGATTGAATTGTTGAAACTTGTTGGGCACTTTGATGGGTTCTTAGTGATGATAAAAATGGGATTTTTACTGCATTTTCCAATCTGGGATTTTGATTTCTTCATTTATTTCAACAGAATTTGATGGCATTCCAGAGGTTTCAATTTGGCTTCTATGATTGAATTTGAGGGCTATTAGTTTATTTATGCAGAATGAGAATTGAAATGATGCATCATCGTAAAAATTTTCCTTGTAAGAGGATTTATTTGCAATCTCATTTTGGTTTATAAACATGTCAAGTTGTTATAATTTTGAGAAGTGTTAAAACTTGGATAAGTGCTTTTGAGTGACAAGCTTGAAACAACTCGGTAAAAGGTTTGCATGCTTGATCTGACACTTGGGTATTTGGGTTCACATCAGATGATTTGTTGACTTTTTGGGTTATTGATTTGATGCATCGAAGGTGATTAAAAGAAAGTTGTTTGATATTTAGGCAAGAAAAGGATTAGCAGGACATTAGGGTTATAAAAAGTTAAAAAGAAGAATGAAGCGGGGCAAGGTTATTATTCTCTCAAATTGGAAATTTGAGATTAGGCTTTACACAATTTTTAGTTCCCATGTTTGTGCATTGTTCTGGTGGAATTTTATTTCATGTCGTTAGTTAAGCATTCATTGTGTAAACCAAATCTCGATTGATTCTTTGGTGCGTGGAGGTATGTTTCTTCATTCAAACACGAGGTTAGGTTCCAATATATGCTGAAATCCTCTCTATAGCTGGGGACATGGTTGTATAATCTAGCACTTGCTAGACTGACAAGTTGCATAAGCATACTGCATAGTGCCCTTTTCCTTTTGCTTTGTGTATGTGTGGATATGCATGTGAAAGTACTTGGAATTCTGTGATAGCCAAAATTGTGAGGTTATTAAAGAGTTTGGAGCCAGTACTAGGTTCCAGGGAAATGAGCCTTAGCTTGATTGTGGATTTCTTTATTTACTTGCCAAGTGGCGGGCCATTATGGCCTTTTAATTCAGTCAAGACGTTGGGCGTATTTCCTCAGCAGTTGGATAGGGATTTATTTTTTTTTGAAAAATTTTATTAAATTTCCGACGGATTTCTGTTGGAAAACCTTTATTTTTTAAAAAAAATTTAAATAATTTCCGACGGTAATCCGTTGGAAATTATTTATTTCTTTTGAATTTTTTCTCATAATTTCCGACGGAAATCCGTCGAAAATTAACAATTTCCGACGGATATCCGTCGGAAATTTTTTTGCGACGACAGTTATTCGGACGGATTATTTCCACGGAAAACCGTCGGAAATCTTTCAGTTTCCGATGGAAACGTGGATTTGCCGTCGGAAATTTTCCGTCGGAAAAATAAGATTTTCTTGTAGTGAGTCTAAGCTTTTCTTAGACATATCCCGGGCAAATTCTAAGTGTTTTCGATCCTCCCATTTGTGATTCATATCATCGGGTTCGAAATCACATCAACTGGGAATCATGGTTTGAAGGAACTTGGAACTATGTTGGACATGTGCCCTCATTTCAAATGAAATATACTACTCGGAGTTCAAACTGTATTGCAATAAATTTAATGAAGTTCCTTTACAAACGTCATTCCCACCATTAACGATTTTGACATTTAGCGGGCGCTTGGTATAAATGGTGGGTTTAGGAATGGAATGGATTTGATGAAAGGAAAGGTTTCGAATAGAATGGAATGATAATAGTTATGTTGTTTGGTATTATTTTGTAATTGAATAGAATAGATTTTATATTAAAATTAATATTTAATATTAATATTAATAAATTTATTAAAATTATAATAAAGATATTATTATTTTACATTATATGATATTTTGAAAATTATATCTTGTTCAAAAAATAGTCAAAGTGCATGTCAATTTGTAGAGAAAAATATTTTTTACAAGTTAATGAAATTTGTTTTTTTAAAAAAAAGGTAAAATGGGGGTTGTAAACCATTGAGGGGTTTGCAACCCCCTGGACAAGTGGCGCGCACCTGTCAGCACTACTTTTTTTTTGTTTGGCCAAAATGACGTTGTTTTGGAGTCCATTTGAAACCCAGCAATAAAGGTTTAGGAAAAACTAGGGGGGGAGGGGTGAGTTTCTGTAAACCCACCCCCAAAGGGTTCTTAAAACCCATGAAGGACATACCAAATGTCCAAAAATTGGCCAAACCAATCCAAACCAATCCAAACCAATCTCATCCCCATGTACCAAACACCACCTTACAGCCCTCGCTGCAATTACACTCGGGGAGCAAAGAATGTGTACTCGAACCATTTTATTTCATGTCTTCAAGGAAGAATGACACTTCTTTGGCCACTAGTAAAAGGATTTTCATTAAAACTTTGTTAGCTTTATAAATATACAGTAAGAGCTATTTTCCTTCAAGAGATAGAACGCAATAGAGTAGCAAAACTTTGCTTGTATCAAAAGAAGTTTAAAATTATTGTAGTATATTACAAGTGAACGTCAAATCACCCTAAAAAATGAAGCATATCGCTTCTTAATACTATGACCATTTTGTACAGACTGTCTAAATACCTTCCTACAATTTATCACATTAAGTGATTTGATGACCATTAATAACCCTTTTCTATATATTATTAGGTCATAAATCATACTAATGTGGTTAACGTACATAGTGAGAATTCATCATCTCACATTCCCAACACTATGGTTTTGCTGATTAAGGCCTCAAATGATTAAAAGGGCTATGGTTCCTACTCTGCCATTTATGTTTTAGATTACCTACGTAGTCCTAATGTCCACTTCATGCATATGTGGGAACTATTCCCTACGCTTGGGAGGTTTGCAAGTGATACTGCCATAGAATTTGGAAAACAAGTTCACATTTCATGATTTATTTTCTACTAGTGTTTCAATTATTTTTCATTCATCTCTTTCATGCTGTATGCTTATGGTGGAAATAGTTATATAGTTACTAATGACTGGAGCGATTATGGGAGTACTGTGTTGCCAATTATCAAATTTTTAATGGAGAATGGAATTCGAGTTTGGATATATTTACAGGCACAAGCCTTTCTTTTCTTCCCTTTTTTTCCCCCTACAACTAGTACGCATTATGTAAAAAATGCACATATTGACCAACTAAATAACTTGTACAAATGATTTAAAAAATGCATAAATTGACAGTCTTATACTATAAATCATCTTCCCAATAATAGGGATTAACCTCACAAAAGCAAAATACTAACACACTACGAAACAAATTATTCCATTTTAGTTAAAACTGAACTATATATATATTACAGTAACTGCCATGGTTGCATTATAAAAAAGAAAATTGTAATATAGATTTTAACAGAAAATTGTAAGTCATATATTTTTACAAATTTCTTACTTTTTTTTTAAAAAAACAAACTCTATATTGCAAAAAAAAAAAAAACAAAATTCATCTTTAAATTTTTTTATTATATATATAAAACATAATTTTTTTGGGAAAAAAATACTACTTGAGTTTTCATTTGTGAAATGCAAATTTAAAGTGGCGTTTGCATTTCCACATATGCAAATTACAAATATCGGGAGAGGGTAAGTTGAGAAATGATTGCAATTGTTTACCTTACTTTTTAAAATATGATTTGATCACGTTAAGATTTTGATAAAATTTTAATTGATATAAAATTGAAACTTTCAAATATATATGTGTTAGGTGTTAATCAAGAATAATGATATATATAATGAGTTTTTACAGTAATATTTCAGTTATCATACTTTTTAAAACATGCAAAATAAGAAGGGATAATTTTGTCTTTTTTTTTTTTGACACTCCATGAAAAGACAGTATAAAAACTCACTATAAATATCATTACTCTTTAATCAAAGATTCATTTAAAACCATAACTTTAATGGGTCCAAAGGATATACCTAAATAAAACATGGTAAAGGAATTAGTTTCTGCATTTGCTATAATATTTTTAAAATTGAATCTCTCTCAAAAGTATTTTTAACAATGTCCATATGCTCAGCAGTGGTGACATTAATAGGAATATACCAGTATCTGCAACCAGGAATGCAATCAATGAACTGGGGCTAACAGCAACTACTCCTTGGTTCGAATGATACCTCCGAAATGAGTTAATTACACCACTGTTGATGCTATATATCAATATATAGTTAATCAAAGATTTAGTTTCTTGCAAACGTTCGCATTGTTTTTGTGTTTGTAGGATGGCGGATACGCAGTTGAATATCAGAAGAACTTGGTTACAAATGAAGAGTTATGCTATATCATATAAGCAGCATTCATTTTATGGTTGGGTTGCAAGTATGGATTGGCTACAAAAAATAAAGTTAAAAAGTGGCTCTTAGTTACAAATGAAGAGTGTCCATTCTGTATCATGGAACCTAAAACTGTCCAACATTTGTTCTTTGGATGCTGCTTTACAAAGGTTGTGTCAACCAAAGTGCTAAAAACTTGTAAGCTTAACCATGTACCTAGTGGATGGCCAAAGGAGTTGGCCTGGTTGTCTATTAATTTAGAGGGTAACTCCTTGTACCGGATAGAGAAATGCTGCTTAGCTACCACTATCTATCTTCTTCAGTGGGAGAGAAATTTTTGAGTCTTTAGGAACATTCTGAATTCTGCTGTATAATTGGCCTGACAAATCTTGCAAATGGTCTGGACTTGTGTCTCTGGTTGGAAAAGTATTCCAATATCTAGATTCAATTGGGAACTCAGTGTGGAGTGGACATTTTCTCAAGATATTTTCTGCAAAAATTGTAATTGAGGAAGATGAGGAGGCAGCAGTAAGTGAAAGCTTGTAGAATTGTGTAGGTAGACTCCTTGGAAGCTTTATCCTGTACATGCTTTGAAGGTGTTTGATCAATAAAATTTCTGTATCTTGCCTCTAAAAAAACTTAAAAAATCAGAAGAACTTGACATCTGTTACTGTTGGAGGAGCTGGGGTTGTTGCCGATTCTAGCTAGGCTGGAAAAGTAGATGATGCTTCCAAGACAATGTATCCTAAAATTATCACCCTGTCTATCTTAATGTTGTTCTTAGCTTGTTTCGTCACATTAAATTTCAAATGAAAAGTTTCTTTAGTTTCACATATCATAAAATTCTTCCATTCACTTGTTTGCTGTTGAGCTTGTCTGCTAACAGCTCATCTTTCCAACCTTTGATGACTTTGGCTATGAATTCCTCAATTCTACTCTTCAAATGATCATCACTGTCATCAACATCATCATCTTCATAACCATCCGAATTATAATAATAAAAGTAATCATCATGTCTATCAGTACTGCTGCTACTAGAGCTATCAGTCATCTCCTTAATTTTTATCTCTACTGCTTCATGATCCAAGCCTCCGAAAGCCAAGATACGATTATGGCCTTCTGCGGATTGTCCAAGACTTTTGACAAGAATGCAGCATATAACAGTATTAAACATGATAAACACAAAAGTTGGGCTTGTTGAAAACCCGATGATACTACGATATGAAGACAATGAGAAACTTACAAGTACCAGAGAAGCTGCTCCGAACAAGATTATCAACAAGGATATCGGTTGCAAACCAAGGTCCATCCCTTATAGTACACTAGAAATAAGGAGAAAAGGCAGTAGTATATCCGGTGGATGACAGCGGCTCCATCTTTTATAGTCAACTTTTGGATGGCCGAATGATGCAACGGTGTCTTCTTAGAAAGTTAACGCTAGTATTCACGATACATGATACAAATGTAATTACATCATGGACATTGAATTAGCCGACATCTGAAGCTTATCTAAGAAATTTTCAATTTGTACCAGGAAATTCCATAAGATTGTTCAAAATGGAAAAGTTTTCCATCACTTAGTGTAAAAGATAGGAGGAAAGAAAAAAGGAAACAAATATCAGAAAAAAAAAAAAAACTAAATATCAGAACCAAACTGTTAATGTTAAAAATTTATTGGAGTGAAAATTTGATTGCATAACATTTAATTGAAAATTTGATTGCATAACATTTAATTGTACTCTTTGAATAATTTTAGACATTTAATTGTACATCTTAAATGGTTTTTGGGCCAAAAATACTTCAAAATTACATTCATTTTTAATCATTGATTTGCCATATATGCATGACATAGTTGTTTAGATACGTAAAATTACAGCAGAAAAGGAAAATATTCTAGTTCTATCGGCTGATGTGGTGGAATAAGTAAATAGGATTGTTCCATTTATTTTGGAAAAATACTTAAAATCCAAAAACATAAGCTTCATCACATATATGAACAGGTTTCCTATTGATAGGAATAGGGTAAAACAGACAAATTTCGAAGGGTTCGTCAGTTGGGATTTCTACTTTTGAGAGGTAAGATGTCGCCATTGAGACTGCTGCTTAATTTGAGGTTTGTATACTCAATTTTGTCCCTCTACTTCTGCATGTCTCATGCTGAGCAAAAAAGAAGGCGAATCTTCAAGGAAATTACGCCTTTGTCACTTACGGTATCGCCAAGAAAAGGACAGAAACCTTTTTCAGGAAGTTCTGATAAAGTATTACTGAGGTAACAAGTATTTTATAAAGCAATGGTTCAATAGCTCAAAATTGTGGTTGCTTCTTTATTTTTATGGTTGCTTGTTTTTCAGTGGAAACTAAACATAACATGTTTGTCTGAATTATTGCAGAAAACGTCAGTCGAGTTTGGACTAAACTAGGAATATTGGTCTAACATAGTCATATGGGCGCTTGGTTCTTGCCTCTCTTATTCATGTAGTGCTTCTTATCCAGTCAAAAAACAGAAAAAAAAGAAAAAAGAAGAGGAAATAGACAGGTCCCAACCATTTCATGTTTGAATCGCTTATTCTAACTGATCATTGAAGTTATTTGTTTATGTAAATTGTATATAAAATTCTCACTATTCAAGGTTTATCATAAAGACTGTCCACACGTGATATCATGCTTTGTGCTTGCATTGCTGTTACCAAAGTGTAGTTCTCTATGTCCTTGAAATCCTTCCTTTAGTTTTGGACTGACTATTGTACTTGATCCCTTGAGTTTATAGCATACTCCAACTTTGACAATGGTATAGCCCTCATAAAGTGTAACATCTGTTGGCTGGTATGATATGATTCCAGGTCTGAAAATCAATTATGAATTGTAGTTCAAACATTTCTTAATTTAGGGTCTGGTCGGTAGGTTTTTAATCTTAGTTCCTGAGTGGGTCTGGTTCGTAGGTTTTAAAGCCCCTCACATCCTATGGATCCTTGGTTTTGGTGCTTTCCTATTTTCAACTTTTTGTTCTTCAACTATGTTAATGCATGTGTAGATAATTGTGTTGCGTGTATCGGGGTGTAATTTATGTGTATATTTAGTGTGTGTTTAGGAACAGACGAGAAGGAGGAGCGCACCTAGAGAGAGAGGAAACAGAAATAGGTGGAGGTTCTGGGCAAGAAAGCTAGGGTGGTTGCATAGCCTAGTACCGTATTTGTGTGATTTCGGAATAAGGGGTAGAGGGGAGGTTGTCTTGTGGAGTGGAGTTTGCTTTGATGGAAGAGGGGCTTTTGGGGTCTGTAAGGAGTACCCAAGGTGGAGGGGCAGATGGGTGGGCTGGATAGGGGTGTGGATGTTGAGCTTGTGAATGACTTGCAGCTGGAATTTTTGAAATTTGCAAATCGCATCCCGGATGTTTTGGAAGTTCTACATTTGTTCCCCAATTTCCCTACTTGTATAAAAACCCCATTTTCTGCAGAAAACAAAAAGGGTAGATGGTTAGGGTTAGTTTTTAAATATTTGCACATTTTCCCCAACTCACAACCGTGAGTTTCATTTTGGCTCTTGAAGACTTCAATCTTTGGAATTGTTTTGGCTTGCTAAGTGTTGGAATTTGTTGGATTTACCAATCTTTTGATTAAGGGAAGTATTTCTTACGAATTTCTTATGCTTTCAATGGTGAAATCTCCTTGTGATTGTTGTTTGCTTGAAGCCATGAGAGGCTAATTTATCTTGGGTGATTCTTGGTGTTTGATGTATGGGTTAGGTTTATTTTGATTCCTTATGGGTTGTAGAGTGATGGGCTTGCATTAATTGAGGTTTTCCTACTTGTATTTAATGAGTTGACATGCATTGAATTGTGGCCACATTTAGTGTGTGTTCTTGGTGTTCGTGTGTGTTTTAGAATATACATGAACTTAGACCAAAAGTAGGAAAAACTACCTAGCATTCTCTAGATTTAGGTGTTTGAGACAAGAAACAACTACCTTATGAGCTTAATTGTGCACTAAAATTGTGTGGAAGCCATAGGTTTTAGTGTGCACAAGGTAGAAGTGAGACCGAAAGGAGATATTCTATTCTTTAATTCCATTGAGACCGAAAGGAGATATGGAGTGAAAAATAGGTGGTCTCTTAGATTAAACACTTGAACTAGGGAGTGTGAAGTGGTTGGCTAAAACATCTAGGGCTAGAATTGTGCATTAGAGTTGTATGGAAGCCATAGGCGCTAATGTGCTCTAGGTGGGGATGAGACCGAAAGGAGATTCCTCATTCTATAATTCCGATGAGACCGAAAGGAGATTCGGAGCGAACGGATGTAGCCACTTAGTTAAGATGTCTTACACTCAGTTGCCCTTAGGAGTCAAAGTAGCCGACCCTTGCATTGAACCCAAGGATCACCATCTTTCCTCAATTGCGTATTTCCATCCTTGTTTCAATAGTGTTGTTTAGCTTAGCATTTAGAATTTCGTATTCCAATCTATTTGCATATTTCTTTTCATGCTCATTAGTTAAATATCGCCTTTCATGTCATTGCGTTAGGACACATAGATAGGAACCAATTAATTGCACTTAAATTCGGGTTTTGTCCCCTTCCCTGTGGAGAATGATCCCTAAGCTTTACTACAATTGATTAAGTGAGGTTTAGGTGTAAATTTGTTTGAGCTTAAGCTATATTTTGACGGACTTTAAATAAAAGAAGCCCAAGCAGCCACTTAATTAAAACCCACATTAAATAAAAGGAAATTAATTCCTAAATGTGGACCTGATCCAGCCCCAATGGCCCAATTAAATTAAAAGAAGCCCAAGCAGCCACTTAATTAAAAGCAGCCCAATGGCCCATTAGAGAAAAAAAAATTCTAATCCTGAAATGGCCCAATGGCCCGAATTTTTTTTTTTTTAATCCAGACATCATCTGATGACGTCATCAGTGACGTCATCACATGACATCACCTTTTTCTTGCTCGACACGATGCCATCGACATCGCTAGGGATGACGTCAGCATGCGTCATCATCCATTCACTTCTCCGCCGCCTCTTTTCAAAAAAAATTTTTTTTCTTTTTTTTTTCTTTACTTTTCTTTACAGCCGCACAGCTTTAAAAAAAAAAAAACCTTTTTTTTTTTCTGTCTTGCACGTCAAAATTCTGTACATACGCTCTATTTGGAACTTGGTGTCTGTCTCCTATTAAAAGGTAAGTTCTATCTATCATTAGATACCTAATGGACTCATTAGAGATTCTATCGTGATAGAATTCTTTTAATAAAATTAAAACTAATTTTAATTCTATTAGGATAAAACAATTTTATCTTATCACAACTTATCTTATAGGAGATCTTATAGGTTAATTATATTACAAATTAACCCCCATAATTATCACATAATTATTTAATCATTTTAATCCAAAAACAAATTCTTTATGTGTGTGACCCTTTAGGTTCTTAATCACTTGGCAATAAATAACAAATTATAATCTTAGATTTAATTGGCTTTAGTACAAAACCAACAAACTCCCACTTGGACTAAAGTCAATTTAGTCAAGAGTATTCTAAGATCAAATAAATTAAACAACTTTAATTTATCATTAATTCAATAATTAATGAGCTTGTATTTATAGATCAAGATTGGCCTCTAGCCAGGCATCATAACCACCCAAGAGTTAAGAAAAGTCAAGTGGTTGACTTCACCTTTCCATGAACCAGAATCCATGTAATTAATATCCTTTCACCATACTATATCCCTAATTAGTACAAGAGTAAGGTATAAGTGCCAACTCTTAATGTACTAATTATTATAATTTCTTATTCCCGAAATTCAACTCCTTTAAAATAAATTTAGAACTCTTCCAAATTTATTTACTCGTTTGCAAACATTTTGAGTTGATATTTCAACAAGTGGCCATTTGTGGGATATACTCTTCTTACTATTAGAAGTGGTGAATCCTTTATTGATCATAAATCATCTATCAACGTTTCATGTTATACCCAACTTCTATGGCACACACAACTAGTTACAGTTATGGACTCATAGGGTTAAAGTATAACAATCCACACTATAGATACTCTTATGATCTCAAGTCTGAGGATTACTTACACTACTGTCACGTAGAGATTATACCATTGGCACTCAAATAGTTAACCTCATGGAATCTCTAAGCGGATCAATCCAATGAATAATTCTCCAACAATTCATTCATATATCACCATATATGCTAATATATCCGTATTAACAACGTCCTTAATTTTGTTAATACTATGATTAGGGATATTTAAGAATAATAAGTATTATTCTAAGGACTTTATCATCAATATATAAATCTATATATAAACCAAGATGATAAAACACCATATATCTTTATTGCATAAAATATCAAAATACATACATAACAAATCTCTTACTAAAACCAATCATTCATGTATTTTAAACCGAATGAGGATACATGACAATCATGTTTCTTTTGAGATAAAGGCTTAGTCAATGGATCTGCTATATTTTCATCTGTAGGAATCTTTTCTATCTTTACTTAATTTCTACCAATGATTTCTCTAATAAAATGATAGCGCCTAAGTACATGTTTGGATCGTTGATGAGACCTAGGTTCCTTGGCTTGAGCAATAGCCCCATTATTATCACAATACAAAGGTATTGGATCGGCTATTGAAGGAACCACTTCAAGTTCAGAAATGAACTTTTTGATCCAAACAGCCTCTTTAGCAGCTTCTGAAGTAGCAATATATTCGGCTTCTGTCGTAGAATCTGCAGTAGTTTCTTGTTTGGAACTTTTCCAACTTACAGCACCACCATTGAGGGTAAAAATGTACTCAGACTGAGACTTGCTATCATCTTTATCAGATTGAAAACTAGCATCAGTGAACCCACGTACTTGAAGCTCTGTCTCTCCATATATCAAGAATAAATCCCTAGTTTTTCTTAAATATTTAAGTATATTCTTAACAGCTTTCCAATGACTATCACCGGGATTAGCCTGACATCTGCTCGTAACACTTAGAGCATGAGAGACATCTGGTCTTGTACATAACATAGCATACATAATTGATCCTACAGCAGAAGCATAAGGAATATTTTGCATACTATGTTTTTCAACATCAGTTTTTGGACACATATCTTTAGAAAAGTAAATCCCATGAGACATAGGAACATAACCTCTCTTAGATTGATCCATGCTAAACCTTTTTAGCATTTTATCTATGTATGTTGACTGTGAAAGACCAAGCAACTTATTGGATCTATCACGATAGATCTTTATTCCCAAAATATAAGTTGCTTCACCCAAATCTTTCATTGAGAAGTTTTTGGACAACCATACCTTAACTGATTGTAGAGAAGGTATGTCGTTTCCCACCAATAATATGTCATCCACATATAATATGAGGAAAACTATAGCACTCCCACTAATCCTTTTGTATACACAAGGTTCATCTTCATTTTTGATAAAACCAAACCTTTTGATTGTATCATTAAAACGAATATTCCAACTCCTTGAAGCTTGCTTAAGTCCATAAATAAACTTTTGTAGCTTACATACTTTATTATGGTCTTGGATACAAAGCCCTCAGGTTGTATCATATACACCTCTTCTTGCAAATGATCGTTAAGAAAAGCTGTCTTAACATCCATTTGCCAGATTTCATAATCATAGTATGCAGCTATAGCAAGTAAAATTCTAATGGATTTCATCATAGCAACTGGTGAAAAGGTTTCATCATAGTCAATACCATGTTTTTGTGTGTAATCTTTTGCAACCAGTCGAGCTTTATTAGTAGTCACATTACCATCCATGTCGGTTTTCCTTTTGAAAACCCACTTGCACCCTATGGGTTTTATCCCTTCAGGTGGATCGACTAAGGTCCATACCTTATTGTCATACATGGAATCCATTTCAGATTTCATGGCTTGAAGCCACTTCTCAGAGTCCTTATCAGATAAGGCTTCCTTGTAAGTAGTAGGTTCATCATTATCAATAATAAACACATCATCATACCTACTAGGTGCATGACGTGTCCTAATTGACCTACGTACAGCTTGTGTATCTTGAGCTTCAATTTCTACCACGTCATTATGAGGTTCAAGCTCTTGTTCCATGTTCCTATCTTTGCTAATTTGTGTTTCTAGAACTTCTTCAAGTTCTATATTGCTTCCTTTTGCCTTTTCTAGAATAAACTCTTTTTCTAGAAATATGGCGTGTTTTGAAACAAACACCTTTTGTTCAATGGAGTTATAAAATTGATACCCAAAAGTTTCTTTTGGATATCCCACAAAATAGCATTTTATAGATTTTGGATCGAGCTTGTCTGATTCTACCTTTTTAACAAATGCAGGACATCCCCAAATTCTTAAATGTTTAAGATTTGGCTTTTTCCCATACCATATCTCATATGGGGTAGTTTCAACAGTTTTAGATGGAACATGATTTAATAGGTAGGAGGCAGTATTTAGGGCATAACCCCAAAACAATTTAGGGAGAGTTGCATGACTCATCATGGAGCGAACCATATCTAATAATGTTCGATTTCTCCTTTCAGATACACCATTCAATTGTGGTGTATATGGAGGAGTCCATTGTGAAAGAATCCCATTCTCTTTTAAATAATTTTGAAATTCTTGGTTTAGATATTCTCCACCTCGATCTGATCGAAGTATTTTAATACTCTTCCCAAGATGTTTTTCTACTTCACACTTATATTCTTTGAACTTTTCAAAGACTTCAAATTTATACTTCAATAAGTATACATAACCATATCTTGAATGATCATCAGTAAATGTTAGGAAGTATGAAAAACCTCCTCTGGCTTGAATTGACATAGGTCCACACACATCGGTATGTATGAGACCTAATAATTCAGTAGATTTTTCACCTTTTCCAGTAAAAGGTGTTTTAGTCATTTTTCCGAGTAAACAAGATTCGCATGTTTCATATGATTCATAATCAAATGAACCCAAATAACCATCATTATGTAATTTGGTTATGCGTTTCTCATTTATATGACCTAGTCTACAATGCCAGAGATAAGAATTTCTAAAATTATCAATTTTGGGTTTCTTTGTATTCATGTTGAAAATTGGATTTTCAAGATCTAATATATAAAGACCATTATTTTGATAACCAAAGACCATAAAGAATACCTTCACGAAAAATAGAACAACACTTATTCTTTTGATTTATTTCAAAACCATCATTGTCTAAATAGGAAATTGAAATAATATTCTTCGTGAGTACTGGAACAAAATAACAATCTTTCAAATCAAGAATTAATCCACTAGGCAGAGAGACTATATGTTCCTACGGCTAAAGCAAAGAACTTTTGCTCCATTGCCCACGCGTAGGTCTACCTCTCCTTTGCCGACTTTCTACTTATCTTTAGACTCGCATATTATTACAAATATGAGAGCGATCCGTATCTAATACCCAAGAATTTGATTTTGAAGTAGAAAGGTTTATTTCAATCATAAACAAACTCAAGTAGAAGCTTGAGTAGTTTCTTCTGCTTCACGGTTTCAAGATAAGCCTTGCAATTTCTCTTCCAATGTCCATCTTTTCCACAATGGAAGCGAGTGCCCTTTTCTTTCTTGTCCTTTTTGGCTTTCTGTGTTGCCTTGGGTCCAACTTTCTTCTTGGTCTTCTTAAGACCAGCTTTACGCTTTCTTTTATTGGACCCCTCAATTAGCAACGCATTAGCCTTTTCTTTCTTCATGGTATCCTCAGCTTCCTTAAGCAAGTTCAATAACTCAGGCAAAGTAGAGGTCTCAACTTTGTTCATGTTGAAGTTCATCACAAACTGAGAAAAGCTGGGAGGAAGGGATTGTAGTATCAAGTCAACACTTAACTTATGATGCATTATAAATCCCAGTTTACCCATCTTTTCAATGAGACCAATCATCTTCAGTACATGAGTTGAAACTGAAGATCCTTCTGCCAACTTGCTATTAAAGAGTTCATTCGTGGTATCATATCGCTCACTTCTCGCCCTTTTATCATATAATGCTTTCAAATGTTGAAGCATTGTAAAGGCAGTCATGTCCTCATGCTACTTTTGCAGCTCAGGACTCATTGAAACAAGCATGATACAACATGCATTTTCAGAATCATCTACATGCTTCTGATATGCATTTCTTACTGCTTGATCAACATCAGCAGCAGGCTCATCAGGAACAGGACCATCAAGGACATAGATCAACTTCTCATTCCTAAGAACAATTCTTAGGTTTTGAACCCAGTCCAAATAGTTTGGGCCAGTAAGTTTATTGTCTAACAAAATGCTACGCAAGTTCATGTTGTTATTCATTTTCTACAACAAGAAAATAAAGATAGAATAAGAATTTAAATTTTTGCAATTTACAAAACCAAAATACATAAATATATGGATTTAATAATATCTTGGTTTTGCTCCCACTATTTTATTCAAATCAATATCCCTCAAATTGATTCGAGAATTTTCTCAAAATTCTTAGTAGGCTAGAATCCCATCTCAATTATTTTTTAATCTTGAGTTAGCTCAACAAATCAAAAATAATTTTAATGAGTAGGTATTAATCACCAATTGCAACTTATTTGCAACTCCTAAATAGTTAGGTTATCAACTTTTGATACACATATCACATATGTCTCCTAACCCTTGCCTCAAAGACTTTTGACCTTGAGTTAGCTCAACAAATCAAAATCTTTGTTAAATCATACCCATTATTCAGAGATCTTATCTCATAGTTTGAAACACATTTTTGGTAAGACAACCTTGAGTTAGCTCAACAAGTTACCCTAACAAAATTGTTTTAAACTATAATAATGGAAGGCATTTAAATTGATTTAATATTTAATTGAGGGATTAAATTATGGTCTCATCATCTACATATATCATATGTAATAAATATTTAAACATACAATATGCAATTAAATAATCTAATCATTTAATCAAATATTAAATCACATATGACATAACAATTGAATAATCACATTAAACAATTATAAACAAATTTCAGTCATAAATCTTGTATGCATTACATTTCTAATCATATTAGAAATATTATTGAATTAATTGAGAAGTTTTATTAACATAAAAATTTTCAAATATTGGGCCATAATAAATAAATAACAGAAATTAAAGGGGCCTTAACATAAATAAACTCTTTATAATGAAAAATGCCCCAAATTTCTTTATTTATTTATTTAGTATTAGTCTAATTGGGTTTGATCCATATAGTATTAATGGACTCAAAGTCCACTCTACAGGCCACAAAATTTTAAATCTTAACCCAAACCATTTGGCCCAACTCCGGTTAAAACCCACATTAAATAAAAGGAAATCAATTCCTAAATGTGGACCTGATCCAGCCCCAATGGCCCAATTAAATTAAAAGAAGCCCAAGCAGCCACTTAATTAAAAGCAGCCCAATGGCCCATTAGAGAAAAAAACAAAATTCTAATCCAAAAATGGCCCAATGGCCCGAATTTTTTTTTTTTTAATCCAGACATCATCTGATGACGTCATCACATGACATCACCTTTTTCTTGCTGCTTCTGACGCTGATGTCATCTGAAATCAGCCCTAGGGATGACGTCAGCATGACGTCATCATCCATTCACTTCTCCGCCTCCTCTTTTCAAAAAAAAATTTTTTTTTTCTTTTGTTTTTTCTTTACTTTTCTTTACAGCCGCACAGCTTTAAAAAAAAAATTTTTTTTGATTAAAAAAACCTTTTTTTTTTGTTTTCTTTGTGCTGCGGCTGTTTTTCTTTACAGCCGCACAGCTTTAAAAAAAAAAAATTTTTTTTGATTAAAAAAACCTTTTTTTTTTGTTTTCTTTGTGCTGCGGCTGTTTCAAAGAAAAAAAAAAAAATAATAATAATAAATTTTTTTTTTTTTTAAGAACATGAATGTCAAGTCGCGGCCAAGAATTCGACAAACAACTTTGACAAGCGACAATAAATCAGAAAATTTTCAAATAAAATTTTCAATTTGTTCCATAAGTGAAAAATAATTTTTCACTCAACAAAATAATTTTTCTCAATCATTCAACATAACACATACATATATGTAAATATAAACAATTTATATTCACATAGATTTATATTTATACGCAAATTAAATCTTATGCTCTGATACCAATGTTAGGAAATCATGTATGCCATAAACAAATTTATAGGCAGCGGAATTAAAACATGATTTTCACCAGGATCAATTTCAATAACGTATAAATAAAAAAACCTGTTTTGATGACTGAAGATTGTGTCGTCGAAGGAAGTTTTGTCAACCACAGCTGCACAGACGTCCGGCCTCTAAGGTATCCACACGAACTTATTCTTAGGATCCTCCTAGGATTGATTGACACCAAGCCAATATGCTAGTTCCTTCAATGAGCGTCGCAAAATTTTAGAGTTCAAGAGAACTCTAACAAAACAAAAGAATAACCTCTTTTTTTTTCTGTCTTGCACGTCAAAATTCTGTACGTACGCTCTATTTGGAACTTGGTGTCGGTCTTCTATTAAAAGGTAAGTTCTATCTATTTGTTAGACAGTCTAACAGACTCATTAGAGATGCTATCGTGATAGAATTCTTTTAATAAAATTAAAACTAATTTTAATTCTATTAAGATAAAACAATTTTATCTTATCACAACTTATATTATAGGAGATCTTATAGGTTAATTATATTACAAATTAACCCCCATAATTATCACATAATTATTTAATCATTTTAATCCAAGAACAAATTCTTTATGTGTGTGACTCTTTAGGTTTTTAATCACTTGGCAATAAATAACAAATTATAATCTTAGATTTAATTGGCTTTAGTACAAAACCAACAGGGATCAGCGAGGTGCCTTGGTATTTGAATAGACGGCTGGTGCCTGGCATTTTGTTTGTTGATCATTTGATTCGTAGTGTCTTTTCTGACAATTTGCAGTTTGTATTCTATTGAGTTTTTATGCATTTTCTAAGTAATTTGTGAAGGCAAAAAGGCACCTTCCATGATTGAAAAATTGCCCAATTGACGTTTATAATTCTTTTTTGAAAGCATATGATGCTTAGCATCAGAAGATCGAGATTCATCTTAAAATTGTATACAAAATTAGAATATTCTGTGTTGGAAGAGGCTGATTTGTAATAACTAATAAGGAGACGTGAAAAGTTTGAAAACTTGGGATATGAAATTTATTTGTTATGTTATTAATATTGTGTTCAGGAAAAGGAAGGACTGGGATGTGTTTGAACCCATTGTTGATCTTTTGTCAAATGAGGAAGGGGATGCTCTAGAGGCAATGGAAGAGAAGAATGCTCGATGATTTTGTACTTGTATTTGCGGTTAACCGCTGTAGGCAACCGTGGTTGATTCAGATGCTGAATATACTTGATTTGATAATGGATAATTTGTTTCATAGCTGAAATCTTAGCATCTTCTGAAGATTGTCTGGTGGATTATGCGACTCTTTCTTCATTGTTTCTCTCTCCCGTTGTATTCCTGTAAATTGAGCCAAACCCTAACACATGGTTGGCTTGTGCAAGTTTATGGTGTGGTTTTGGTGAATGTTATTGGTATACAATTTACAGGTTTAAGAATTGAGCAATGTACATGGTAGTTTATTGGGTATGTTTTATTGTACTAAGTCAGTGACAATTTAACAGGTTTAGGAATTAGCCCGCGTAGCGTAGATATTGTTTCATGTGTTTTGTATTTGATTCGAGACTGTGAAATGATAAAAATAAATGATCAAATGTACGAAGTAAAAGGGAGTATTGAAATTTGGGTGGAAAATTTTCTAACAATTAGAGGCTAAAATATGAGGTGATTGAATTGGTAAAAATTCCACTATGTATGAAAAAGTTCGTATAAATCACTCAAATTTCTCACTTGTGAGATAATATGATCATAATTTTACAATTTGATCTTTGAGCTCTCAAATGCGGTTAAATGCTTCATTTGAGCTTTTGATTTTTCCCTGCTTTTCCTAGTGCAATTTCAATGCCTATTGATAGGCCTTGTTCTTCCATAAGCCCACACCTGCCTGCTTTGATTTGGAGAAAGTCCTCGACTCTGAAACTCCCCCACACATGCAGGAGGCGAGAGGCGAGTTCGAAATGGGCGAGGAGATTGGCAATGAGAGGGAGAGGAGAGAGAGCCAGACAACACCCCACGAGGAACTCCCACAATATTTAAGATTTCTCCCACATCGCTTGGTTCAATGGTTGGTGGGGGAGGAAGGGAATGGAAAAATAATTATATTAGTGATTGGTAAACATTATACTTTCATTCTATATATGAACAGTGTTTGTAAATTTTATTTTTTTAAATATTTACTATATTCTTATATTTTTAGAGTATGGAAGTGATTAATTTATTATTATTATTTTTTTCCCATTCCCTTTATCAAACTGAGCAGCCCTAAACTACAATTTAGTTGAAAACTTCATCCCCAAAATAGAAATATATGAGTAAATTATGATTTTCCAATCAATTTTGTAAGATTAGCGTGCCTTTAATATTTGAAACATCTAACCTATATGCCTCACGCTCTGATGCTACAATTTAATACTCCTCCCAGCATCAACTCTTCTTGTAGTCATATGAAACAAGTTTTGAAATTTCACAAGCACCATTGGACTCAAAGCTTCAATAACCTCATCTTCTATCAACATTAGCATATTTGAAATTTTACTTGCTTCTTCTGCTTGGTCTTCAATTGTATTAGAATATCATTATTACATTTAATCATAATGTCAACCACTCTTAACTGCCCTTCTCAATTAGATTGGATCTTGTCTTTTTTTCTTTTTTTAAGGGTTAGTTACACTATGCTATCTCAAACTATAAGGTAACCAACATTTTGTACCCCATGCTTCATTTATATACACTTTGCCCCTGTCATTAATCTTGGTCAAGTATTTTTTAATACCAAAAATAACATTATTTATACTTTTTTCCTTAAATATTTTCCCCCATATTTGCTTAATTTAAATTATTTTAAATTATGATTTGTCCATTATTTGTTTTTAACTTAATGGAAAATATGCCAACCAATGAATTACAACAAAAAGTTTATAATACTCATATATCTATTTTCATGAGTTACAGTTTTTTTTTTTTTTTAAGAAAAATGATAAAATTTGTGAAAAAAAAGAAGTTGATCAGTAATTTTATTGATTTATATTTTATTCCAACTTTTAAGAGGAAATATTTGAGCTAATATTTTATAGCAAAGATTACAAATAAAATTTTTTGAAAAAATCTCCAATTGTGGTTTCACTGTTCTAAAGATACCTTAGCGTATTAATTCCAATATGGTTTGGCTATGAACTTTTGAGTCTTCATATTATTGAAGCCTATTGCTCTTTTACTTAATTGAGCTTTTGCTTCTCAACTTGGGATGAAAAACAAAGAAATGTAGCTCTTTATTTATTCCAGAACTTAGGAGTCCAAAAACTAAATGCACGATTCCAATTTAGTGAAGATGAAAACTAAATTGAAGAATTTAAAATATATGAGTAGCTTGTGAGTTTTAAACTAATCTTGTGAATATGATATGTTTTCAGTAATTGAGCATCTAATAGTAACTGCATCACAATTTTGTGTTGAAATCTGATACTCCCTTTTTGTCATATTAAACATTCTTTGAAACGTGACTAAAAAATTTCAAATCAAATTTTATACCCAAGGCTATCATTTTAGTAGTACCTCCACTCTTAAGTCCAAAACTTTACAAGTGTGGATAGGATGGATCATTTAATGGAGCATAGTTATTTCTTATGTGATTTATATTGGATTTTTCTTTAATAAAGATGTTGTATGACTCAATAGAGAGGATATAAGAAAGCCAAAACTTAGTTCACGATTTTGACTCTCATGGTGTGAAAGTGTACGAAATATTGACAGTGATCTCTAATAGGTGGGCATTACATAGTGGAATTTAAATTTTTGGTTTTCTCCAAAAATCCATATGAAGTGAAATCAAACTGGAGTTTAGAGTTAGTACCTAGGGGTGGCAATTAGGTCGTGTTTCGGGTTCGCGGGTCGTGTTTTAACACGGGTATTACAGATTTTACATAGACCCGAACACGACCCGCGAACCTGTTCGTGTCAAAAAACATAACCTGAACACGACCTGTTTATTTTTCGGGTAACACGACATGACATGAAAAGACATATTTAACACGAAATTTTTTTAAAAAATAATAAAATAAACTTGAAATTATTACGATTTTTTTTTAAAAAAATAATTTTAAATTAATAATAAATAAATAATTTTTAAACTAATTGTTCAAAATGCCACAAATAATCATAGCCTCTTCATTTAAACAAACTACTAACAACTCTCCCTTCCTCCAAAGTCAATGTGGGATATGAAAATCCCAAAGGAAAAGTTAAAAAATGCTATTACAAGGAATTGAATCCTAGTCTCCAAAGTAAGTGGTCAAGACACTTCTCACTATGCTACAACAAACACATTGATAATTAATAAACAAATAGTATTATTATACATAAGTTAAACGTGTTAACAGGTCAACCCACAAGTTGAACAGGTCGACCTGAACTAGACCCATTTATTTTCTGTGTTATTCTTGTCAAACCTGATTTCGACCTGAACCTATTAAGGGTTGGACTTGTACCTGTTAATTACGTGTTAGGTTCGTGTCGTGTCTTCGTGTCATGTCGCGAATTTCCACCCTTACTAGTATCTTGTTAGTATTAGTAGAATCGGTAGAGTTGTTTTGCGAAGACCGTTGTTTGTTGAATCAACAGCAAAACCAAATCAGCCTTGTCTCTATGGTATCCACACGATCGTTCCAAACTTCTAGTTATTGTCACACCAAAAACTAGAAAAAAAAAAGCAACAAAATCTTATGGTACTAGCCTCAAGATTTTGTTGTCGGGTTCATCAAAATTCTAAACTAGAATTTTTAGTTTCTTTCTTGTTCTTTCAACAAGAAGTGGCGGCTGGTTTTTCTTTACAATAAAGAACCACGGTTTTCTTCTTCAACAAGAAAGAGGCGATGGTTTTCTGGTTTTTCAAGAAGGGCTGTAGCCGAAATTCCAATCTCAAAATATAGAAGTTGGTAGTATTATTAGGGTAAAACTTCTACTAAGAGTTTTACTTGAACTACCAAATTCTAATCTATTTAGGATTGGTTGCCAAAACAAGAATCCCATTCTAATTTGGCTTTCTAATTTCAATTTTGGTCATAAATTAATAAACCCAAAACTGTTTCAAATTTATTAACACAAACCAAAACCATTTAACCTCAAATTCGAATATCGTCTTAAATCATAAAACCCTATAGAATCCTATTCACATTAGGATCCTTAAAATTAACCAAAATTCATCACATGAATTTTACATTCCGTTTGGATACGATCTAAGTGTGCGACCCAATAGGTTCTCATAACATTGGCTATGACATAAAATCTATTTTATGCTAAAAGCAATGAGCGGTGTCTAGCAACACATCAAAGCTATCCAAGTTATGAGAATGTTAGTAATTCAACAGTACTTATCGTGTGACAAATGTTACTATGTAATTCAATCCTTTTGCTCTAGATATCTTGATTGAACATGAGCCACGGAACGTGTCATGTTCGCATAGTTCAATCTTTGTGTTTCTTAATTTCCGAGTAGACTTATCTAAACAAATGAGCCCGATATCACATATCGACTCATTTGAGCACGGCCATGTATTTTATGGTATCACTCAATCAAGAGGTCCAAAGATATCACTCCCATTATATAGAAAGGGCAAATCCTATATTGATTATTCAATATCCCACTACATGATTCATTGCATATCAAATTGCTACCTTTATAGTTCATATTGTCACGAGTGACGTCTAGTAGTATCAAAACATGCAACTCCTTATATTGGGATCTCTGATGACCTCAAGTCTAAGGATCACATACATCATCATCACCATGAGATATGCTTATGACACATTTATATAATAATCCATATTGCATTTTTTATGACGGATCGATCCAGTACATAGTTCTCTAACATGTACCTATATATTGACTTGATAACTCATATAATGACACATTTCACCAGTCACTACACATACTAATTTTAATGCATTATCATTGTCCCATTAATGATGATACTTAACTAGGGATATTTTTAGAATAATTAAATTTTAGGGACATTATTATATTTATTTATAAAACGCAAATATAGAATAAAATATAATAATAAAAAATTACCATAAATTAAAAACGTTATGATACAATGTATGCCTAAACCATCATCACATAATTGGTCCTTAGGGCATAATCTAACAATATATATATATATATATATATATATATAGGCCCATGATCTTGGTGCGAGGATGGAAATTAGTTTGATGTTTTCTAAAGATTCAAAGGCTTGAATCTGGGTTGATGGAAAGGCATAGTTTGCGGGAGTTTGAATGTTTACTGGAGTTTGTACTGTTTTGTTTGAATCCGAAGATTCAGTTTGGATGTGTGGGAAGAACTGGGTTTACTAGAAGGTGGTTCTTTTTTTTTCTTTTTGGGAGGCATCTTCATCGTCCCTGCAAAAATTTGTGAGTCATATATATATATATATATATATATATATATATATATATGTATGTTTTATTTTTTAGAGATTAATTACTTTTATAATTCATAAAATTCTTTTATTTCTTTGTAAATAAAGGACTAATTGGCATAGTATTTTCCTAGCAATCCATTCTTGAACTAGTCCTTATCTCATCCATTATCTGGTCATTGTATATTGTACATATGCCTAATTATGTATTTTGATATTTTCCAAAGAATAAATGTGTGTAAAGACCTTCACATAGTTATAATTAGTGCTATTTAATCATTAGAGATACAGGTAGGCATAAGTTTGCATATGATGCGAATAATTCAAATTAAGTTATCATTTGAGTACAAGCATATGAGAAATTCAAACTAAATTCATAAATATTATATAGAAGAAACTACTTTTTTGTTAATGTTTTAAATGCCAATTCAAAATATGCAAAAGAGGACAAAGAATTATTATATACAACTAGTGAAGGGGTTAAGCGTAAGGCAAGATATTAAGCCACTTTATACTTGTAGACTAGGACATGTAGTCCAAGGGTGGTGGTAGTCTAGTTCAATTAAAATGAGGATATAGTAATTTTTTTAAGAAAATGTTTTTTTATTTGGTAAGAAATTTAAGATGAATATGGAAGAAATATATTTTTTGTTCATTTTTTTATTTTAAAAGTTTATTGTAATTTTAATGTTTTGTATTTTTTTGATCTATGTATTAATATGAGAAAAACATGATAAACAAGATGAGTTTTATGGAAAAGTTTATTTGGTGTTTTGTGGTTTAAGTTGTTTATGTTTTTATTTTTATTTTGAGTGGTTAGATATGAATTATGAAAAGATGTATAAAATTACTTGACTTGTACTGCAAGAATACTGAAAGAAATGAAATTTGAAGTCAATAAATTATTATATAAGATGTAATGAAAGTTAATTAGAAATTTTAATAGTTAAAAAAATATAACTTAATTGATATTGGGAAACTTTTTCTAAAGTTCATCAGAAGATGGTTAGAAGATATACAAGTGTACAATAAGAAATATCTTAGTTATTTGTTCATTTTTTTATTTTTTTGTAGAAGGGAGTGGGATCTTACACAAGCATTAAGATGTGGACCAAAGTTGCTAAGATTAGAATAAATGGTGGATTATCTCGAGAGGTTGAGATCAAATTGGATGAGTATAAAATTGCATATTAGTACAACATCAATGAAATATTTTTCTTAAAATTCTATACTTCACCTTAACCATATATGTTTTGGTTTTGTGTGTGCTTGTACCTATTACGAAATTTGAAGCTAAATATAAAGTTGTTGAATTCACTATTTACTCACCCTGTACATGAAATATTGCTTCTGACTTTTTTTTTTTTTTCCAAGTGAAATAATAGTTGTATTAACTTTGCAAAAGTTAATGTGTACATCCAAAGTCACTAAGATGAACTCTTCTTAGCACTAATGTAGGCTAAGACTAATTGACTACATGTCAAGTACTACAACCTCCTCATTTCCTTAACCATTCCTACAAAAAACACAACATAAATCTAGTGACAAACCTAACCATATTAACAAACAAGATTGGTTAAACTTACCACTTGATTACTTGCCATGCTTCATCTCCTACACACTAAGCAGCCCTACCCTTCTTTATTGTTTCTGGCTATCTAATCAAAACTATTGACTTGTTGATATTCCAGCCATGATTGTGTTGCCAATTTGACCACCTTCCTTTCCTCCATCCATTGCCCCTTAAAAACTCATAAATTCCTACTTTTCCAAATCATTCATAGTAGGTAAACCGTGAGTTGTTCTCTTTCTTCCCATGCTTCAGCTTTTTTTTAGAACAGATAATCTACCACCACTCTTTGAAGCTGATTCCATGTTGTTCAATATAATTCCATGCCATTGAAGCCATTTTCCAGATTTTCTTGACTCGGGAGCAAGTGAGCATAATATGTTTCAGCCTTTCTTCTTCATCTCCACACATGTGGCATGTTGAATCCACTGGCAATCGTCTTTATTTCACACAAACATTGAGGGGCAGAATATTATTTCAACATCTCCATACAAAGTGCCACAATTTCCCTTTTATGTTCATTTTCCAGGTTTGCCTCCACAGGGACTGCATATTGTATTCATGACTGCTACTCTCCGCTTGCTGCTCATTTTCTTGTCTGATTTTTTGCAACTGAATATATGCCGATTTAACTGTATACTCTTCATCTCGACTAAAGTGCCAAATTAGTTGGTCTTGGCTGCCTGCAGATTCCAAATTCAGTTGCAAAATAGCTTGCTCATCTTGCTTCAGGAAAAGACTTGAAATGAGTTGCATGTTCCAGCCAATTCCATCACCTTGCAGCAGCTCGCTTACCCATATTACTGGTTGTTGGTCGGGCTGCCTACATCTGAGTTTGAATTCCTATCTTCTAGGTATCCAAGGAGAATCCCACACCCGAATAGATCTTCCATCCCCTACTCGATATCTTACCCCGCATTTGATAACATGTTTTGCCCCCATCCATCCCTTCCAAAGCCAAGACACATTTCCTTTTGGTTCTGTCTTCGTAAGACCCTCATGTGAAAAATATTTTGCTTTTAAGATTTGGCTCATCATCAACTCGAGTTTAGTCATTACTTGCCAAAGTTGTTTAGCAAGTAATGCATCATTGAACTTTTGGATATCCTAAAACCCCATTCCTCCCTCACTCTTGGCTTTTGTCATTTCTTTCCAAACTTTCCAATGTTTTTTTTGGTTTCCTTCCTCCTATGTATCCCACTAGAAATTAGCTGAAAGTCTGCAAATTTCTTGGCATATATCCACTGGCAGCTTAAAGCGTCCCATAACATAAGTTGGAAGTGCATTAACCATCACTTTGATGAGGACTTCTTTTCTGGCCATGTTAAAAATTTGTTCTTCTAGTTCTGCACTCTTTTCTGAACTTTTTCTAGCACAAAATTGAAGACCTCTTTTTTGGATCTCTCTACTTTCATCAGTAGCCCAAATATTTGGCATTATGTTCTTCTTTCACTCCCACCAACATTTGACATATCTGATTTTTTTGCTCCCTTTTTACATTATGACTGAATAACACTGATGACTTCTCCATATTTATGAGCTATCCTAAGCTTTGGCTATAGCTATTGAGGATAGCTTTCATTTGCTATGCCTGTCTTGAATCTGCCTCACAAAATGGTAAAGAGTCATCATAAAAAAACAACTGTGTTATGATAGGTCCCTTCCTACTAGCCCTCATTCCCTTATATTCCCCCCTCACACTAGCTTGCTTGATTAAATTAGATAAAGCTTCAGAAATGATAAGAAATAAGTAGGGTGAAATTAGATCCCCCTGTCTAATTCCTCTTGAAGGTTAAAAAAATCTACATTGTTCTCCATTTATATTAATTGACATGGTAGCCATGCTAATACACTGCCTTGTCCAACTGATAGAATGTATAATTGCATATTTATTGGGTCAATTCTCTTGTATTTATTTGATCAAAATGCTTAGTTTTATGAATATTAATTGTTATCATAATTGATAGGTTGCATTCGGCATTTGACATTGTAAATTCTAGTCGTTCTTTATCTTTTAATAAAATTGACATATTTCTTGCTGGTATATGTAATTTTTCAAGGAAGTATTAAGTACGTGGTTGAGGATACAAATGCCCATCTGGTTGAAGTGACTCGTGAGCTTGGTGAGACTTGGGAGGCACATAAGACGGACAGAATTTGGCTACAAAGTTTTCCATCCAATGAGCAAAGTAGTGAAATAATCTATTCAAAGAAATCAATTTTAGATTAAAAAATTTGATAAGAGAAAGACTTGAACGGACAAAATCATCACTAGAGAGTTCAAGGCCAGCCGTACTTTACCTCTTTGATTCTTAAAGGCAGCCACACAACAAAAGACTTCTTCAGCCACATAAATACTACAAGCCAAGCTGCACAAGGAAATAAAAGAAAGATGAGTACAACAAGGAAACAGAATACGGTTGAAATTGGGACATAGAAGACAACTGCAACTGGAAGACAAAGTCAGGTGCAGCTGTGCTGAAAAAAAAACAATAAAAAGTCGAGAATAAGAGAAAGAGAAGTGGTGCAGAATTTTGAGAAAGCAGCCGTCCTTTTCTTTCTTTTCTCCAAGACACATTCTTTTTCTTTTCTGTTCTTTTATTAGTTGAGTTTACGCAGCAGCCATCAAGTCCCTCATCTTTTTGTCTTTTTCTTTAGCTTTAGTTTTAGGTTTTTCTTATAGAAAAATTTTAGCAGTCATCCTCTCGTTTTTCTTCAGAAAATCAGTTGCCGTTTGTTTTCCTTTCTGGAACACACGTTCCTTGGTTTTCCTTTTTCCTTAGTTTAGTAAAAACACATGTACGGGAAGAAAACAACAACAAAAACAGCATCCGCCTTTCACATCCTTCTCGGTTTTTTCTTTTCTTGTTTTTCTTTAGTTTAGTTTAGCAGTTTTTGCAGTTTGATTTCTTGTGTTTCGTTATGAAACTTTTGGTTGTGTTTTATTTTCAATTACCAAATACTTTATAGTTTTTATGTTTATTGAATATTGTTTACTTTAATTTTAAGAATTTATTTTAATTTTAGTTATGTCTACTTTTACTCTTGTTGTTATTGAAAATTTTATTATGTTCCAATTCTCTTTTGTTAGAGTTTAGATGGATCTTAATCATGGTTAATTGATTCTCAAGACTTGTTCATGCATATCATATTTCAATTATGAGTCCAATATCATACTCTTAATGCTTTTAGGTGATTGGCCACCAACAATTAATTTTTTATGCTTGTTTGATACCGTGTGGAGATGACATGCATGTGCTCATGTAATATTAAACCGTGAATTTCATTTAGACGGTAATAATCTAGGTTGTTTATGTGGTTTCGGTAGTAGAACTAAGTCATGGCTACTTAGATTGAATCTAGAAATTTTCTTAGTTCCTAATGTATTTAGAAATCTAAATTCACCTAGACCAAGTGTGAGTTGATTTTAATCAAAATAGGGTTATTAGACCGATGTTAGCTATTAATTTACATTAGGAAAATTTCACCATCATAAATTGGAAATTAAATTACTTGCATGACAAGTCAGGAGAGTTAGTTAGGATTGATTAAGTGAAATCAAAAGACTCCAACATCTTAATTGATTTGGTAAATTTTGAGTATTTGTCGCTGTTATCATTTGCTATAAATTTTTCCTTCTTTGTTAGTTTATTTAAATTACCGTAAAGCAATTTGATTGGTTAGCTTTGTTTTTCAATTAATCACGTTGGTAAGTAATTGGTTAGATTTGATTCAATTCTCGTGGGAACGATACTCTACTCACATCTTTATTACTTGTTGATATTGTACGCTTGCAATTCACCGAACAAGGTTTTGGCGCCGATGCCGTGGATTTGAACTTTTTTTTCCGATTGCTATTGATATTGATTGATTCTTGGTAGAGACTAGCCATTTAATTTTTATTTATTTTGAAGGTTTGAGTTTTGGATTCTTGCCAAAGGAATTCGAAAGGTGCATGAAATTGAGAAGTCAAAAAGGAGAACTGGAAGAATTTGATCCTGAGCTCGAGAGAACACTTTCAAGGAGATTGAAAGAGCAAGAGTTAGTCATTGACACCAATCTAATGGCAGACCAAGGAGAGCATCTCCCAATTCAACCTCAAAGGAGAACTTTGATGGACTATTCAGCCCCGACGGTTCAAGATTCCACTTCAAGCATAAGAAGGCTAGCAATTCAAGCCAACAATTTTGAGCTCAAGCCGTCTTTGATCCAAATACTTCAAAATGCTGTTCAATTCAGTGGCTTGCCGACTGAAGATCCTAACCTCCATATTGAAACGTTTCTTGAAATTTGTGATACAATTAAATATAATGGAGTTCTGAATAATGCTATTAGACTTAGGCTATTTCCATTCTCTTTAGTGATAAAGCTAAGTCGAGGTTATCTTCTCTTCCTGCAGGCTCTATCATCACTTGAGAGGATATGGCACAAAAGTTTTTAAGCCGGTATTTTCCCCTGCCAAGTCAGCAAAAATGAGGAATGATATCACCACATTCATACAAAATGATGGAGAATCCCTATATGAGGCATATGAGAGGTTCAAAGAGCTGCTAAGGAGATGTCCACACCACGGTATCCCAATTTGGATGCATGTGCAAACTTTCTACAATGAAATTGGTCCAAATATGAGAAGTACCATAGATACCGTAGCTGGTGGTACATTGAATAATAAAATGCCCAAGGAAGCTTTTGAGTTGATTGATCAAATGGCGACCCATAACTATCAATGGCCGAATGAAAAATTCAATGCCAGCAAACCAAGTGAAGTGCATGAGATTGATATTAATACTGCCATTGATACTCAATTTGCTGCTTTGAATAAAAGGATAAATTCAGTTTTAAAGATGAAGGAGACAACTTGCTACTTCTGTGGTGGAAGACATGAGTCAACTGCTTGTCAGGTACGTAATAATTCTTATACTTTTGAACATGTTAATTTTGTTTCTAATTTCAACAGGAGACCTCAAAATAATCCTTACTCAAATACATACAACCCTGGATGGAGGAATCACCCTAATCTTTCTTAGGTAGGGCAAAATCAGCAACTGATGAACCCACCTAGATCAGCATTCCCACCACCAATGAAGAAGCTGAATAAGAACCTTGAGGAAATGGTGTCGAAACTTATTCAATCAAATCAGGAAATGGTGAATCGCTTTGAAATTCGCATGAATAATCAAGATGTAAAAATTTGACACATAGAGGCAAGCATTCGAAATTTGGAAAAGCAAGTTGGTCAACTTGCTAGCCAAATGTTTGAGAGACTATATGGTAGCCTTTCGAGCAACACTGTGAAGAATCCAATCAAGAATGCAAACGCCATCACCTTAAGGAGCGAAAAAGAGAAGCCAAACCAAAATCTCAAAAGAAGAAACACCTCAAAGCAAGCTATTTCTCAACAATCCTAAGCCATATGTGCCTCCTATTCCTTTTCTGAAGTGACTTAATCAGCGCAAAATAGATAAGCAATTCTCAAAATTTCTTGATGTGTTTAAAAAATTGCATATTAACATTCCTTTTGTAGATGCATTAGCTCAAATGCCGAGTTATGCAAAGTTCTTAAAGGAAATCTTAGCAAACAAGAGGAAGTTGGAGGATTATGAGACTGTCAACTTCACTAAAGAATGCTCTGCTATTATGCAAAATAAGCTATAACCAAAGCTTAAAGATCCAAGGTGTTTTACGATTCCTTGCATAATTGGTGATTCTTATTTTGACAAAGCTTTATGTGATCTTGGTGCTAGTATTAATTTGATGCCTTATTCTATTTTTAGGAAACTTGGATTAGGAGAAATCAAAGGCACCACTATTTCTCTTCAATTAGCAAATCGATCTATAAAATATCCAAGAGGAGTGGTAGAGGATGTGTTGATCAAGGTTGACAAATTTATTTTTCTTGTAGACTTTATTGTGTTAGAAATGGAGGAAGACTTTGAAGTACCAATCATTTTAGGCCGACCATTCCTAGCCACCGAAAGAGCTCTAATTGATGTCCAATAAGGAAAATTAATTCTTGGAGTTCAAAATGAGCAAGTCACCTTCAATGTGTTTAAAGCAAGGAAATTTCCTTCTGATCGGAGTGATTGCTTGCAAATTGAAGTGGTGGACGAAAAGGCGCTCATCCAACCACAAAGGAGGCTTAATCCAAAAATGCAAGAATTTGTAAAAGCCGAGGTGATCAAGCTTCTCAATGTAGGTATTATATATCCAATTTCTGATAGTGATTGGTGTGGTCCAAGCAATTGGTAAAAATTTAATAACTTGAGCGATAGAGGACGTTGAGCATAACAACATTAAACAATTACGCTATTTGGGAGACAACCCAAGTTCTTTTACCTTCATTTCTTTTATTTTGTTTGTTTTGTCTTGTTTAAAAAAAAAAGGGACATTCCTACAATTTTGCTGCACCAATCAAAAGAAGAGTCCAGTTCAAGGCCTTCCCATTGGATTTTTGTGTTGAAATTTTATAGGAAAGTAGATGATTTCTCCATATTCCTAACCAAAAAAATTGAGAATTTTTTGAGCTGTTTTGGTACCTGAACGAAATTCAAAGACAAAGCTATTCCTAATCCTTTTTTTTTTCTCTTTGGTTGCAATACTTTTGCTTGCTTCTCGAAGCATTGAGAACAATGCTCAACTTTAAGTTGGGGGCGGGGTACATGAAATTTTGTGCTGGATTTCTATCCAAATTTTTCTTTGCATTACAATTTTGTATGGAAAACATTGAAAACATTCCTTCTTTTATGGTTAATTTTTTTTTTGCAAAATCATGATTGACAATTTGAATGTCTTCTTCAAAATTCCTCACTCTTTTGATACTCATTTAGAATAATTTTGAGTTATCTGCATTAGTGATTTGGGTTGGAATGTATGAACGAGGCAAATATGATTAGTTTTTGTTTTGGAAATTTTTAAAGCATCGCGTTGATTTTGATGATTGAATTGAATAAGAATGTGCAATATTTGATATACCGAACCCATTGTGTGAGTATTTGAGCCCAAGAGGATTTTCTTTTCTTTGCTCACATGTTTCTTTGATTGAGTTTTAACAAATATGGTATGTTCATTCTAGATCTTGCTTTGTTATGCATGTTAAGACCACATTGTGGATTCATGCTTTGAACTAATAAGGGCATTTAGGATTAGCCAATTTAACTTTTTAAAAAGCTTAACCTTATTACATATACCCCTAGTTAACAAAATTTGGAGCTTTAACCTTTCTTTGTTATAGCACCACATTGTTAGTCTTAAACCGTTGTTTTTGTTTATCATCATTGAACCCTTTATCAAGAGTATGTAGGAATGAATTGCATGATAAAAATTCTATTAATTCCAAAGAAAAGAGCCACTGAAAAGAAAAAAAAATGAAATGTGTGAAAAAAAAGAGAAAAAGATAGGAAAAAAAAAAGAGAAGTCAAAAGTATTCCCTACGAAGAGTGGACAAAATAAATCCATTGTATACAAAATAGTCCAATTACATGATGAAGTTGCAAAAAGTGGAAACATGCTATTTGGAATAAGGAAGTGGTTCTAATGTGCTATTCTTGTTGCTTTTGAGTCATGCAAGGAAGTTTTTATATATCTTGATGTGTGTAACTGTAACCTCAAATTTTCCTCTCTTTTTTTACCTACCTTTACCTAAGCCCCGTTACAACCTTTATAAAGACCCTTTGATTTTTGCATGGATTCATATTTATTAGTGGTGGAGATATGATATATAAGCAAGCTTATGGTAATGACATGTTATGTTTGATTTGAGTGCTGAATAAACCCCTAAATACTTTGAGTGATTAGAGTGCAACCTGTGAGAGCTTATCAAATTTTGTGCATTTGATTTCGATGAAATTGTTGGAATTAATGAGATGTGTATTTTGTTTAGATTAAAAAGGGCTATGAATACTTGTTCTTTGGATTATTATTCCAATCTGGATCTTTAATGTGTAATGACTTTGAATTATTTGTGGATGGCTTGAAAAAGAGTATGGAATGGAGAGAAAGATGTTGATCTAGTGCAAGTTTGAGGACAAGTTTTCATCTAAGTGTGGGAGAATTTAATAGAATGTATAATTGCATATTTATTGGGTCAATTCTTTTGTATTTAGTTGATCAAAATGCTTATTTGTATCAATATTAATTGTTATCATAATTGATAGGTTGCGTTCGGCATTTGACATTGTAAATTGAAGTCGTTCTTTATCTTTTAATAAAATTGACATATTTCTTGCGGGTATATTTAATTTTTCAGGGAAGTATAAAGTACATGGTTGAGGATACAAACGTCCATCCAGTTGAAGTGACTCATGAGCTTGGTGAGACTTGGGAGGTAAATAAGATAAACAGAATTCAGCTACAAAGTTTTCCATCCAATGAGCAAAGCAGTGAAACAATCTATTCAAAGAAATCAATTTTAGATGAACAAAAATTGATAAGAGAAAGATTTGAACGGGCAAAATCATCACTAGAGAGTTTGAGACCAGCCATATTTTACCTCTTTGATTCTTGAAGGCAGTCGCATAACAAAAGACTCCTTTAGCCGCATAAATACTACAAGCCAAGCTACACAAGGAAATAAAAGAAAGCCGAGTACAACAAGGAAACAGAATACGACTGAAATTGGGACATAGAAGACGACTGCAACTAGAAGACAAAGTTGTGTGCAGCTATGCTGAAAAAAAAAAGAATAAAAAGCCGAGAATAAGAGAAGGAGAATGGGTGCAGAATTTTGAGAAGGCAGCCGTCCTTTTCTTTCTTTTCTCCAAGACACGTTCTTTTTCTTTTCTGTTCTTTTATTAGTTGAGTTTAGGCAACAGCTTTTTGTCTTTTTCTTCCTTTCTTCTTTTTCTTTAGCTTTAGTTTTAGGTTTTTTTTATAGAAAAATTTCATCAGCCGTCCTCTCGTTTTTCTTCAGAAAATCAACCGTCATTTGTTTTCTTTCCTGGAACACATTTTCCTTGGTTTTCCTTCTTCCTTAGTTTAGCAAAAACACACGAACGGGAAGAAAACAACAACAAAAATAGCGCCCGCCCTTCACATCCTTCTCAGCTTTTTTTTTTTCTTGTTTTTCTTTAGTTTGATTTAGCAATTTTAGCAGTTTGATTTCTTGTGATTTGTTATGAAACTTTTGGTTGTGTTTTATTTTCAATTACCAAATACTTTATAGTTTTTATGTTTATTGAATATTGTTTACTTTAATTTTAAAAATTTATTTTAATTTTAGTTATGTCTACTTTTACTCTTGTTGTTATTAAAAATTTTATTATGTTCTAATTCTCTTTTGTTAGAGCTTAGATGGATCTTACTCATGATTAATTTATTCTCAAAACTTGATCATGCATCCCATATTTCAATTATGAGTCGAATATCATGCTCTTAATGCTTTTAGGTGATTGGCCACCACTAATTAATTTTTTATGCTTGTTTGATACCGTGTGGAGATGTCATACATGTGCTCATGTGATATTAAACCGTGAATTCAATTTAGATGGTAATAATCTAGGTTGTTCATGTGGTTTCGGTAGTAGAACTAAGTTATGGCTACTTAGATTGAATTCGGGAATTTCCATAGTTCTTAATGCATTTAGAAATCTAAATTCACCTAGACCAAATGTGAGTTGATTTTAATCTAAATAGGGTTATTAGACCGATGTTGGTTATTAATTTACATTAGGAAAATTTCACCATCATAAATTGGAAATTAAATTACTTGCATGACAAGTCAGGAGAGTTAATTAGGATTAATTAAGTGAAATCAAAAGGCTCTAACATTTTAATTGATTTGGTAAATTTTGAGTATTTGTCGCTCTTGTCATTTGCTATAAATTTTTCCTTCTTTGTTAGTTTATTTAGATTACAATAAAGCGATTTGATTGGTTAGCTTTGTTTTTGAATTAATCACTGATGAAGCCGTAATCCGCTACTGTCAATGATCGGATCTTGCTGTCACGACCCGAAAGCTTCTAAGCAGGTAAGAATGGTGATTCCTACAAAACAAATCCTGGAGGAGTTCTCCGGGGAAGATTCTCTGATGCCAAAGTCAGAACTTCTGTCGGAGTGTAGTATTTTTCTTAGCCAGCTTTCACTTGTCCATACCTGGTAGTCTTCTCCAGTTTTTATCCCCTTCTTACCGTTAATCATGGGATTCTGTAACGGTTGCAGATTGCTGGATTGCAGATGTTTCTTCCCTTGGAGCGTCGTTGTTATCTTCCCGTAATTACAGGCTTTGATTACGTGTTTATTAATAAACACAACTCTGCTATTATCACGTGGTCTTTTAAGACCCATGAATTTACCTTAGTATGCCATAGGAATGGAACTCTGCAATCAGAATCATTCAATTATAAACAACGTAATGGTCTTGGCTTTTGGCTTACAGGTCTGTAACTGAGCGCGTCCTGAGGATCCGGGTTTGCAACTGTATAAGTCTTGATCTGCGTAAGACTTCATGGCTCCGGATCTATTCGGGGCTCACAAGTCCCGAACTGTGTAGAGCGCACAAGTCCAGACCTCACAGGTCCCGAACTGTGTAGAGCACACAAGTCCCGATCTGCATTGGACGCACAGATCGGGATCTGTTGGTCTGGCAAACCCATATACATCATAAGCCCCCCAGACCTTTGTCGGATACTGTCAGGCAAAGGTCTAATCAAAAGACATGAGAGAATATAGGAAACTGAAGCACGTCGTGTATAGAGAGGAGTTATGATCCCGCTTTTTAAGAGCACGTCGTGAGATCGTGGGGTCTAGAAAGATTGTGTGGGTTCACATGAAAACTAGAACGATTAAGGTATAAAAGCAACTCTTTCGGTTCTAGGGTATTCATCAGTCATTATTAGCAACTTGTATCTATTTTGGAGAAGCAGGAAAATACATTCAATCTACGCCGGCAAATAGCAATAGTTTCTCATCTCTAAAAAGTAAGTATGGTTTCCTCCACTTCAATGTCATCAGGTTCTTCCCACAGGGGAAAGGCAATGTCAGTGGCAGGAAGAGACAAGGACGTCTCTGAGTCATCTAGTCATGGATTAATAGGAGCTAGTAGACATAGGATGAGAGGGACGAGGACCGTAGTTGTGACTAGTTTAGAGGGAGAAGAGAATGTGTCAACGAATTAACGATACAGGTGGCCGGAGAAGTTCTTTATGTATGGCCAGGATTTCAGTGTGACTTTTGGTGAAGGATGCCAAGCTTTTTTCTTGAAGTCGAGGCTCTAGCCGTCCTTTGTTGTAGTTTAATTTGTCGAAGGCACTCTTCTGAGGGTTTTTCCCTTTGGCATCATCTTTCTTTTCATGCTTTTCATTCTCCCTCTTCATTCTGTTGGCTTCTTCTCCTTTGGTGTAACTTTCTACCATTTGCCAAAGGGTTTGGGTATCTCCTGGGGTGTCCCTAGCCAATTTTGTATAGAATGGACCTGGATTCAAGCCATTCATAAAGGTTGAGATTACCAGTTGATCCGTTCTGTCGGCCACTTGCAGGCTTTCATCATTGAATCTTTCCACATAGGATTTCAAAGATTCGTCTTTTGCTTGTTTGAGGTTCATCAAGTCTGCTGCGGACTTATGAAATTTCTTTCTCTGGAAAAAGCGGGTATGAAAGAGTTGGGCTAACCTCCTGGATGATGAAATGCTGTTACGGGGGAGACCATCAATCTATACACGCGCTTTTCCACTCAGACATATGGGAAAGGCATTGCACATCACTTCCATCGGGACGTTTTGAAATTCATCACGTATTTGAAGCGCGACAAGAAATCCAAGGGGTCCGTATCCCTCTCATAGGGTGGAATGCCATCCGACATCTTGAAACCTGTCGGAGTTGAATATTGCATGATGTGAGATGTAAACGGGGAAGGGACGTCTCATTCGTCGTCAGATCCCAGCAAGCCATATATATCATCAGCCACCCGATTGCTTATCGGAGGAAAGTCATCATGTTGTGGACGTTTAGGGTTAGGCCTGGTCCTAAGATGTCCATTATCATAATTATTGCCTGCATGAGAAATATTATCATCATTCCTTTCTTCTTCTCTTTTGCGACGGGCTTCCTCACGATTGTTTGGGTTGGATCTATTTTCCCATTGATATGAAGGATGTCTATTTCTGCAAAATTCTTCAAACTGAGCACGGTGCAATTCAACAAAAGCACGTTCATCTTCTGCCATCTGTTGATGTGCAAAAGACTTGTCTAGGTTTTGAGACTTTTGCTTGAATGTTCCATTTGTATGTTTGGAGTGATGTTCTGATCTTTCGGGGATGTCTTCCAAACGTAATGGGTCATCTGCCTTTGGCCCAAAGCGACTATAGAATGCTCCTCCTTGGCTAGTTCCCTCACCAGTTCTTCGTCTCCCTAATCGGGTTCCCACCATGTTGATGATAAAGAGCGGAAAGCAACAGAACGAATATGTCCTCTAAGAATAAAAGTGTCCCCACAGACGACGCCAATTGATGAAGCTGTAATCCACTACTGTCAATGATCCGATCCTGCTGTCGCGACCCGAAAGCTTTTAAGCGGGTAAGAATGGTGATTCCTGCAAAACAAATCCTAGAGGGGTTCTCCGGGGAAGATTCTCTGATGCCAAAGTCAGAACTTCTATCGGAGTGTAGTATTTTTCTTAGCCAGTTTTCACTTGTCTATACCTAGTAGTCTTCTCTGGTTTTTATCCCCTTCTTGCCGTTAATCATGGGATTCTGTAACGGTTGTAGATTGCTGGATCGCAGATGTTTCTCCCCTTGGAGCGTCGTTGTTATCTTCCCATAATTACAGGCTTTGATTACATGTTTATGAATAAACACAACTCTACTATTATCACGTGGTCTTTTAAGACCCATGAATTTACCTTAGTATGCCATAGGAATGGAACTCTGCAATCAGAATCATTCAATTATAAACAACGTAATGGTCTTGGCTTTTGGCTTACAGGTCTGTAACTGAGCGCGTCCTGAAGATCCGGGTTTGCAATTGTATAAGTCTTGATCTGCGTAAGACTTCATGGCTCCGGATCTATTCGGGGCTCACAAGTCCTGAACTGTGTAGAGCGCACAAGTCCCGATCTGCATTGGACGCACAGATCGGGATCTGTTGGTCTGGCGAACCTATATACATCAATCACGTTGGTAAGTAATTGGTTAGATTTAATTCAATTCTCGTGGAAACGATACTTTACTCACCTCTTTATTACTTGTTGATATTGTACACTTGCAATTCACTGAATACCAACCTATAAAGCCCCTCGCAAACCCCATCTTACTCATCACTTTGTCTAAAAATTGCCACTCAACTCTATCTTATGCTTTTGCCTTGTCAATTTTCATTGCCATGTAACCTTTCCTTCCTTTCCTCATTGAGTTGAAAGTGTGTATGCATTCATATGTTATGACCACATTATCAAGTATTTGTATCTCCGAAATAAAGGCTGATTGATGCGGGTTAATACTCTTATGAAGACAGATTTTGAGACATTCAGCCAATAATATATACCACATTACACAAACTAATTGGCCTATATTGAGAAATAGAATTGGGCATTTGGACCTTAGGTATCAATTTGATCAGTGTATGATTGATTTTTCTCAACATTTTACTATGAGTGAACAAATCATTGACTGCATTGCAAATATCAATTCTAACCACATTCCAATATTTTTTAAAGAAAATGAGAGTCATACCATCGGGTTCAAGTGCTTTGGTAGGGTGCATTTGAAAAGGGCTTTTTTGATTTCGGCTTCCTCCACTGGTCTCTTCAACCTTTTGTTCATGGCCTTGGTGATGGATCTTGGCATGCCTTCAAGAATGGACTGAAAAAGTGTTGGCTTGCTAGATGTGTACAACTTCTCATAATATTCCATTGTTTCCTTTTGCTCAAAAAGAGAAATCTTGTTTCAAGCCTAATACCACGATAGTTGTGGCAGCCAAGTAACAAAAGGGAGCTACTTGTTTTAGGAAAAAGGGTGAACAAGTCACACACCCTTCAAAAAGCCGACATATTACATGCTTCGTATGCCAAGGTAAGGGGCATATTACTACGGATCAATGTCATAATCAGAGAGTGATTGTCCATATTAGAGGACGGAGAAGATGTTGGTGCCATCGAGTCTGATAATGACTTTATGCTTTCCTTACTCAAGAGTGATTATGAGGAGATCTAGTTACTGGTGAGGCATTTGTCACTTTAAAATATTTTGGTGCTACATCTTTGGGATATGAGAGTAGTGATAGGGATAAGGCCTTGGTAACTATTTTGCATGTGTGCAAACTTTCTGATTAATAGTGTGAGAACATCTTTGACACTCAATGCTATGTCTAAAATAAGGCATGTTGCTTGACCATTGATGGAGACAGTTGCGCAAATGGCAAGCACTACCTTAGTGGAGAAGTTTTCTTTATTGACACTTATATATCCACTCCCTTACCAACTTTGATAGTTGAATGATAGTAATGAAATGAGGGTGACCAAGTAAGTGGTGGTGATCTTTTCAATTGGAGGATACCACAATGAACTATTGTGTGATATGGTATCGATAGAGGCTAGTCACATTCTTTTGGAATGCCCACGGTAATATGAAAGGAATACATGGCTTCATGGCACGACCAATAAATACTTTTTTATGATTCATATCACTTCAATGAGTTTATAAATCAACTTAGATTAAGAAAAGAGAGTGAAAATAAAAAAAAATGAAGAAGAAAAGAGAATTGAGGCCAAGAGAAAAGAAAAAGAAAAAGAGAGAAAAGCAAAGGTGAGCAAAATAAAGAAATAATAGTTATATCTCTAAAAGCGTGACTGAAAAGTCAACAACAAAAAAGATAGAAAAAGTCAATTTTTATGTTAGTGAGAGAGAGGTCAAGATCAAGTTTATTATTATACTTTTATGTAAGGAGGCTTATTTTTTCTACTAATGACCTTGATCTCTTTTTGTCTACTATTGTGTCTCTTTTGTAGGAATTTAGTGACGTCTTGTGAAGTACAAATGGATTATCACCTATTTATAGGATTGAACACTAAATTGACTTTGTTCATGGAGTTGTGATTCCTAATACCCAACTTTAGAGTGATTCTAAGCAGATAAAGGGGCTTCAATAACAAATGAAGAAATTGCTAGCTAAGGAGCACGTTCATGAGAATTTCAGTCCTTGAGTAGTCCTAGCTGTATTAGTACCTAAGAAGAATAGATTGTGATGTACATCCATTGATTTTCAAGATGTCAAGAAAATTATTATAAAATATCACCTTCCCATTCCTCACTTAGATTATATGTTAAGTGAGTTACATGGGGTTAAAAATTTCACTAAAATTGACTTAAAATCTAGCTATCATTAAATAAGAATATAAAAGAAGATAAATGGAAGATTGTACTAAAAACTCGATTTGGTTTATATGAGTGTTTGGTTATGTTTTTTGTGTTGACCAATGCTGCTAGTACTTTTATGCAATTTATGAATCATGTTTTGTGTGCAAATATGTTTTAGTCTATTTTGATGATATCCTTGTTTATAGTCAATCATGATAAGCATGTTATTTATTTGTGAAATGTTGTTATAGTTTTGTGTGCTGAGAAGTTACATATCTCCCCCTTGGCTGTTTGTAATCTTTCTATAGCATTCACCTTCCTCCTTTGTAATGTTGTTGCATGAATTTTTTTTGAATTTTTATCCCCTTCCTTCAGCCATTGATTCCTGAATTTTTGTTTCCAATATTCTTCTTCATCTTTATATGCCTACTGCCGTTGTTTCCGTAGCCCAAACCATCTCTTCCAATCTCTTGTTACTCCTCTTGACTCAATTCCTCCATTTGTTCTTTAATCCACTTGATCTGCTTAGCTGAATTGTTCCCGCTGTTATTACTCTATTGCTAAAACTCGACTTTACATTGGGAAATCTTGGAGTTCACTATATATTGCTTAGTTCTCCATTGTAGTTTATTCAATGCTGCACTCACTCTTTCCTACATCCCATCTTTCTTTATCCATCTTTTATCGAAAATAAACCGTCTCCTTCCTCTTTGTTGTTTGGGATCCGTATCCAACATAAGCAATTTGTGGTTCGAGGTTTGTTTTTCACAATGTAGAACTTTGGCCTGAGGAAATTGCATTCTCCATCAAGCTATATGAAAAATTTTGTCCAGTCTTTCCTCAACAAAATCTTCTCTTTCTCGGTTGTTAGTCCATGTAAATAGATTGCCTACATATCCTAAGTCAACCATTTCCATTCTCCTCATGAAATTCCTAAATGGTAAGCACCTAGTTTCAGATCTTGGCCTTCCCCCCTCTTTTCTCCTGCGGATATGCTATTTCATTAAAGTCCACTCCCATAATCCACCATTCACTCAATTTTTTCTTTCATTTTCCATATAATTTCATTCTTGCTCCTCACTCTATTATCTATGCTAGCAGAAACAAAATAATCCACCACATCAATGGATCTCCCTTTATTTGGCATTGTAGTTGCACACAAAAGTTATTACTCACTATACGGTTAACTGAGACAGTATCAGTCCAGCAAACTAGCATGCCACCTTTAGTACCTTCTGCTTCTACATGGCTCCATCTTTTGTCATATTGCATCCTCCGACATACCTTCTCCACAAAATCTGTTTGTTGCTTCGTTTCTAATAAACAAACTACTTCCGAGTGCTAGGAGTTTATGGTCTCCCTCAGTTGGGAAATTGTAGAGAATCCACCCAACCCTTTACAATTCCACACACACCCCTTCATGATGTTTCGTGGGACCATAGTGGGCTGGTCCTCTGTACCCCAGAAGTTTGGCCTATTTCTTGCCATTCGCCTATACTTTTCTTCCTTGTATTCTCTTGGTCCTCATTTGAACTGGATTCCTCATCTAGCAACCTCCAACTTCTTTTTTATCCAATTTGAACACACATTATTTTCAGCTGTTGCTCTCCTTCTTCAGACATTAGTCTCCTTCCTGATCTTCTCCATTTGCTGATCCTCCGTTTCGTATTTTCTTTCTTTCCTGTGATCATCATTGGTGGCTTCTTATTCCTGTCTGCTATGTGTTTCATTAGTGCACCCTCACGCCGAATAGAACATTCACCAATTCAATGTCCTTCTTATTTTGGCCTCTCCATTCCTCTTCGGTTTCAGCATCCTTTTCCCCTTTGTTCGTTTGACTTTCCCCTCTATAGTCCTTGACCTCCTGCCGCACCTCTTTGCCTTTCTCTGTTTAACTTGACTAATTTATGACTTTTGGACTGGTGTTTTGGTTATGGTGTGTTCGTTTCACCTCACCTTGCAATAAACATGTAACTAATGACATGTGGGTAGTTGGTTTGATCTCTACTATTGGTTTATTGGCCAATTTTGCTGTTCTTTTTCCATCTCCAAAATTTAGTTTTCTCTTATTCCTTTAGTGAGACAATATCTTTTTCTTTGAGTTTTATTTCACGTCAGCCTAATTTTTATCTTCCAATTTTTCAATAAGGCCTTGAAATGACAATTGGTTGTGAATATAAATAAAGTATTTTTCTTCATATCCTCATTTAATTTGTTTTCCATGGGTTAATTCTAATTTTTTGGCATTTTAAAAATCTCCCCTCTTTTGCCGTTACGTTATACATATTGGTGCAGGTCTAATTATTCCTAAAATTCAAAAAGATGGACAGGTATCTCGTGGTTTAGCAACTATTGCTTTACAGCTAGTCTTGATGCAAGGGTGTCCCTGTTTTTTCGCTTCATGCATCTAATATGTTTGCAAACAAAACTTGTGGTATCTTACTCTTTATAAATGTACAATTTCAGGTTACAATTAACATGGGTGAGCCAATTTTGAAGGCATCAGATGTTCTGACAAAGTTGCAACTAAACAAAGATCAATAAGTTGTGAAATCTAAGTTGCATGTAGATGGAATTTACTGGTTAGCATGGGAAATCCTCACTGTGTCATTTTGGTTCGGATTTGAGTTAGGTATTGTCTCTATATTTAGACTTAAAACTAGTAAAATGTTGTGCTTTCACAAATTGTTTTATCTGGAATTGGATTGGTTTTCATAGCATCTTTTGATATCTAAGAGAATGGGAGAAAGGGCAAGATTTTAGTTAACTTAAACTGTCATTAAGTCAAAGGATAGTTTCTCTAAATTTTGAGATTTATTTGATAATTTTACCAAACTTCAAGAATAGTCGATGTGATTTATCCAAAGGTTATTTTGTATCAACAAAATTATCCCTTAACCATGTTTATCAGTTATTTTTCATAAAGCTATACTTGTAATTTTTTATTAAAAAAATCTAAAATATTCCTTGTATATAATTAAGTCAATAGGTTTTTATGGTATATTTGAATTTGAGTTTGAATGTTGAAAATTAAAAACAAAAAAATAACAGTAAAAGACTAAATTTAAGAAAAATTTTAAATTTCAAATTAAATTTCAAAACCACAATATTATATTATATTTATTATCGAATTCGAATGTCATACATTATTTCCTCTTTTATTGTTATTCTCTTTTTTGTTTGCATTTTTAATTTAGTAAATTGAATGATATTTCAGTCTTTCCATGCTTTCTAATAGTTAATTTTGATCTAAGTGGAGTCTTGTTAATTTTTCCAGACCACATAATTCGTTTGAGAGTTTCATCAAATCCCAAAATAAGGTGGAAGTAATTGACCACATTTTCTTTGGTAATCGTAAATGTTAATGTTTTTTATATTTAAAAGGTTAAGTTTTTTCATATTGGTTATTTGTAATTTTATTATAATCTTAATAAGATATATCTACCTTCTTCAAAGTTTGGTTTTACTACAAATCAAACCCCCTAAATTTTAGGAAACGATCAATATTTCTCTAAATTTGATATATTTCTTTAAATTTGATAAATTTATAATGTTTAGCTACTTACATTTAGTCAACTAATGTTGACTACTAACTTTTTTATTCTTTTTTTGATAAAAGTAAGTATTATATTAATTTTGTACCATGGCCCAATTTTTACATCAACAAAAGGACCAGACACTACAAAAACTCCCACTTGCGATGACACATATAATGTCACAACAAGTGCAAGAGTATCACCAAATCAAAATAGGAGCAGAAGCTCCCAAGAGAATGCAAGCAAAGGTTTGCCAGAACAAATCGGCTAAAGCCAAGGAAACAAGCTAATAGTACAACCCTCAGGCTAAGAAAATAAACGGGTCGATTTCTCAACAAGTTTGCATCCTCTTATTCTAGGGGTATCTTGAACATGCTTAAAAGTAAGCATCTTATCTTTGACTACCTTCTAATGATGCATCTCAATAGCCGGCAAGTACAGGGTCTTGTTACGAAATAGAATGTGGCTCCTTTCTCTCCAAATAATGTAGTTAAGAGCCCCAAAGGAAAAACGGGCCATCTGATGATAGAAACTATGACCACTGGTGTGTTGAATGGCCCAGTGAAGATTGTTTTCCCAGTATCGATTAAACCATGCAAGATCACATTTTGTAACCCAAAGGGAAGCCAAAGAATCGGTATGATGGCATTCAAAATATAGGTAATCGACATTATCCGGTTAGAACAACAAAAAGCACAAGTCACTTCCGAGATTCGGAGGAAAACCTGTGTTGGTATTCGTTTCAATGTGATAAGCCAAAGGTGGAATGAGTGTCTTGAGGTCATATCATGGCTCCAGATGGACGCATGCCAAGGCATCTCTTCTCTTCATGGATGGATGGAGTTCCAAGCTAAAGCTATAGAGAAATTACCCGAGGAGTAGCCAAGCCATTGCAACCACTCAGAGTGTCTGTTGTAAAGGGTTGGGATCTGTTCATGTCAAGATTCAATGGTGTGAAAGACCAAGGAGTGAGGTCCCGAGATCGAGAAAAAATCAACCATCGTGGCTTTACGGGATATATCCGATCTATAGATCTATGTATTCATGAAGAATTTGTTCAGAGGTCCCTGTTGGTGCCAGGTATCAAACCAAAATGAAATCATATTACCACTCCCCACCTGGTATTTAAAAAGATGTAGAAATTTTGATCGAAAGTCAAAAATTTTCTTCCAAACCCATCAGCAAATAGTTAGCCTTTTAGTAATCCAGAAGTTCGTGTTCTTCAGAAAGATGGAGTGGATCCATTTACACCAAAGAGACTCTTGATCGGTGAAGAGGATCCATATGTGTTTAGCCATGGCCGCTCTATTACAATCACTAAGTCTCTGTAAACCAAGACCACCTTCCTTCTTCGGAAGACATAAATGATCCCACGACACCTTGGCACCTCCAACACCAAGTCTCAGCCCTTTCCAGAAGAATTGCCTAAGAATTTACTCAATACGTGCAAGTATTGACTTTGGCAATATAAAGACACTAGCCAAATTAACATGAATGGCATGAAACACTAACCTTGTTAGTTGAAGAACACTAGCAAAATATAGGAATCGATAGGTCCAAGACTGAACTCTAGCTGTTATGGCATTCACTAGTGTAATACAATGCTCATTTCCCAGTCTTGAAGCAATAACCGGGACTCCCAAGTAGCGAAAAGGGAGGCATCTTTCTAGAAAACCAAGCATGTCCCGAATAAGCGCCTAATTCACCTTAGAACCACCAGAGAAGTAAATTTCCCTTTTGTTAGAATTTGGTGTTGATCCTGATCACCCCGAGAATCTGTCAAGTCTATCTTTCAGAAGGTGAATGGATGTGGTATGTGCTTTAGCAAAAAGGAGTACATCATCAGCAAAAACAGACGAAAGAGTTGTGATGGTTTACATCTCCAAAAGTATTTGAATCCCGACTGGCTTGTCTGCCTATTTAGAATACCAGTGAATATTTCCATAATAAGGGTGAATAGGTAAGGCGAGATCGGGTCTCCTTATCTTATGCCCCTGCCACTCGAAAAGAAGCCGTGGAGACCACCATTAATAGAGATTGAGAATTTGGGGGTCCTAACACAAGTCATAATCAACTTTGAGAATATAATAGGAAATTAGCTTTGATCATTTATTTTTTATTTTTTAAAGGAGGGTGGGGTGGGGGAACCCCAAATTACATTCTAAACTCTATTCTTTATATTTCAATTATCCTTTTAAGTTTTTTTTAATTACAAAATTGAATATTGAGGTTTTAAAATTTTATTCATGACTAATAATTTTTTTTATGTAACACTATCTAGTTAAAATTATCTTGACTTATATTTAATCAAATAGTAAAGTGGACAAAAGGACCCATTAAATTAATGATTATGTTGTAGGTAAATGAAATAGAAAAATTGAATGAGTGTTTTGAATATTAATTTTTTTTCTCACTAAATTTTCCATAACTATATATATAATTTCTAACTCATTGTAGTCTAACATCGACTAATAGTTAAAAAATCTATAAATATTTGTAACTTATATAATATTGAAGAAATATAACTCATGCATTAAAAAAATCAAAACTTGAAATTTTCTTCCTTTTTCATTATTTGTAACTCATATAATAATGAAGAAAATGTAACTCATACATTTATAAAAATTTTAAAAATTGTAAAATTTGTAACTCATGCCATTTTGACATCGTAGTAATCAAGATGTAACCTTCAAATTTGTAATATAGTCAATATGTAACACCAAAATACTTAATATAGTAAAATCAATATGTAAATTAATGTAGTAAAGTCAATATGTAGCCTCCAAAATAATTAACGTATTGATTACTTTTATGAAAACGTACCAACATTATAGATGAAGTGATAAAAGGTCCTTTCCCCCCTTTTCTCTCACTATGTGTGAGTTTTTTTTTTAAAGTTATGTTATGATATATTTTGTTCATGACAAAATTTTGAGATTCGGAGTGGAGTTGAGATAAGTTGGAAGGAGGCAGCGGTGTCGGAAGCGCTACAACTGACCACCGCGAGCTCTTTTCTACTTCCTTTAATTCTAGCACATTGTGCTGGTTTTTTTTCATCGTTATCCTCCTCATTTTTGTCTTCTCTTCACCCAATCGGTATCTACTTGTTTCTAATGGAAATAATTTTTGAAATCTTAGTTCTCTTCGACTTTGCTCTGCTACTATGTCTTCTTCCTCAATAAGCGAGGTTCCTACGAAAAGGACTTCCTCCATTTCTTTTCTTCACAGGAAGGAGACTGGGCTTCTTCGTTTCGTCAAGTACCACGATCTGGAAAATGATTTTATACTGGTAACAATTCAATTTGCAATGATCATGCCTTTATCTTTCCTTTTTCTCATTTGAATTCAAGATGATTTTGTTTGTGATTTGGTTTGACTAGGTTGATAATCAAGATTCTGTGGTGCTCAAAATTACTTCAGAGCAAGCAGTTAAATTGTGTGACCATAACTTTGGGATTGGTGTTGATGAAGTCATATTTGCCTCGTCAGGAATCAATGGGACTGACTATACTATGAGGATTTACAATTTAGATGGTAGTGAGTCAGAGGTAATTTTGAGTCTTAGGAAGCTTATATTTTCCTTTTAAAATTTGTTTAGAAAATTTCTCCAAGACATATAAATTCAGATTTTAAGCTAATTATGGACTACAGAAAGATAGTTTGGGACTGTGTTCTAAATGGAAAAGTAACATGTTACTCTTTCAATTTTTTAATTAGTTACAAGTTGCATATTCGGTTGAGTATAGAATAGTTCTCATTCTCAACATTGCTTCGCATTTTTTATATTGTGGATCCAACACTTTTTGGCCTTTTTTTTATTATTATTATTTGGTTACATACCCTTCTATTATGGTGCATTTACATGTAGTTGATTCTTTCTCATCGGATTCTTTACTGTCTCAAAATGTGTGGCAATGACATCAGATGGTTGGCCAAATTTATTTATGAATTTGAAAATTTGCAAGGGAAGCAAAGTATAGTACCTGTTGTTTTGTACTTGTGAAATACAATAGTAATCACAACTCTGATTTTTTTTGCACATAATCATGACTCTGGTTCAGTTTTGTAAATAATCTTTATTGTGTTGTTTTTTGCAGCTTAACATGACGTATCTACTTTTTCCATTTTCTTTGTTACTATCTATGTGATTAAAATAATTACTTAATTGATTATAGAAAATACATCAAAATTAGAAACGAATGCTATACTCTATAAAATCTAGACGAATAATTTTTTAAGAACATCTTTTTTTCAACTATTAGAATTTGAAAGAAATATATAAAAATTATTGGTCAAACTTTACATCTTTTAATTTTTTAAATTCTCACTTAATTATAAGTTTAATATCTTATAAATTCTATATTCATTAGCATGTATCACGCAGAAAAAGTATGAATTTGATTAATTGGTATCTACGTATGAGTTAAATGAGACTAGAATTATTAGTTATGCCCAATTTACAATTATCAAAATTGCTATTAGAGAATAGTTAGAATTAATGTGTTCATTGTCATCTATAATTTCATTCTTTTTTTTATCCATATATTATGATGCTTATGTACTCACAAACTAGCTTATTATTATTCTTTTTTTTTTGTCAGAATTGCAAATTACCACATTTTGAATTGTTAAAAAAACAACAAATTATAGAAATATTATGCTGGACATCTTTTCCAAAAATCTACTGTCTTTGTCCCAAAGCCTCAATTTGACTAAGTATGGGGGAAAACCACTATCTTTTGCAAAAGACAGCGACTTTTGTCCCAAAACCTCAATTTTGACTAAGTATAGGGGAAAATTGCAATCTTTTGGCAAAAAAAAAAAAACGCGGTTCTTGCTCAAAAGTTTCAATTTCACTAAGTATGGGAAAAAACTACGCTCTTTTTCAAAAAACCATTGTTTTTGCCCTGAAATCTCAAAATTTTCTCTAATTATGGAGAAAGACAATGGTCTTTTGTAAAAGATTGTGAATTTTGTCTGAAGCCTCAAATTTTTAGTAAATATGAAAAAAAAAAAAAACCGTTGTCTTTTCCAAAAAAATGGCAATCTTCATCCCAAACCTCAAATTTTCACTAGGTATGGAGAAAATTTGTAGTCTTTGTTAGATAACCATAGTCTTTCCCTCCATACTTTAACTTACTATGAGGACGTCTTGTGAGTAAAAACCTCGAATTGCAATAGACCAAAAAAAGATATTGGGATATGAAGGAGGAATGAATCTAAACTACAAAGAGCTGAATCTCAAAAGATTGTGACAGCAAGGCCACTTTACCCCTTATAATACCCTGTCTTATATTTTAGTAATCTGCAAAGGATTCTACTCATTGCTTGATGGGAATTGAACTTCAAAGCGGCCAATACGGCTCTTCTACCGCGCTGGCTACTTATATTAGTTGCTAATAATTTTTTTGCTGTAATCTTATTATTATTTTTTTAAAAAAGTATAAAATGTAACCCCAAAAAAGTTGAGAAATACTGTTTGTACACGAATTTATTTAATCTTGATTGTTCTACTTACTCATATTATTGTTTTTTTTTAATTTCTAGTTTAATAATCAAAGGAGTTAAATATTTCTATCTCACATTAATAAATTAACTAACTTAACTTAGATTAGATGGTTGACAATATCAAATTAAGTTACTTAACTCCGAGAGATATTAAATTGGATACAAATGAATAATCTAATATTACCTAAGTTTTATTTATAGTTTTCATTAATGGCTATTTTTTAAGGAAATCAAAGTTGGAAGTATTTTAAAGGGATATACATTAAACTGATTTATCTATATGGCGACTTCGTTTATGTGTGTGTGTGTGTGTGTTTTTTTTTTTTTTTGCCTTTTGGCTTAAAAATGTTGTAAACTTTTTTTTTCCTTGGTCTTTTGTCTTAATTTTCTTTGATAATGTTTGTTTTTAGTTGGTGTACCGGTTATAGCTTTCAATGTGCAAGCTTTATATCACTAAATTTTCTCGGCCTTGACTATACAAATTTCCCTCTTTTGTTCATTTGATCAAAGTCAACAGTTGGTTGGAAGTTAGTATTGGCTTACAAAGGTCTAATACAAGAAAGATGATTTGAAAATTTTGTTCATTAACTTGTGAAATATAGAAATACCTAGAGGGAACCATAGTTCTGGTTTGAATTGGAATTAAATCGGCATTTTCGATTCATGAACCGAAACCATCAATAACAGTTTCAAAAATTGTAACCAGAATTGAATTTGGTGGTTGGATTTCGGTTCCTCAAAATATGGAATTGGAACCGGAATTAGCAGTTCTGTTCAGTGCAGAACGGTATAATTTTTTTAAAAAACTAAATATATATATGTGTGTTTGTGAATCAAATATAAATATAAATAAAATATATTTTTTTCACTTTCACTTTTAATTCTAAATACAATTTTATTTTTTCCTAAATATAAATTATATTTCTTTTACGACTTTTAATTTAAGTTATATTTTTTATGAAACAAATTACAATCGTCAAAATATAAGTAAAATATACTCTTTTTTCACTTTAATTGTTAATTGCAAGTGTAGGTTATATTTTTTTCTAGGTCCAAGTTATATTTTATTTATATCTTTTAAGTCTAATTTATATTCTTTTTAGAACAAAATTTACAACGTTCAGAAATAAATAAATATACTCTTTTCTCACTTTATTTTTAATTATAAGTATAAGTTATATATATATTTAAGTCTAAGTTATATATTTTTTTTATAATTTTTAAATTTAAATTATTTTCTTCCATAACTAGAAGTTGAACCAGAACCAAATCGAAATTGAACCATGAACCGATAGTTTTATAACCGGATCAAAACCAGCTCTGTAAGGTTCAATTTCAGTTCCAACTTTAAAGGAATTGAAAATCAGCAATTTCAAAACTGTAACAGGTAATTTTGGAACCATGGTCAAGTCTAGAAACACCTACATATGACAGGGTCAAAATTATAAACTAATTCATGGCTGTGTTTGGTTTGTGTTTTTATTTGTAAAAGTTAACTTTTTTAAACCACAAAAATAAAACATCCAAATAAATTTTTATTTCAAAATTTAAAATTTAAATTTCCGTCAAAGTTCTCTTCGCATTATTTTAAAAAAAGATTTCCCTCCAATCTACCTTTTCATATCACATTTTCCTACAAGAAAATTCCCTTCCAAATTTTTACACATTCCAATACAAAATTCTCAAAAACAACAATATCCAAACATAGCCAATGTGAATATACATAATAAATTATTTCTATATACATATATATATATTTAATTCTTATATAAGATCATTAAATGTAAATATATCTTTACAATGTTGCAAACAACTTTAAGATATTATGACTATCTTTAAGTTAGAAGAATTATTTGAAAAGGATCATTTAATTAAGCATGGGTGGGAAAAATTATTCAGTTATTATCACAATTAATGGTAGCATGGGTGGGAAAAATTAAGCATTTATGATCACAAATTTTTTTCGTAGTAAAAATATTTACAAGCTCTTCAAATAAATATGCTGTTTTGGCAAAAACAGTTAGAGAATTTCAATTAATTCTTTCCAAAAAGTTAGATGGTCTTCTCCAATAAGATTTTTATTTAGTAGTATGAATGCCACAAGGTTATGAACGTAGAAATAGAGAACAATTTAAACAAATAACCTTTCAATCTTTTGTGTATTGACCCAAAATTAGATTTTATTTTCTTTCATTTTTTAATAAAAAATGGGTTTTAAATATTTAATTTAAAAATCTTATAGATATATATATATATTTTGTCGGGAAGTTTTAAAACCCATTTTAAAATTAAGGGGTCCCATCAATATACCATTCATAAATACCATCTCTCACCCAAACATAACCTTAGTTACCAAGGTATAAACTTTTGTACTTTTAGAATTTTAATAAACTACAAGTTTCATCCAACCAAGAGCTTGTCCAAATGTTTGGCTAGTTCTTTTATTGTTTATTTAAAGTTTATTATTGCTTCTATTTAGTTCTTATTGATGGTCTTCTCCAATAAGATTTTTATTTAGTAGGTATATGAATGCCACAAGGTTATGAACGTAGAAATAGAGAACAATTTAAACAAATAACCTTTAAATCTTTTGTGTATTGACCCAAAATTAGATTTGATTTTCTTTCATTTTTTAATAAAAAAATGGGTTTTAAATATTTAATTTAAAAATCTTATAGATATATATATATATATATATATTTTGTCAGGAAGTGTTAAAACCCATTTTAAAATTAAGGGGTCCCATCAATATACCATTCATAAATACCATCTCTAACCCAAACATAACTTTGGTTACCAAGGTATAAACTTTTGTACTTTTAGAGTTTTAATAAATTACAAGTTTCATCCAACCAAGAGCTTGTCCAAATGTTTGGCTAGTTCTTTTATTGTTTATTTAAAGTTTATTATTGCTTATATTTAGAGCATGTTTGGTTCAAGGGAATTGACAATTACTTACAGCCTTATTCCTTAGTCAATTTAATCAACCAAAATTCCTTTAGTTCAAAGGAATTCACTCCAGCCATGAATTCCAATTCCTTTAGAAGGCTGAATTGCAATTCAGCTAATTTAGTGCTGAATTGCAATTCCTTGCACCAAGAAATTGGCCAAAATTTTTTTTCCCAATTTTGCCCTTCTAATTTTATTTAAAAATTACAATTCTCACTTTACTTTCTCTCTCATCATTTTTCTCACTCTATTTTTTCTCTCATCATTTTTTTCACTCTACTCTCTCTCATCATTTTTCTCTCTCATCATTTCTTACTCTACTTTCTCTCTCTCATCATTTTTCTCACTCTACTTTCTCTCTCTTACCATTTCCTCACTCTACTTTCTCTCTCATCATTTTTCTTACTCTACTTGCTCTCTCATCATTTTTCTCACTCTATTTTCTCTCTCATCATTTTTCTTTCTCCACTTTCTCTCTCTCACCATTTTCTCACTCTACTTTCTCTTTCATCATTTTTCTCACTCTACTTTCTCTCTCTCATCATTTTCTCACTCTACTTTCTCTCGCATCTTTTTCTCACTCTACTTTCTCTCTCATCATTTTTCTCATTCTACTCTCTCTCTCATCATTTTTCTTACTCTACTTTCTCTCTCTCATCATTTTCTCACTCTACTTTCTCTCTCATCATTTTTCTCACTCTATTCTGTCTCGCATCATTTGCCCACTGTACTTTCTCTGGTATCATTTTCTCCCTCTACTTTCTCTCTCATCATTTTTCTCACTCTACTTTCTCTCTTTCATCATTATCTCACTCTATTCTCTCTCTCATCATTTTCTCATTCTACTTTCTCTCTCATCAATTTTCTCACTCTACCTTCTCTCTCTCATCATTTTTTTCACTCTACTTTCTCTCTTATCATTTTCTCACTCTACTTTCTCTCTCTCATCATTTTCTCACTCTTCTTTCTCTCTCATCATTTTTCTCACTCTACTTTCTCTCTCTCATCATTTTCTCACTCTTCTTTCTCTCTCATCATTTTCTCACTCTACTATTTCTCTCTCATCATTTTCTCATTCTTCTTTCTCTCTCATCAGTTTCTCACTCTACTTTTTCTCTCTCATCATTTTCTCACTCTACTTTTTCTCTCTCATCATTTTTCTCACTCTACTTTCTCTCTTATCATTTTTTTCACTCTACTTTTTCTCTCTCATTATTTTTCTCATTCTACTTTCTCTCTCATCATTTTTGCTCAGTCTATTTTCTCTCTCTCATCATTTTCTCACTCTTCTTTCTCTCTCGTCATTTTTTCACTCAGTAATAAAATGCTTAATATAAAGGTATTTTAGTCATTTAACACAATTCATTAGTTCTATTCACCCCAACCAAACACAAGAATAATGATTCCAACCTTATTCAATTCCTTTGAACCAAACTCATTCAATTCATTTCCAGCCTAATTCATTACAGCCTAATTCCCACTAAATTGAAATTCAATTACAGCCTTATTCATTATAGTGAACCAAACATGCTGTTAGTTCTTATTAATGCTTGGCCGGTTCAACTGCCTAACTTAATTTCTGTCAATTTATAATTTGTCATTTAAATTTTTGTTTATTTAATTTTATTGTCTATATCTTATTTATGGTTGGCTAAGCCACCTATCCCTTTCCTCTAGTAGTAGTTCATTTGCGACCCACTTCTCTTTTTTATTTTCTATTTCTTTAAGAGGTCCCTCTTCTCACTGGTATCAGAGCCAGAGAGGGAAGTGGGATTGTAATTATGAATTTTAATACTTTATGATATTGTTATTATGCATCTAACCTTTATAATTATTTATTTTAATATTTTATGATATTGTTTTGGTAGATCTCACTTTTTTTATGCAGATCTGTTTATGTTTGCCTGATTTTACCAACAATGTTATGGTAGTAAGACTCGGGGTTGGGCAGTAAACCCAGTTGTGCTGTTGAGGGTTTTAGAGTCCAAAAACCTTTAGGATTGGTAAAATAATGGGTAGATCTGAGTAGAATTAGTAGATCTATAACAACTTTAACATAGATTGTTAAAATTTATAATTGTTGGGTAGATTTATAATAATTTTAACATAAACTGTAAATTCATAATTATTTTCCCATAGAACTCAAAAGCTTTTGATACTAAATGAAAGGGTTATAAGTTTCATAAGTTTTATTACATCTTTTGCTTGCTTGTTTTCTTATTTATTCGCATCTTTATTTGCAACATGTCTTCTCTTTTTAGATCTTTTTCAAAAGCCTCTTCTTTTTCTTCAAACTCTTCTTCAAACACTCTTCTTAAAGAAGAAATTAATTTAGAAAACATTAGTCAAACTATAGATAACTGGAAAATTCCCAAACATCCAACTAATCATGTTTATCATGATTCAAAATGGTCTTTAACTTCAGATTATATGATTAAAACGGTGGAACAAACTATAGCTCTTCATTCTGATTATGAAGAAATAAAACTTTTGTCAAGAAAAACTATAGAAAAACATTTAAGAAAATATAACTATCTTCATTTTTGTCTGGTACAAGTGGCTGTAAAACCACTCACTAGAGAAGGTCTTGATACATCTCTTTTATTTGTTTTAAGAGATTGTCGATTTTTAAACTTTGATGATTCATTGCTTGGAATGGTTGAAACCAGTCTATGTGATGGACCAGTTTATTTTGATTGTTTTCCAAACTTCACTGTTTCTTTATATGATAGAAACATTTTAGACACTCTTACTTTAAATATTAAAATTGAAAATTATAAAACTAAAGCAGGTACACTTCCAGTTGTTATTTTGTTTAGGATCCAGTACAAAGTCATGTGTTCAGCCTTTAGTACAGGAGCCTTAAAAACCCATAAAAAAGAAGAAACTTTCCTCTTCCAGACAGATCTAGCAAGATCCCAAATAATTGTACCCAAGTCTATCATTTGGAATCAAGTCACACTTCCAGAACAATGGTTGCTACCGGATGTGGCACCCACTGTTCCAGTAAAAAAAACTACTATGTCTAGTATCCAACAATTTCTAACGAGAGCAGTTCAGATCAGGTTTGAAAGGTCTCCTAGCCATAGAATCTCTACTTCTACTCCTTCTTATTCCCAACCTAGACATTCTATGTTTGACTTTAGACCAATGTCTTCATCCTCAACTAGGTTTCAACACCTTGACAGTTCATCAAGTATACCTTAGGCAAGGTATACAGTTCAAACTAAGGAATCCTCTTCAGAGCATGGGAATTTACCAAAATCTCCAATGTACTCCACTATCATTAATAATACTCCAATGAGTGAATTAAGAACTCTGACTTTAGAAACTCAAATTGATTTCCAAATTGACAAAGAATATCTTAAAAAGGAATTTTACTCTCAAGAAAATCTTTCCAAAAGAACATGGTTTTTCACTAAATTCCAAGGCCATTTTTGAAAACAAGTCCAAGAAAATTAAAGAACATATTTTCTTCTTTGAATGGTTTATTATTTAAGCAGAAGAAAATTCAATTGATTTTCCTTTTGATATGACTATTTCTGTTTTGAAAAAATAGAAAACTTCTGATGGTGAAGTTTCATTCGAGTTTCCTCCAAATAAACCAGTAACAATTTCTTACAAATCTATTGATTTAAAAGCTATTCCTTTTAAACAAAAGATTGAAACAGAACCATTAACTGAGAAAGATATACAAAGTGTTTTTGAACAAAATAATTATACCAATAAGTATTTACAAACTATTGGAGAATATTTAATTACAAACAAAAAAACTACTCCTCAATCTTTTTATGTTCCTCCTCATTCCAATTTACAGATTTCTATTGTTCCTTTAGCTACTTCTTTTCCAAATATTCCTTTATTTAAGCCATATGAAATCCCTACTCAATTGACCAAACCTATTTAGGAAAAACCTTTGTCCAAATTTGAAAAAAGATTAGCCAAAATAGAAGAGTCATTTCAGACTCCTAAGCCCAAGCAGAAAATGGAAATGGGGTCATCTTCAGTTTCTGCTCATCAATCCAAATCAAATGACCCAAATTTCACCTCCATCAACTAGCCAGTCTGTGTCTTAAATAAAGATACTGATAAAGATGAGTCCTCAGACCCTAAAGTTGCCAAACTCAGGAGTTTTAGACCCAATAGCTATAGTCAAGACAAGTCTTTTTCCACCCAAAGAAAATTCACAAAAACTTTACTACCCTCGGGCTACTTATCCCGACTTAGCTCTAGGAGAAAGACCAAATGTTTTTCAAAATAATTATACTACAAATCGTATTTATGAATGGTGTATTGATGGTCAATCTGAATACAACATTTTAACAATACTACAACAAATGACTGTGGTTGCTACCTCTTACCGAACAACTCATAATTGTCCTGACCAACTAGCAACTTATGTTTTAATTACTGGTTTTACAAGTCAGTTAAAGGGATGGTGGGATGAACACCTATCAGCCAAAGATAAAGAAAAAAATTTTAAATTCTGTTAAATTAGATGAAGATGGTGAACCCATTTTAGTTAATGGTCAAACTATTTCTGATGCTGTTTTTACTCTTCTTTTTACAATTGCAAAAACTTTTGTAGGAGACCTAGGGATCTTTAAAGATAGATCATCTAAGCTCCTTAATAATTTGAAATGTAAAAAATTATCTGATTTTTTATCGTACAAAGATACCTTTTTTACTAAAATTTATTCTCGGCCTGATGGTAATCAAGCCTATTGGAAAGAAAAGTTTAGATGGTCTTCCAAAATCTTTCTGTGACATGGTTCGTGATGAACTACGAATCCAATACAATGGTGTAGTTCCTTATGAAAAAATTACTTATGGTCAATTAACAAGTCAAATACAAGAAGTTGCTCTAAAAATTTGTAGACAAGATAAAATCCTTAGGCAATTAGCTAAGGATAGGGCCCAACAACAAAAAGACTTAGGATCTTTTTGTGAACAATTTGGTCTTCCTAGTTGTCATCCAACCCATAGGAAGAGGTCATCCAAAACTAAGTTTAGGAAGTATCGGCCTAGTCTTCCTTACAAACCCAACAAGCATTTTTCTAAAAGACAGAATATATAGCTTGGTATTGTAGACTTAAAAATTAAATTTAGGAATTAAATTTAGAAGAAACAGTGTTATATCAAATAGCTAAACTACTTGTTGATTCTGATAGTTCTGATCACTCAGAACATGAATCAAATGATCTTCTAAATCAATTAGAAGATCAAGATGATTATTACAGTTCTGGTTCAGAAAATTCTGGACAAGAACATTCAATCAATGTTCTTACCAAAGAACAAGATTTTTTTGTTGATCTTCTTGAAGAAATTTCAGATTCTAAAAAGAAGAAAAAATATTTTGAAAAATTGAAACAAGTTTTTATAAACAAAGAGCCTGAAAATGATCACTATTTTTCAAAAGATCCCAGATTTTCAAATATTTATAATTTCAATGATATTTTAAATTGTTTTCCAAAAATCCTAAACCAGTTTTTTAACAAGATCTTTAATCAGAAGTCTCATTCTTGAAGGAGAAAATTAAGAAAATCAAAGCATAGCAAGAATTAGATCGTCTTGTTATTGACTCATTAATTTCTGAAAAAGGGAAGCTCTCAGAAACTTCCACTCTTTCTAAACCTTCTTCTTCAAATCCTTCTACTTCCAAAAAATTTGAAGAAACAGAACAATTTCTTAATCATATTTATTTGGTTCAACAAAAGTATGACATTTTAATTACTTTAGTTATAAAAGATAATTTCAAACTTGAAATTTCTGCTTTATGGGATACAGGTGCGGATATGTGTTGTATTCAGGAAGGACTTATCCCTTCAATTTATTTTGAAAAAACCAAAGAACGAATTCGTTCTACAAATGGTTCTAAACTACAAATAAATTATAAACTTCCTGAAGTTGAAGTTCATTTTCAAAATCGTTTTGTAAAAACATCTTTTCTTTTAGCAAAAGATTTAAATGGACTAGCCTATTTAGGTACTCCATTTATTTATCAAGTAACTCCATATCTGACTAATTTCAAAGGGATTTACCCTCAAAATATTCCAAATTCTTGTATTCCTTTTGTTAAACCACCATTGGAAAGAAAATTAAATACTTTATTTTCTAATGATTCTCAAATAAATGTTTTAACTCTAAAACAAAATCAAATTAATTTTCTTATTCAAGAAATATCTTTCAAAAGAATTGAAGAACAACTTCAACAACCTTTGATTCAAAATAGGAATAAAGATCTTGAGTCTAAACTCCAAAGGGAAGTTTGTGCTGAAATTCCAACAGCATTTTGGAATAGAAAACAACATGTTGTTTACCTCCCTTATGAAAAGGATTTTGATGAATGTCAAATTCCTACTAAAGTTAGGGCAATCCAAATGAATCAAGAACTTCTTCAGTATTGTGAAGAAGAAATAAACGATCTTCTGAAAAAGAAGATTATACAAAAAAGTTAGTCTCGTTGGGGCTGTCATGCTTTTTATGTTAATAAAAATTCTGAAATAGAAAGAGGTGTTCCAAGACTTGTAATTAATTACAAGGCTATGAACAAAGCCCTTCAGTGGATTCGATATCCAATTCCCAATAAAATAAGATCTTCTTAAGAAGTTATATGCTACAAAAATATTTTCAAAATTTGATATGAAATCTAGGTTTTGGCAGATTCAAATCCATCATTCTGATAGGTATAAAACTGCATTTAAAAAAGAAATTCTTGCAATTGTTTTATGTGTTTCAAAATTTCAATCTGATTTACTAAATAAAATTTTTTTATTGCGTGTTAATTGCAAATATGCAAAAGAAGTTTTGCAAAAAGATTCTATCATTTAGTTAGGCCCATCCACTTCAAACACTAGAAAGTCTTCAAGTTGAGATTCTAATCTACTGGCGTGCCCACATGTGCTAGAATGAAGTCTTCTGTTCACAATCCTCATAAAGCATTGCTTTTTATCTTTTTTTCTCCAAATCTCCACTTTCAACATTTAAAACAAAAATATAAGCAAATCAATTAATTTTTCCACATAATCAACATAAAATTGGGGGAAATATGAACAATAAATATATATAATTTGAGTTCTATCAAACCCCACAAATTTGAAGAAGGTAACCAATTTTGTCTCCAACTTCATAAGGTGTCTATCAATCTACAATTAATGATCATTATCATTGTGAGGAGGTGGAGAAAGACAAAGAGAATGGACAAACATCATCATCAACCAGAGGAGCCTCTTCATCAACTAGGCAAGATTTCAAACTACGATCCTAAGAAAAAAAGGGAGGGCTAGGGCTAATTACACAATAAACGCCATCATATAACTCATCAAGATCCATTTGAAGCAAGCAATTTAGATCTAAAGGTTTCATCTCACAAGATAATAGTCAAGTGAATGATATAAGAACCTAAAATTAAACTTTGTTTTTCAAAGAATTGCATGGAATTGAGTCACAAGCCAACATCCTAAATTAACCTTCACATTGTTCAACATAGCCCATATGATAAAAATTTAGATTTAGTACATGTGGTAGAACTATCCTTCCCACATGAATAACTATAAACTAAAAAGTGATGCACATATTTCCATACATGTTCACAGAGGTAAGTATTTTTCGAGTGACTAGAAGCATAACTTTTACGATTAGTAGACATAGACTTCCATAGAGTAGAAGGTTCAAGTCAACATCAAAATCAACTTAGGAAGTCTTATAATTATTAGTTTGAGCATATTTCTTAGTTATAAAACCAAAAGTTAAATTGAACTCAGTAATGGATTGCTCAAACTCTTTCCACATCAATCTATATTGTACTACTTTAGGGCTATCCAAAATGAAATTATTTGGTTTATTGAATTCAAAGGTAGTGCAGAACTCCCTAGTTAATTCAATAAATGCTGGATAATTAATTGCAATATATTTGTTCTATCTAGTGTTAGTAATTATATCATCAAAAGCTACCCTAATATCTAATTCTTCCAAAGTAGGTTAATGAATATACTTAAAAAGAAGAATTTTACACTAACAAAGTTGGGTATACCTTTGTTGGTGGACCTCAGTGGAAAATTGAAGATGCTACCATAGGTTAGGTTTGGAGGATGAAAGGACAGCTTTGCCTTTGGTAATTTGAGCATGGGTGTGAGGTATAAGCTTATCATGTTGCCATCTAGACTGAGAAGTTTGAGATTTAGCCTTTTTTGGACATCATGAAGAAGAACCTATATCAGTAGAAAATTGCTGAAAACCTACATTCTTATGCCCCATGATAGCAATGCAGAAAACCACTTGGTCCCAACCAACAACGATGTAATAAAATCAAGAATTCCAAGAGACACCAACAATAGAGTTCATGACAAATTGGAAAAAAATGAAACAAATTTAGCAAGAGAAATAAATAATTAAAAAGGAGACACTAAATTAGAAGATAAACAACAGTCAAATGCAACAATCATTAATCAACAAAAATGCAAAAAGGCCACAAATATAACTTTAGAAAGTTTTTAAAAAAATTAGGCATAGTAGTGTATGTTGTTGCTCTCTCTCTCTCTCTTTTTAAAATATATATTGAAAATAGCCATTGCATAGACACTGAAGGTGGTTGAAGAAATGGCTAGATGTTAGCAACAATGGCAAAAAGAACCAATAAGAATCTAACTCGAAAAGAAGATGAGAAGTTCAACAGCTAAGGCAGATCTAGGACTAATTGAACAACAACAGCAGTATAAGAAAATTAGAAACTAGTGATGACCTGAGACAACAAAGTGCGGTGAAGGGAAAAGGAAATTTTTTACCGCTATTGAGATAGAGAAGTACAACAAGGGCAGAAGGAAAATAAAGGTGGTAAGAGAAATGTGAATAGTGGTAAGATGGCCAAAGGAATTTAAAAAGAAATAGCGGTGGCGAGGAAGCGAAAACAAAAAACATTGATGGTTGGGAGAAAGTGAAGAACTAAAAAACTTTAAAGAAAGAATTGGAATTAGATTAGGAAAATAATTTTATTGATTTTTTTATTTGTATTTTTCTATTATTTATTTATTTTAATATAACTAAGTGAGCAGAAGACTCTTATACTTAACACATGCTCATGCCTTAGGGAAGAAAGTATTCTGTCCACTATTTAAAATAAAAAAAAGTTTTTGAAATAGAAGACTACTTCTGTTAAGGCATGGGCACGCCTTATGAAAGGAAGTTTTTTAGCTAAAAGAAAAAATTACATGTTTTGTCTAATTTATTTTAAAACAAAAACACCATATAACTAATGACTATAAAAATTGAAAATACAAATATAAAAAGCTAACAATCGTTTGGGTTGTCTTTCAAACAATACAATTGTCTAACGTTGCTATGTTCGATGGCTTCATCTTTGTTCAAAAGTCCAAATAATTGGGGAATTCCAACTCAATGTCATTCATAGTTGAAATATTTACATATTCATCAAATAGTTTTAGCCTATGTCCATTCACCTTAAAAATTTTACTCATGCCTAGATTTTTAATCACAACTACAACATAAGGGAAAAAATTAGTAATAATAAACAAGCCAATCCATTGAGAGCGTAACTTTACCTAGCATGAGTTTCATTTGAGAATTATATTATAGCACTTTTTGTCCAATCTCAAATTGTTTCCTTAAAAGAATATTGTTATAAAATAATTTGATTTCTTCCTTGTAAATTCTTGAATTCTCATATGCTTCCAACTACAATTCTTCTATCAATTGCAACTTGCTTGACTTACCAGCTTCTTTCACTTCCATATTGCATTATCGCACTGTCTAATAAGCTGTATGTTCATTCTCCACTAGTAGATGGCAAGATTTTCAAAAAACTAATTGATGTGGAGACATCCCGATCATTGATTTATATGCAGTTCAATGAGCCCACAATGCATCACCTAAACATAATCTCCAATCTTTCCTCTTTGGATTGATTGTTTTCTTTAAAATGGACTTTACTTCTCTGTTTGAAACTTCTATTTGTCCATTAGTTTGAGGGTGATATGTAGTTGCTGCCCGAAATACCCCATACTTTCTCATAGAAAATTCAAATATTTTATAACAAAAATGACTTCCTTGATCACTTATGATTGCTCTAGGGATTCCAAATCTATTGAAAATGTTAGTTTTAATGAAACTTACAACACTTTTATAATAATCAGTTTTGGTGGCCTTTACTTCTTTTCATTTCGATACATAATAAAAAGCTAAACAAAACTACAAAATGAAGGGAAAGGTTCCATAAAGTCAATCCCTTATACATCAAATATTTCACAAACATACACATTCTTTGGTATCGTTCACAACTTTTGCAAAATAAAAATGCACTTTTGAACAAAGTTTCCCTATATAAACCACTATCTAAAACCTTTCTAGCAATTCATTTAGGTCTAAAGTAACCTCTACAATTATAATTGTGACAAAAAGCTAGAATGGACCAATGCTTATTTTCAGGTGCACATCTGCTAATCACTTGATCAAAGTAAAACTTCCACCGATAAGGTTCAATCCATACATTATAATTTATTTCATTTTTATCTTTTCCTTTCTAGATTTACTAATATAATTTAGCAAGACCTATAATTTACAATATCTGCATGCCAAAGAACTGTAGCTTTCACTTTGAATAGTTGCTTATCAGGAAAAGTTTCTAAAATGGGTAAGAACTCCTCCTCTCTTACTTACCTGCTCAAATGATCAATGACTGAATTTTCAACTCCTCTTGTGATCTCTTATTTCCATGTCAAATTCTTGAAACAGTAAAATCCACTTAATCAACCACGGTTTAGAATCCTTCTTTGCTATTAGATACTTCAAGGCTGCATAGTCGGAATACACAATTACTTTAGAGCTAAAGAGATATGATATAAATTTATCTAAAGCAAAAACAATTGGTCAAGGTCCTTTTTAGTAGTGCTATAGTTGCATTTTGAGAGATTTAATGTCCTTGAAGCGTGATAAATAACATGGCTCCTTTTATCAATCTGTTGGCTCAAAATAGCTCCCATGGCATAGTTGTTTGCATCATACATGATTTCAAAAGGAAAATTCTAATTAGGTGGTTGAGTGATGGATGTAGTTGTCAACAAACTCTTGAGTTTGCCTAATGCTTCGTTGCATTCCTCTCCAAAGTCAAAAATCACATTTGTTTAGAGCAAATTGGATAATAGCAAAGCAATTTTTGAATTTTTTTGATAAACATGCGATAAAAACTTGCATGTCCAAGAAAAGCATGTATTTTTATAACATTTGTAGGGTAAGGTAAGCTTACAATTAGGTCAATTTTTTCTTTATCAACTTTTATTCCTCTAGAAGAAATATTGTGGCCCGAGACAATAACTTCATTCACCATAAAATGTCATTTTTCATAATTCAAAGCCAAATTGGTTTTTATGCACCTTTTCAAAATTTTAATCAAATGGTATAGACAACTATTAAATGAATCTATATACACCATAAAATCATCCATGAACACTTTAATGTAATTTTCAATATAATAAAAAAATGCTCAACGTGTGCGTTTCAAATGTGCTTGGAGCATTGCATAGACAAAAAGGCATTCTTTTATGGGCAAATGTTTCAAATGGACAAATGAACATCATCTTTTCTTGATCTTCTTGAGCAATGGATATCTAGTAATATCCTAAAAATATATCAAAAAAATAAAATAATGATTTACTAGCTATTTTTCTAATATTTGATCTAAGAAAGGCAAGAGGAAATGGTTCTTTCTAGTGACTAAATTAAGCTTCCTAAAATCAATAACCATTTCCCAACTATTTTGAACTCTCATTGGTACCAACTCATTATTAGGATTTCTTACCACGATTATCATAGTTTCTTTGGCACAATATGAATTGGCTTACTCACTTACCATGGTTGTTAAAAACTCGAGTCAACACTACGTTTTTACGTATTTACATTTTTACGAGCTTATAAAAAAGAGATTTGCTTTGCTACCAACTCAAAAACCTCCACTAAAATATTGATTGTGTTTTACTATTGAAAGGAATTTGAGCATTTGTTAGATTTCTTTTTTAAATTTGAGTACTTTTTATAAGTTTGAACATGTTTATAATTTATAAATTTAACATATATTATATAATATATATAATATTTATTAAATTATTTTTCATAATTGGTAGGTGGTAGGTTTGTCAAAGCCCACAAAATTAATTACCGGTCCTTAAGTAATTACAAATTAAATTTGCAGTAGTAACAGACCAGGTCGAGTTCCAAGGGAACCAAAGTATAGTACTAAGCTTTGAACAATAAATTATAAAACTAAATAGAACAAAGGGGGATTTTTAAATAATAATTAAATTATAAAAATTAATAAAAATAAATATTAAGCAGTAAAATAGAAAATAACTAAAATTGCCAATTAACCGAGTTTTTAATCCAAGGGTCGATATCATTTAATTGCATCAATGATCATAGGTCACAAAAAAAAATTCTTGCAAATTCAAATATTTAACTTGAAACTTATTAGGATAGCCGTAATAAATTTTTATTTTCCTAAAATAATTGACCAAGCCCAGCACCTTAAATCAAAACTTACCATCAATTGACTGGGCACGATAGCGTTTCATATCAATTTAATGATAGCATTAAGAACTATGAAAATAGTTAAACCAAAACTAAGACACTGAGATAGTTGCAGTAAATTAATCTTGTCCTGTTAATTTCCCTAAGCTAAGCATGCATATTTACAAACATAAACAATTTTAACTTAGTTGCTACTTGGTCCATTTATTCATAACAATTACAGATCACTGAACTCATGGATAGCAATAGAATAAATAATGAACAATTAATTTGTCAGATTAATTAATCATCAATTATTCATAAAATTAAATCAAGAATTAACAAGTATTTGAATAAAAGCAAGAAAATAAAATTAAGAATAAAACTTCACAGTGATTGCAATTGAAATCAATCATTCCCTTGAATTAAAAAAGAGAATTTAGCCACCCATAGTGGCATACATGGCTGCTGGAATTTTTCTAATAATTTGACTAAAACTAAAAGAAATAAAAGAACAAAATAAACCAAGCACGTGAATTCCAGTAAGATAAAAAGAAACCGTAGGTGGCTGTTTTGTTGAAGCAAACCTAGATGTAATTTTGTCTTCAAGAGAAAACAAAACAAACGGGTTTCAAGAAGAATGGCAGCTAGGAATTTCTAACAACTTCTACAAAGCTAAAGAAAAGAACAAAAAAAAAAAAACAAAGAACGTGAAGGACTGGGAAAAGAAAAGAAAAAAACACCCAAGCTAAACCGAAGAAAGAGAACTAGATGATGACTACGGACGAAGATGGCTGCTGCTTTTATAGACTTCATGTTGTCCTTTTCCTGTTGTAAACTCATGTTTGTTTCCCTTTGCTTCTCAACGACCGAAATCAATTTTGTCTTCTACTTCAATTGCACTTGTTTTGTTTTCTTTAACCACGAGTCCTACTTTGTTTTTGTCTTCAAGTTGTAGTCAACTTCTTCTATTTGTTACTAATTTTGTTATCTTTCTTATGTTGAAATTTGCAGCCAGCTGCTCTTCAATTTTCTGCCCACACAAAACTACTTCATTATCTTGGGTTTGTTGAAATTTTCTCCAGCAAGCTGCACCTTTCTTGTCTCTTTTTTCTTCCTAATTCAGCTCAACTTCTATCTCCTTGTTGCTTCCTTCTTGTACTTAGCAATTAGTAATCTTATTGTAGTTGGTTTATACTACTCTTCGGCTATTTCTTTTCCAATTGTACTCAGCTTGTGTTTTCTCTTTGTTTCTGGATTTTGTGTCTCCCAGAATTCTTCTTTTCTTTTGTCACCCTTGTTCGGCTGAGTCCTTCTTGTTCCCAAGTTGTGGTTGTATTCTTCTTGTAGCTTCCATTTCTTCCTTCACAGCTTTTAATCTTCTTGTGGCTGAAAGAGTCTCTTGCTTTTGTTGTGCAATATGGCTTTCTGTTTTCTAGTTGCTAAAGAAGTCTTCCCCGAATGTCTCTTGTTGCAGCTAGCTGCTCTTCTTTGTTTTGTTGTTTGCTGCTTGAATCGTGCGCTACTTGGAAGGCTGTCTCAGTTGCCATCTTTGACTTGAGTTGTACAAAAGGCAGAAAATCTCCTGCAACCAGAATTTTCCTATCTCTCTCTATATGGCCGAAAGTCAATTTCAATGCTTCTTGTTTTGTTTTTGTTGTGTGGCTGCCCTCTTCTTGTTTTTTTTTTTTTTTTTTGGTCTTCTTCCTTGTTTAACTTGTGTAGCATTTTTTTTGTTTGTTTCCTTTTTACTGAATGACTTGTGCCACAAACTTCTTTGTTTCCTATTTTGTTTTTGTTTCTTTGTAGCTTCTTTTGTGCTCCAAGACCAACATCCATGCAAGGAAAAGGAAACTTTCTTTTTCTACTTCAAATCTCACCTTTTATCAACTTTTCCTCCAATTCACCTTTCTTCATACCTAAAACAAAAAGTACAGTAAAACTAAATAATTCCTCCTAAACTTCAAATTAATATTAAGGAAATATTAACAAAAAATATGCACAATTTAAACTCTATCAATAGGATCTTACGACTTTGCGATTCGATTTTTTGGACCCTCCACGATTTTACGTAAAAACTGGATTTTAACAACCATGTCACTTAGTATAAAAAAATTGGATAGATTATCCTTTATCTAATACTATCTCCATTCTAAAACAAGAGTTTACTTTTAATTTGGTATAATTTTTTTTAAGTTACAAGGTACAACATATTTAACTCACCATTAAATACATACTTTTACACTTTTGTACTTACTTTTTAATTTAGGTTATATATTATTATTATTAATAAGGGTAATACAAGAGTTTCTTACCAAATTAGACTTAGAGTCCAATTTTAAAAATTGAACATTTCTTTTTGGGACAAAGAGAGTAGTTTGTGGATCTCCTTCATAATCATTTTTTTCATTATAGGATTTGATTTTCTCTGTGGCTCTCTTACTAGTTTGGCATCATCTTTCAAAGAAATTCTATGAATACAAATTGATGAACTTATACTCTTGATATTAGCTGGTTGCCATCCAATTGCTATCTTATGTTCCTTTCAGACTTCAGCTAGCCTTGCTTCTTAGTACCTTATCAATTTTTTTTTTTTTGCAATTATAATAGTTAAAGTTTTATCATCACCCAAATAAAAATATTTTAGATGATCTAGTAACATCTTTAATTCATGTTTCGAAGTTGCAAAATGGAAGGTAACAATATCTTGTGAGATATAGGTGTTTCAATATTCAAAATTGTTGACCTAGTTTGCATATCTAATGTTGGATTTAGGATTACACAAGTTCCGGTTGTTTCATCCTCATCCACTTGTGCATATAGTTCAAACTCTGTAATAGTAGCTTTTTCATCAAAACATTTTGCACAATTGAATCAATAACATCAATAAAATAAACTGAATGAGAATCAATGAGGCATTTTATTGCATAAAAAATATTAAATTTAATAATCTCTTCATCAGATTTTGCATAGAGAGTACCCTTATCCATATCTATTTTTGTTTTTAGAGTCTTAATGAAGAACCTTTCTAATAAAGTTAGAACTAAATTTAATACAGTATCTTTCTCTCTGTTCATAATATAGAAATCAACTGGAAAGATAAATACATTAATTTGTACCAAAATATTCTCAATAACCCTTTTCAGATAGGTATTCGAGTGATCAAAAAGTTGAATCACTACCTTAATTTCTTTCAAAGAATCAAAATTCAAAGTACTAAAAATTGAGTGAACATGACATTAATAGATGCTCCTAGATCAGGCATGTCACAATTAATTTTTGTATTACATATTACATAAGGAATTGTTAATATGTTTGGATCTTTAGTTTTTTTTAGTAGGCTTTTTTTATCACAGTGGATACGTCCTCCCTTACTTTTATTCTTTCATATCCTCTCAATTTTCTTTTATTTATGGATAGCTCCTTAAAAAACTTAGCATATCTTGGAATCTACTTAATGGCATCCAATAATAGTATATTCACTTCCATCTTTCTAAAGATTTTCAAGACCTTCCTTTTATATTTCTCCTTTCTTAATTTAGCCAACCTTCTAAGAAAAGGTGGTACAATTGTATTAGAAGTATTTGGCACAGAATGAGAAAATGTAACCTTGGTTAAATTTTGAAGTGTAGCTTTTTCATCATCTTTCTTTTCTTTCCCATCTTTTGCCTCCTCTAGTGAAATTGGCCTTGAATGAATTTCTCTTTCACTTCTTAACATAACTGCACTTGCATTCTTCTTTGATTTCATCATTGTTTGTGAAGGTAATTTTCCAAAAGTTTGTACTTTTAACTTGCTAATAGAGGTGGCTAACTGAATAATTTGATTTCCTAAGTTCTGAATACTAGCTCTTGTTTCTTGTTGAAATTATTTAGTATTATTAGCAAGAACTTTAATAATTTCATCTAATGACAAACCTAAATTTGAATGTTGAACTGGTGCTAGTGTTGGAGGTTATATATTATAAGATTGATGTGGGTCTTTTTGCTATGGTCCTTGATTTGCATAGCTAAAATTTAGATGATTTCTCTATCTAGGATTATAATTATTAGAGTACGGATCATATCTATGTTGAAATTGACTAGGAAATCATCCTACTGTGTTAATCTGTTGACAAGAGTCCTCTTGCAATGTAGGACATGTCTTTAGGATATTCATGTACTGAGCATATTCCACAAACTTTAACTATTTATAATTGACCTACAACCAATTGGCGAACTAAAGCGGTTAACTCGAAAATTTGAGTTTTGAGGTTACATGTACTTACCTCATTAACTCGCTTCGAAACTACTCAATCCTTGTTCCAAAATTTTGAGAATTTTCTATCACATTAGAAATCAATTTGTTGGCTACTTCTAGTGTCTTATTCACTAAGGGTCCTCCATTAACTGCATCTATTATACTTCTATCCATTGACAATAACCTGTTATAAAATTATTGGATTAGAAGTTGGTCGGGTATTTGATAGTGTGCGCAAGTAGCACACAATTGTTTTAACCTCTTCTAATATTCATATAATGTCTCACCACCACATTGCCTTATCCCACATATTTATTTTCTAATATTGGCAGCCCGAAATATAGGAAAAATTTTTTCTTAGAATAATCTTTTCATTTCGTTGCATGTTATTATTGAACTAGAGAGAAAATAGTAGAGCCAGTCTTTTGCTTTGTCTCCTAAGGAGAAGGGAAAAGCTTTCAATTCGATTTTTTCTTCAAACACTCCTTGCGATTTCAACTTGGAATAGACAACATAGAATTCCTCCAAGTGTTTGTGTGGATTTTCACTACAAGACCATGAAAAATTGACATTAAGTGAATTAGACTAGATTTTAATTCAAAAGCAACATTAGTAGCTACAAGTTGTATGCATAAAGGTTGTTGATTTAAATTTGGAGCAATTGACTCTTTCAGTGTTCTATTTTACTCCTCCATCTCTTTTCCTGAAGATTAGATATAACACAAACCATCAAATCCACTTCCATGTTCACCCTTAAAGATGAGCAACCCTTCTTTTATCTAGTCTTTTTTCAATTTTAACATTGAACTCTAGTTCACCTTTTTGAGAAAAATTGGTCATGAAAAATAAGAGACTATTGACACAAATAAATACAAAAAACTAAGAAACTAAACTATTACCTAGTAACCACGCCACAATTTTGATTGGTTTATCAAAATCCTCAAAATTAATTACTCAATTTCTAGCAAGTACAAACTAATTTTCCAAAAAGAATGGACTAGGTTGAATTTTAAAGGAACTAAATAATTAATTTCTTAATTTGAAAACAACAAGAGATGGGTTTTGAATATTTAAACTAATTAACTAAATTTTAAAAATAATAAAAATAAATAAATAACCAGCAAAATACAAAAATAAAATTAATATTACCAGGCTTCTAATCTAAAAAAGCAATTTCATTCAATTGTATCATTGATTATGGGTTACAAATATTTCATCTTGTAATTCAAATATTTAATTAAAAATTGATTAGTATAGCAATAACAAATCTTCTTTTTCTCTAAAGTAATTAACCCAACATCCAAGTCAACACCTATCATCAATTGACTAGACATAATAGCATTTTGTATTAATTTAATAATAACATTAAGAATTATAAAAATAGTTAAATCAATATTAAATAACCGAGGTAGTTGTAATTATCCAATATTGTCCCATTGATTCCTCTTAGGCTAAACATGCATATTTCAATTAATAAATATAAATAATCTAGTTACCTTGTACCATTTGTTCATGACAATTACAAATAATTTGAACTCATAGATAGCAATAGAATGAAAAATAATGAATCAATTTGTCAGATTAATCAACACCAATCATTTATAAAGAAAATAAAATCAAGAATTAATGAATGCTTAAATAAGATGGGATTGTGATGAGACTTTCAAAACTATGAAAGAGGATATTTCTACTAAGCCTATGTTGATTTTTCTTGATTTCAAATTGCCACTAGAAAACTCAAACCATGCAATTGGGGGAGTGTTAGTACAAAACAAACATTTTCTTGCTTCCCAGACCCAAAAGCAAAAGGATTGTGAGGTGAAGATATACCACTCATAGAAAGAAATGACTATTGTTATGTATTATCTTGAAATTTGAAAGCACTATCTTAGTTGATAAATAAGTTCACAGTAGTGATGGATAATATGATAAATACATACTTCAAAACTCAAAAGAAAATGATCCCTAATAGAATGTATAATTACATATTTATTGGGTCAATTTTCTTGTGTTTTAGTTAATTAAAATACTTATTTTTAAGAATATTAATTATTTTTATGATTAATGATTAGGATAGAGCACTTTTAAGAAAAAGTAAACAAATGAAAAGGAAACAAGAGGCAGCGGCCAAAAGAAAAAAAAAAAGGTGCAGCTGGCCTTGGAAGAAAAACATTCGGGAAACAAACAAAAAAGAGACCAGCCCGCACTATTATTCCTGGATAGCAACCGCACAAGGGGAGGTTTTCAGCCACCAAAAAAAAGAAAGGAAACAAAGAAGAAAGGAAATAAGAAGGAAAGGACAAAGTAGCGGACATAAAAGGAAACAAAGAAAAAAAGTAAACTAAAGAACGACGGCAATTGGGAAACAAAGGCTAGAAGAACAAAAAGAAAAAAAAAACAAAAAAGAAAAAGAAAAAGAGGAAACAACCGCACCTATATAGCCTGAAAAGCTAGTCAGCCGCATTCATTCTTTCCTGGAGAGAAAAGGGCACAACAAGGCGGTCGCACGGGATGGACAAAGAGGGCAGCCCTTTGATTCTCTTTATTCTTTCTTCTATTATGTTTAGTTAAATTCTTATTTTTCCAATTAAGATTAATTGAGATTTGATTCCTACAATTGTGAAATTTTAGTAATTCTATTATTTCTTTTTTTCTTGCGTATTTATATATTTTCTACTCTTCATTATTATTGGATAAGAGGCCTATTGTTTGATAGTTGAATTCGGTAGATAATCATTTAGAATAATTAATCATTGGTTGCTTGTTCTAATTCAAGTGACAAATAATAATATCGAAAGGTAATTAACGCTTTAAATTTTATGTTATGAAAATATATATTCTAACTTAAATAAACAAGGCGTTTCTGGTTTACTGGTTAGTAATTGGGTCTTTTTGAATTTTAATGCAATTAATAGACATAACTCATAGGACAGATCCGAATGTTGTGTTTGTTAATTAGAGAAATAACTCAATAGACGGATCTGAAGGTTATCGAAAAAGTAAGAAAAGATTGGTAGTTAGATGATGTATCTTCAACAACTATATCCAATTTATGCAAGATAAATGAACCTATTTTTCGAATCAATGATCAATTAAAGGAATCAATACCAAAATTAATTTTTGGTCGGAAGCTTCTTCATATTAATTTTTTCTCATATGTTTAGTTAGCTATTTAATTTGTTTAGTTTGTCTCAATTAGTTTTGCTTAGTTTCATAATACAAAACCCCCCTCTTTTATTTTATTTTGTTTAAGGAATAAATCTAACCAATCTCTGTGGATTCAATCCTCTCACTATTATCTACAGAACTTAGCCCAGAGAAGGATTATTTTTGGTGGTTTCAACACCCATCAATCCCTAAGTAAGCTAGGTGACAAGAATTCTTAGTTGAGTTTAATTTCAACTAGTTGCATAGACCAAGAAGAGAGAATGTTGTGGCTAATGCTTTATATCATAAAATAGTGGGGGAAAATATTGCCTCGATGACTGCTGTGATTTCTGATTTCATGGAGTTGATAAAAAATGAGTTCAAACAAGACCTTATATATCTAAAGCTTAAAAAACAAGTGGAAATAGCTAAAAAAATAGACTTATTTTTGCCAAAGGGGGGCACGCATATGTTCTTAGGATTGGAAAATTGAGAAGGTATTTGTTAATGGAAACACATAACCCTCAATAGGTTGTCACCCCAAGAGTCAAGAGAATGAGAGCTATATTGTTCCCATAGTACATTTTGCCCAAAATGGACAAAATCACTATGGTCATGGCAGATGAATGCTTCTACAAATCTTTTATTTGGTTGGCATAATTAATAGTAGTAATTGTTTTGTTGTTTTTTGCCTGCTTTATTAATAAACTTTTGATGTATTATCATAGGTGAATAAAAAAAGAAAAAAATCCAATGTATTGTCTGTTTTCCTATATGACAGCTGTGGAAAAGAAAAAAAAAATCGAGGATGATATTAAAGCATATGTAAAGATTTGCCTAGTATCTATATTGGACAAGATGGAGTGGAAAACAGAAATTAGACTACTTCAACCTCTATCCATACCCGACAAACTTTAGCAGCCTATCTCGATGGAATTTTTCAATGGCTTTCCTAAGGTAGTGGTGCTTCTATACTTGTTATCGTTAACTATTTCTCTATGTATGCAATTTATTTTTGCACGCCTACTACATGCCCAATGGATGTTGGTGCTCAGTTATTTTTCAAGCATGTGGTGAAATAGTTAAATTTGACAAAAGACATAATTAGTGATAGAGATGTACAATTTATTGACAAGTTATGGACCCAATTGTTCAATATCATGGATTCTTAGTTGAAGTTTTCTACAGCTAATCATCTGTAAACTAATGGGTAGATGGAGTGGATTAATGAATTGTTTACAAAGTACCTGAGACATTATGTTACTGTAAGCATAGTTATTAAAGGCTCAAGGCGCACTTAGGCGCATAGGGGTCTTGGAGCCTAGGCACGCGCCTGAGCGACATGAGGCGCATATTGAAAAAAAACTTTAAAATAATATTTTAGACATTCATACTTATACTTCCTAAAATAAACTACTTAGGAAAAGGAGAAGCAAAAACAGTAGAAAAAAATAGAAGAAAAACAGTAGGACTGGACTGGTTTGCAGAAAAGGAGAAGCAAAAACAGAGAAAAAAAACAGAAGAAAAACAGTAGGACTGGACTGGTTTGCAGAGAAGAAACAGCGGGGAAGGAAGAAAATAGGAGAAGAAAGAGCGGGGAAAGAAATAGCTTATGCTTATCTGCTTACGCCTTCTTCTTTCCTTTTTTTTGTCCGTAACCCTAGCTTATGCTTATCTGCTCGCCTTCTTCTTTCCTTTTTTTGTCCGTAACCCTAGCTTATGCTTATCTGTTAGCTTATGCTTATCTGTCGCGCCTTTCTTCTTTCCTTTTTTTTTTGTCCGTAACCCTAGCTTATGCTTATCTGCTTACGCCTTCTTCTTTCCTTTCTTTTTGTCCGTAACCCTAGCTTATGCTTATCTGCTTGCCTTCTTCTTCTTTCCTTTTTTTGTCCGTAACCCTAATGGATACTAATGTTCAGAGGCGCCCAGCGCTACCGAGCTCGAGACAAGGCGAAGCGCTTTTTCCTGAGAGGCGCGCGCCTATCTGACATCGCCCGCCTTTGGCTCTGCAAGGCGCTGGAGCTCGCGCCCTGCGAGAGGCGCGCCTGAAGCGCGCCTTTGATAACTATGACTGTAAGTTAATGAAATTAGTTATATTACATAGTTCTATAAGAACTTCCACAAGAGCTCATTTGAATTAGCTAGGTAGCAACCTCTCACTCTTCATGAAATTGCTATTCAAGCTATGGGAGAAAAGTGTCATGCTATATACAATTCACAAGGGCTAAATGGGAGCTAATTGATAAGATAAAAGATAGTCTAACTATTACCTAACAGAGAATGGGAAAAAATAGGCTAATAAGCACAGACGAGACCTTGAATTTTAGATAAGTGATTTATGATGCTAAAATTGACCCCTCAGATTTGGAAGAAAATTAGTATCAAAATAGTGCATAATGGCTTAGTTCCAAAGTATATGGTCCTTTTGAAGTTGTGGAACATATGAGAAATGTGGCCAATAAACTAACACTGCCTGGTTAGTTAAAAGTTCATCCAAGTTTTCATGTGTGCTATTTGAAGAGGTTTAATCAAGATGAACTGAATAATGAACCGAAGCAGACTAAGACGACACCTCTAATGTTCAGAAAATTATTTGAGAAGGAGATTGATTAGATTGTGAGCCATGAGGTTTTGGAATAGAGTAAAAGACTAACCCTTTACTTTTTGCATCGGAAAAGAAAGGATTAACTTGATGATGAAGGGAAGCAGGATCTATAGTAGTTTGAAAAAAAAAAATTGTTGAATATTGAGAATGGTAGAAGGAGTTGCCAAAAACATCAACTTCTTTACGTGGGGTAGATTTGTTAAACCTTTGAACAGTTTTCATTAGCTCAATGTCACTTACCAATAACTAACATTATCGACTGAGTAATTGGATTTGGCAAATCAAGTAATTCGTGAGTTAGAGCTAGTTGAGACGCCTAAATATCTATCAGATTTCCTTTAGTGGTCTTTAGAGTTCTAAAGAGAGTTGGACAATTTCAAGCTGTTTTAGAAGGGCTGATGTTGCCAAACCCCAGTTATACTTGTGTATGAAAGATATCTTCACAATTGTCACATCTAATTTTTCTTCCAAAGCATATATAGAAGATTTTGGTGACTGGTTAGAAGATTTTGGTGACTGATTGTTGTGGGCTATTTGCAAGAGGTAGGAATGACCCTCAATTGACTGGGAAGATTTTTAGGTACTGAGATGAGCTTGTTTGGAGTTTGAGCAAGTTCTTTGTGGACATTAACTAGAATGTGAAATTTGAGCTTAAAGAGTGTGCATGTATTGGTTTTTAGTGACTCATGGGACCTTGTTGGGCAAGTGTGTAACAGGGTTGCTCACTCGCTAATCCATGAGTAGGGTATGATACATTGTTAAAAAGATTTGAAATGAATAGTGATGCTGAATATATTCAAGAGTGTTGAAATGCTAAATGATGGCTTAGCAATTATTGTGTTGACTTGGTATATATGCATACTTGTAATTAGAACAACTTATCAACATCCATTAATTCTAATTAGTTGATGCCTAACAACTGGGACTATCGCATCACTACTATTTTTGTATTTTATGCAAGGTGGTAACAACACAAAATGAATTTAGAAGATTTTGTGCTTTGAAACTGAGTTTGAGATTTTTTTTATTTGTGCCGATTGAATGTGAGGTTAAGCCTTTGTGCTTAGAAATTTAATTCTTAATTAATTTCATGCAATTTTTTCCTATTTAAACATTCAAGTCAAGTTGAGAGAATCGAGAGAATTTGTAAGAACGGAATAATTCGAAGAGGGGGTTTAGATATTCATTGGGTATTAAGAAAACGATGTTGACGATAAAATTCTCTTTAACACTAAACATTTTTTCATGTGTACTTTTCAGCTAGCAATGATTGGCTAGTCTCACTATATGCCCCACTAGCGCCACAAAAAAGAGTACTAGTAATATAAGCAATGGTGCTGGCACCATTAATAAATATGTATGATATCACTCTTTCAAACTACCAATAATTCTTAATTCCCATAATATGTCCTTCTAGTGCTAACGCAATGGGTAGATAAACAGACTGTCATCTCTGTATGATTTTCAACTGCCAATAATATATGAATCCCACAATGTGTCCCACATGGATGTCACCTATTTAACAAAGCTAGTACCAATGGCCCATAATTTTCTTTACACCAATACATGGTTTTAGGACCAAATTTTTTTGTTGTTGTTTAAAGTCTCAATAGTACTAGCACCATCTCTATTTAGTGCTAACCCCATTTTAAATATTAGTGTCCTTACAAATTATATTAATTTCAAGTAAGCATCACACAAAAATGGTGCTAACACTATTTTTTTAATAGAATATTTTGTTGGGGCATAGCAGTTTATCAAGAAAAAACTAATTTACCTACAAAATGTTACCTTGAAAATTGAGTAAACTATCTAGAATTTCCTAAAAACACTCTAAAATCTTGTGTAAAGCATCTCAAATTATATGAATTATAATTGGCTTATTTTAATTGTTCTATTTGTTGTGATCTACACTTGTAACGGTATATCACTTCTCAAGTTTGAAAAGAGTCAAGAAGATCCCAGCCCTCATTAGGCTTTGGAGATTGCATAATTCAAAAAAATCTGACCCAAATTGGATAGTTTCTTGAATAGTTATTAGTTATAGCTTCATTTGTAATACTTTAGTTAATCAATCCCATCTAATTTCTTATTCAGGTTTAGGAAAGGAAAAGGAACAGAGATGTGAAGAACATAACAAGATTATTGTTAGTCAACTTGTTCCTATTAAAAAAAAAAAAAGATTGTTCGAGAAGGAAATCAACTTTTTATGCATCAGGAGATTGAATATGACATAATTTAGAAGCCAACGATATCTTAACGCAAAATATCTTTGATCATCAGAATCCTCAGAAGAATGGAGGAAATGAGAACAAACATGTATAATATGTGTGATGACTTGAGACGGTTCACAGAGAGTAGTCTTAGTTGACATTCAGCTATGAGCTCTAAGAAAATCCATATAGTCCACAACCAAACATTTCAGAATACGGAAATGGATTTACCATCGTAGATTTAATCATGCGATATTCTGGAACACTTTATCTATAAAGCATTTTAGTGAAGCAATGGATGATCCCCCCTCACTGAGGTCCGACCTGCTTCTCTCTTTCATCTCTTTCACTTTCCTTCTGACTTCATTCTCACTATCCATCAAATGCTTGATTCGACTTTCTATTACTTCTGCCCTTAAAATCTCGCTACTTTCAGCTTTAAAATCTTTCCTGAAATCCATTTTGATCTCCACAGCCATCGCCAAATCCTTCACCATCTGAAATGCATTCACCTGTTGCTCTGAGTAGAGAGGCCAAGTCGCCAATGGCACTCCGAACCAAACGCTTTCCAAAATTGAATTCCAGCCACAGTGGGAAACAAAGCCTCCAATAGCAGGATGTGATAAAACCGCCGCCTGTGGTGCCCATCCCAAAACCTTTCCCACCTCTGCTGTTCGCTGGATGAAATCTTCTGGCAGGACTTCTTCTAGATTTTCATAGTCACTTGGTAATTCAATCTTATCCTGAGGTGGAGGTCTTCGTAGAGACCACAAGAATCGATATCCACTATGCTCAAGTGCATCAGCGATTTCCTTCACTTGTTCACCGTCAAAAGACCCTATAGTACCAAAACAAAGAAAAATAACAGAAGAATCTGGCTGGAGATCAAGCCATTCCATGATCATCTTATCAGTTTCTTGGTTTTGACCACAGCTTTTGTTAGGATTCAGGAGAGGCCCTATTGCATAAATTGGTGGGATGTTTTTATCATTACTTAAAGCCTGTAAAGCATGCGATTCTAACTCGAAGAAAGTGTTAATTAATATTCCCTTTGTTTTCCTATATCTTTTGGCCTGATTGAGGAACATGTCGCAACCTCCATTCCTGTCAAAAAATACAGAAGGCAAAACTGTAGCTGGGACAGGATTGATGTAAGCTGGAACATGCATCTCACCATTTGAATTCTTATATTCGGTAACATCTTCATTGAAATTATCTCTCAAACTTTGCAAATGGAAAACAAGGCCAAGCATTGCAGCACCAGATGCAAAAAAGACGTATGATGGCACACCAAACTCATTAGCCACATCAATCATGGAGGTGCATAGCATGTCTACCACGATTCCAGCAAGATTTGTTGACCCAGAATTGAAAATTTCAGTGAGAACATCCCTCACATGTGCCTCATGACTGCCAATGAATTCATACAGAAACATAGGAGATGTTACTTGTGGAGAAGATTCTTTCTGTTGAAGCTCAATAATCCTTACGCCCGAAATGGGCAATTCAAATAGTGATCTTATATAGCTGGCGATAATTTTATCAAAGGGCATCTTCATAGTGAGAACTGTGATGGATAATTGCTCATTTTGATGAGTAAGAAGCTTTGCGGCTTCAACAGTTGATACCAAATGACCCATCCCTGGTGCAGCAATGAAAACCAGCCCCGCTTTCTTCATTGTTTCGGTTCCTGTTTCTGATTGGTGGATTACGTTTGTGGGGAATACAGTTTCCTGCTGCTGCCCTGGGCCGGGACTTCACGGAAATGTCTATTCTAGACACAATTATAACTGGAGGAGTTCAAATACAATTCTTCAAACAAAAGGGACTTATGAAGAAAAATTAAAACAGGCCCACAAAGGACAGACAAACGGACAAGCCTATGGTTTTTTTCTCACAGAAATGGAGGCTCTCTAAGTTCTATTGCCAAAGACGTATGGCTTTTTTTTCACTTTTTTTTTTTTTTTGCCTTCTGAACGAACATGCAATCTACAACACATAAATATAGGGACTAAAGTTGACTCGGTGACTACCTCAAATACTTGGAGCCAAAGCCAAGTAACAAAATCAGCAGCAATGAACAAAAACAACCAAGGCCAACCGCACAAAATTCTTGGAGCCCAAGCTTTGGCTGGAGGCCAGAATGTAGGCTTTGTTTTATGCCAAATAGTATCCACGTTGGCTCTACAATAACATTTTTAAATGAGGAAATTGTATAAGATCTTCAATGCAAGCCATGACCCTGTAGGGAATGGGCGCAAAACAAACAGTTTGTCCGTCATAATCTTGCATTGAAGACCCCGGGGCCGGAGTGACATGTGCAGGGGGGGCCTGGGTAGGTGGGGTCGTGGGGCGAATGGGAACCAATTAAATAAATAAAAAAAAAAACAGATACAAAGGCTTCAACCTTCACTCCATAGGGTGGAAATGAAGTCATTGCTTACGTCAAGGTTTGTCTTACTTTAATTCTGAACAGCCTAGAAATAGTTGCAATATTTTTATAATTTGAACGAGAACCTAATAAGACAGAGAGTTATTAAGGTTTGTTTGGACAAGTAATTTTTATTTGAAAATGAGTAAAATTTTAAATAAAAATAAACTATTTAAATATATTTTTATTTCAAAATTTAAAATTTAAATTTTCCTACTCAAATTTTTCTCACATAATTTTAAAAAAATTTCTCTCTTATTTTTCCCTCCAAAATACTTTTTCTATTAAAAAAATACCCACCAAAATTTTCACATATTCCAATACAACTTTTTCCAAATACATCACATTCCAAACAAACCCTAAGAGTTTTATACTTATTAAAAATAAATAGAATGAATGTTATTGGAATGAAAATTTATTAGGAAGATTGTGAGATATTCATGGGTCTCAATGACATGGTTAAATGAGTAATTATTGGATAATATTAAATAATTAATAATTAGTCATAATTTAATAAAAAAATATTAACTTAATTAAATTTAATTGAGAACATTTATTAGTTTTTTATTAAAAATTTATTAGGTAATTAAATAGAATCCCATTAAGATCTAATAATAGCATTTAATTAGAATTCTAATGAATAATAAAATTATCTATCCCTATTATTTACTAATCCTATCTAATATTTAAAATTAATAAATATTTAATTACCTATTTATATTAATTCCCCACCTATTAACTTCCTACTCTATTCCATCCAATTGTCACCCATAACAAGTAGAGTGATATGAAAAGATGGTTGTCATGTGAATGCCACTTTACGAAATCTACTAACATTAGGCTTGTCATAATACTTTTATCTAAGTAATTATATATATAATGAAAATTTTTAATAAAATCTTTCAATAATTAGCTTGAAATGTGCACAGAGTTTTTGTTATAATGCTTTCTTACATTATTTTTTAATACATTTTAATATCTTTACACATTTTAATGTATCTTAGTATTTCATATTAAAATATGTTAAAATAAAAGTAGCCCTTGATGATATAATTTTTAATAAAAATTATAATAGCTATATAAAAAATTAAAATATGCATATATAAATGTTTTAGAGGATCTATGCGCTTAAAATAATGCTTGCGTGTTTGAAATATTTTTTTTGTCCATAAGTAGCGATTATATTAATGTGGGAGATCCCAAATTAATACAGTACAAAGATATTCCATGACTAGGACGGATAGGTCATAATCCAATTAACATAACCCAGTAGAAGTTGGTTAAGATAGTTTCCCGATTTAAACGGTACCAACAAAACCCACTCAATCCATAGTGGGATTGGTACCTCCTCGCCACTATCTAGCTAAGAAATCAAAAGAACACCCTAACTTGTCGGCCTCTGCATATACAGCTCTCCTAGTCAGAATAGAAGAAACGGACCGCAAAAATCCGTGTAGTGCGGTTCTGCGTTGGTCAATCCCTCTTATCCTAGCGAGGCCTTACACTGCGTGACATCGTGCTTGACCATTCTCCCAAACTAAGACTTCATAAACCTTCAATAGGGAAATCGCGACGATACGTTTTAGCGCTGCATTTCCTACTAAAAACCACTACCCTTTCGTATGGCACAGTTGATACCATTATGAACTACAATATGATGAAACGTAGCACCCACCATCCACGAAATGGCACAGCTAGTCAAGTCATACGAAGAACCCAAAAACCAACTAACACCGGCAATAAAAATAATAATAATAAAAATTACAAACGACAATAGTGTGCTAATCGCACCGTTGTTGCACCTCTATCTCCAAAGAAGCGCCCGCAGCTACCGTACCAATTGGGAGGAAATTGGCCTTTGGCCGTCCAATTCCAGATAACAAAACTGCATGTTTGAATTTACGAAGTAACATTCACTATCATTATTAAAGAATCTCCTACCATTTAAATATGTTAATCATTAAAAAAATTTTATTGTAAATATTACTTCTTTTATCAAAAAAAGAGTGTACACTGGATTTTTTTTTATTAATTTTATAATTTTTAGGAAATACTATAATTTTTAAATTGTTGTCTTCGTTGACAATCTTTATATACAATTACATGCTCCCAATTGTTCCTTTCGATAAAGTTTAGTTTATAAAATTTTCTTATAATATAATAACTTATATTATTTTCCTCTTCAGATAATTTTCATATTAAAAAATTTATAATTAGTAGTTACATGTAATTTTTGTTTAGATAATATTTTCTCATGAGTCATTTACTCATATTATTTAGTAGGTTTATTTTTCTTGAATACCAGTAAAATTAAGAAAAATTAAAGCACTAATTTGGTTTGAACTTAAAGTTATCAACAATGAATGGATGAATAGTGTTTTTTCCCCTTCTTTTCGGCAGTTTTAACATATTGTATTACATATTTAAAAGTTTTAATTTAATTAAATATATATTTAATTTAAAATAAATTGAATTGACATTTGTTTTATGTCCTTTTCTCAATTCTAATCCCTAGATAAAATTTTCGATGATTATGACTTCTGAGAATAATCTATACATCCAAAGTCCTAGAAACCCTAGTTATAACAAGACCTCATCTTGACATTGTCACGCTGAGGTTTGGGGGGCTTATGATATATATGGGATCTCAGCTAGAGTTGGGATCTCGACAACACATGAGACCTTCGCATTTGCAGACCTTTGATCTCGACAGGCTAAAGGTCTGGATCTCAACCAGTGGCATGTTTCCTTATTGGACCTCAGCCTTTAGGCCTGAGTATAAAGGCTGAGGATCAAAATACATTGAAATTATACCAAGTGTATAGTACCTCGGACTAAAATGTATGAGATCTCATATAACACTAGCAAGGTGGGAATTCAATGAGATCATATTTATCCATAAAAAAGTAACAGTATACGGCAATCACTGAGAAATGTATCAATATGTGATCAACCGTTACAACTGCAGTCAATGTGCGTAGCTATTACAAACAAACTCCACAAACTAGGAAATAAGGTATATAAGTTGAAAAAATTACTTGGTGTGGGGTCTTCTAGAAAAACGAGCAATATCATAATACAAAGGACTAATTTAAGCATCGAATGATTTATTTCGGAGAACCACTACGGGATCTATTCTGCAGGTACAGCCATTAATTGGAAAGACGAAAAGTTGCGGGTTAAGACTATTCATTTGGATTGCGAATAAAGCCTACATCATATTACATATTTAAAAGTTTTAATTTAATTAAATATATATTTAACTTAAAATAAATTGAATTGACATTTGTTTTATGTCCTTTTCTCAATTCTAATCCTTAGATAAAATTTTAGATGATTATGACTTTTGAGAATAATCTATACATCCAGATAACTGTTGGGTATTTAATATAACCCAAGTATATGTTTTAATATAAGCCCAATAGGTAATGCACCTTTGTAGTGGGCTTGAATGGGCAAGAGCCCATTAATTGGCTTTAACCCTAGTGTATCCTTATTTATATGTTGGCTGGAAACAGCATGTTAGGTATTCCAAATTAGATACCTAGGGTGTAATGCTTCAAGCAATCGCATATACTATTGCTTAACTTTAAACCCTAACAATCTTGAAGCATTAGGTATTGAAGATTGGGAGAAATCTTTCTTTCACATTTTTTTTGAGATTAAAAAAAAAATTGTGAACAGTACTTGAATAGTGAAAATAGGGGTATTTTAGTCTTATTAAAATTTGACTTTTTACTTTGGTGACGGATCGAGACAAAGGAGGAGTTCATCTTGTGTATTTCGATGGGAGGAATCCATTGGTGGTGTCGGTTTTCTGATTTGGTGACCGGAAGACGGCGAAATCAGCGTTTAAAGTCGCGGTAGCAGAAAATTTTCTCTTCAGATCCTGAAAAATCCAAACGGTTTTAGCTTGTAAGGTTACTTAAGTTGTGTTCTCCTTGTCAAGACGATCATTTTGAGGGTCACAGGCCTTAATAGGAACTTGGACAATGAAGAAACGGCGATTAAAATTCCGGCGAAGCTTGGTGAAGAAGCTACTGTTCATCTGTTGACCGATTTTACTGTTCATCCGTTGACCAAGTGCAGTTGACCAGAGTTGACTTTTTCAGAATTTTTTCGCTTCTGAAATCAAGTGCACTCATTCTATTTTTCCGTTTTTAAATTACTAAAAATGGAAAAGCGCATATCACTTGAGATGGTTAAATTTCGTACTTTTAGTGGGTCTGAATTTAATTCATAGAAGCGAAAGACTCAGTTTGGTTTAAAATATGAGAATATTTTTTATACTGTTTTGAGTACATTTGCTGACACTACTGAGAAAGTTGATGAGTCTCAATGGAACCAAGATGATGAATTTTGCAAAGACTATTTATTGAACTGTCTTTCAAACCGTTTTGCAGAAGTTTATAGCAAGTTTAAGACTGCTAAAGAAATATAGGACAATTTAGATACTCAATTTAAGAAAAATGGGGAATTGTCAAAAACACACCTTGTTGACAAATTCATGGATTTCAAATTCAAGGAAGATATGGAAATCATTCATCAAGTAACTAATTTAGAAAATTTGAGATCTAAATTAACCAGTGAAAACATCATTGTTTGTGATCCTTTTTTGGTTGGTGCCATTATTTATAAATTACCATCTGCATGGCATTCTTTCAAAACTAAAATGTACAGGAAGAAAGTGTAGGTAGGACTGGATGATCTTAAACGGTTCATTAGAATCAAAGATGAGAATCGAGCTAGGAATAACTTGAAAATCGAGCTAGGAATAACTTGTAGATGGTTAGACAGCAACAATCAGCTATTAACGTGGTAACAAATCCTAAGAAATTTCCTAAGAAATCCAAGTCATCCAAGAGTGAGTCTCAACAATTGGAGGCCAAAAAGCCTATCTTTAAAAAAAAAGAAGGGTAAGTGCCACAATTGTGGGAAGTGGGGCCACTTTGCAGCAGATTGTAGGCAACCTAAAAAGGATAAATCTTACACACCAAAGAAGGAAGCAAATATGCTAGTATAGAAGATTGAACCTAAACAATTTGTTGCTATGGTGGGCAATAATAAAAAGGCCAGTACTTCTTTAGAATGGTGGTTAGATTCTGGGGTAACGTGCCATGTCTGCAAAAATAAAAAGTTACTTGATGATGTTGTTGAGGCTAATGAAACTATTGCTGTGGCTAGTGGGGTAGCAGAGACGGTGACTCACACTGGTACTGCAAATATGAGCCATTCTTCAGGTAAACTTCTAACTTTAAAAGATGTTAAAGTAATTCCTGCTATGCAAAAGAATTTAATTTCTATTAGTCGCTTATACAATGCTGGCATGAGCATATTTATTTCTAGTGGTAGAGTAACTTTATCTATTAATACTCGTTATTTTGGTTGTGGATTCTTGACTAGTGGTATGTATAGATTGAGTTCTGTAAATGAAACGGTCAACCAAGTTAGTTCAAATTTAATTGATTATACAACATTGCATAATCGGTTAGGACATGTGAACTACAAGAAAATGGCTAGACTAGCTAAAACTCATAATATACCTCTAGATACTTCAATCAGATTTAACAGATGTGAAGTGTGTGCTCAAATGAAAATTACTAGAAAACCTTTTCGTACGGTTACTAGAAAACCATTTCGTACGGTCTCTAGAAGTACACAACTTCTTGAATTAATACATTCTGACCTCTGTGACTTCAAAGGTTTAACAACTAGAGGTGGTCAAAAGTATTTGATCAATTTTATAAATGATTTTTCCATATATTGTCATATTTATCTGTTAAAATCAAAAGATGAAGTATTTGATAAATTTAAGATTTTCAAGAATCGTGTTGAAAACCAGTTGAACTTGAAAATTAAAAGGTTTAAGAGTGATGGAGGAGGAGAATATACATTGACAGGATTCAAGGAATTTTGTGTTTCAAAGGGCATAATACTTGAAACTATTGCTCCTTACTCATCTCAATCCAATGGCATAGCTAAACGTAAGAACAGGACGTTAACAGAAATGTTAAACTCTATGTTATTGACAGTTGGCACGCCTTCTTGTTATTGGAGAGAAGCAGTTTTGACTGCTAATCACATCCTGAATAGGTTGCCGCACTCTAAGTTGTCTTCAACTCCATATGAGATATGGCATAAACATCCTTGTAGATATGATACTCTTAAGACTTGGGGCTGTATTGCTTGTGTGAGAATACCAGACCCTAGGAGACCTAAGGTGGGGCCTAGGACAAACACTTGTGTGTACCTAGGTAGTGCAGAGGATAATGCAGCTAATCAGTTCTTGGATCTATCAACCAATGTGCTTATAGAATCTAGAGATGCAGTTTTCTTTGAAGATAAATTTTTTCGAGATCAAGAGTTGACAGTACTTAGCACTATAGAAATAATTTCAGAATCACCTAAAGAAACTGAATCAAATTCCCCTAACACTCAAATAATTTCTGAATCTGTACCTTTAAGAGTATCTACAAGAGAACGAGTTCCCAAAACGTTTGGTGATGAATTTGTCACTTACCATTTAGAAGATGATCCATCCAATTATAAAGAAGCGATGAGATCCAGGACTCCTTATTATGGGCAGAAGCCATTGATGATGAAATGAGCTCTCTGTTACAAAATCAAACTTGGCAACTAGTAGATTTGCCAAAAGGGGCTAAAACTATAGGTTGCAAGTAGATTTTGAAGAAGAACCTTAATCCTGTCGGATCTATAGCTCCGTATAAAGCACTTTTAGTAGCTAAGGGCTATACTCAAGTAAATGGGGTAGATTATTTTGATGTTTACTCCTTCGTTTGTCACTTGACTACGATAAGAGTTCTTCTTACTTTGGCATCTATTGAGCACTATGTTGTGCATCAAATGGAAGCAAAGATAGCTTTCCTAAATGGAGATCTGACTAAGGAGATCTACGATCTCATGAACCAACCTGAAGGGTTTGTCATGAAAGGTTTCGAGAACAAAGTTTGTAAATTAAACAAATCTTTGTACGGTTTAAAACAAACACCTAAATTGTGTCATCAAAAATTCGACAAGGTAGTAATGAGCTTAGGATTTCGATCCAGTTACTCAGATAAATGCCTTTACTACCATTCTATGTCGAATAAGGTTGCGATTATTTGCTTATATGTAGACGACATGTTGACACTTGATTCCGATCATTCTGTAGTGAGTGACGTAAAAGCCGAGTTGACAAAAGCATTTAACATGTTCGATCTTGGTGTGGTAGATACCATTCCTGGTATGAAAGTAAGTTTTACAGAGCAAGGTATTACTCTTAGCCAAACTCACTACATTGAAAAATTACTTTCTACATGGGGATACAGTGAATGTGAAGTGGTTGAGACACCGTATGATCCTAATAAACGACTGAGCCTCAATGAGAGAGTTAGTGTGAATCAGTTAGATTATTCTAAATTGATTGGTAGTCTTATGTATGCAATGACATGCACTAGGCCAGACATAGCCTTTTCTGTAGGCATGCTGAATCGTTTCACTAATAATCCCGGCCCTGAGCATTAGAATGCCCTCACGCGACTTATGCGATATTTGAAGGGTACCTCTAATTATGCTCTATGTTATAGTGGCCATCTTCCTATCTTGGAAGGATTTTCTGATACATCATGGTACTCGGAATTAAGAGATAGTAAATCTACCAGTGGTTATATTTTTATACTGGGTGGACCAACTGTTGCGTGAAAATCCAAGAGACAGACTTGTATCGCTTTGTCATCTATGGAATCGAAACTTTCTACTTTAGCTTCCGCAGGAGGATAAGCAAAGTGGATAAGAGAACTGATCCTGGATATTCCATTAACCCGTTTAAAGATTAATTCTTTAAGTATGTTCTGTGATAATCAGGTGACAGTTTCGGTATTGAAAAACTCATTTTTTAATAGTAAGAGGAGATATATTAGGTTGAAACATGTCTTGCTGAATTATCTCATAGAATAAGGTATTATCACTTTGGTCGATGTGAGATAGAAGGATAATATGACTGATGCTCTGACAAAGGGACTGAACAAAAATCTAATATTCAAAATTGTGGGGAAAATGAGGTTAAAGACTATATAGACATGTCTTAACCTACATCTGTGTTGTTTTGAATTTTTCGAATCTCCCTTTGTTGGTTAAGATAAGCACTTGATAATGTTTCGACGATGTTTATGGTTCTTAATATATCATTCCACATTTGATGATATATCCTTTTTGGGTGAGTTGTCTCATTCCACATGTGATGAGGTAATTTACTCATTTTGGATATTCTGTTTAGAGCGGTGGTATCATACCATATCTGATGATGCTGCTTAACTAAATTTGGACTTGGCAAATATAACATTCCACATAGAAACATGAAATGGTTCTTTTGAAAAGAAACTATATAGGTCTTGTTCTTATAAAGAAACTGGACATTGATGCTTATTGGTATGTGAGATTGATGCATATTATTATTGACATTGATGATTATTGTTATTGATACTGATGCATATTGACATTGATATATATTTATTTTCAGTCATTGTGGTATTGTGCTAAGTTCTTTTGGTAGAACTAGACACTTTAGTTTGTTACACAAATGATTGGATTTACATAAAATTCATATTTGGTAACTTGCAGAAAATGACGAAAATGGAGAAGCTGATTCCAATTGGGATCCTGAAGGGGATGATCTACTTGATGGATAATTCCTCTAGAGCTCTGCACTGTGGGGGACTATTATTTTATTTAGAGTTGAATAAATAGTTCACTTACATATGAAATTGTCCATTTAGTTTGAGTTTAGAGTATTTCTAAAACTCTTGTGTTCGAAGTTTAGAGAATTTCTAAAACTTTGATTTGGTTCACTTATGAGTAAGACCTATTGATTGTGTTTGGTTGAGTTTAGATTGTTTCTAAAACTTATAATTGTGTTTAAAGAATTCATATTTTTGAGTCATGAATCTTTTTATGCTATGAATAATTCAATATTCTATTTTGAACATTACATTATTTGTCTATTGGATTGTGCTATATGTAGAACATAAGAGGAGATTGTTGGGTATTTAATATAACCCAAGTATATGTTCTAATATAAGCCCAATAGGTAATGCACCTTTGTAGTGCCCCTATATGGGCAAGAGCCCATTAATTGGTTTTAATTCTAGTGTATCCCTATTTATATGCTAGCTGGAGGCAGCATGCTAGGTATTCCAAATTAGATACTTAGGGTGTAATGCTTCAAGCAATCGCATATACTATTGCTTGACTTTAAACCCTGACAATAACCAATACAATCAGAGAACTGTTAGAAATAAATGTCACATATCACAGTGATCACACTATAATGCAAATATTCGTACTTAAAAATTGCTCCACAAAAATTGTTAGGATTTACAAGTTATATAGATACACATACTATATTAAGTGCTAAATATATCAATTAAAAGAGACATAGAAAAGCACGAGATTTAAGATTAAAAACAACATATAACGCACGGTTCGATTATAGTCTAATCAATTTTGTGCCGCATGTGTTGTCTCTTCTTAATGCAGTAAATCAGTGGACAAATTCCTTGTAAGATTTTCTTATATTATTTGCTTTAATGAATTTTAATGTTTTCATGGAGATATTTCTACTCTTGTTAAAATTTATATTATTAATTTCTATTAGTATTTAATATATTTTAAAGTGAATATTTATTTTTCTGCACTAATTATGTATTTTCTAAAATTTTGTAGTACACGAAGTGCAGTAAAAAATATTCAAAATTGATATATTTAAACATAAACTGAAAACATACAAAATAACTATTTATGTTAAAAATAAGATAAAATTTCATTCTAAGTGTCTGAATAAAGAGATAAACTGAATTATTTATATGAAAATATTACGATATTACGAAAAAAACAAAAATAATGCAAGGAATTGTTTCGGATTGTCCTATGCATAATACAACGTCAATACCATGTGCTAAAAAAAGTATTGCACGGAACAAAGTTTCCTGGCTCAATATTTGATGTGGAATGTATTAGTGCCACGTTTGAGGATCAATTCGATAGGAAGCAGTCCAAGCGGAAGGTAAAACAGTAAGGCAACTAGAATCGGCGAACCGGGTCGACGACACCGTTTTAAGCTCAAATTCGGCCGTCTAAAAAACACGGCGTGAGGATCAATACTCATCGCTTTGTCATAACCTGCGATGGATTTCGGCGATCCGGGATCGTTTACTTGGAGTTTTCTAATTTTTTAGTATTTTCTAATTTTTTTCGATTTTTAATATATTTTAGGATTTTTATTTGGAGTGTCCTAAACCTAGTAGAATTGTGTTTTAGTATCCTAAACCTAGTAGAATTGTGTTTTAGGCCTTTATAAGGTTGTTTACAATTTCATTGATGATCATTATTCATTATTATTACTATTTTTTTTCGAAATTGATTTTCCCAAAATATTTCTCTATGCTGAACGCTACGTCAGGTGGTATTAGAGCCTATGGAGACTGGTGGTGGCCTTCGTGATGATGTTCAAGGGACTGGAGCCCCAATTCTTGGGGACAACGCGCTGCAATGATTGGAGTAGCATTTAATAGAACGCATTGATCAGGAAATTGATTAGGGCCTTCATCATATCGAAGAGCGACTCGGTGAAATAGCAGATCGGTTCGAGGATCTTGGCGTTGATGTAAACCGGAATCGATAGAACGGCAAAAGACCGGGTGCATATGTTACTCGCGGTGAACTTGTTAATAAGTCTGTTCCTGATCGTAGGCAGAACAACCCTCTCTTTTCAGAGAGTTCGAAAGAGGAAGAAAGCAAATTTTTCGATAACGATAGTGACAATAGAAATCGTTATGGAGGGTTTCGAAAGGGACGAGATGGAAGAAATAGACGATGGTGCTCGAGAGATTATGAAGGTAACGACTTTAAATTAAAGATCGATATTCCTTATTTTAATGGAAGTCTAGGAATAGAAGACTTTCTAGATTGGGTCACCAATATTGATAAGTTCTTTGATTACATGGAGACCCCTAGTAAGAAAATGGTGCGATTAGTGGCTTGTAGATTAAAGGAGGTTCGTCTGCATGGTAGGAAAGATTGCAGAATAGGAGGGGGCGAGAAGAAAGGGAGAAAGTTCGAACTTGGGACAGAATGAACAGGCTGTTGAAATGAAATAGGAATTCCTTCCACTAGATTATGAGCAGGTTATGTTTCAACAATACCAACGCTGCCAACAGGGTACTCGGACTGTACATGAATATATAGCCAAATTTATGAGGTTGGCTGAAAGGAATAATCTATTAGAGACGGAGGGACAGCAGGTGGTGAGGTATCTTGATGGGCTGAAACCTTTCATCCAAGACAAAATCGGAGTGCAACTCCTGCGAAATCTATTTGAAGCGAAGAATATGGCGATGAAAGTAGAATTAATTAAGGGTGGCAATAAGTCCGCTTTCAGGTTCGCGTGTCGTGTTTTGAAAAAGTAACAAGATTGCAAAAAAAAGTAGAAGGCAATAAAAATTGAACCAATGCGATTGTTTTCGTGTCAAATTTTCGTATTAGGTTCGGGTCATATTTTGTCTCACAATTTCATGTCGAGTTTTCGTGTCGTGTCAGAAATTGCCACCCTTAGAATTAATGCAGCAGGAATGGAGTAAAAGAGGTTACGAGAATTATAGAGGTAACAGCTCGGCCATTCCAGCAGAGAAGAGCGGCTACAACAATCGCTCTAATGCAAGGCGGAATCAAGCAGATAAGGCAACGGAGAAGTGTTCTATGATCAAGGTGAAAGGGGCGCAGGCATAAAAATCTGCCAATCCGAACTCGTATGCTAAGTTGGTGGCGATTAAGTTCTATCCATGCAATCAGCTAGCGCATCGATCTAATGAATACCCTCAAAGGAAAACCGTGAATATGGCAGCGAGAAAAGAGGAGGAAGATGAATATTGCTACGAACCAGATGGTGATGGTGAAAATTTTGAAGAAAAGGAAGAGGGGGAACAGATTTGTATAGTGTGCCGTATGATGTTATCCCTAAAACAAGAGGATGAGTCGCAGCACCATTAGCTATTCCGAACCCGATGCACTATTCTGGGCAAGATCTTTACTGTGGTTATTGATAGTAGGAGCATGGAGAATATTATTGGGAAAGAGACAGTAAAGAAGTTTGGGGTACTTGTGGAGAATCATCCTAACTCCTACACTTTATGGTGGATTAAATCTAGAGTGGAGAGTATTTAGGTGACCGAGAAATGCAAAATCCCATTCTCCATTGGTAAGTATTATGATGAGATATATTGCGATGTGGTAGATATGGATGTATGTCATGTGTTATTTAGAAGGCCGTGGCAATTTGATGTAGATGTTCAGCATTCGGGAAGAATCAATCAGTATAGTCTCGTGAAAGATTGAGTGAAGTATATGTAGCTACCCTTGAAGAATAAAAGTAAGCAGGCCACAGGTAGTAATTTCATTACTCTCACAAGGAAATTTGAAGCGGAAGTTGCAGATACTCGGCAAATTCATGTACTGATTGTGAAGCAAACCATAGAGGTTGGGACTGAATTACAAGTGGAGGAGCAGCCTGAAACTATCAAGCTTTTGTTAGAGGAATTTAAAGAGCTGATGCCTGACGAGATTGCAGATGGCTTGCCTTCTATGCGCGATATTTAACACCATATAGATTTAATTTCTGGTGCTAGTTTGCCCAATCTTCCGCACTACAGGATGAGTCCTAAAGAGAGCGAAATTCTAAAGAAAAATGTGGAGAAGTTGCTGTGAAAGGGGCACGTTCAAAATAGCATGAGTCTTTTTGCTGTTCCAGCACTATTAACTCCTAAGAAAGACGGAAGTTGGAGGATGTTTGTGGATAATAGAGCCATTAATAGGATAACCATGGGCTACAAATTTCTAATTCCTTGATTGGAAGATATGCTGGATAGGTTGTATGGAGCTAAGTGGTTTACAAAGCTGGATTTGAAGAATGGATATCATCAAATTCGTGTTCGACCTGTAGACGAGTGAAAGACAACCTCCAAGACAAAGGAGAGGCTGTGCGAGTGGTTGGTGATGCCGTTTAGGCTTTCAAATGCTCCAAGCACCTTCATGAGGTTTATGAATAAGGTTCTGAAATCTTTCATTGGCAAATTCGTTGTAGTTTATTTTAACAATATCCTGATTTATAGTAAGACTGAGGAGGATCATTTAATGCACTTAATGGAGATGTTGATAGCCTTACAAAATAATAAGCTATATATAAATCTTAAGAAGTACAGTTTTCTAACCAATAAACTGCTTTTCTTGGGGTTTATTATTATTGCTGAGGGAATAGAGGTGGATGAGGCAAAGGTATGAGCAATAAATGAATGGCCAACCCCTAAAACTGTTTCTGAAGTTAGGAGTTTCCACGAGTTGGCTACGTTTTATAGGCATTTTATAAAAAATTTCAGTACTATCGCAGCCCAATTACCAAGTGCCTAAAGAAAGGTAAATTTTTATAGGGGAAAAAATAGTGAATAGCTTTGCTATATTAAAAGAGAAATTATGTACTATACCTGTTCTTGCCTTACCTGATTTTGTTAAACTGTTTCAGGTTGATTGTGATACTAGTGGTGTGGGCGTAGGAGCTATTTGGTTTCAGGAGCGCAGGCCCATTTGTTATTTCAGTGAGAAGCTTAGAGACACGAGGTAGAAGTGGAGTACTTATGATAAAGAATTTTATTCTGTTGTAAGGGCTTTAAAGACCTAGAAGCATTATCTGTTTAGAAAGGAGTTTGTGCTTTATTCTGACCATGAAGCTTTGAAATATCTGAATGGCCAGAAGAGGATTAGCAAGAATATACATGCACATTGGTGTCAATTTTTGCAAAAGTTTCCTTTTAGATTACAGCACAAATTAGGTGTGCAAAATGTGGTAGCTGATGCATTAAGCAGGAGAGCTAGCTTATTAATTACTTTAAGCCAAGACCTTCTAGGGTTTGAGTAGTTAAAAGATTGTTACACAGGTGATGATTACTTTGGGCAGATTTGGGAGTCATGTGCTACTGGTCAACCTATGCAAGAATTTTAAGTGCAGGATGGATATTTGATGTATGGCAATCAGCTTTGCCTTCCTCGAACCTTATTGCGAGAAAAGGTAGTTCGTGATTTACATGAGGGAGGACTAGCTGCACACTTGGGGCGTGACAAAACCATTGTTGCGGTGAAGGAACGATTCTATTGGCCAAGTTATGTAGAAACGTCAGCAGGCATGTGCAGAAGTGTTATATTTGCCAGATTGCTAAGGGGTAATCTAATAATACCAATCTATATATACCTTTACCTGTACTTGACAATATATGGGAAGATCTGTCCTTGGATTTTGTGCTTGGTTTGTTAAAAACCCTAAGGGGTGTAGATTCAGTTTTTGTTGTGGTTGATAGATTTTCCAAGATGGCACACTTCATTCCTTGTAGGAAGACTTCTGATGCATTAAGTGTGACCAGATTATTCTTTAAAGAGGTGGTTCGCTTGCATGGCATTCCTAAATCTATTACCTCTAATAGGAATAGCAAATTCCTAGGGCATTTTTGGCAGACTTTGTGTAGGCTATTTGATTCGTCTTTGAATTTTAGTAACACAGCTCACCCACAAACTGATAGCCAGACAGAGGTGGTCAATAGAACTCTGGGCAACTTGATTTGGTGTATTTGCTAGGATAAGCCAAAGCAATGGGACATGGCTTTATCGCAAGCAGAGTGTGCTTATAATAATGAGGTTTATAGTTCTACTGGCAGGTCGCCTTTTTCTATTGTGTATACCAAGGCACCACAACATACTTTGGATTTGGTACAATTGCCTAAGCGAGCCGACAAGAGTGTAGCAGTGGATTATATGGCACACCAGGTCATAAAGGTGCATCATGAAGTCAAGCAGAAGCTGGAGGAGGCTAATGAGAAGTATAAAGCAGCCGCGGATAAGTATAATATATTTTAAAATTTATATTATTAGTGTCTATTAGTATTTTAATATATTTTAAAGAGAATATTTATTTTTCTGTACTAATTATTTATTTTCTAAAAAATTTTAGTACACGAAGTGCAGCAAAAAAATATTCAAAATTGATTTATTTAAATATAATACTGAAAACATACAAAATAACTATTAATGTTAAAAATAAGTAAGATAAAATTTCATTCTAATTGTCTGAATAAAGAGATAAACCGAATTATTTATATAAAAATATTAAGATATTACAAAAAAAAAACAAAAATAATGCAAGGAATTGTTTCGGATTGTCTTGCGCATAATACAACGTCAGTAGCATGTGCTAAAAGAGGCATTGCACGGAACGAAGTTTTCTGGCAGCTGTGGAAAAAGTCCAAATCCATGGCTCAATATTTGAGAAAAAAGATTGCTTTATTTGGTAGGTGCGTGAACTGGATGCTTGTTGACAGCACAGCCAGGAATTGAATATTTGAGAAGATTGCTTTTGTTTTCTTTGATTTAGCTTTAGCAGGTGCATGAATAGCAAATATATCTAATTAAAAGTATATATTTTCTTTTTTAAACGAAGAAGTAATATATGTATTTTTTTAAAACTCTGGTTAGCCTCCACTTTCAATTCGTCTTCTGAAATTGATTAATCAATTTTTTAGCTGTTCTGGCTGTTCCTGGCCCCTTGTCTCTTATCTCTTATCTCTTGATTGTGCCAAAAAAATTGAATAATCTTTTGGCTGTACCGACAAGTAAACCAGACAAACCAAAAGACAAAAACATCTGTTCCTGCCCACTTCTCTAGTGATTATTCAAAGATTCTCTACGTGCAGAGTCTCCCTCTGGGAAATGCCTAGCATTGTTACCACTTTACCTCAGAAAACGAGCTATGTTTGGATTCAATTTTCCTTACCAAAGTTAATTTTTTCTTACAAAATAAATACAACATTTAAATTTTTTTTTATTTTTAAATTTTAAATTTAAATTTCTTGCCCCAAATCTTCCTCACATAATTTTTAAAAATTTTCCCTTCAATACACTTCTTATTTTGGTTCCAAATAATTTTTTCCCCTAAATTTTTCACACATTTTAATTCAAATTTTTTTTCAAACATATTATAATCAAAACATAACCACAATCTATGTAAAACTGATAAAACATAGAGTTTAAACGCTATAAAGATTAATTTAAAAAAAATTATATTCAACCCAAAATAAAATATTTTTTTAAGACGAAAAAGAGATGTGTTCTATTTAGTAATAAATTATATTCAATCCAAATTTTGTCTTGAACTTAAAACATGAAAGGACAAACCACTCTTGGTCTATTCAAACTAACAAAAGAACCCCAGAGCTAGGGTAGGGTTAAATTTTGCCTTGAGTCTGAAAGTGTGTGGATCATTGTATTATTATTATCTTTTTTTGACTAAAAAAAAAGTCTACATATGTTATTCTACATTATAGTTTCATTATTTTTGAGTGGCGCATCAGGTTTTTTCCAAATTCATGTCTAGGTATGCTTTGTCACATTCGGTAGCAAAGAGTTATGTTTTTTGTGTTTCAGAATATATGGGCAAGGCTATAGTTGAACGTCTCACGACAAATCAATTATCATGTGGCTAATATGTCCAAGTGAAAATTTACGTTTGGATTATCTCTTACATACCAAAAATTATTTTTTCTCACAAAACAAATAAAACATTCAAATACATTTTTATTTCAAAATTTAAAATTCAAAATTTTCCTCCTAAATTCTTCTCACATAATTTTAAAAAATATTCCCTCCAATACAAATTTTATTTTCCCTCCAAAATACTTTTTTCTTACAAAAAATCCCACCAAAATTTTCACACATTATAATGCAAAATTTCTCAAATAAATCACAATACTATATTACAACAAGAATTGTCAAGCGGTTAATATGTATCAGTTGAAATTTTAAGGCATATTTTGCAATATGGTTAATGCTTGAGGTGTTTTGAGAAGGGTTAAATACACTTTGCTCCCTTATTTTTTGGAGTAGCTACCATTTTATTCTCTTGTGTTTCATTTATATATATTTGCCCTCTCCATGAATATCTAGTAACTCGTGAAAATGAAATCATTTATTTAATTCCACAAATTGCCTTACTTATTAATTTAGATTTTAGTTAAGGTACATTTTAGTTAAGATACAACATTCTTATTAGTAATTAGATACAACTCAATTAATACACTATTGAATATATAATTTTACATTTTGATCCTTACTTTTTAATTTTGAGTATGCATAATTATTATTTATAAGGATATTTTAGAAATTTAGTTTAAAAGTGGACTCTTTTTTTGGAACAAAATTTTTTTTTTCAAAATGAACTTTTTTTTTTTGGGACAAAGGGAATATTCTCTTCGTCCAAAAAGAAAAGTTCAATTTTAAATAATATAACTTATTGTAAATTATAAAATATAATACATTTAATGTATTATTACTATATAATTTTATAGTTGTGTCCTTACTTTTCAATTGAGAACCATATATGGTCATTATTTATTAAAAATATTATAGAAATTTTATTCAAAAGTTTTTTTTTTTTTGGGAATGTAAAGAAAAAGGTAAAAAGTGGACATTTTTCTTGAAGGTAAGGAATGTTGTTAATGAAATGAGCAAAATGTATACAAACGAAGCACAGAGAACTAAATATTAGTTATTCTCTGCCATAGGAGGATAAAGCATATTTAATCCCTTTTTTGATTAACTCTCAAAATAACTTAAAGCACTCTTTTTATTTTTTATTTTTTATCAAAGATCGATAATTATATTAACTTTTGAAAGTTAACCTGTACAATAAATGTCCTCCCATGACAGGACTCTTCTTAGCTCTAAGTACGGCTAAGACAAACTGACCTTAAAGTCACCAGATCAACCCACCTCCCACAAAAGACAAAACAGACCAAAAATAAGCGACAGCATCCAAAGGAATAAATCCCTGGATTCAACCATCAGCTATCACCCTGTAATGTTCCAGCCACTTTACATCACCCCCTGCTACTTACAAGTCAGCCACTGATCAACCGCATGATCCTAGCTCACCTCTATTTGCTTCCAAGAACTCTATCCAAGCATTTCTTGCCATATCAACGATTTGCTTTGGCTCCCACCATTCGTGCTGAAAAACCCAAACATTCCGAATTCTTCCACAGTCCACAAAATGTAGGCTGTAAATTGAGCCTGGTCCAGCCAACTATTATCTCTTCGCCTAGAGCACAAATCTTGCCACAATTGCTGAAATGTAACCTGTAGCCGGCCAGGCTGATCCTAGCCTACTCGGGCCATGTTCCAAACCAACTTGGCACGAGAACACTTGAACAGCATATGCTCCAATGTCTCCTCGGCCTCTCCACACACTGGACAAGAAGGCTCCACCAGGACTTTCCTGTGGTACAACTTGGCATTGAGAGGCAAAATATTGTGACAACATCTCCATAAGAAATGCTTCACCTTACCCATCACTTTCAACTTCCAAGTGGCCATCCACATACGATGCCTTCACTCTCTTGCATTACTGCATTCTGGTTGTTGCTCTGTCAGTTGTCCCTCCTGCTGCAATCGATGGTAAGTCGATTTGAATATGCCTGAGAATGGGTACCTGCCTCATTACCTTGAATTAGGCGCCTAGCCCCCATCCAACCCTTCCACAGCCAAGAAGCATTTTTCTTCTCCACTGCCAACATCAGCTGATTATTAGGGAAATACTTGGCTTTCATGACTCTGCTCATTAGTAACTCTGGTTGGGAAATAACCGTGAGACTTGTTTAGCAAGCAAGGCATCATTGAACGATTGAAGATCCCGAAACCCATCCTCCTTCCTTCTTTGCCTTACTAAGCTCTTGCCACCTCTTCCAATGAATTTTCTGCTTGCACTTTCTTTCACCCCACCAAAAATTCGCCGTAAGTCGACAAATTTCCTTACACACCCCTACTGGAAGTTTAAAACACCCCATCACATACGTTGGCAAAGCATTTACCACTGCTTTGATAAGGATCTCTTTGCCTGCCCCGCTCAAAAACTGAGTCTTCCAATTCTGAATTCGCTGCTGCACCTTCTGAATGATAAAGTTAAAAACCTCCTTTTTCGACCGGCCAATCCTCATTGGAAGCCCTAAGTAGCGAGCATTTGATTGTTCCCTCACTCCCTCCAGTATTTGACAAATCTCACTCCTTGCCACCTGGGAAACATTAGGACTAAAAAACACTGAAGACTTATCCAAATTAACTGCTTGGCCTGAAGCTTGACTAAACTGCTGAAGAATACCCTGTAAAACCTGTGCTTGATGGACATCAGCCTCACAAAATAGCAAAGAATCATCAGCAAAGAACAAATGAGTAATGATAGGCCCATTCCGACTAACCCTCAGCCCCTTATACTCTCCACAAGCACTAGCTCTTGTAATAAGATGAGAGAGCGCCTCTGAAACCATAAGAAACAGATATGGCGAAAGAGGATCCCCTTGCCGAATGCCTTGAGTTGGCTTAATATACCCACATGGAGCACCGTTAATATTAATGGAAAAGGTACTAGTACAAAGACATTGCCTAATCCACATTATCACTCCCCACGCAAACCCCATTTTCCTCATGACCTGCTCTAAAAATCGCCACTCCACCCTATCATAAGCCTTAGCCATATCTATTTTTAAAGCCATATAGCCTTTCCGTCATTTCCTCATTGAGTTCAAAGTATGCACTCCCTCATGAGCTATAATCACATTATCAAGAATTTGACGCCCAGGAATGAATGTTGATTGATTTGGGCTAATACATTTATGAAGGCACGGCTTAAGTCGTTCAGCCAAGATTTTAGAAACAATCTTATAGACCACACTACACAAGCTAATGGGTCTATATTGTGAGATAGACACAGGAGACCGAACCTTCGGTATCAACGTAATCAAAGTATGATTAAGTTTCCTAAGCAATTTTGTACTATGAAAAACTCCTTCACAAAGATTGATAATATCCACTTTAACCACATTCCAATAAGTTTGAAAAATAAAGGAGTCATACCATCAGTCCTCGAGTCGTATGAGGATTCATTTGGAACAAGGCATCTTTGATCTCATCTTCCTCCATGTGTCTCATCAATGTTGTATTCATGCTATGAGTGATAGTTTTAGGAAACCCTGCCACGTATGAGACTGAGCTGGGTGAATTGAATCATATAACTTTTCGTAGTAACCCACGATTTCCTCTTCTATCTCCCCTTTAGTCGCACACACCTTCCCATCACACGCTAGTAAGCTGTCAATATGATTCCTCTTCCTCCTTTGAATGGTGGACGCATGAAAAAATTTGGAATTGCTATCTCCCTCTTTCAACCAATGATTTCTTGACTTCTGTTGCCAATACCTCTCTTCTTCCATATACTCCTGTCGGAGTTGACTCTTAAGTGCATTCCAGACCTTCCAATCCCTACCCCCACCATTCCCACTCATAGCCTCCATTTGAGCTTGAAGAACTTTGATTCGTCTGGCAGAATTAGTCCCTAAATTAAAGCTCCACTTCAGTAAATCCAACCGACATTCGGTAATCTTGGAGCTTAACACAAATTGTCTCGTCCCCCACTGTTCCCTGTTCCATGCCGCCACCACTCTTTGTTGGAGATCCGACTTTTTAATCCATCTTTTATCAAATGTAAACCGTCTACCAGCCCGTTGCTGCATAGGATCCGTCTCCAAGAGAAGGAAGGAATGATCGGAAGCTTGCTTGGCACAATGAGATACCCTAGCATGTGGAAAACACAACCTCCACATCGATGAGGCAAAAGAGCGATCCAACCGTTCCTCCACAAAACCCTCTCCAACCCTATTATTACTCCAAGTATATGGACTACCAACATACCCAAGATCCACCATCTCCAGTTGTCGGACAAAGCTGTTAAAAGCAACACAACTATGGTCCGTTCTAAGCCGGCCCCCCCTCTTTTCAAGTGGCGACACAATGTCATTAAAATCCCCCTCCATAACCCACCAATCGCCCCACTTGGGCCTCTCATTTGCTAAATAGCTCCACTGAAGTTCCCTAGCCGCATAATCAGTACTAGCATAAACGAAAACAGCCCACCCTATCCTCGAATCATCCTCCAGTTTAAATTGTAACTGTACACAAAAGAAAGTAGTAATTACATTCATAACCACAACTTGAGGCTCCCAACATAATAACAACCCCCCTCGGGTGCCCTCAAGCTCAACAAGCCTACTTGGAGCACTCAAAAATTATGAAATTAATAACACTACATCCTTTGAAATACTTCTAAATCCTAATAAAAAAGTTTATTTTTAGTTAAATATTATTTTTTTTAATTTATAAAATATAACAAATTTAATTTACTATGAAATATATAAATTTATATTTTTAACTTTAATTTTTAATTAGAAAAGTAATCATTACCAATAATGACAATGAAGAAATGTATCTACGTTTCGTTCCTCAACGTCTCTATGTGAAATTGAGGTGCGGCTAACGTGCGACTACGGGCGCTTTTTTTTTCTTTTCTTAGGAATTAGGTTGCCTCTCCTTGTGTGGTGAGGAGTCCACATGCCTTTCTGAGGCTCTTTTGTTTGTTTTAGTGTCTTGTGTTCAGCTGCTTGGTGCTATATGCTTCAGTGGTTGTTTTTTTCACTTTCTTTTTGTTTTCCTTCTGCTCGTGGTGGTCTTCTTCTTGGGGTGGTCTTTCAGCTTAACTCTTTCCTTAGTTCTGCTGTATGTTTTTCGTTGCTTAGGTTCTTTGATTCCTTTTTCCTGTCCTGTTTGTGTTGTTGGTTTGCGGTATTGATTCTGGTCTACTGAGGATGGATGGTGGGATCCTTCCTGATCCGACTTCAGTTGTCTCTAAGTTGCTGCAACGGTTGGAGCTTACTGGAGACGAAGACAAGGGTGTAGAGATTCAGGAGGTGGATGTTCAAGCCAGTTTAGAGGAGTGTTCCAGGAGTCTTCTTGTCTATATTTTTGGTGATAGGAGGGTGAATTTCACTGGACTAAAGAGTGCATTGGTAAGGATGTGGCCGACTAAAGCTCCTTTTAAGGTACGTGAGTTTGGCCCTAATAGATTTCAGTTTGTATTTCAGAATATAGAGGATAAATTGCGGGTGTTGCAAGGTAAAGGATGGATGTTTGACCAGCAGTTCCTTATCCTCCATGAGTGGTTTGCATCTGTACAGAATTTGGAGCAAGATTTTAACAAGGTTGAGTTGTGGATTCAGGCTTGTAACTTGCCTACTCAATGGCTTACAAGAGAGACGAGGTTCAGATTTCATCAGTTGTTTTCTCAAATTCATGATGTCCTTATTCCTGAAATGGGCAGTGTATCTAGATAATGCAAGAGGATTCTTACTGTTGTCGATTTGTCTAAGCCTTTGTTGAGAGGTACACGTTTGAATCTTGGCTCTCAAATGTGCTGGATTTCCTTTCGTTATGAAAATTTGGCAACCTTTTGTTATTATTGTGGTAAGGTTGGGCATTTGGAGAGGATGTGTCTTGTTCGCCGGCTTGCGCTTGAGTGTGGTGAGTTCAAAGAGGGACAGTTGGAGATTGGTTGAAAGCTGATGGCAGTAGGGGAAGGGGTATGAAGCTTGGTCCAGTTTTTGTGGGGAGTTCACTGCCTTTACTTCCACATGAAATCATGCGAAAACCAGCGGGTGCTCAAGTTTTGCCGACTAATAATATGGATTTGGAGTTTCGTCTTGTCACGGTTGCGGGGAGTCTGAATGTCTAAAGGCGGCTCATCTGAATGTAGCTCTAAATGAAGTTCTTCCTCGCGCCTGACTCAGGAGTGCGGTGAACTCGCATAATCGTTGATTCGATGGCGACGATCTTACTACTACTGATGATGATCTGAATGCTGCTCAGCTGCAAGCTGCCATTGCTGAAGTCCTTCCCCCAACTTCAGTCTTTCAGTATGAGGAGCATTTTGTGGTGGCTGTTGGAGTTTGTGAGCCGCATAAAGGCCAGTCCTCTATTGCTGCATCTGCTGTTCAGAATTTCAATTCTGCTGTGCATGGCGTTTGGGATTCAAATTTGAGCCGCCTTGTTATTCTTGAATCGATGTTCAACTTCTTCCGTTGTGGTTCAATCAAGTTCGGCATTTTTCTCATGGTCGATTCTCGTTCGCATTTTAGTCATCCGGTTGATTCTGAAGTTCAGCATTTTAGTCATCCGGTTTGTGACCAATTTGCTATGCGTTTTCAGCCAAAGGATTCAGTAGAGAGGGCTCTGGAAGGAGCCCAACGACAATGGGTAAGAATTAGGGGTCGAGTTGAGAGGAGTAATGAGGTTGATAATGTTGTTGACGTTGGAGGCAAGCGTCTATGTCGTCCCTGGATGAGGCTTTATCTGGAGTGCAAGCGCCTTGTGTCAAAAAACCTCATGTGGCTACTACATCGAAGGTGATGGAGGCCAGCCTAAAGTGGTCCCCCCTTGTGCAATGAAGGTGTGTGTGTAGAATTGTAGAGGTTTGGGAGGACCTTCTACAATTTCCCAATTGCGAGAGGTCTTACGATTTCACCTTCCACCTTCCTGATTTACTATTTCTTTCTGAAACTAAGCAACATAGGAAGTTTGTGGCAAGTATATGTAGAGGATTGAAATGCCAAGATAGATGGCGTGTTGTTGATCCAATTGGTACCAAAGGAGGGTTGTTTGTTTGTTAGAGTGAGAATAAAGGTATTTATGAGATTATCTCTACTAATTTTTGTTTCTAGTTGCATTGTGAACTAAAAAGGAAGAATAGGTTTTTTTGGGCTGTTTTTTATATGCTCATATTGATATTTGATTACGACATGAGCAATGGGCATACCTTGAACAGCAGCGGCCTCGTTGGGGTGATGTGTGGTTTTTGGCAGGAGATTTTAATGATATATTGAGGCCAGTAGAAAAGAAGGTAGGGCTGCTACGTTCTGCGGTTGGGTGTCAACATTTCAATTCGTTTGTTTCCAACATAGGGATAGGGGAGGTTGGTTTTGTGGGACAAAGTTTTACATGGGCTAATAATCGGGCAAGTGAGGGTTTTGTCGAACCATGGCTTGATAGGTTTTTTGGCTCCTCTAATTGGTTATTTTGCTATCCGGAGGTTAAAGCTTATCATGTGGAAATGTTTTCTTCTAATCACTAACTTCTTTTGATGGATGTCCAGCCGGTAGAGCATAAGGCTCGGCGGAGGTTCATGTTTGATAAGCGATGGGTTGAGAAAGCGGCGGTGGGTAGACTAGTGGCAACTACTTGGGGTAGGGTGCATCAAGGGACCCCAATGTATTGACTTTGTGCTAAGATTGGAGGTACTCGAGTGGGCCTTTTGAAATGGAGTCAAGAGAATATGCATAATTCTGCTAGGCGAATTGTAAGCATTAAAGCGCAAATGGATCACTTATTTGGGCATGGGGGGCAACAGGAATTGGCGTTAGTAGAGTTTGCTTCGGAAAGACCTCCATCGGGCTTATCGAGATGAGGAGATTTATTGGTGCCAAAAATCAAGAATCCAATGGCTTCAAGAAGGGTACAGAAATACTAAGTTTTTCCATGCCTTCACTATTGATAGGCGCAGGCAAAATACTATTGGTAACTTGGTCAAGGATGATGCAAGTCCATGTGTTAATATGCAGGAGGTGAAGGATGAGATTCTAGGGTTCTTTGCTACACTTTTTCTTACCTCTAGGCCAAGGCTTCACCATGAAGACCTTGAGGGTATCCCATTGTCGATTACGGCGGCTATAAATCATCAGTTAATGTGTCTTGTTGAGGATTCTGAGATCAAAGGTGCCTTTTTCAATATGCATCCCAATAAAGCACTGGAGCCTGATGGTATGACTTCTGTTTTCTTCCAGTCTTATTGGAATGTCATTTGTGTTGATTTGTGTTGTTCTGTGAAGTCTTTTTTTGATCATAATAGTATGCTTCGTCAGGTGAATCATTCACTCATTACATTGATCCCTAAGATTGCTAATCCTATATCTGTTGGGCATTATCGACCTATTAGTTTATGTAATGTGGTGTATAAGATCATCTCTAGGATCTTGGTTGACAGGATGGTAGTTTGTCTTCATGAGTGCATTAGTCCCTTTCAGGCTGCGTATCTTCCAAGTAGGCAAATTTTAGATAACAATGTTGTTGCACATGAGTGTATTCATACCCTTCAGTCTAGGCGTCAAGGAATTAAGGGATGGATAACTATTAAACTTGATATGGCCAAGGCATATGATCGGGTTGAGTGGAGTTTTTTGTGTGAGATCCTTAGGTGAATGGGGTTTTCAAGTACCTTTATAGGTTGGATTTGGCATTGTATTAGTTCTTCGACCTTCTTTGTTAATGTTAATGGAGAGAAATGTGGGTATATTCAACCTACACCGGGTATTAGATAGGGTGACCCGTTGTCTCCCTTCCTGTTCTTAGTAGTGTCTGAGGCTTTTTCAAACATGCTTAAGCAAGCCAGTTTGAGGGGGGAATATAAGAGTATGAGAGTGAGCAGACGGGGTCCGCAAATTACTCATTTATTGTTTACAGACGACTCCATTCTCTTTTGCGAGGCAGATTTAAGGCAAGCATGCAGGGTCAAGGCTCTATTATCTAGTTATAGCCGTTGTTCTAGGCAACTGGTCAATTGGGAAAAATCTTTCTTCTATTCTTTTCAGTAAGAATATTCCATTGAGGCCGAGAGAAGATATTTGTGGGCTTTTAGATGGTATTAAGGAGAAGCCGAATGCAAGGTATCTTGACCTGGATGATAATAAGCAGATCGAAGAAGGAGGTGTTCCATTATGTGGTAGAGCGGGTCTAACATCGAGTTTAAGGATGGAAATGTTGGTTTCTCAGTTATGTGGCTAAGGAGGTGCTCATTAAGGCTATTATTTATGCTCTTCCTACTTATGTGATGGCTTGTTTCAAACTTCCTAAAGGTGTTTGTCAGGATATTGTTCAGCAGACCCCACGGTTCTGGTGAGGAGATTCAGGTGATGATCGATCTAAAACCCATTGGAAAACCTGGCAGGACCTTTCTTGGCCTAAGGAGGAGGGTGGTCTGGGATTCAAAGATATTCAGATTTTTAATGATGCTCTCATTGCTAAACAACTTTGGCGGCTTAGTACGCAACCAAATCTCCTGTTGAGTAATGTCATGAAGACCAAGTATTTTTCTAGGGAGGTTTCTTACAAACCTCAATTAGTCAGAATGCATCTTGGCTATGGAAGTGCTGGATGGGAGTACGATATATTCTCAAGCAAGGAGTCATTTACTAGGTGGGGGATAGTAAATCAGTCCGTATTTAGGATGATCCTTGGATTCCTGACCTACCACATTTCCGACCTATTACTTCTGCGGATCAGAGTGGTCAGCCAACTTGGGTGAATGAACATCTGAATGTTAGGGGTGATTGCTGGAATGTGGATTTAGTGCGCCAACTTTTTAGTCCAATTGCTGCTGAGGCTATCATTGCTATTCCTCGGTCTCTGTCCCTAGGTGGCAATAGGGACAAATTTGTGGCAGTTGTCTAGCCAAGGTAACTATACGGTCAAGTCCGCCTATCTACATGCTTTTAAGGGGAAGCAGGTTGTGCTGTTTGGTCCAGAGAGTAGCTTGGCCAGGGATGTCATGAAGGTGGTTTGGAAGTGTTTTTGGAAGCTTGACATCAAGGGGAAGCTTACACATTTTATCTGGCATTGTTGGCATGGTATTCTTCCAACTAAGGATCAATTAGTAAAGAGAGGCATTTGCAATGATCAAATCTGTGATATGTGTAGGAAGATGCAGGAAAATCTGGAGCATGTCCTGCTATATTGTTTTAGAATGATACTGTTGTGGAAGATTGCTAGGCTTAGATGACCGCTTCTGGGGGATTCTAGTTTTAGACATTGGTGGCTTCAAATTTGTAGTGGGAGAAAGGATGAACAGTGGCGGGACAGAGTGGGGTTGGCAATCTATATTCTATGGATGCTCCAGAAGACTAGGAATCTGTGGATCTTTCAAAAGGACTGGACAGAAGAGAAAGCGGTGGTGGATATGGTTTTGGAAGGATGGCTTGAGTTCAAGAAAGATGGTATAGTATGGCGGTGCTTTGATGCATGCGAGTGACTGGAGCCTATTCGTTATGGTTTGTGGTTTATTCACTCGCTTGTTTATTCTAGTTTTGTGACTGGATGAGATTGTTAATATTGTACTCTTTTGCGCCTTATTAGTTGGCTATTGTGCCAGATGTGGTTCAGGGTATGGAATTCCCATGTCTTGGGTTTTCTATATTGTCTGACTTAATCTCATTATGAGAGCTAAGGTCTCTATTGCTAGTGGGCTATTATGTATATGTGTCACTTTTGGATGTATATATGATTATTGTTTTGGAAAAAAAAACTTTACTTTTAATTATAAATCATATATAATCTTTAATCATTTTTAATGAGGGTATTATAGAAATTTTATTGAAAAGTTAACTTCTTTTTTTATTATTATTTTTTTATTTTTTTATTTTTGTTAAAGACGGGTGATGTTCTTCATTTAAGCGATATCCTTTGAAGTACTTTAATATTAACCATGATAATTTTACTCACACTATAGAGCACTCTTTATTGCATTTCTTGCTTGCTACAAACAAATGAAACTTGTTTGATGAGAGCTCAAGTGCACAAGGACAAATGGGAGTGGACCGAATTAAGGAGTTAGACTTGAAATCAACTAAAGTCGAGACTCAAAATGGTTCGAATTCAATATCCAACATTAAGGATCCATTAAACAACATTCATGGTTCAATGATTAGATTTCGAGTAAAAGACTTAAAAAGGATTTAAATGGCTTAATTGAAAAAGTTCAAGTCAAGGAGGTTGCCAACTTAGACAACTATAAGGCAAGCATTACGAATGTTCTTCAAATTGTTGATTTTGAGCCAACATTTAAATCTTCTACATAAGTTGATAGCTTATTAATAAGCTAGAAGGCTTGTTTTGCCCTAAGGTTTACATTAGGGTTTTTTAAAGGTTAGTTGCCATAGGATTTACATTAGGGTTTTATATAATTTGATAGCTTATTAAAAAAGCTTCTTTTAGTTTATTTTATTTTTCATAATTCCATTAGGATTTAAGTAAAGTTGGCCACCATTATGCCCTAAAAATTAGGCATGGCCGAATTGTGTTAGTGTTAGGGTTTAAAGTCTTTCAATTCTAGTTCAAGTGTGTTAAAGTTTAATTGTCAAATCCTTATGGTATCAAATCAAATAGGTTGTTAAATTGTAGCATGTAAATAGGTTGTTAAACCCTAAACCCTTCACCTATTTAAACCCCCTTATGGCCAAAAATTTATATGCTAGTTGATTAATAAAAACTTTGTTAGGTTTTTTTTTTTTCATAATTTGAGTTTTTGTGTGAACTTAAATTCAAGCTTATCAAGATTCACTTTGTGACGCTTTTGACTTTTCAACTTGCTAATTGATTCTAGTGAATTGTTGCTTCTTCTACTCCATAAAGTTGCCATAGTATATGTTTGTTTATAGCCTAATTGATCCTAGTGAGTTGTGGCATTTTCTATCCCATAAAATTGTCGTAGAGTATGTTTGTTTATAACTTAGAGGGTTAGATATCTACAATTGTGCTTAGTTTGTTAGTGTTAATCACAATTGTGTTTGTGGTTTCTACTGGATCAAGTTACACTTCAATTTTTGATAAAGTTTTGGGCTTGTGGAACTTGATTATATTGGAGGTCCTTGCTAACTTTAATGTGCATATCCTTGCTAAATTTTTGATAAAGTTAGCTACCATGTTATGCTATTTCACCCGCACATTAAACGACTGGGTAGCAACGCTAGCCACCAATTGCTGCCGCAAAATGTCGTAACATACTGTGCCTTTTGTGATGCCCTACAATATGATGAATTTATTGAGGATCCACGGAACATTTTTCATAATTTCTCGGAAATTGCTTTTGAATTCTCTTATGTTAACAGATGAATAATATTATGAGAAAGCAAAATAGTCCATACATTTTTCAAGAGAAAAGAGGAGAATTATCGAAGCGTACTTCCAAGATTCAGACATAAAAGATCATCAAACATGAGTCCTACTGTTATCAATAACAATATTCAGATCCCAGATCATCAAGAGATTTTCTCCGTTACAATGTTTAGAAAATGGCTCAAGAAAGCAGAGGATGATCCTTTCTCAGTGAGGGTTATCCTGCTTTTTTCTTTCATTTCCTTCACTTTAGTTCTGATTTCATTCGCAGGATCCATCAGATGTTTGATCCCATTTTCAATCACCTCCGCACTCACAACTTCAGCAGCCTCCATTAGAACTTCTTTTCTGTAATCCATTTTAATTTCCACTGCCATCCCCAAGTCCTTAACCATTTGGAATGCATTCACCTGCTGCTCAGCATGTATTGGCCAAGTTGCCATTGGCACCCCACACCAAACACTTTCAAGAGTTGAGTTCCAACCACAGTGCGAAACAAAACCTCCAACAGCAGGATGGGATAAAATTGCCACTTGTGGTGCCCATCCAATAACTTTTCCAACCTCTGCAGTTCTCTGCAAGAATCCTTGGGGCAAGACTTCTTCCAGGTTTTCATAATTGCTTGGCCGTTCATACTTACCTTTGGGTGGAGGCCTTCTCAAAGACCATAAGAACCGATATCCACTATGCTCGAGTGCAGAGGCAATTTCCTTCACTTGATCGTCCCTGAAAGATCCCATACTGCCAAAGCAAAGAAAAATAATAGACGAATCTGGTTGAAGATCAAGCCATTTCATAACCATCTCAGTTTCTTGGTTTTGACCACTGCTTCCGTTCAAGTTCAGAATTGGTCCTACTGCATATACTGGTGGGACTGTTTTATCCTCCGTTAGAGCTTGTATTGCGTGAGATTCCAACTCGAAGAAAGTGTTAATTATGATCCCTTTTGTCTCTCTGTACCGCTTGGCTTGATTGAGAACAACGTCGCATCCTCCATCTTTATCGAAGATTATTGAAGGTAAAACCTTGGTTGGAACAGGATTGACGTAAGTTGGAATGGCTAAATCTTTATCCGAATTCTTGTATTCCGTCACACATACATTTAAATCATCTCTCAAGCTCTGCATATGGAACAAAAGGCCAAGCATTGCAGCACCAGATGTATAAAAGACGTAGGATGGAATCCCAAATTCGTTAGCTGCATCAATCATGGATGTGCAGAACATGTCTATGAGAAGTCCAGCCAGATTAGACGATTCAGAACTGGTGATTTCAGCAAGAATTTCCCTTACATGAGCCTTGTGACTGTCGATAAATTCGAAAAAAAACAGATAAGGAGATCTACTAGTTTGTGAAGAATACTCTTCTTTTCGGAGCTCAAGAAACCTTATACGAGGATGTGAATGTGAAGATTCAGGCAGCGGTTTAGCGTCAGAAGGATGCTTCATAGTAAGAAATGTGATGGACAACTGCTCGTTTCGATCAGTAAGGAGCTTTGCAACTTCAATGGCTGAAAATATATGACCCGCCCCTGGCGAAGGAATGAAAATCAACTCTGCTTTCTTCATCTCTTTCAACATTGCTATTGACTTTAGGGTCTAAATGGTAGTGGAAACAACAGCAGAGTTCTGCCTTTTTCTTACGGAGATGAGTGTGTGTCAGTAGTGATCCGTTGCAAATGTTGTTCCCACAGCATTATCTAAAAGAAATATTGCCTGATTACATAGAGTATATTTTATGTTAATAATACACATATGTACAAAGTTGATGTATATCTCTTCATTGCAACTATGGAAGGTGAAGTCATGGCGCACGTTATCAAAGGTTGTCGTCTACTAAGGTTGCGTTTCAGGTAGTCAAATGTATGTCCAATCGTAAGTTATTCATGTTCATGCAAAGAGATGTACATTTTGTTTTTTTATCTCTTCTGCTGCAAATGATAGAATATATTTGGAAACAAAAATATGAAATGCATATGTTAACGCTTCTACAAATAGAAGGAACAAGGAAACTTGGGATCCTTAGTTTGGAAGATCCGCAACAAAATTTTCTAATCTGCTAATTTTCAAAATTTGCTAATAAAGCAATCAACATGAGGAATTATTAAGTAGATGATAAAAGCAGCAATTTTGGCACTGCTTATGATTTGGTTGGTCTATCACGTGCTATGTATAAGAATGTCAATGGTACTCGTCAACAATGGGTGTCCATCCCATTTAATACCGCGTGGGCAGGTGAAATGGGTGGTGGAGGGGAAAAACTCCTTCCGCATACAAACAAGGCGGGCCTTACATTGTCCCGTGAGCCGTTTGTTAATTTTTGAATACATTAATATATATATTATATTTAAATTTTAATAAATATATTATTTATGTATATTAATAAATATATTACTTCTATAATTATATATATATTATGTTATTACTATTAGTTAAAATTTTAATTTATTATTGATATATCTTAATTATTAGTACATTATGTTTTATATTAAGATTATATTAATTAAATTTTAATTATTATATTTTAGTATTAGTTACTTCTTACTATTAGTTTATTATTATTTCTCTATTAGTTATGAATTATTATATATTGACTCTCATCTTTTTCATTATAACATATCATTAGTATAACTAGTTTACTGTTTAGTAATTATATTTATAAATTAGTGTTAATTTGATATATATATATATATATATATAGTATCATACGTATTTTAAATTTTATTATGCAAAAGAAATAATAAGGAAGTAAAGGAACTTTCATGTTACCTCTATAATTGAATTATTCAAATTTATAATTAAGGAAGTACAGAAAATGATTTTGATGAATGAGATGCATTGTAGAGTTTTAAGAAAAAATGATAACTATGATTTGCTATTTTAATCCAAACTATATTTGGCATTTATATGTTATAATATTTTAGAACTTTTTGTTATATTTCATTTGTATGTTTGGATTTGGACTTTATAATGTGTTAGTTGTTATATTCATAAGGGTGCTGAAATGAATCATCCTATGGGGTGAGAAATAGTTAAGAGCGTTTAAAAAATAAAATCCCAAACACGCTAAGGGGTGGGGATCTCGGACTACTTATCTTATTATGGCAAACGTATTATATATATATATAGGAGGAGTTTAGAATTTTCCTTTTCCTTTTTTCTTCTCCTCCTTATACCTAACCCTATCTTGAAGATACATATTAAACACTACTTCTTTTCTCTTATATGTAGCAGTGTCTTTCTACCCTTGCTAGGCCAAGAGTTCCAATTCCTCTAATATTGTTTCGACAGGGTCTTTATTTATAGGTGATGTCTTCGGACTTGCTTCTTTGAGACGAGCCTCTCGGTAGAGAGTGTAGCAATCCTCTCTTTATCCCTTTCATTTTCTAAGTTAGTTGATCTTTCCCTAAGGATCAATTCCCCTATTGCTCATTGTTGTTTTACCTTATCTTCATTAAGACTATGGTTCAAATGTTCAAGATGGGCGTTTTGATCTTTAAGATCTTTATTCTCATTTCCTAACCTAAATATGGTGTACCGGAACTTAGTGTACGCAGTTTCAAGTGTTCTAATCTTCCTAAGTATTTTATTAAAGGTGGCCCTCGAAGGTAAAAAATGACCCTGATATAATAAATATTATCAAAATTCCAATGATGAAATAATTGTCTTTACAAAAAAAAAAAATGTGCAAAAGGGCCTAAAAGCTAGCCTCTCTTTGAGCCTCTTCACCCAAGACAAGGTCTTGGCCTCTGGTTAGTCTCCTACGGCTTCATCCTCAGAAGTTTGAAGGTCTGGATCCCCATCTACTGTACAGGTATCTAGCTCCTCCAAGGTCATGGGTGAGTCTGAGATGCCACATGTTGTAACACTACGAGGAAACCATCAAATCCCTTCACAGCATCAACATAGGTTCTATTTGTCTTCTCCATGGCCTCGGGATCATAGTTAGGTGACTGAATTTAAAGTTGGGAATTTTCCTTGAATTTCAATGGTTGCATCGTGTTGCCCAATTCCCTAAATACCTAGAAAAAACTTATAGCAAAGTTGCTGAAGTCGTGTGTATGGAAAACTTTTCTTATCAGCAACTTTGCATACTTCCCCTGATCAATGCCTTTAAATCTCTGGACCTCAACCTGGCTCTCCTCCAACTGATGGCGAAAGAAGGAAACCTCTTCCTCTAACTTTCTCCGCGCCTCCAAAGATGCCGTCTCAGTCTCCCTTAGCTGGGCAACCTCAGCCTGATGCTTGGAGGCTTTCACTTCCAAGCGATTAGCTCTTTGGACGTATTTCGTCCATACAGCTAGGGCCGTCAAGTCAAATGTTAATATTAACACTTACAACATAAATTTCTAAAGAAGCACAACTTCGCCAATACTTTTATACCTGTGGCAATATAGAAGCCAAATCATTATTCAGGTTGGCAATCAGCGTATCTGCCAACCTCTTTTGATATGCCTTGGATTATCACCCCTGGTGAGTCCCCAAGAGGCATGGAGAAGTGAAACGCCATATTTGAGGTCCCAACCTCGACCTCCCCTTGGCTAGCCCTTTCTTTCTTGCCAGCCATCTTGATCATTTTTCCTTTGACTGAGGTCCCAACTTCGGCCCCTTTCTTCTCAACCTTCTTCTTGGAAAGCTCAACTATTACCACATTCCTTAAAGAAGAAGGTGCTCCTTCAAAGACTAGGTCAGACCTCCTTTGCACTGCCACCCTTGACTGAAGCACCAAACTTAACCACTATACAATAATAATAAAAACAATGATTAGCTAAAACAATAATAATAAAAACCTATTCTAAAGTATGATCTTCCTTCTCTTAATCCCTTCTCTTAGACTTGATTGAATTGCCCGACGTACAGCTTTTACAATAGCCAAACTCATCTTCAGTGTAATTGCCAATCCTTTCTTCACGGAGCTCTATGTAAGCATGGCTTGAAGGGTTCTATTTTTTGCGGTCTTTGTAAGTATCATTCACATCTCCATCAAACCACTCCGTATTTGGCCCACAAACTTTCAACTTTACAAAGAAATATTTTCTTTTCCAGTCATGGTGAACAGAAGGCTTTACAGCCTTACTTCCAGACCTTGAAAAAAAAGGCAAAATAACCCATCACGTTCGCAAACTTCTTCAAACAATAAAAATACCTACATAGGTTTACCAAACTCTTTATTTGACCTTCTCGGCATAACACTTCAAAACCAATAATAGTCATCACTGAGTTCGGGAACAATTGGGTTAAGGCTATACTATAATATTTTAAAATGTCAACGACAAGTTGACATAGAGGAAACCTGATTCCTGCCTTCAAATGCTCTTCATTTACTACCAAGTACCCAACAGGAGGGCGACATGCCCTTAACTCGGGACTTGCAGCTCTAGCCTTATATTCCCTTAGAATATAGAACTTTTTCCAAAATTTATTGACCTCGGCTTCCCCGAAAACTAAAGACAAGGCCTTGGCAATAGGTGTGAACTTCCCAGGGAACACCACTGCTAGCTGAGCAACAAATTTTTTCCTTCTCCTTCTCCTCCTCTGATGAACTCACAGCTCTCAATGAGACCAATCTACTATTAGGTACACTGGTCCCCTCCTTAGAACTTGATGACACAAATATTTGTTTTCTCCTACTCACTCTTCTCCTACTAGATTGGCCAATGTCATAACCAGAAATATTCCCTTGGCCGGATGAGTCAAAAGAACTATCCTCCTCGCCGGCTAGGGAAACAGTTTTACTTTCCCACCAATAATGAATCCAATCCTAAAGAATTAAGAACACTTAGAAAATTGCGTAAGATATGTCTAAGGGATTGCTAGTTTGGATTGGTATAAATCTTGACCCACTATCTACAAATAGATAGGAACCTTGGTATAAAACACCACAACCAACTATACAAAAATTGGTTGATAAATTTTGAACGCCACAAGTTTTGGAAGAAAACTTTATAAGTTCTTAAGTTCTCAAAGAACCCAAAGATGAGATAAACTCACAATTTTCGATTACTCAAAGTTTGCTAAAAACAGTACAAAATATGCCTATTTATCGGCTACAAAAATTTTTAAACAGTCCTAAATATCCTTGTCTAGAAATTAGAAGAAATAAAGATTGATTTTGACTCACTAATTCCTAGACTAGACTTGATAAGGCCAATAAGAAAATATGAATTTTAATCTATTAATTACACATCATTCTAGATGATATATTGGCTAAAATAAAAGCACATTGGAATGGTACGTTGACCAAGTGTTGGAATAAGTAGATTCATGCATCTTGAGTTAGCTTACAAGATTTCATTAAATACTTCTTTAACTGAATTTTCAGCTATGAATTTTCATTCTCCAATGCCTCAAAATTGATGATTGATCATTAAATTTGAAGTCTTTAACACTTGACTATTTGAATAATTTATGGGCTGGAATTCGGACCGACTTTAGGGCCAAAATTGATCTTTGACTTTGATTAAATGAAGTTTTGAACTTGGACTGTCACTCTATTGAATCGGATGTGAAGTTGGGGCTGAGTTCCCATCATTGGCCAAGTTCACATCTTTGGCCGCTAAGTTCGCACCTTTAGCCACCAAGTTCACATCTTTGGTCGCCAAGTTCCAATCTTTGGCTCCGAGTTCACATCTTTAAGCTGAGTTCACATCATTCCCTCGTCTTAAGAAAGATTTGTCCTCAAATCTTCAGCACCTGCATGACAGAGATTTAAATTAGAAACATTGAAGACATTATGAAGTCATACTCACTCGGTAAATCAAGTCTGTAGGCATTCTCATGGATGCGCTCTAAACTTTAAAAGGCTCATCTTCTCTTGGTTGCAACATAGATTTTCTTTATGTTGGAAATCTTCCTTTCCTCAAATACAGCCAAACCCAATATCTTGGTTCAAAGATAAGATTATAACGCCCTTTGTTGGCTTCTTGTTCATATCTTCTCGTCTTTTCCTCGATGTTAAATCTTGCTTTCTCATGGATTTGCTTCACCAATTTAGTCTTCTTTTTGCCATCTTAATTCAATCTCTCACTCACTGGCAAAGGTGTTAGATCCAGTAGAGATAATGGATTAAAACCATAAACAATCTCAAAAGGAGAAAATTTAGTGGTAGAATGCACATTCCTATTGTATGCAAATTCAGCATGAGGTAAACAACTGTCCCAAGTCTTAATGTTCTTACCAATGACCGACCTCAACAAAGTAGATAAAGTGCGATTAACAGCTTCAGTTTGGCCATCGGTTTGTGAATGACAAGTAGTAGAAAACAAGAGTTTTGTACCTAATTTTCCCTACAAAGTTTTCCAAAAATAACTCAAAAATTTGGTGTCTCAATTGGATACAATGGTTCTTGGCATGCCATGCAAACGAAAAATTTCTTTAAAGAATAAATCAACAATGTGTGATGCATCATTCGTTTTTTTGCATGTAATGAAATGAGACATTTTTGAAAACCTGTCGACAACCACAAAAATTGAATCTTTTCCATGTTTAGTTCTCGGCAAGCCCAAAAGAAAATCTATTGAAAAATCAACCCATGGCTCTTTTGGAATTGGCAAAGGTGTGTATAAGCTATGAAGTTTGACCTTTGATTTTGCCTTTTTGCAAAATAATGCAATTTTCCCAAATTTTTACAACTTTACTTTTCATTTTTTGCCAAAAGAAATGCTCTTGCAAAATTGCCAAAGTCTTAGCTATACCATAGTGTCCCATAAGGCCTCCACCATGTGCTTCCCTAACAAACAATTCACCCAAAGAAGGGTTAGGAATGCAAAGCTTGGATTCTTTAAACAAAACTCTATCATGCTTAAAGAACTTCTCAAAAGAACCCTTTTCACAAGCTTGGAACACTTGACCAAAATCAAAATCATCATGATATAACTCTTTAATTTGTTCAAAGCCAAGTATCTTAGATTCAAGAGAAGAAAGCAAGGCATACCTTCTAGAGAGTGCATCGGCTACAACATTTTTTTTACCTTTCTTATATCGAATGACATACGAAAAGGTCTCAATGTACTCCATCCATCTTGCATGCCTTTTGTTGAGCTTATATTGGCATTTTAGAAACTTCAATGATTCATGATCAATGTGGATCACAAACTCTTTATCCTATAAGTAGTGCTGCCATATCTTCAACGCTTGGACCAAGGCGTACAACTCTTTGTCATAGGTAGGATAGTTGAGAGTTGCCCCACTTAGCTTTTCGCTAAAGTATGCCACGGGTCTTCCTTCTTGCATCAAAATAGTGCCTATCCCAATACCTGAAGCATCACATTCAACTTCAAATGTTTTATCAAAATTAGGTAGAGAAAGCAAATGAGCATTAGGTAACTGAAATTTAAGCTTTTGAAAAGCTTGCTCTTGTTCTTCATCCCACTTGAATCCCACATTCTTCTTGATGACTAGCCAAAGTGCTAAAATTGTTGACAAATCTCCTATAAAAGCTTGCAAGTCCATGAAAATTTCACACTTCACTAACACTTTTGGGAGTTGGCCATTCTTAAATTGCTTTCACCTTTTCCATGTCAACTGAAATACCATTGGCACTTACAATGTAACCAAAAAAATTAACCTCATTAGTGCAAAAAGTGCACTTTTTCAGATTGGCATAAAGTTTCTCCTTCCTGAGCACATTTAAAACACACGTTAGATGTTCAAGATGGTCATCCAAACTTCTTGAATATACTAAAATATCATCAAAATAGACAACCACAAATTTTCCAATAAACTCGCACAAAACATGATTCATTAAACAAATGAAAGTGCTAAGAGAGTTAGTTAGGCCAAAAGGCATAACTAACCATTCACACAAACCATGTTTTGTTTTAAAAGTAGTTTTCCATTCATCACCATTTTTCATTCTAATTTGATGGTAACCACTTTTCAAATCAATTTTGGAAAAGATAATTGCTCCATATAACTCATCAAGCAAATCATCTAATCGAGGAATAGGATGGCGCTATTTTACCGTTATGTTACTCACAGCACGACAATCTATGCACATTCTCCACGACCCATCTTTCTTTGGCACCAACAAAACTGGCAAAGCACGTGGGCTCATGCTTTCTAGAACCCATCCTTTGTCCAACAAGTCTTCAACTTGCCTTTGAAACTTTTTGGTTTCTTTGGGACTCGTTCTATAAGCAGGCTTGTTTGGAATTTATGCTCCCAGAACAAAGTCGATTTGAAGTTCAATACCACAAAGTGGTGGTAATCCTTTTGGAACTTCCTTAGGAAACACATCTTCAAATTCCTGCAAACTAAAAACAATGCTGTTCGGTAATTCACTGGCCAAATCATTAGTAGTCAAATGAGCTTCCTTATACAAATTAAGCACAAAAGGTGGTTGAGAATTTAGATTACTCCTGACCTCACTTTTTTTTTTGCAAATACACAAAAAATTTCTTATTTTTCACTCAAGATAAGTGCTTCTTTTCTCTCCTTTTTTCTCTTTTTCTTTTCACTTATTTTTTTCACTCAAACTCTCTTCATTCTCTTTTTTCTCACCCTCTTTCTTTTGTTTACTTTTTTTTTTTTTTGTGCATCTTCTTGTAACCTCACTTGATCTTCATAGATTTGATTAGAAGTCATGGGTACAAAAGTTACATTTCTTTGATTATGAATAAAAGAGTACTTGTTAGTAAAATCATCATGACAAACTCGTCTATCATACTGCCATGGCCTCCCCAACAACAAATGACTTGTTTGCATAGGAACCACATCACAAATAACCTTATCTTCGTATTTTCCAATGTGAAATGGCACCTTTACTTGTTTGGATACGCGAACTTCTCCACAATCACTAAGCCATTGGAGCTTGTATGGTTTTGGGTGCTTTATTGTAGGCAATCCTAACTTTTCAAACATAGAGACACTAGCTACGTTAGTTCAACTTCCACCATCAATTATAACACTACCTACCCTTCCATTAACATAGCATCTTGTGTGGAAAATGTTCTCCCTTTACACCTCGTCATCCTCCTTGACTTGCATATTAAGGATTCACCTAATGACAAACAATTTATCACGAACTGGTAACTCCTCCTCATTGGAATGGCGAGACATTTGGAAATCCTGCAATCAAATGGTTAAAAAATCCTCACAAATAGTAATCACTCCCTTATGTTTTTTTACTCTCAAAATTTTTTTTTTTGGTGGTCACTCACACTTAAATTTTCTCACAAACAAGGTTTACACGCGTTACTCCTCTTAAGGTTCTTATTGAACTTACTTGAACAATTATCAAGTGAGAGTATGACTTTCACAACTAAAAACTTATCAAACAATTTTTGTGTTCTTTAAGTTGTGAAATTGAATGCACCAAGAAATAAGAAAAGATAACAACTTGAAAAATAGACAAAAATAAAAGAATAGTGAACTAGATGAACAATGTAATTTTATCTAAGGTTAACTGAGAAGAACTTTGTTGATAAATCTTTCGGCAACCTGGATCACAAGAAAAGAATATTAGATCTCAAAGGAACCACAACTTCAAGAAATAAATTTTTTTTTGGTGTCCATTTCTTCTTCTTCTTCTTCTTCTTAATATTCGGCTAGCACTTTTTTTTTCAGCCTCTTTTCTTTGTTTTTTTTCACTTTTGTTTTAACTGAATAAGGTAAAAAAAAGTGGAGATGAGATGGTAACTTCTTAAATTCCAAACCCATTGCTAGGAACCTTGCCAACCTATGACAAAACCCACTAACAAAAATGTGAATCTTGAATTATAAAATCAAAACCCACTACTAGGAACCTTGCCGACATGTGATAAAACCCGCTAACAAAATGTGAATCTTGATTTTCAAGAACGTCAAGAATAAGAAAGGATAAAATCAAAAAGGAAAACAAAAAATATGCAATCCTTAGAAATGGCTCTGATACCAAATGATGTGAATCCAATCCAAAAGGATTAGTAACACTTGGAAAATTGCCCAAGATATCTCTAAAGGGATTACTACTTTGGATTGGTGTAAACCTTGACTCACTATCTATAAAGAGATAGGAACCTTAGTATAAAACACCACAATCAACTACACCAAAATTGGCTGATAAGTGTTGAACACCACAAGTTTTTGGAAGAAAACTTGATAAGTTCTTAAGTTCTCAAAGAACCCAAAGATAAGAAAAACTCACAATTTTCCATTACTCAAAGCTTGCTAAAAACAGTACAAAAGATGCCTATTTATAGGCTACAATAAGTCTTAAACAGTCCTAAATATCCTTGTCTAGAAATTAAAAGAAATAAAGATTGACTTTGACACACTAATTCCTAGACTAGACTTGATAAGACCAATAAGAAAATATGCATTTTAATCTATTAATTACACATCATTCTAGATAATATATTGGCTAAAATAAAGGCACATTGGAATGGTACATTGACCAAGTGTTGGAATAAGTAGATTCATACATCTTGAGTTAGCTTCCTAGACTTCATTAAATACTTCTTTGACTGAATTTTCAGCCATGAATTTTCGTCCTCCAATGCCTCAAAATGGATGATTGACCATTAAATATGATTCAACACTTAACTACTTGAATAATTGATGGGCTGAAATTTGGACCGACTTTAGAACCAAAATTGATCTTTGACTTGGATTAAATGCACTCTTGAACTTGAACCGTCGCTCCATTGAATAGGATGTGAAGTTGGGGCCGAGTTCCCATCGTTGGCCAAGTTTGCATCTTTGCCCACTGAATTTGCATCTTTGGCCACTGAGTTCACATCTTTGATTGCTAAGTTCATGTCTTTGGCTCCAAGTTCACATATTTAGCTAAGTTCACATCACATCTCGAAGACCCAGAAGACATAGATCTAGAAGAAGATATATTTACTTTTTTCCTTCTTAAATTTCTTGACTAAACATGAATAGATGCTTTGCTGAGTAGGGATCACCTCACTGGACACTCGTTGGAAGCGAATGGCTGTTTGTTGAAAAAACTATTGAGTTTTTTAAAGCAAAATAGCTAAAGACGAAAAAAAAAATCCAAAAAAAAAAAATAGATTTGAAATACGCAACCTTTTTATATAGAGCCCTAGGACTTCTGTACGCACGTCTATCAAATCTTCTAGAACCCCACGACATTAAATGCTATAGCCTTAAAGGATGAGTATCGTCTGATTACACGTGATATGATAAGTTTTGATAGACGACAAACATGGCAATTCACATCATAACGCCTATACCTATTCCCAAAGTCCTAGAAACCCTAGTTATGACAAGACCTCGTCTTGACATTGTCACGCTAAGATTTGGGGGGCTAATGATATATATGGGATCTTGACAACACACGAGACCTTCGCATTTGCAGACCTTTGATCTCGATAGGCTAAAGGCTCGAATCTCAGCCAGTGGCATGTTTCCTGATTGGACCTCAGCCTTTAGGCCTGAGTATAAAGGCTGAGGATTAAAGTACATTGAAATTACACCAAGTGTATGGGACCTCGGACTAAAACATACGAGACCTCATATAACATCAGCAAGGTGGAAACTCAACGAGATCATATTTATTCATAAAAAAAAAAGTAATAGTATGCAGCAATTATGGAGAAATGTATCAATGTGTGATCAACCGTTACAACTACAGTCAGCGTGCATAGCTGTTACACACAAACTCCACAAACTAGGGAATAAGATATGTTTGAAAAACTACTAGGTATTGGGTCTTCTGGAAAAACGAGCAATATCATAATACAAAGGACTAATTTAAGCATCGGAGGATTTATTTCGGAGAACCACTACGGGATCTATTTTGTAGGTATAGTCGTTAATTGGAAAGACGAAAAGTTGTGGGTTAAGACTATTCACTTGGATTGCAGATATAGCCTATATCATATTACATATCTAAAAGTTTTAATTTAATTAAATATATATTTAACTTAAAATAAATTGAATTGACATTTGTTTTATGTCCTTTTCTCAATTCTAATCCTTAGATAAAATTTTATATGATTATGACTTTTGAGAATAATCTATACATCCAGATAACCAATACAATAAGAGAACTGTTAGAAATAAATGTCACATATCACAGTGATCACAACATAATGCAAATATTCTTACTTAACAATTGCTCCACAAAAATTGTTAGGATTTACAAGTTAGATAGATACACATACTATATTAAGTGCTAAATATATAAATTAAAAAACACATAGAAAAGCACGAGATTTAAGATTAAAAACAACATATAATGCACGGTTCGATTGTAGTCTAATCAATTTTGTGCCTCATGTGTTGTCACTTCTTAATGCAGTAAATCAGTGGACAGATTCCCTGTAAAATTTTGTTATATTATTTGCTTTACTGAATTTTAATATTTTCATAGAGATATTTTTACTCTTATTAAAATTTATATTATTAGTGTCTATTAGTATTTTAATATATTTTAAAGAGAATATTTATTTTTCTGTACTAATTATTTATTTTCTAAAAAATTTTAGTACACGAAGTGCAGCAAAAAAATATTCAAAATTGATTTATTTAAATATAATACTGAAAACATACAAAATAACTATTTATGTTAAAAATAAGTAAGATAAAATTTCATTCTAATTGTCTGAATAAAGAGATAAACCGAATTATTTATATAAAAATATTAAGATATTACAAAAAAACAAAAATAATGCAAGGAATTGTTTCGGATTGTCTTGCGCATAATACAACGTCAGTAGCATGTGCTACAAGAGGCATTGCACGGAACGAAGTTTTCTGGCAGCTGTGGAAAAAGTCCAAATCCATGGCTCAATATTTGAGAAAAAAGATTGCTTTATTAGGATATATTAATAAAGCCCCAACAAGACCTTCCTAGTGATGACACGTGGACAAAAACTCCTCTTTCTCGCGCAACTTTGGCCTCCCACGTTGGCCTTCCACGTTGGCTAAAACAGAAGCTGTGGTTGTACGTCCTCTCTCCTCCCATCTTTCTTCTCTGGGTTTTCACTTTTTCCTGCCGCGCACCTCTATTTTCATCTTCTTCACCTCTTTCTTTCCTCTCTAGGGTTTTTACCCTTTCCTACCGCCAGTTTTGATCATCCTCTTCGCGCAAGTTTGTGCTCCCACATTGGCCTTTCACATCTGCTAAAATAGCCCTGTTGGCAGCTACGTGTAATCTCGTTCGTCGCGTAGAGGCGAGTTTTTCTGCTTTTTCGCGCTGGTTTAGGTAGACGTATTGTTTTTGCTTCTGTTTTGACGCTGCTTCTAGCCTTGAAAAATCAAGCTCTTAATTCTGGAATAAGGTATTCCAACTCTACTGCCTTCCTCGAATCTATCCATAAAATCCCGAAGCTTTTTTCCTCAAGCGGGTTTCAGAAATTCTGCATTTGTTTTCGGATTCTGTTGATTTAATCCTTATTCCAAGTTCCCACAAACCTAATTCTTGTGGGTTTACTCTAATTCCCGTGGGTTATTCCGATTTGCTGAATTTGTTCGTGATTTTCTAGATTTTTTGCCGAATTTTTTCTGGATTTTTGCGGAATTTTTTCTCATGGGTTTCTGGTTATTGAATTCCGTCTCTCCCCCTATGGTTTGCTGAATTCAGCACTTCAAAACCATGGGGAAGAAGAAAAAACCAACCTCAATTGCTAGGAAACATGGTAGAAATCCCACAAGCCGAACGGTTTGTTCTTAGAAACCCGTGGCAGAATCTTCTTCAAATTGCAAGATGAATGTTTGTTTTGATTCTAACTTATCTGATTCTGATTCTTATTTTACTAATTCTATTGATGATAATTGTGGTAATACTGCTAAATGTGAAAATAAGGGCCCAACCGATGTTAGAATTTCTGATAACACAAATGTTGTTATGAATGAGGACAAGGTGCTTGACAAAATGCCTCAAAAGGAACTTAGTGTGCACCCTGTAGCCGTTTGCCTTCAAATCTGAATTTTTCATTTGTATTCTTTTTCCTTCTGTTTTTGTCTCTTTTTTTTTTCTTTTTAACCCTTTTTTTTCTTATTTTGTGTAGTTCAAATTTCACAATTCAAAGTGCTTTCACGTCACACGCCTAATTCAATAATATACTCTATTTTTTTTTATGTATAGTACCTTACTCTCTATTTTCTATTGTAGGCATATTCGTACCCGAAGGTTCTTCCAATACTCTCAAGGAAATTTCATGGTATTGCTTTTGATTGACTAGGTAAGATTAGGCTCTTTCTTTCTATAAAATTAATATGAAGAATTAATCCTGAAAATTACTATTTTTTATAGCTTTCAAAGGAGTTTTACAATCCATGTAACTTATTTTCTCATTTATTTTAGATGCCTTATTAATAACACATTTCGTGCAATTGTTGATAATCAGTACAAGAACTCACACATAGTATTATACCCTTTGCATTCACAGGATTTGGATTAAAACCATGTTTTAGTATAATTTGATAACAGAAAATGATTAAATACACTATCTAATATTCTTTAAAGCACTTCTTTTGGGTCTTGTCCATTGTCATAGAATTTAGATTTTGAAGTGGAATAGGACTCTAAGGTCTTGATTAACATGTTTACTGGAAACATGGTAGAAATCCCACAAGCCGCACGGTTTTTTCTTAGAAACCCGTGGCAGAACCTTCTTCAAATTGCAAGATGAATGTTGGTTTTGATTCTAACTTATCTGATTCTGATTCTTATTTTACTAATTCTATTGATGATAATTGTGGTAATACTGCTGAATGTGAAAATAAGAGCCCAACCGATGTTAGAATTTCTGATAACACAAATGTTGTTATGAATGAGGACAAGGTGCTTGACAAAATGCCTCAAAAGGAACTTAGTGTGCACCCTGTAGCCGTTTGCCTTCAAATCTGAATTTTTCATTTGTATTCTTTTTCCTTCTGTTTTTGTCTTTTTTTTTTTTCTTTTTAACCCTTTTTTTTCTTATTTTGTGTGCAGATGAAAGAATAAATAGGACATGCAAGAAAAGAAGATGACTGGTTGTTTTTGCCATGAAAACACCAATTTGCGTTGGGTGTAGTTTTTCCCTTTTTTATATTTATCGCTGTTGCCCTCATCGAATTTACTTTTCTATTCGTAAGGTTGGATTTTAATGTCTAAAATTTTGTTAGATTTTCTTACCAAAATGCTCTTGCTTTGGTTGATCCTCCCCTATTGCTTTGTACCTTGTTGTTTTGTTCTAGATTGAACCCAAATCTGAAGTCATCATTTATTGGAGATTTGAGCCAAACTAGAGAAGTCTAATTTTCTGCTCAGCCAAGTTGAAATTAATTAGAATGGTAATGTTTGGCTTCTTGTCAAACAACTTGAATTTGACTTTGAGTTCCAGATAGATATGAATTTCAGTTGATAACCTAGATTTTGAATTATTTGCATGCCTGTATATAGTATAGTGCTTCATTTGAGAATTGTTTGTAGAAGTGAAGTAATTTTTCTTTTCACGACTTTCTGTTGGTTGACTGCTACTTTTTTGTCTTTCAGGCTGCTTCTCCCAAAATATTTCCCTTTAGGCATGAATCACTGAAAATTGGTAGCAATTTGGGACCTTTTGTAATATGAGATTATGTGATTAGGCTTAAAGAAAGGTTTATCTTCTTAAAGTGCAAATCCTGTTTAAGGTTAAAGGTCTTCTAGCTCTTTGGTGTATTTTTGTGTCTCTGATTCTGTTTATGTGGTAAAGATTTTGTTTCAATGTTTGACAGGATTCGGCAGCATTATTATGCCACTTTCTTTCTAATCACTCTTTTCTCATATCCACGTTGTTTTTTAGCTTCACGAGAGCCATCTCCCTCTTTTTTTTTTCTTATTTCTACCATTATTTTTGCTACTTCTCTAACTCTGTGTTTTGGGTTTGCCTTAGCCTTTTTCATTGTGTTTAGGTATGGTTTTGTTTCTCTTTTTCCCTAATCCTTTTCTTCCCGTTGTTGTCTGCATTTTTTGGCTTACTGGTATTAATGCTATCGGTTGTTTCTTTTTGCTGCATTCTAACTATTTTTTTTCCTTCCGTATGTGCATTGAATGAAATGTGATTGTCAATGGGTGTTGAAAAATGATCGACTGATATAGTTGCACTTCAAAAGGTAATGTTACTCTTGCTCTCTCTTTCCTTTTTGTCCAATTTTGCTACTGCATGTGTTTTTTGCATTTTACTCTTCCTTTTTTAAATATAACGCTTGTGTGTATGAAATGAAGTATAAGAAATTATTTTGTTCCTGTCACGACATTGTTTATTGGATAAATGCCCTGTTTACTTTCAATCTAATGACTTAAAAATGTTCGTGTCGCTTAAATAGAGTTTGCCTACCCAGCTGGTTATCGATTTGTGAAAATATATTATTCTCGCAAGAAATTTAATAGCTGATAGAAAATGTTGCTTTTTTTTCCTTGTTTGCCCATGTACAGCTAAATGGTAAATATTGACCTTTATTTTTTTTTATTTGTTACTTTCTTTCAGTGATAATTATTCAAATATTTCTATGATTGTGTCTATAAACTGGATTCGAATAGAACCTGAAAATTGTTACTACTCAACTGGTTTTTGCTTTGCGAAAACATATTACTGTGGCGGCCACTTTACTTTTCCAATGGCTGTGTTTTTTACCTTTCTTTGGGGCCGTGTATATCTACATAATAAGTGTTTGGTTCCTATATGTTTTTTGTTTCTTACTTAGTTTAAACAATCAGTCTTTTCAATATTCTAGGTTCTAAGCTTTTTTTGCTTTTCATGCATTCTTTCCAATGGGTTTCAGTGTCCATACTGTTTGTGTAATTGCTTGGTTACTAGCTTTACCTATGTGATTTGAAGTGTGGGTGTATGCTGGATTCTAACCAATTTTATTATGATTGTTTTTCAAAAAAGTTTGTCATGCATTTCACTCCTGCATTCTGTTTGCATATTATTTTCTCTTCTGTATTGCAAATTTTTTGCGATCACCTGTGGTAATTGTAATAAATTTGGGTTTTTCTGGCCTCGAATACAAAACCTTGTGCTTTTACATTCTAATCACTCGTCTTGTTTGTTCCTTTTTCCTCATTGTTTTTATTCTTGAAATATTATCGAAGATTTGATGCTGTGCAAGGATATTCGTGTCTATATTCAAAACATATTTATATTTTTGAACGTTTATAGATTATTCAGTCCTGTTGAGATTACTTGCAAATAAGTTAGCTATTAAGTTTTGGCCTTTTTTTTGTGTAATTTTCTTTGGTATCTTAGTGATGACGATAATCATGATACAATCAACTATGAGTTATCTTGGCTAGCTAACATTATTTACTTCCTTTATGTTCCGGTTATTTTAGGCCCTTGCAGGCAAACACCTTTGGGGTATCAGTATTGTATAACTGCTCTAAATGAATTGTTGCCTCTGTACTTGATTTTCATGAAGCTTTTCTTCCTTGTGTAATTCTTCCTTATTTAAAGATAGTCTGTGTTTTGATTTTTCTGAATGAATCAATAAAGACTGCAATATTTTCTGCTTTTTTTTTTTGAATAGTGATCACTGCTGTTATTGATTCATCAAGTTCCTCAAAACTTGCCAGTTGTTCATCCTCCAATTACATGAGGCTTTTTCTCATGCAAGCATATTTGGGTTGTTTATCAATTGCTCCTTATGAATGCCAATGAACATATATTAGTAGATAATAGTGACATTGAGTTTAAAGTAAGCTTCATATTTTAAATACCTTGCTGGCATTTGGTTTTATAGGATGCAATTTTCTACTAATGAGATGCCCCCATCAATGCTGGGAAAGACACTGACACTTAAACTGCAGCAGTTATAATCATCATTTGAAATCACTAAAACACATAAGAGCTATCTGTGATTATGGTAATGACAGGAGCGGAAATTATTGATGACTATTTATCTACCATATACCATGAGTTGTTACCATAAAAATGAGCACAGCCCAGTGCATACTCTCCTAAATTTGTTTATGCTTTCATGTCTGGTGTTCTGTGTATATGCTTAGCATTTATATGTAACTATGGTTGTTCAAAATTTACACAATTATGTGAGCCGATGATATCTTCTTTTTTTTTTTTTTAACATGCTTAGGTGGTGAAAGTTTTAAAACGAATCAAGACAAAAGTAGCACAATTTTAGCTCTTTAAATGTTAAGCACTAGAGAATTTCTATAGTCCATCTGGCGCTCATTAATGCTTTTCGTTTCGATACAAACTGTAGTAAAATTTAACTTACGTTCTTTTGAGAGAACCTCACCTCTTACCCTAACATCTCTATTTATTGAAGAATCTAGCATGGCATCATCAGGTCTCTGCCAGTCTTTACTTTCATGAGTTTTCTGATTTGGTTATTAGTCGTCTTGGGGGTTCTGCGTTTCAATTATATGGTATGATCATTATTTTTTTTGTGATTGATGGTATTTTGATGTTATTTTAGGGCTTCCAGTGAGCATACCTCAATGGCTGATCCAAGGAGAGAAAACTTGAATGCAGGTGAGGGTTTGAACAGTTTTACTATTTGCTTGAAGGATATTTTTCCCCCAAAGTTAATTTAAGTGGTTGTTCTATGGCTGACTTCGCTAGATCTGCATATGTTTTTATTTCCTCATAGCATCTTACGTTCTTAAATAATCTTTTTGATGATCTTTAAGCTTGCAAGCCATTAAAATGATGTCAGATCTAGATTTGTAATAGCTAGAAAATTCTAGGAAAAAAAAATCCATTGAATAGGACAGTGGGATTCTTTATCAATCCTTATTGAAGTCTATAAATTTGTGGGATGGATAATATCTTTAAACTATACTTAGAAAGAATGTTATTTGATGAGTAAATTGAATAATATCTGGTGAAAGATCTTGTCCTTTAATTGCAATGTCAAATTGGGAAAGATCCTCAAATTTTGCTTCTTCAAAGATAACTACAGAATTTTTTGGGGAAAAAAATGATATAACTACATTGTAATGGAGTGAACCATTTTGATTGTTCAATTAAATATTTTTCCTTAGTGAAGAAATTATTGATTACCAAAGACTTCAAAGGAGGTTGCATCTCTCTTAGAGATGTTGTGGTTAGTTAAGACTTGAAGGCAACTTTTGAGGAACTGCTAGGCCTTTGATGTCCTGATGTGTATTCAGATGCAAATCTGGGTTTACTCAAAAAGAACGAAATGAAGGCTTATTAAATGCAGGAAATTTTCATGTTTGCCTTTCATGTTTATGGCATTTTGGCATCTCTGCATATGAAAGCATCATCTACAAAGATAATCTCCAACCTAAAACAGAAAACACGCCATTGCACATATAAAACAAGATAGCCAAGAACAAGCCTTGTCCCACATTAACTTCTTTGGTGCTTTGTGAAAGAGGAAAACCTTCTGTCAAACTTAATATCTTTCGTTTGTCATGGAAGGTCAAAATTTCACCAAAGTTATCTGGCCTGTTCTCTTCTGGTTTTGAATCACAATACATATCACTGAAAGTGAAGTTCAAAGTATTATCTCTTTATTCTTTCTCTTCTTCTTTTTCCTTTTTTTTTGGGTGAGTTTTGTTTTGGATGTATTGAGACCTCAATTTTTTTCTTTGTTTTGGTTGCCCTTACAGGTATTTAAGCTTGCGTTTAGGTTTATGCATTTATGTTCGGTCTTGGAATTGTATTTCTAGAGAGCATCACTCAGAAAAATAGAAAGTGTATATTTGGTTGTTATATAATTTTCTTTTTAGATATTTCTTTCTTTTGTAATAGCATTGTGATTTTATTTTTTTAACGTTATCTTAATTTTATAATCACTATACAATACAATGGGACTGTCATGGCATATAAAAAAATTATCCATGGCAATTTAAATTTACAACAAATTAGATTCTCATTTTTTTCATTGCACTTTTATATTAATAAACTCTTATTATATAATTTTTCATTCCAAATTTTAAATTTCCTCAATTCTTAGTTTTATTATTAATTTATTCCCTCAAAATATCATTATTATCTTTTCAAATTGTCTATTTTTTATACAACCCAGTGGGCATTCAAAAAACTGCGCAAAGCGCAGTATTGCCTGCTAGTTTGGTAGGTGCGTGAACTGGATGCTTGTTGACAGCACAGCCAGGAATTGAATATTTGAGAAGAAAGATTGCTTTTGTTTTCTTCGATTTAGCTGTAGCAGGTGCATGAATTGCAAATATATCTAATTAAAAGTATATATTTTCTTTTTTAAACGAAGAAGTAATATATGTATTTTTTAAAACTCTGGTTAGCCTCCACTTTCAATTCGTCTTCTGAAATTGATTAATCAATTTTTTAGCTGTTCTGGCTGTTCCTGGCCCCTTATATCTTATCTCTTGATTGTGCCAAAAAATTGAATAATCTTTTGGCTGTACAGACAAGTAAACCAGACAAACCAAAAGACGAAAACTTCTGTTCCTGCCCACTTCTCTATAGTGATTGTTCAAAGATTCTCTACGTACAGAGTCCCCCTCTGGGAAATGCCTAGCATTTTTACCACTTTACCTCAGAAAACGAGCTATGTTTGGATTCAATTTTCCTTACCAAAGTTAATTTTTTCTTACAAAATAAATACAACATTTATTATTTTTTTTATTTTTAAATTTTAAATTTAAATTTCTTGCCCCAAATCTTCCTCACATCACTTTTAAAAATTTTCCCTTCAATACACTTCTTATTTTGGTTCCAAATAATTTTTTTCCCTAAATTTTTCACACATTTTAATTCAATTTTTTTTTCAAACATATTACAATCAAAACATAACCACAATCTATGTAAAACTGATAAAACATAGAGTTTAAACGCTATAAAGATTAATTTTAAAAAAATTATATTCAACCCAAAATAAAATATTTTTTTTAAACGAAAATGAGATGTGTTCTATTTAGTAATAAATTATATTCAATCCATGAACTTAAAACATGAAAGGACAAACCACTCTTGGTCTATTCAAACTAACAAAAGAACCCCAGAGCTAGGGTAGGGTTAAATTTTGCCTTGAGTCTGAAAGTGTGTGGATCATTGTATTATTATTATCTTTTCTTGACTAAAAAAAAAAAGTCTACATATGTTATTCTACATTATAGTTTCATTATTTTTGAGTGGCGCATCAGGTTTTTTCCAAATTCATGTTTAAGTATGCTTTGCCACATTCGGTAGCAAAAAGTTATGTTTTTTGTGTTTCAGAATATATGGGCAAGGCTATAGTTGAACGTCTCACGACAAATCAATTATCGTGTGGCTAATATGTCCAAGTGAAAATTTACGTTTGGATTATCTCTTACATACCAAAAATTATTTTTTCTCACAAAACAAATAAAACATTCAGATACATTTTTATTTTAAAATTTAAAATTCAAAATTTTCCTCCTAAATTCTTCTCACATAATTTTAAAAAATATTCCCTCCAATACAAATTTTATTTTTCCTCCAAAATACTTTTTTCTTACAAAAAATCCCACCAAAATTTTCACACATTATAATGCAAAATTTCTCAAATAAATCACAATACTATATTACAACAAGAATTGTCAAGCGGTTAATATGTATCAGTTGAAATTTTAAGGCATATTTTGCAATATGGTTAATGCTTGAGGTGTTTTGAGAAGGGTTAAATACACTTTGCTCCCTTATTTTTTGGAGTAGCTACCATTTTATTCTCTTGTGTTTCATTTATATATATTTGCCCTCTTCATGAATATCTAGTAACTCGTGAAAATGAAATCATTTATTTAATTCCACAAATTGCCTTACTTATTAATTTAGATTTTAGTTAAGGTACATTTTAGTTAAGATACAACATTCTTATTGGTACTTAGATACAACTCAGTTAATACACTATTGAATATATAATTTTACATTTTGATCCTTACTTTTTAATTTTGAGTATGCATAATTATTATTGGTAAGGATCTTTTAGAAATTTAGTTTAAAAGTGGGCTCTTTTTTTTGAACAATTTTTTTTTTTCAAAATGAACTCTTTTTTTTTGGGACAGAGGGAATATTCTCTTCGTCCAAAAAGAAAAGTTCAATTTTAAATAATATAACTTATTGTAAATTATAAAATATAATACATTTAATGTATTATTACTATATAATTTTATAGTTGTGTCCTTACTTTTCAATTGAGAACCATATATGGTCATTATTTATTAAAAATATTATAGAAATTTTATTCAAATTTTTTTTTTTTGGGAATGTAAAGAAAAAGGTAAAAATTGGACATTTTTCTTGAAGGTAAGGAGTGTTGTTAATGAAATGAGCAAAATGTATACAAACGAAGCACAGAGAACAAAATATTAGTTATTCTCTGCCATAGGAGGATAAAGCATATTTAATCCCTTTTTTGATTAACTCTCAAAATAACTTGGAGCACTAAAAAATTATGAAATTAATAACCCTACATCCTTTGAAATACTTCTAAATCTTAATAAAAAAAGTTTATTTTGAGTTAAATATTATTTTTTTTAATTTATAAAATATAAAAAATTTAATTTACTATGAAATATATAAATTTATATTTTTAACTTTACTTTTTAATTAGAAAAGTAATCATTACCAATAATGACAATGAAGAAATGTATCTAAGTTTCGTTCCTCAATGTCTCTATGTGCAATTGAGGTGCGGCTAACGTGCGACTACGGGCGCTTTTTTTTTTCTTTTCTTAGGAATTAGGTTTCCTCTCCTTGTGTGGTGAGGAGTCCACATGCCTTTCTGAGCCTCTTTTGTTTGTTTTAGTGTCTTATGTTCAGCTGCTTGGTGCTATATGCTTCAGCGGTTGTTTTTTTCTCTTTCTTTTTGTTTTTCTTCTGCTCGTGGTGGTCTTCTTCTTGGGGTGGTCTTTCAGCTTAACTCTTTCCTTAGTTCTACAGTATGTTTTTCGTTGCTCAGGTTCTTTTATTCCTTCTTCCTGTCCTGTTTGTGTTGTTGGTCTGTGGTATTTTTTCTTCTTCTTGTGTTCTTTTATTCTGGTCTGCTGAGGATGGATGGTGGGATCCTTCCTGATCCGACTACAGCTGTCTCTAAGTTGCTGCAACGGTTGGAGCTTACTGGAGATGAAGACAATGGTGTAAAGATTCAGAAGGTGGATGTTCAAGCCAGTTTAGAGGAGTGTTCCAGGAGTCTTCGTGTCTGTATTTTTGGTGATAGGAGGGTGAATTTCACTGGACTAAAGAGTACATTGGTTAGGATATGGCTAACTAAAGCTCCTTTTAAGGTACGTGAGTTTGGCCCTAATAGATTTCAGTTTGTATTTCAGAATATAGAGAATAAATTGCGGGTGTTGCAAGGTAAAGGATGGATGTTTGACCAGTAGTTCCTTGTCCTCCATGAGTGGTTCGCATCTGTATAGAATTTGGAGCAAGATTTTGACAAGGTTGAGTTGTGGATTCAGATTTGTAACTTGCCTACTCAATGGCTTACAAGGGAGACGAGGTTCAGATTTCATCAGTTGTTTTCTCTCAAATTCATGATGTCCTTATTCCTGAAATGGGTAGTGTATCTAGACGATGCAAGAGGATTCTTACTGTTGTCGATTTGTCTAAGCCTTTGTTGAGAGGTACGCGTTTGAATCTTGGCTCTCAAATGTGCTCGATTTCCTTTCGTTATGAAAATTTGGCTACCTTTTGTTATTATTGTGGTAAAGTTGGGCATTTGGAGAGGATGTGTCCTATTCGTCTGCTTGCGCTTGAGCGTGGTGAGTTCAAAGAGGGACAGTTTGGAGATTGGTTGAAAGCTAATGGCAGTAGGGGAAGGGGTATGAAGCTTGGTCCAGTTTTTACGGGGAGTTCACAGCCTTTACTTCCACATGAAATCATGCGAAAGCCAGCTGGTGCTCAGGTTTTGCCGACTAATAATATGGATTTGGAGTTTCGTCTTGTCACGGTTGAGGGGAGTCTGAATGTCTGAAGGCGGCTCATCTAAATGCAGCTTTGAATGAAGTTCTTCCCCATCTTCTGCAGCTCGTGAGTGCGGTGAACTCGCATGATCGTTGATTCCGATGACGATCTCACCATCTGCGATGATGATCCACGCCGCTCAGTTGCAAGCTGCCATTGCTGAAGTCCTTCCCCCAACTTCAGTCTTTCATTATGAGGAGCATTTTGTGGTGGTTGCTGGAGTTTGTGAGCCGCATGAAGGCCAGTCCTCTATTGCTGCATCTACTGTTCAGAATTTCAATTCTGCTGTGCATGGTGTTTGGGATTCAGCTGAGCTGAGCCGTCTTGTTATTGCTGAATCTAATGTTCAACTTTTTCCAATTGTTGTTGAATCTGAAGTTCCGCATTTTTCTGTCATGGTTGATTCGGAAGTTCGGCATTTTAGTCATCCGGTTGATTATGAAGTTCAGCATTTTAGTCATTCGATTTGTGACCAATTTGCTATGCGTTTTCGGCCAAAGGATTTAGTAGAGAGGGCTCTGGAAGGAGCCCAACGACAATGGGTAAGAATTAGGGGTTGAGTTGAGAGGAGTAATGAGGTTGATAATGTTGTTGAAGTTGGAGGCAAGCGGTCTATGTCGTCCCTGGATAAGGCTTTATCTGGAGTGCAAGCGCCTTGTGTCAAAAAATCTCATGTGGTTACTACATCGAAGGTGATGGAGGCCAGCCTAAAGTGGTCCCCCCTTGTGCAATGAAGGTGTGTGTGTAGAATTGTAGAGGTTTGGGAGGACCTTCTACAATTTCCCAATTGCGAGAGGTCTTACGATTTCACCTTCCTGATTTACTATTTCTTTCTGAAACTAAGCAACATAGGAAGTTTGTGGCAAGTATATGTAGAGGATTGAAATGCCGAGATAGATGGCGTGTTGTTGATCCAATTGGTACCAAAGGAGGGTTGTTTGTTTGTTGGAGTGAGAATAAAGGTATTTATGAGATTATCTCTACTAATTTTTGTTTCTAGTTGCATTGTGAACTAAAAAGGAAGAATAGGTTTTTTTGGGCTGTTTTTTTATATGCTCATACTAATATTTGGTTACGACATCAGCAATGGGCATACCTTGAACAGCAGCAGCCTCATTGGGGTGATGTGTGGTTTTTGGCAGGAGATTTTAATGATATATTGAGTCCAGTAGAAAAGAAGGTGGGGCTGCTACGTTCTGCGGTTAGGTGTCAACATTTCAATTCTTTTGTTTTTAACATAGGGATAGGGGAGGTTGGTTTTGTGGGACAAAGTTTTACATGGGCTAATAATCGGGCAGGTGAGGGTTTTGTGGAAGCACGGCTTGATAGGTTTTTTGGTTCCTCTAATTGGTTATTTCGCTATCCGGAGGTTAAAGCTTATCATGTGGAAATGTTTTCTTCTAATCACTAACTTCTTTTGATAGATGTCCAGCTGGTAGAGCATAAGGCTCGGCGGAGGTTCATGTTTGATAAGCGATGGGTTGAGAAAGCGGCGGTGGGTAGACTAGTGGCAACTACTTGGGGTAGGGTGCATCAAGGGACCCCAATGTATTGACTTTGTGCTAAGATTGGAGGTACTCGAGTGGGCCTTTTGAAATGGAGTCAAGAGAATATGCATAATTCTGCTAGGCAAATTGTAAGCATTAAAGCACAAATGGATCACTTATTTGGGCATGGGGGCAACAGGAATTGGTGTTAGTGGAGTTTGCTTCGGAAGGACCTCCATCGGGCTTATCGAGATGAGGAGATTTATTGGTGCCAAAAATCAAGAATCCAATGGCTTCAATAAGGGTACAGAAATATTAAGTTTTTCCATGCCTTCACTATTGATAGGCGCAGGCAAAATACTATTGGTAACTTGGTCAAGGATGATGCAAGTCCATGTGTTAACATGCAGGAGGTGAAGGATGAGATTCTAGGGTTCTTTGCTACACTTTTTCTTACCTCTAGGCCAAGACTTCACCATGAAGACCTTGAGGGTATCCCACTATTGATTACGGCGGCTATAAATCATCGGTTAACGTGTCCTGTTGAGGATTCTGAGATCAAAGATGCCCTTTTCAATATGCATCCCAATAAGGCACCGGAGCCTGATGGTATGACTCATCTTTTCTTCTAGTCTTATTGGAATGTCATTTGCGTTGATTTGTGTTGTTCTGTGAAGTCTTTTTTTGATCATAATAGTATGCTTCGTCAGGTGAATCATTCACTCATTACATTGATCCCTAAGATTGCTAATCCTATATCTGTTGGGCATTATCGACCTATTAGTTTATGTAATGTGGTGTATAAGATCATCTCTAGGATCTTGGTTGATAGGATGGTAGTTTGTCTTCATGAGTGCATTAGTCCCTTTCAGGTAGGCAAATTTTAGATAACAATGTTGTTGCACATGAGTGTATTCATACCCTTCAGTTTAGGCGTCAAGGAATTAAGGGATGGATAACTATTAAACTTGATATGGCCAAGGCATATGATCGGATTGAGTGGAGTTTTTTGTGTGAGATCCTTAGGTGAATGGGGTTTTCAAGTACCTTTATAGGTTGGATTTGACATTGTATTAGTTCTTCGACCTTCTCAGTTAATGTTAATGGAGAGAAATGTGGGTATATTCAACCTACACGGGGTATTAGATAGGGTGACCCGTTGTCTCCCTTCCTGTTCTTAGTAGTGTCTGAGGCTTTTTCAAACATGCTTAAGCAAGCCAGTTTGAGGAGGGAATATAAGAGTATGAGAGTGAGCAGACGGGGTCCGCAAATTACTCATTTATTGTTTATAGATGACTCCATTCTCTTTTGCGAGGCAGATTTAAGGCAAGCATGCAGGGTCAAGGCTCTATTATCCAGTTATAGCCGTTGTTCAAGGCAACTGGTCAATTGGGAAAAATATTCTATTCTTTTCAGTAAGAATATTCCATTGAGGCCGAAAGAAGATATTTGTGGGCTTTTAGATGGTATTAAGGAGAAGCCGAATGCAAGGTATCCTGGACTCCCGATGCTAATAAGCAGATCGAAGAAGGAGGTGTTCCATTATGTGGTAGAGCGGGTCCAACATCGAGTTTAAGGATGAAAATGTCGGTTTCTCAGTTATGCGGCTAAGGAGGTGCTCATTAAGGCTATTATTTATGCTCTTCTTACTTATGTGATGGCTTGTTTCAAACTTCCTAAAGGTGTTTGTCAGGATATTGTTCACCAGACCTCACGGTTCTGGTGAGAAGATTCAGGTGATGATCGATCTAAAACCCATTGGAAAACTTGGCAGGACCTTTCCTGGCCTAAGGAGGAGGGTGGTCTGGGATTCAAAGATATTCAGATTTTTAATGATGCTCTCATTGCTAAACAACTTTGGCTCTCATTGCTAAACAACTTTGGCGGCTTAGTACGCAACCAAATCTCCTGTTGAGTAGGGTCATGAAGGCCAAGTATTTTCCTAGGGAGGTCTCTTACAAACCTCAATTAGTCAGAATGCATCTTGGCTATGGAAGTGCTGGATGGGAGCACGATATATTCCCAAGCAAGGAGTCATTTATTAGGTGGGGGATAGTAAATCAGTCCGTATTTAGGATGATCCTTGGATTCCTGACCTACCACATTTCCGACCTATTACTTCTGCGGACCAGAGTGGTTAGCCAACTTGGGTGCATGAACTTCTGAATGTTAGGGGTGATTGCTGGAATGTGGATTTAGTGCGCCAACTTTTTAGTCCAATTGCTGCTGAGGCTATCATCGCTATTCCTCGGTCTCTGTCCCTAAGTGGCAATAGGGACAAATTTGTGGCAGTTGTCTAGCCAAGGTAACTATACGGTCAAGTCCGCCAATCTACATGCTTTTAAGGGGAAGCATGTGCTATTTGGTCCAGAGAGTAGCTTGGCCAGGGATGTCATGAAGGTGGTTTGGAAGTGTTTTTGGAAACTTGACATCAAGGGGAAGCTTACACATTTTATCTGGCATTGTTGGCATGGTATTCTTCCAACTAAGGATCAATTAGTAAAGAGAGGCATTTGCAATGATCAAATCTGCGATATGTGTAGGAAGATGCAGGAAAATCTGGAGCATGTCCTACTATATTGTTTTAGAATGATACTGGTGTGGAAGATTTCTAGGCTTAGATGGCCACTTCTGGGGGATTCTAGTTTTAGACATTGGTGGCTTCAAATTTGTAGTGGGAGAAAGGATGAACAGTGGCGGGACAAAGTGAGGTTGGCAATTTATATTCTATGGATGCTCTAGAAGACTAGGAATCTGTGGATCTTTCAAAAGGACTGGACAGAAGAGAAAGCGATGGTAGATCTGGCATTGGAAGGATGGCTTGAGTTCAAGAAAGTTGGTATAGTATAGCGGTGCTTTGATGCATGCAAGTGACTGGAGCCTATTCGTTATGGTTTGTGGTTTATTCACTCGCTTGTTTATTCTATTTTTGTGACTGGATGAGATTGTTAATATTGTATTCTTTTGCGCCTTATCAGTTGGCTATTGTGCCAGATGTGGTTCAGGGTATGGAATTCCCATGTCTTGGGTTTTCTATATTGTCTGACTTAGTCTCATTATGAGAGCTAAGGTCTCTATTGCTAGTGGGCTATTATATATATGTGTCACTTTTGGATGTATATATGATTATTGTTTTGGAAAAAAAAAACTTTACTTTTAATTATAAATCATATATAATCTTTAATCATTTTTAATGAGGGTAATATAGAAATTTTATTGAAAAGTTAACTTCTTTTTTTATTATTATTTATTTTATTATTTTTTTTTAAAGATGGGTGGTGTTCTTCATTTAAGGGATATCCTTTGAAGTACTTTAATATTAACCATGATAATTTTACTCACACTATAGAGCACTCTTTATTGCATTTCTTTCTTGCTACAAACAAATGAAACTTGTTTGATGAGAGCTCAAGTGCACAAGGACAAATGGGAGTGGATCGAATTAAGGAGTTAGACTTGAAATCAACTAAAGTCGAGACTCAAAATGGTTCGAATTCAATAACCAACATTAAGGATCCATTAAACAACATTCATGGTTCAATGATTAGATTTCGAGTAAAAGACTTAAAAAGGATTTAAATGGCTTAATTGAAAAAGTTCAAGTCAAGGAGGTTGCCAACTTAGACAACTATAAGGCAAGCATTATGAATGTTCTTCAAATTGTTGATTTTGAGCCAACATTTAAATCTTCTACATAAGTTGATAGCTTATTAATAAGCTAGAAGGCTTGTTTTGCCCTAAGGTTTACATTAGGGTTTTTTAAAGGTTAGTTGCCATAGGATTTACATTAGGGTTTTATATAATTTGATAGCTTATTAAAAAAGCTTCTTTTAGTTTATTTTATTTTTCATAATTCCATTAGGATTTAAGTAAAGTTGGCCACCATTATGCCCTAAAAATTAGGCATGGCCGAATTGTGTTAGAGTTAGGGTTTAAAGTCTTTCAATTCTAGTTCAAGTGTGCTAAAGTTTAATTGTCAAATCCTTATGGTATCAAATCAAATAGGTTGTTAAATTGTAGCATAAATAGGTTGTTAAACCCTAAACCCTTCACCTATTTAAACCCCCTTATGGCCAAAAATTTATATGCTAGTTGATTAATAAAAACTTTGTTAGGTTTTTTTTTTTTTTCATAATTTGAGTTTTTGTGTGAACTTAAATTCAAGCTTATCAAGATTCACTTTGTGACACTTTTGACTTTTCAACTTGCTAATTGATTCTAGTGAATTGTTGCTTCTTCTACTCCATAAATTTGCCATAGTATATGTTTGTTTATAACCTAATTGATCCTAGTGAGTTGTGGCATTTTCTATCCCATAAAATTGTCGTAGTGTATGTTTGTTTATAACTTAGAGGGTTAGATATCTACAATTGTGCTTAGTTTGTTAGTGTTAATCACAATTGTGTTTGTGGTTTCTACTGGATCAAGTTACACTTCAATTTTTGATAAAGTTTTGGGCTTGTGGAACTTGATTATATTGGAGGTCCTTGCTAACTTTCATGTGCATATCATTGTTACTAAGCAAATCTAGAAGCAAAGTTAGCTACCATGTTATGCTATTTCACCCGCACATTAAACGACTGGGTAGCAACGCTAGCCACCAATTGCTGCCGCAAAATGTCGTAACATTCTGTGCCTTTTTTGATGCCCTACAATATGATGAATTTATTGAGGATCCACGGAACATTTTTCACAATTTCTCGGAAATTGCTTTTGAATTCTCTTATGTTAACAGATGAATAATATTATGAGAAAGCAAAATAGTCCATACATTTTTCAAGAGAAAAGAGGAGAATTATCGAAGCGTACTTCCAAGATTCAGACATAAAAGATCATCAAACATGAGTCCTACTGTTATCAATAACAATATTCAGATCCCAGATCATCAAGAGATTTTCTCCGTTACAATGTTTAGAAAATGGCTCAAGAAAGCAGAGGATGATCCTTTCTCAGTGAGGGTTATCCTGCTTTTTTCTTTCATTTCCTTCACTTTAGTTCTGATTTCATTCGCAGGATCCATCAGATGTTTGATCCCATTTTCAATCACCTCTGCACTCACAACTTCAGCAGCCTCCATTAGAACTTCTTTTCTGTAATCCATTTTAATTTCCACTGCCATCCCCAAGTCCTTAACCATTTGGAATGCATTCACCTGCTGCTCAGCATGTATTGGCCAAGTTGCCATTGGCACCCCACACCAAACACTTTCAAGAGTTGAGTTCCAACCACAGTGCGAAACAAAACCTCCAACAGCAGGATGGGATAAAATTGCCACTTGTGGTGCCCATCCAATAACTTTTCCAACCTCTGCAGTTCTCTGCAAGAATCCTTGGGGCAAGACTTCTTCCAGGTTTTCATAATTGCTTGGCCGTTCATACTTACCTTTAGGTGGAGGCCTTCTCAGAGACCATAAGAACCGATATCCACTATGCTCGAGTGCAGAGGCAATTTCCTTCGCTTGATCGTCCCTGAAAGATCCCATACTGCCAAAGCAAAGAAAAATAATAGACGAATCTGGTTGAAGATCAAGCCATTTCATAACCATCTCAGTTTCTTGGTTTTGACCACTGCTTCCGTTCAAGTTCAGAATTGGTCCTACTGCATATACTGGTGGGACTGTTTTATCCTCCGTTAGAGCTTGTATTGCGTGAGATTCCAACTCGAAGAAACTGTTAATTATGATCCCTTTTGTCTCTCTGTACCGCTTGGCTTGATTGAGAACAACGTCGCATCCTCCATATTTATCGAAGATTATTGAAGGTAAAACCTTGGTTGGAACAGGATTGACGTAAGTTGGAATGGCTAAATCTTTATCCGAATTCTTGTATTCCGTCACACATACATTTAAATCATCTCTCAAGCTCTGCATATGGAACAAAAGGCCAAGCATTGCAGCACCAGATGTATAAAAGACGTAGGATGGAATCCCAAATTCGTTAGCTGCATCAATCATGGATGTGCAGAACATGTCGATGAGAAGTCCAGCCAGATTAGACGATTCAGAACTGGTGATTTCAGCAAGAATTTCCCTTACATGAGCCTTGTGACTGTCGATAAATTCGAAAAAAAACAGATAAGGAGATCTACTAGTTTGTGAAGAATACTCTTCTTTTCGGAGCTCAAGAAACCTTATACGAGGATGTGAATGTGAAGATTCAGGCAGCGGTTTAGCGTCAGAAGGATGTTTAGCGTCAGAAGGATGCTTCATAGTAAGAAATGTGATGGACAACTGCTCGTTTCGATCAGTAAGGAGCTTTGCAACTTCAATGGCTGAAAATATATGACCCGCCCCTGGCGAAGGAATGAAAATCAACTCTGCTTTCTTCATCTCTTTCAACATTGCTATTGACTTTAGGGTCTAAATGGTAGTGGAAACAACAGCAGAGTTCTGCCTTTTTCTTACGGAGATGAGTGTGTGTCAGTAGTGATCCGTTGCAAATGTTGTTCCCACAGCATTATCTTAAAGAAATATTGCCTGATTACATAGAGTATATTTTATGTTAATAATACACATATGTGCAAAGTTGATGTGTATCTCTTCATTGCAACTATGGAAGGTGAAGTCATTGCTCACGTTATCAAAGGTTGTCGTCTACTAAGGTTGCGTTTCAGGTAGTCAAATGTATGTCCATTCGCACGTTATTCATGTTCATGCAAAGAGATGTACATTTTGTTTTTTTATCTCTTCTGCTGCAAATGATAGAATATATTTGGAAACAAAAATATGAAATGCATATGTTAACGCTTCTACAAATAGAAGGAACAAGGAAACTTGGGATCCTTAGTTTGGAAGATCCGCAACAAAATTTTCTAATCTGCTAATTTTCAAAATTTGCTAATAAAGCAATCAACATGAGGAATTATTAAGTAGATGATAAAAGCAGCAATTTTGGCACTGCTTATGATTTGGTTGGTCTATCACGTGCTATGTATAAGCATGTCAATGGTACTCGTCAACAATGGGTGTCCATCCCATTTAATACCGCGGGGGCAGGTGAAATGGGTGGTGGAGGAGAAAAACTCCTTCCGTATACAGACAAGGCGGGCCTTACATTGTCACGTGAGCCGTTTGCTAATTTTTTAATACATTAATATATATTATATTTAAATTTTAATAAATATATTATTTATGTATATTAGTAAATATATTACTTATATAATTATATATATATATATTATGTTATTACTATTAGTTAAAATTTTAATTTATTATTAATATATCTTAAGTATTAGTACATTATGTTTTATGTTAAGATTATATTAATTAAATTTTAATTATCATATTTTAGTATTAGTTACTTCTTACTATTAGTTTATTATTATTTTTCTATTAGTAATGAATTATTATATATTGACTCTCATCTTTTTCATTATAACATATTAATAGTATAACTAGTTTACTGTTTAGTAATTATATTTATAAATTAGTATTAATTTGATATATATATATATATATATATATATATATATATATATATATATAGATATATAGTATCCTACATATTTTAAATTTTATTATGCAAAAGAAATAATAAGGAAGTAAAGGAACTTTCATGTTACCTCTATAATTGAATTATACAAATTTATAATTAAGGAAGTACAGAAAATGATTTTGATGAATGTGATGCATTGTAGAGTTTTAAGAAAAAATGATAACTATGATTTGCTATTTTAATCCAAACTATATTTGGCATTTATATGTTATAATATTTTAGAACTTTTTATTATATTTCATTCGTATGCTTGGATTTGGACTTTATAATTTGTTAGTTGTTACATTAGAATTATGTTTATCTTTTACTAAGATAAACATAATATTTAAATTTGAAATATTTAAATTTTAATATATATATATATATATATATATATATATATATTATTCACAATAGGGTATCGTTGGACACTTGGGAGAAACAGAACAGAATGAGTGGAAAGGGGCAAGGGCAGAGGACAGGGTGGGGTGGTACCAAACGCGGCGGGTGGCGGGTGAAACTTCTCCTGTCCCATGCTTGCCTCATTGTCACCCATAGCTATGTGCATGCCTCTTTTTTTGGGCTAAGCTAGCTTATGAAACGATGTTGTTTCTTTAAAACCCCAACACAAAAAATGACGTCGTTTAGAATATTTTGTTTCACTCTCTTGTCCACTTTTCTCTTCTCTTTCTAGGGTTTTCACCATTTCTCCTTGCCGCTGTCCTTAGTGAGAACGATGTCCATCGGAGAGCAACAAAGCAACATTCGTTTGTGTGTTGGTTTCTTAGTCCCCCAAGGGTTACATTTTTCTTCTCTTCTTGGACCGTTTTTAACCCTATTATATCTTTTTTTTTTCTTCTTTTTAATTTCTTCTCTCATAATTAAACTTCCTCAAATCTTCTCCCAATTTTTTTTCTGTATAGTTTTTTCATGTCCAAAGCATCCGCTTTTATGCAGGTTTGTAACTTTTTAAGGTCTCTATTTTTTTTTTCACACATGCACATGGACATAGAATATGGGCTTTTGTGTTTGTGTGTGTGTTGTGTTAATTACTCATTATCGATGGAATTCATTTTAGGGTTTCAGTAATTTAATTTTTGAATTTTGGGATTTATAATCAGTTTATTTAATTTGGTTTTTTTTTCTTTACTTGGAATAAATACCGGATAGATTATAAAGAAGTAGAGTTTTGATATGGATAATTCAAGATCGAGCTTGCCGTCAAGGCTGCGACAACTTCTTTCCAGCAAAGGAGCAGTCAGCCCCTTTGTTAAGCTCCATTTTGACCTTGTATGTGTGTTTTTTTTATCCCCCGCTAAGCTTATGTTTGGGTGCAAGTAATTTAATGTGAAAGCAATGCTTGAGTGGGCTTTTTTTTTTTTTTTTTTGCTTTGGGTTTTAATTGTATTTGATAGTAAAATGTGAGTTTAGAGGTGACAAAATTAAACCCAACCCAATAAATCAACCCAACTTATCTAGTATTTTAACCCAACGAGTAGAGTCAGTTGGGTTATGGGTTATTAATTGATTGGTCATATAGTGACTCGTAGGTTTTGGATTGGGTTGGGTTGAGTTGGGTTGGATAAAAAATGACGGTTAAGTGTTTTTTTTTTTTTTAATTTTTTTCTAAGATGTTAGGAAAGTTATCTAATAAATAAAAATAGTATAATTTTCTCTTAATTTCTAATATGACAAATTTTGCCTTTTAGACACAACTTTACTTTTTTAGATGAATTTCTTAAAAATTTACGCTTAATTAAATATATAATTTTAAAAGGCAAAATATGAAATTAAATGATAATAGTTTCTTAATATTAATACCAAAAAATATAAATGTAAAAATTTTAAATAAATAATTACAAAACTAAACATTTTATTCAAAAATTTAAATTAATTTTTTTCCTTTTTTATGAACCTAAATGTTATGTAATAAAAAAATATCAAAATAGTTACATATTTACAACTTACTAAAATAATTTACTATTTTGATATTTTATTCTTAACTTTTTGTGAAATTTATTGTTAAATAATATTGAAATTCTCAAAAAAAAAATCTTTATATAAACTTTCTATCTTTTTATAGCTTTTTGAATATTCTAACTTCCAATTTTCCATGTACAAAAATTTTGAATTTTGATAGCCAATAAATCTTTATTTTCATATGGAAGATTTGTTTTTAAAATTAGATATTTGGTTTTATTTAAAGGTGCAAAAATTTTTCATTTAAAAGTATAAAATTCTGTTTAGATAGTAAAATATCTTTATTTTTATTTGAAATTAAAATAAAATTATGCTCTCTTTATCAATTTAATAACTTCTACCGCCCTCTTAAAAAATTTCCCTTTTTTTTTTGTTTTTAAAGCAATTAGGCAAATATGTGATGCATTGTTATTGCAAATAACAATTAGAACTAAGTGTTCATAATGCATTAAATATAAATCTCGTCACATTTAATTAAGAAGCCTGTCAAGAAGCTTGCTTTTACATATTTTTTTAAACTCACTAATGATTTTCACAATGATTGCCTCATTTGTTCTAATAACTTTAACAATGTTTATAAAACTTAGTTAAAAAATGGAAATGGATAGTGGCTATTAAGAAACTGATACATGTTAATAGAAAAACTAAAGAAGATTAGTTAATTTTCTAGTTTTGGTAAAAACAGAAGAATAGTCTTTTTATAAAAAATTTTAATAAAATTAGTTTTAAAAAAAGTACTCAAAAAAATGAAAAATATAAGTTTAATTTCCTTAATGAAATAGAAAAAAAAAGTAAAAAAACATTGTTGAATTGACCCGTTTGGTTGATTGAATTTAACTTAACACAAATATGACTCGTAACTAAATGGGTTGAGTTGGGTCATGACCGTTAAATCATAACCCATCAATGACTCAGCCCATGAGTGACCCAAACCACCCAAATGTGTTGCCAAAAAAAATGAAGTTCTATGGCTATAAGTTGCCTGGTTGTACAACAAATGTTTTGGTATTAGTATGGTAGATCTATTGACTGTAAGAATAGTAGCAATTGTTGCTTGTTATTGATGAAGTCGATATAGAACTTCTCAATGATTATTTGATGTTAGTAGTGGTATTGGTGTTAATAGAAAAATTTTAAAAACATTCTTTTATTTTTAGTTATGGTGAAAAATATAAAAATAATTTAAAAAAAAGATTAATTAAAAAAGAAACAAAATAAAATTAATTTAAAAAAAGAACTGATGTTAATAGAGAAACTAAATAAGATTATTTTATTTTTTAGTTATAGTGAAAACATAAAAATCGTCTTTAAAAAAAAGATTAATTAAAAATTTAAATAAGATCAGTTATTAAAAAGGTATTTAAAAAGATAAAAAAAATGTAAGTGTAATTTACTTAATTAAATAGAGAAAAGAAAAAAAATTGATTAAATTGACTCGTATGGTCGATTGGGTTTGACCCAACCCAAGAGCGACCAAATCCGAAACTGACCCGTAACTAATAGGTTAAGTTGGGTCATAACTCATAAAATGTTAACCCATTAATCACCCAACTCATAAGTGACCCAACTCGCCCATCTGCCACCCCTAGGTGAGTTGAGTGGGAGGGTTTTATTTTTTGTAATTTTTGAAGCATATTTTGTTGCAATTTGTTTCCTGGGCTGGACAAAATTTGTCATTTTTCTGTACAGAAGGAACCTAGATTTTGTAAATTTCAAGTCCTATCATGTCCTGTGATGGTGATACATGACTTTTACTCCTAAAACAATAGTTTCACTCCTACTCAAGTGTGTCCTCTCTTAGGAAATTAATTTATCGACATTTATATGAAATTTTTTTTTCCAATATGTTTTTTTTAATCTTAATTCTGTCAATATGCTATTTTCTCACCATTGGAGAATGATAAAAAGAGTTTATTAGCTCAGTATGTCAAGCTCATGCTGATAATATGCTTGTTCTTGTGGCTCTATATAAAAAATCAATAGCCATGCGTTGTTGAGAAGATGGATACTAGGGGTAAGTAAGATATCCATGGCTTCAATGTTGTCATTTAATTGCTGATCTTTTTTCATGCTGAAGAGGTAGTGTTGGGAGCTGGAGGTTCACTCTTTTTTTTTTTTTTTTTTGGCAACCTTCTTTGATTGATTCTTGGTAGGGCCTCAGGATTGAAAATTGAATTTCTTGTTTTTGAAAGCTATTTAGTTTAATTTTTCATCCTTTAGTCATTTCATGCAGTAAAAACTGGACCGATTATACTGCAGTTGAGTTCCCCATTCTTCACTTCTAATGAATTTATATGCTACTGTAATATCATATTCAATTTTTGTGCGTTGAGGGGTTGATTGGTCATTCATTCACCGTCGTCTTGGTTTATTAAGCTTTCATTGTTAGTTGGAAAAGCTTATAAGTAGTGTTATACTGTTATATATTGTTCTACTTAAAATTAGAAATTGATTGTTGAAAAATCAAATGGAACTTGAGTAGCTGGAATTTTTGTTTTAAAACAATTGAAATAAAAAATTCAGAGATGTTTGTCTTATTACTAGGGTTTGGGGTTCTTCACCAACTTTTACTAATTCCCCGTGAAATTTCTCCTTTGATTCCTAACAATTTTCATGCTTTGCCCCTTTAATTAACAATTTGGTTGCTTGCTGTTGAGGTCTGGAACGAGTTCAGCCAGGGATAACTTAAATCGAAATAATCAAAATTTTGGGGAGGTTTGTGTTTGTCTATGTTTATGTTTGTTTTTTTGTTTTAAATTTAATTATTTTATTTTTTATGTTGTTTGAATTTCTATTTTTTTGGGTGATTTTTCCTTTTTTCTTTTTTGGGGGTGGGGGGTGTGATGGGTAAATGTGAGTAGAATGTAATAGTTTTCTAATACATATGCAACAAAAATAGTTGTGCTGTCCATGGCAGATCGTGTAAAAAAAGTTTATAGTATGTTTGTTATGCTTAAATTTGTTTGTTTGATGTATCAAATTAGTTGCATAAGAAGTTGCATAATAAGTTTATATGTCCAAAATTGTTAACGGGATATATATTGGGAAATTCGCAAAAATAGCATCTTTCCAATTGCACAGTTGAAATATAGCATATGCTAAAACTTTTTTGCCAAAATAGCATGTTAAGATAGTTTGATCCTGTGAAAAGACCTAGTTGCCCATCTGTACAAAAGATGAGAATCGTCGCACCTTTTCGTTTCATTCTTCGTCTTTTCATTCTTCCACTTCATCTCGCCTGTTCAAATTTCTCTGCCCATTCTCCTTCCTTCTTCATCGATTCAACATCCCATTTCACACATGTTCTAGCCTCGTTTATCGTTGGTATCAATGGCACGTACGTGAGGAGGACTGGCGTCTGCAAACAAAAAGTTCACCACCATAAAGAAGAAATTGCAACAAACAACGAACCAGAACAAGGTATCTAGAAATTTGCCTAGAAATGGGCATTTTAATCTTCGTATTTGCTATAGCTGCGGGCCTAATCATGACATGACAGAAATACTGCTTCTTTGCTTATGCTCATTCAATTGATTATGGATTTTAGAAGAAATACGGTATAGGTTCGAACACAGTAAAATTGTGTATATCCTACAACTGAGAGTGTTTTTTGTTTAAATTTGAACTGAGTTTGTATGTGAAATTGGTCGAGCATATGTCGAAAAAGAGTCAAAAAATTTTCATCTTATCTCGAGCACCATGTCGAACAGGTGTTCAAAACAATCGAGCACGATAGAATGATGAACACGTGTCAAGCACCTGCCTCAAGTACCTAGTCGAGCACTTAGTTGTTATAGAGCACCATATTGAGCATGTGCTCAACTTATCTTGAGCATCATCAATGGATGATGAACTCTAGTCGAGCACATATTGTCGAGCATTTATCGAGCAATTGTTGAGCACGACTCGAGCCTTTAGTCGAGCATTTCATTATTACATCGAGCACCATAATGACTTACTTTATTTCGTGTGGGACCCTCTCAACAACAAAATGGTCATTCAGTGTGATTTTTTCAACGCCCAAGTTTATCAATACTACTATGAAGCAAATATGCAGAGGATAAGGATCAAACTAATAGAGACTCAAAAAGAATTGCCTATCTGGATATTATTTTTTGCCCTTGGTACATCATCTGATAGAGAGGTTGTGAATCTTATTGACTTGGATATTCAAGATACCACAATATCTAATATCCTTATTGCTTCAATTTATACTAGAAAGGTTTGAAAGATTCCCTAGTATTTTGGTACACAAGTGTTTGTATCTTGATTTTTCAATAGTTTGGTTATCTTCTCTTTTCTGTTATTGCATTTGAAATTAGCATAAGTCGAAAAATAGTCAAAAAAAATTTCATTTGCCTCAAGTATCTAGTTGAGCACTAGTCCAAAATAGTCGATCATGCTTAAATGATTAACACTTGTGGAGCACATAACATACTCGAGCATTTCTTGAGTTCTTGTTGAGCATGAGTCGAGCATTAAGTCGAGCATTTCATTATTACCTCGAACACTATACTGACTTGCTTTAGTTCGTGTAGAATAAAATTGCTAATGGATCAAGAGGGATGGATATAGATGACATTGATTTAGAGGCCGAGGATGATATTTTGAACTTACGATCCATAGAAGATTTGGGTGCTAGTTTTTTGAAAAAATTATGTAAGGAAGGCATCAACAGCCTTCTTTGAATCCCACTAATTTCATCAAATGAGGAGTTTCAAGATGTCCCTCATTCTGTAGGAAAAATCATTGTTGAGACTGGGGTTGATCACATGGTCCTTCAGTGTGATATGTATATATCAGTTACGAAACTACCTAATAGCAAAATTCGATCACGAAGGTGATACGAATTCTCTACCAAAATATAAAATTCAAAACAAATACTAGAGTATAGGTCCTAGTATCATCCTCTAGGTTGAATTAGTTCTTTCTTTAGCAAGACACCAACTCCAAGATTGAAGAAGGACCTTGCATTTGTCTACTTGACACCTAAATGGTCAATCCAAAACCCGGTTGTGAATTGCACTGTTTCCTTGGAACCAAGAAACATGCTCAAATTGTTGAGGGAAAGAGACTCAATAAGATAGCTTAAACATGAACCTAAGAAGCTATCCTCAAAGACTCAAAGAAAGTTCTGAAATTAGAACTCAAAGAAAAGAAAAAAGGTCTCAAGTTTGTATTGATAAAAATTGTATCTTCTTTGTGCGGCCAATGGCCTTATTTATAGATTTAACAATGGTTCAGCCAAGGAGAAATCCATTCTTTAGAAGGATTAGAACTCCTTGCCTTTTAGGAAACTAAAATACTTAAAGGAAATAACTACTAAAAGACTCCTATTCTAAGAAAAGGAAATAAACTAATGTTGCCTAAAACACCGGTTTCGATTGATGAACTTGTGCTTCTTGGCTAAACAGAATTCCTCTCTTGTGTTCAGCCAAGCTTTTGTTTCTCCACTCTTGAATTGGATTTGAAAGCTTCTTTAATCATCAAGGCTATGGATTTGGAAGCTCCTTAATCATCATGGCTGGCCTATTGATTATGAAGAGAAAATAAAACAATCTTGCCTAATACTGAATCCAAGTGTAGTTTGGATTAGATAAAGTGGCGGCTGAGTTGACTTGCTTCCTCTCGAATTGGAACCTTCTAAATTCGAACTTGGATTGTGATGAGAAGTGGCCTAAGGATCTTGATTACACAAGTGAAAATCAGCCACACTCAATCAGTCATTTTTGAATCTTCATTGATGACTAGAATGGCATATGATGAACTAATTTCGGAAGTCTTCCATGCTTTTATTGCTGCCTTGATTGAGGTTCAATTAATTCAATTATAAGAGATATTAAGACAGCTTGCATTCTCTTAATTCATGACCTAGTCCTAGGACCATCAATTCCTTTCAATGGAGCAAGTTGTGGACGTATTATGGACGAATTCTCAACTAAACATCCAACTTGTGCTCTTAGATTTGTCTCTCTCGGATTTGGTAGAGTTGTCTCAGCTGGATGGTTGATTGTTTCATCTTTGGCTCTCATATTTTCATCAGACCCCCTTTCTTTCAAAGGACTCACCCTCGAGTCCATAAACTCGCCATTCAACTCAAACAAAGAAAGATCAGAGACATTAGATGTAGCACTACCACCATAATCGCTTGGAATGACAAGTTGGTATGTATTCTCGCCCATGCGTGTAATAATTTGGAAAGGACTATCTCTTCGAGGAAGAAGTTTAGTTCTTCGTGGAGCACGTAAGTATTTTCTTCATCTATTAGCAACTTGAGCATATGTTCATTCTTCTTGAGGATTTGAAGGCGTACCTTCGCATGCAAGTCTTGAACAAACTTAGCCTGTGCTGTACCATCAATATTTATTTGCTCATTGCTTGGCAATGACACTAAGTCAAGAGGGGTTAGTGGATTAAAACCATAAATATTCTCAAATAGGGAATAACCACAATAATTAACACCCCCTAAAAAAATTAACACAATTTATTTGGATGTTAACACAAATTATTTGGGAATATTTAGTAGTATACAACGCCACTTGAAACATATTTAGCACACATTCATTACTTGCATTTTCTCTCATGTAAGTATAGAAACTACCTTTAAAATTTTCAAGTGATGGCTGTATACTTTCGCTTTCATTCATGGAAACCGCAGCCTTACCTTTAGAAGTTGAAGGATTTTGTTTACTCACAGTTTGAGCAGAATTACCCACGGTTGGAGCAGAATTTGGACCTTCTTCAACATTCTTTTGTTCATTTTCCCACTCCACGTGCTTCACCCTTTATTGTTGTTGAAATTTACTAATTTCCGTAGGTGGCATTGAGGCTAGTGTGATGGTTGCTGACACAAGGTTTATAACTCAGTTTTATAATTGATTTTGATGATAGCAAACATTGAATTGAATTTTCATAATTAATTTTCAAATAGATATTCAATGAAATATTTTAATTTGATAGATTGAAGATAATATGTTTGGAAAATATTAATATTATTTTTAAGGAATTTTTACCTAATTTGGATGAAGCTAGAAAGGAATTTCAAAGTTTAGAGTAATAGAAAATAGTGAAAGATGAAAACTTGAATTAGAAGGTTAATTTGAATGAACAAATAAATCAGATATATGTTAGTATTTTGATGATATATAAAGATCTAACGGTTCAATTATTGTGAAATTTTAAGATATTAAACTAGACGTCCATATTTACAACTTTAATGAGCTAAAAATTTTCTGGATCCCAAGTTTAGATGTTGAAAAATGAGCTTGAAGATTAGTCATTACAGAATATACTTCAATTCTGGATTCTGGAGCTAGTTTCGATTTTTGAGGCATAATTCAAATTTTACAACGTTAAAAATTCTAATTTTTGGTGTGTGAAAATAAGACATATAGATATACAAATTTTGTATTTTAATGTTTACCAATTCGAAAAAAATAATGTTGAAACAATATCTTTAAAGTGTAAATGTAGAAGCAGATTATCAGGAAAAGTTGTCTGAAGCTGGTCTCGGTTTAGTGGCTATATGTGAAGAGCTAACCGTTGGATGAAGCTGAAATTTGTCCTCGTGATATCCAACTTCTATAGCTACAAAATCATTTCTCTGAGAAATTTTCGGATATGAACGTTATAAGGGAGAAACAACGGTCACAAATATATCTCAAAAATCTGAATCTGAAAGGAAGAAAGGAAATTCAAGTTCCTTGAAAGACAAAATTTAGCAACCGTCATTTTGGGATCTTTTCCTATAAATACAGCCTCAAACTCAGATAAATGAAGAGAAGAGCAAGAGAAGAAAAAGAGATAAGGCAATAAAGAAGTGCTTACAAAGAGAAATATATTTTGAGTGAATTGTGCTTCATTTTTCATATTCAAATTTGTGAGAGTTTTGTTCTTAGTTGTTTGAGTTTTAACTCATTATTGTTGTAAGAAAGGGAAATTTATTACCCTTTTGTTTTTGTAAGAGTTGAGTGAACTCTTGTTGATCTTGGTTCAAGTGTTAGAATCAAGATTGGAGATATTCTTTGAAGAGAGACTTGTTGAGTGATTTGGGGATAAAATCACTCGGTTTAAGTGATTTGGGGATAAAATCACTTGGTGTAAGTGTTTCGGGAATAGATTCACTTGGTGTGAAGTGATTCGGGCATAGAATCATTTGATAAGGTTTTCTAGCTTCTTTGGAAGCTAGTGTGTAACAAGCTCTTTCAAAGAATAGTGGAAAAACCTCAAGGAGGATCTTGAGGAGTGGACGTAGGCAAGATTGGAGCCGAACCACTATAAATCGCTTGTGTTTGTTTCTCTTCCCTTCTCTTTATATTTATTTCATATATTTGCACTTACTTATTATTTAAAATATATTGAATCTGTATTTGTGAATTTTTCTATACTTGATTATCATTTTCATTTTGATATACTTGTTTTTACGAGTTGAAATTTTATTTGTTAATTTTTAGTGCAACCTTATTCACCCCCCCCCCCCTCTAGTGTTGCTATTTGGGACAACAATGGTTTTCCTATCCTTGTTGAGGTGATACATATTAGTCCACCCGAAATGACTTGCATTACAATCATTCTCCCAAGGTCGTCTTAATAGTAGGTGAGAAGCCTGCATAAGAACAACATCACAAAGAACTTGGTCAGTAAAATTTCCAATTCGAAAACTCACCAAGGTTTGCTTTGTGACACGGAGTGATCCACTTTGATTCATTCATTGTAATTTGTATGTTTCGGATGCAAGGAATACTTGAGTTTCAATTTATCTAAAAGATAAATAGAAGCAAGGTTAGTACAAGATCTTCCATCAACAATTAACATACAAATTTGATCCTTAATAAAACACTTAGAATGGAAAATATTTGTCCTTTGATCATCGGTGTTTTCTTTGGGTAGAGCACTCAAATCTCTTATTGTAACCAAACATTCTCTAGTCAGTTGATCCTCTTTATGCCCCTAATGTTCTTTAACATCACTTGCGGCCATTTCTTCATCTAGACCATTTGACTCCTCCTTACTCTCACTTTCATAGATTCCATCACCTAAGGTAGTCATGGTTCAAGAATTTGGACATTAAGAAGTCACATGTCCTCGGTCTAAGCACCTAAAACATTGGATTGAAGAACTAGTATTAGACCTATTTGAACTGGACGAAGGTTTAGGGTTACTTACCTTTGAAGAAGTTTGTGGTTTAAACTTCTTCCTATTTGTTGGCTTGGATGCTTTCTTTGCGGATGCAACTTGAGCTATTGTGCCTTCCATTTGATCAAATCTCCTATGGACTAATTCTAGAGTCGAAGCTAAGTCCTTAAGATATTCTTTCATATCTTTCTCTTGTTCTTTTGGGTTTTCAGCCATCTCTGCACAAGCAATATTAGTAATAAAAATTTCCTACCTCACTTCTCTCAAACCAATTGCCCAAATTTGGAACTCTCACCAATACAAGGCTGTTCTCTTGTTTTTGTGGTGATTGGGTTGTTGAATAGATTCACTCACACTCAATTACTTTTCTAAAAGTTCTAACCCAAACAAGCTTCAAGAATCTCAAAGGATAAGCAATTAAATTCAAATTAAGCAAGAACAAAATTTTGGAGGTCAAGAAATCAAGAAAAATGAGAACAAGGAACTAGAACAAGGAAACAAATAAAGCTGAATTTCAAAGAAAAGAGAAACAGGTTTTCAAGGGATAGAAATAATTATGCAAGGTAATTCTTTATGTGCTTGTGATGAAGTAAACTTGGTGAAGATGAATTTTCTTTGCTCAGTAGATCAAACCAACATCAGACTTCGCAGCAACTTACAGCTCTTGATTAATTCCAATTCTAAATAGGATTTGTCTTTTGGTTTTGGCAAAAATCTTTCACAACAAGTTTTCAAAAATTCCAACAGCCAATTCCACAACTTGTAACACAATCTTAGCAGCAAAATTCAACAAACCAAGCCTTCTTAATTCGGTAATATTAACAAGAATAGATATAATACAAAGTTGGACAGAAATTGGATTATATGATGTGCAAAAATTTTGGACAAAAATTCAGCAACGGTTTTCAGTTTTTTTTAACACACTTTCTGTAGCAACAATCAATAAACCAAAGTCTCTTTTATCAACCAATATCATACAGCAAAATAGAGCACTGAACCAGATTTAACACAAGAACAAGCGATGGAAAATCTGAGTAGAATTCTGGGTAGAATCGGTCTTCTTTTTTGTGAGAAATTTTTTGCGGCAAGTCTTAAAATTTCCAGTAGTGATTTACTAATTTGGTGACAAAATTTCGACAACAAGGTTCAACAAGGCAAAGTCTTTATGCTCAGATAATATTCATAGGATAATTCAAGCACAGAACAAGGTTTTGTAACACAAAGAATCAAGTGAAGAAAAGCTGAAGATAGAAAAAACGGAATAAAAACTTTACAATCGGGTGGGGGATTTTCTTTTGGTTTTTAAGCATGGAAATAAGAAGAATTTGAACAAGAATTCATAGGAACAAAACAATACTTACAGCACACAAGAGCAGTAAGTTGAAAAGAAAACAAATATACACAAAAAGATATGAACAACTCAAATGAGCAACCCAACGGCAGCTCTGATACCAAATTGATACGAATTCTCCACCAAAGTATAAAATTCGAAACAAATACCAAAGTGTAGGTCCTAGTATCGTCCTCTAAGTTGAACTAGTTCTTTCTTTAGCAAGACACCAACTCTAAGATTGACGAAGGAGCTTACTTTTGTCTACTTGACACCCGAAGGATCAATCCAAAACCTGATTGTGAATTGGACTGTTTTCTTGGAACCAAGAAGCACGCTCAAATTGTTGAAGGAAAGAGACTCAACATGATAGCTTAAACATGAACCTAAGAAGCTATCCTCAAAGTCTCAAAGCAAGTTCTGAAATTATAACTCAAAGAAAAGCAAAAAGTTCTCAAGTTTGTATTGATAAAAATCGTGTCTTCTTTGTGTGGCCAATGGCCTTATTTATAGATTTAACAATGGTTTAGCCAAGGAAAAATCCATTCTCTAGAAGGATTAGAACTCCTTGCCTTTTAGGAAACTAAAATACTTAAAGGAAATAATTACTAAAAGACTCTTATTCTAAGAAAAGGAAATAAACTAATGTTGCCTAAAACACCTGTTTGGATTGATAAACTTGTGCTTCTTGGTTAAATAGAATTCCTCTCTTGTGATCGGCCAAGCTTTTGTTTCTCCACTCTTGAATTGGATTTGAAAGATTCTTTAATCATCAAGTCTATGGATTTGGAAGCTTCTTTAATCATCATGGCTGCCCTATTGATTATGAAGAGGAAATAAAACAATATTGCCTAAAACTGAATCCAAGTGTAGTTCAGATTAGATAAAGTGGCAGCTGAGTTGACTGGCTTCCTCCCGAATTGGAACCTTCCAAATTTGAACTTGGATTGTGATGAGAAGTGGCCTAAGAATCTTGATTACACAAGTAAAAATCAGCCACACTCGATCCTTCATTCTCAAGTCTTCATTGATGACTAGAATGACATGTGATGAACTAAGTTCAGAAGTCTTCCATGCTTTCCTTGCTGCCTTGACTTGAGCTTCAATTAATTCAATTATAAGAGATGTTAAGGAAGCTTGCATTCTCTTAATTCGTGACCTAGTCATAGGACCATCAATTCCTCTCAATGGAGCAAGTTGTGGACGTATTGTGGACGAATTTTGAATTAAACATCCAACTTGTGCTTTTAGATTTGTCTCTCTCGGATTTGGTTGAGTTGTCTTGGCTAGATAGTTGATTGTTTCACCTTGGCTCTCATATTTTCATCAGAAGGCGTATTTGAATATTAGAGATAAAGTATTTGAGTATTGTATTTATTTTGATTTGTAATGTATTGTATTATAATAATAAAACATCAAGTATTGTTGTTATTCATTACATAATTTGTTATGAAATCTAATGACATCACTTTTTATCTTTAGAAACGAATAAGGAAATTGCGTAAATTGAATAAATTGTATTAATATACCAACAAGTACCTCGAATAATACAATGTTCTTATGAAATTGAAAACATTAAAGTATGAAACAAAGAAAAATACACATGACATCACTTTTTCCCCCTAGCACTAAATGGATTATAGCAAGTTTTACGGTAGTATCCGTTCTCTCTGCATCAACCACATTTCTTTGTAACTTTTTCCTCACATGTTGAAGGAATTCTTTTTTTTTTTGCTCTTAAGTCGAGCACAAACCCAGACTAGTCGAGCCTCTGTTGAGATTTAGTCGACTACGTATATCAATCATACATCGATTTTACGTCGAACATACGTAGAACACATACACAGACTTGCTCGAGTCTCTGTCAAGTATTACAATTCCAATGTTATTTGCTAACATTGTTAACTGCACCCTAAATGTATGGAAAATTTAACTATTAAGGACCATAAATTTTATGTAAACACAACTAAATGTATAGGTACAACGAATACATAAATTACACAACTTAATGTATACATCAAAGGACTGTATATTTACCCAACTAACTGCATACATTAAAAAGAATTCATATTTACACAACTAATGTATTTATTAAACTAATGTATATTTACACAACAAAAATGTATATATCGAAAGACTGTATATTTACAAAATGAATGTCTCATAAGTAACCCTTTTCATCGGGGTTTATGTCTAGCTTTTGCACTCTTTTCTCCTAACCTAGCATCCTCCTCACTTGCATGCATGAATTGTGCAATTGCCATCTATTTACGGTCATCCATTGCATTGTTAGGTGTAAAACGTATCAAGTGGCACCCTATGTATAATGAATTCAGCCAACTTGCATACGAAAACACCGCAATTTCTAGTTCTGAAAAAACCAAATCATTACATAGTTAGTCATTGCAACAAGTATATGATTATAAAACGTTAAGAGTAACTTCGATACTAACCTTTTTCCTTATTGCACCATATCTTCCTTAATGACCACTTGCCAGTTGTCCTTGTTTGGTTTTTCTTTGGCAAAGTGTTGGGTAAAATTCACATGCCTGGAGTATCTTAGGCATTGTTCTAACAAGATAGTCTAATTTTGGCCCTACACCCCCCTCCTCCCTTTCCCCCTCCCATTTCCTTGATCCATTGGATTATACACATGGAATGTTTGTTTATAAATATCTATCTTTACCAATATTCAATGGTTGTCATCTATATTACAGGGGAATAAAACAAAGTCTATGCCACGATAGTCAACTTCATATGGGCAGGAACCAACAAACTGTTTCATGGCCAAATCATTGTATGTTTGATCCCGATTGATTGCATCTAACTTCTTCATACCAACCAATCAGCAAAACAGGTAACACCATATGTTAGAGTAATTCCAAAATATATTTCTTCACAATGATCAACACATACTCGACACTTGCTCAATGCATTATCGACATAGTGTGCGATTGTTGGATTATGCCATAAGAACCAATCATATGATGATGGTATATGCATATATTGTATCATAATGTTCATAATTAATGGCACTAATTATTATGTTTATCTTATATTTGCGTTTTATGAAATAAACATAATAATGTCCCAAGAATTTAATTATTCTAAAATTATCCCTAGTCGAGTATTATCATTAAATGGGACAATGATAATGCATTAAGACTAGTCTGTGTAGTGATTGATGAAATTGTTCATGATATGAGATATCAAGTCAACACATGGGTACATGTTAGAGAACAATGTACTGGATTGACTCGCCATGAGAAATATTACATGGATTATTATATGAAGTGTCATAAATATTTCTCATAGTGATGATGGTGTAAATAATCTTTAGACTTGAGATCCTCAGAGATCCCAACATGAGGAGTTGCATGTTTTGATACCACCAAATGTTACCCGTAACAGGGTGAACTATAAAAGTAGTAATTGGATATGTAATAAATCATGCAGTGGGATGTTAAGTGATCAAGAAAGGATTTGCCCCTCTTATATAATGAGAGTGATATCTTTGGGCCTCTTGATTGAGTAAGACCATAAAATACATGGCCGTGCTCAAATGAGTCGATATGCGATATCGGACTCATTTGCTTAGATGTGTCTACTCGGGAATCAAAAAATAAAAAGATTGAACTATACGAGCATGACACGATCCATGGCTTGTGTTCGATCAAGATATCTAGGGCAAAGGGATTTAATTACACAATAATATCTATCACAAGAAAAGTAATGTCGAATTACTAATATTCTCATGACTTGGGTAGTATTGATGTGTTGCTAGACACCGCTCATTACTTTTGGCATAAAATATATTTTATGTCAATGCCAACGTTATGAGAACCTATTGGGTCGCATAATTAGATCGTATCCAAAAGAAGTGCAAAATTCATGTGATGAAATTTTGGTTAATTTAAGAATCCTATTGAGAATAGGAATCTATCGGGTTTTCGTTTTAAAACGGTTTTGGATTTAAGGCGAAAAGATTTTGGTTCTATTAATATTAATAAATCCAAAATGAGTTTTATATTTATTAATAATAATCAAAATGGATTTTATTATTGGAAGATGAAAAGGCAACCATTTATTGGAAAATGAAAAGACAACCATTAATTGGAAAATGAAAAGGCAACATATTGCAATTCATTTTATGAAAATGAAAAGGCGGCCATTCATTGGAAAATGGAAAGGCAACCATATGCAACATGTTGCAATTCAATTTCTAGAATATGAAATGTGAAAGGGCAGCTGTTTCACATGGATGAATTATTGAATTCAGATCAAGGAAACCGAAGGGACATTTTCATTGAGAGAGTTTTCTTTTTAAGCTTTCTTTGTTGAAGAAAACTTGGTGCTATTCTTGGTGCACGAAATTTCTTTCTTTTCTTCTTCTCTTGTTCAATATAGACACCACTCCTTATTTGAGAAATAAGAACAAAAACCGAAATTTGAGTTGAGAACTCAAAATAGAAAATCAATCCTTAAGTTGAGAACTTGAGGGAATACCAAGTAACAAAATCTTAGCTAGCACTAAAAGAATTTTGTTATTTCTTTCTTTAGTTAATTGTTTGACAATTAACTTGAGGCTTGGAGACGATCGTGTGGATACCATAGAGGCAAGGCTAGATTGGTCTTGCTTGTGATTCGACAATCAACAATCTCCCACAATCAACAAGGCTACACTACCGGTAAGGTAACAATCTTCAGGACCAATTTGATTTCACTTCGTATGGATCCTTGGAGGAAACCAAAAAAAAAAATTAAATTTCCACTGCGTTCTTTGATTTGGTTTCCTACAGTGGTATCAGAGCCACTTACGAAGGTTCAAATTGGTTTTAAGTGAGAAGCATGCTTGTTTGATTAAATTGTTTATGAACTAGTATGCTGAAATTTGGATCTTATGAATATGTTCATTAAATCTGGATTTTAATGAAACATATATGATATGTTTATGTCTATTAAATCAGTTTAGGGTATTCTTTAAAGTGTTATTGTTGGATATGAATAATATGAGATATATATATGTGATATATATATGAATATGCATGGAAGAAACAAAGTTCAGCTTTTCTGGAATTTTAATGTTGAATTTCGGGTTTTCTTAATTCTCTTGAGTTTTGGTTTTGATAAAATTTATTAAAATTCAAAATAAGATATGTTGAATCATATTGAGTCCAAATATGTATATGATGCATAATATTGACTTCGGATTTTTTTCTAGAAAATTTGATAAACTCCTGTTTTGTGCTTTGTGCTATTTTTGGTTGGACAAAAATCCTAGTTTTGGTTGTTGCAATTTTTTTTGGAGGCTATTTCGGTTTCAATCTTTATTTTGAGGCTGAAATTAATATGTGAGATATATATATGTGTGATATATATATCTATATATAATATTAAGAGCAAATTGCAATTTTAAACCCAAACCTTCCATGCATAATATATTATTCAAAATCTGAATATTTTATTTAATGTTAATTGTTATTAATTAATTAGATTAATATATTTAATTGACAATCATATATGAAATGCACATTTTGTGATAATTGAGCATGGTGCATAGCTATAGCCCTTAGCCCAATGTGATTGGAAATGGTTTTGTAATGGTTGTAACTAAATATGACCTGCGTGTCATGCCTTGCTAAATTTCTAGTTGTACATTCTTTTCTCATCTAACTCCCCTTGAATGTAAATCGAGGTTTCTCGAAAGATGTAATAGTTAGATTAGAGATAGGATTAGTCTAGAAATCAAGGAGTTCGTGACCATATGAAGACGACCAAAGGAGGCACTTGGAGAAATTGCTAATACCCTTAGGTTGACCTTTTGGTTCTCTCATTGGCTTGAGAGAATCAACTTAGTTTGGGCTATAACTATGTTACGTTTATTTTCTTGTTCATGTATGAGATGCATGTTGTGTATGGTTATTGGTTAAATATATGACGAGATCAATCATGTAATAATTAGTTAGAAAATTATGTGATTAATTGGACTAATAATTACAATAACCAATTCAAACAAAATGGTGAGATTTTAAACAAATTCCTCAAACCAAATATTAAGTCTAAGATGCCTTCCAATGCCTAGCACTCGTCAAGGCTTCGATTGATCATGTGTAGGCTTGCCAAAGCAAGGTGCTATGATCCATCTTAGTGAGACGCGACAGGATAATAGTAATATCCGATTGCTAACCATTGGGTTAGACTTAACTAGGTGAACTCAATAGGATTGAGACCTAGAGGCATAGAGTTGGGTTTTAGCTTATTAGATGAGCTAGAACAAAGAGTTATTCACCCAACTATCCAAGAGTTATATGGGATATAATTGACAAATGTTGTCTACCTAAATAGCCGAGTTTTAGGCGATTAGCCAAAGCTAACTCAAAATTAGGTGAAATATGGATCTTGGTCCACTAGAAAGATATTAGATTAATCTTTCCGAATTAATATTGAGGGTTATTAATTTGAATAAAATAGTGGGAGTAACATTTAACAAAAGTCCATATTAAATGTTCGCATTCATGATACTTATTTTGCATATTTCTGTTGTAGATAACCATGGCAAATAACACTAACAATAACACGTTATCACTGCGATCCGTCCTTGAGAAGGACAAGTTAAATGGGACAAATTTCCTAGATTGGTACAGGAACTTGAGGATAGTCCTCAAGCATGAGAAAAAGATATATGTCCTAGAAGGACCCTTACCTCAGGAACCAGAGGATGGCGCTACAAGAGTTGAAAGAGATACTTATAGGAAGCATCAAAATGATGCTCTAGACGTTGCTTGCCTCATGCTTGCTACCATAAACCCTGAGCTTTAGAAGCAACATGAGAACATGCAGGCGTATGATATAATTCAACACCTTAAGCAACTATATGAGGAGCAAGCTCGTCAAGAGAGATTTGATATCTCTAAGGCGTTATTCGGTGCGAGAATGGCGGAGAGGAGCTCTATTGGAGCTCATGTACTCAAAATGATTGGGTACATAGAAAGCCTTGAAAGATTAGGTTTTCCATTAGGCCGAGAGTTGGCCACTAACGTTATCTTGCAATCGTTGCCAGATAGCTATGGTCAATTCATTCTTAATTACAATATGAATGAAATTGACAAAACTTTGCCACAGTTACTAGGCATGTTGAGAACTGCCGAAGCTAACAAGAAGAAGTCTAAGCCCAACAGTGTCCTCATGATTAATAAGGGCCATAAGAAGGGTAAGACAAAATCAAAAGGAAAGGACAAGAAAGTCAAGTCCAAGTCCTTTACAACTGCACTAAAACCTAAAAGAAAGGTTGCCAAAGTTGCTAAGGAAGGGAAATGTTTCCATTGCGGTGAGACCAGACATTGGAAGAGAAACTGCAAGGTTTACTTGGAAGAACTTAAGAAGAAGAGGAATGAAAATTCCACTTCAGGTATTCATGTTATAGAATTAATTTATCTACTTCTTGTTCATGGGTATTAGATACCGGATGTGGTTCTCACATTTGTGTTAATGTGCAGGAACTGAGAAAAAGTAGAACTTTGGCTAAAGGTGAAGTCGACCTACGAGTGGGGAATGGAGCAAGGGTTGCCGCATTAGTTGTAGGGACTTATGTCTTGAATCTGCCCTCAGGGCTTGTTTTAGAACTAAATAATTGCTATTATGTGCCTTCCATTACGAAGAATCTTATTTCGATTTCTTGTTTAGACGAGAGTGGATTTACATTTATAATAAAAAACAAATGTTGTTCCTTTTATTTAAATGATATCTTCTATGGAAGTGCACAAATGGTTAGTGGCCTTTATGTTCTAAATCTTGACATGCCTATCTATAACGTAAATACTAAAAGGATTAAATTAGATAATTTAAATCCAACTTATCTCTGGCATTGTCGTCTGGGCCATATAAATGAAAATCGCATTTCCAAACTCCATAAAGATGGACTTTTGGACTCATTCGATTTTGAATCATATGAGAAATGTGAATCATGTTTATTGGGCAAGATGACCAAAGCCCCCTTCACAAAACATAGTGAAAGGGCAAGTAATGTATTAGAATTAATACATACTGATGTATGTGGACCATTCAATACACAAGCTAGAGGTGGTTTTCAATACTTCATTTCATTTATTGACGATTGCAGTAAATACGGCTATGTGTATCTTATGAGACACAAGTCAGAATCATTTGAAAAATTCAAAGAATTCAAGAATGAAGTCCAAAACCAACTTGGTAAGAGTATTAAAATACTTCGATCTGATCGAGGAGGTGAATACTTAAGCCAAGAGTTCAATGACTATCTAAAGGAGTGTGAATAGTCTCACAACTTACTCCTCCTGGAACACCACAATGGAATGGTGTGTCTGAGAGGAGATATCGAATTTTGTTAGACATGGTTCGGTCCATGATGAGTTATGCAGATCTTCCAAAATCCTTCTGGGGACATGCTTTACTTACAGCTATTTTCACACTAAACCGAGTTCCATCTAAATCAATTCAAAAGACACCATATGAGATATGGACTGGGAAGTGTCCTAATATGTCTTTTATGAAGATTTGGGGATGTGAGGCTTACGTCAAAAGTCAAGTCTCCGAAAAACTTGGACCCAAATCTGATAAATGTAATTTTGTGGGGTATCCTAAAGAAACAAAAGGATACTATTTCTATTATCCCAATGAGAACTAAGTGTTTGTTGCTCGGACTGGTGTTTTTCTAGAAAAGGAATTTATCTCTAGAAAAACTAGTAGGAGACAAATAGAGCTTGAAGAAATTCGAGAACCACAAAATATTACTGAACTTGATGAGATGGAAATTGAGCAAACACCACAAAAGGTTGCGGAACAAGTTGTTCAAGAGACGCAAGCCCTGCGTAGGTCTACTAGGATTCATCATGAGCCACAGAGATATGGATTTCTTGTGACTAAAAATGGTGACATCTTGCCAATAGATCAAGATGAACCTACAACCTATCAAGAAGCTATATCGGGGCCAGACTCTGAGAAATGGCTTGAAGCCATGAGATCTGAGATGGAATCCATGTATACAAACCAAGTATGGACTTTGGTTGATCCACCTGAAGGAGTAAAACTCATAGGGTGCAAATGGGTCTTCAAAAAGAAGACTGACATGGATGGTGAAGTACATACCTTTAAGGGACGATTGGTTGCAAAAGGTTTTAAACAAGTTCATGGTATAGACTATGACGAGACTTTTTCACCAGTCGCAATGCTTAAATCTATCAGGATTTTGCTTGCGATAGCTGCATTCCATGATTATGAAATCTGGCAAATGGATGTCAAAACTGCTTTCCTTAATGGAAATCTTCTCGAGGATGTGTACATGATACAACCTGAGGGTTTTGTCGATCCAAAAAATGCTAGAAAGGTTTGTAAGCTACAACGATCCATTTATGGGTTGAAACAAGCTTCTCGAAGTTGGAATCTTCGGTTCGATGATGCAATCAAAGAGTTTGGTTTCATCAAGAATGAAGATGAACCTTGTGTCTACAAGAAGGTTAGTGGGAGCACTGTTGTCTTCCTAGTATTGTATGTAGATGACATACTACTTATTGGGAATGACATTCCATCTTTACAGTTTGTAAAGAAATGGCTAGGAAGTTGTTTTTCAATGAAAGACTTAGGTGAGGCAACCTATATATTAGGTATCAAAATCTATAGAGATAGATCAAAGAGATTGATTGGCCTAAGCCAAAGTACATACATAGATAAAGTGCTAAAGCGGTTTAGCATGCAAGAATCTAAGAAAGGATTCTTACCTATGGGGCACTTGCCAGTTGTCCCTGTTTGGTTTTTCTTTGGCAAAGTGTTGGGTAAAATTCACATGCCTGGAGTATCTTAGGCATTGTTCTAACAAGATAGTCTAATTTTGGCCCTACACCCCCCTCCTCCCCTTCCCCCTCCCATTTCCTTGATCTATTGGATTATACACATGGAATGTTTGTTTATAAATATCTATCTTTACCAATATTCAATGGTTGTCATCTATATTACAGGGGAATAAAACAAAGTCTATGCCACGATAGTCAACTTCATATGGGCAGGAACCAACAAACTGTTTCATGGCCAAATCATTGTATGTTTGATCCCGATTGATTGCATCTAACTTCTTCATACCAACCAATCAGCAAAACAGGTAACACCATATGTTAGAGTAATTCTAGAATATATTTCTTCACAATGATCAACACATACTCGACACTTGCTCAATGCATTATCGACATAGTGTGCGATTGTTGGATTATGCCATAAGAACCAATCATATGATGATGGTATATGCATATATTGTATCATAATGTTCATAATTAATGGCACTAATTATTATGTTTATCCTATATCTGCGTTTTATGAAATAAACATAATAATGTCCCAAGAATTTAATTATTCTAAAATTATCCCTAGTCGAGTATTATCATTAAATGGGACAATGATAATGCATTAAGACTAGTCTGTGTAGTGATTGATGAAATTGTTCATGATATGAGATATCAAGTCAACACATGGGTACATGTTAGAGAACAATGTACTGGATTGACTCGCCATGAGAAATATTACATGGATTATTATATGAAGTGTCATAAATATTTCTCATAGTGATGATGGTGTAAATAATCCTTAGACTTGAGATCCTCAGAGATCCCAACATGAGGAGTTGCATGTTTTGATACTACCAAATGTTACCCGTAACAGGGTGAACTATAAAAGTAGTAATTGGATATGTAATAAATCATGCAGTGGGATGTTAAGTGATCAAGAAAGGATTTGCCCCTCTTATATAATGAGAGTGATATCTTTGGGCCTCTTGATTGAGTAAGACCATAAAATACATGGCCGTGCTCAAATGAGTCGATATGCGATATCGGACTCATTTGCTTAGATGTGTCTACTCGGGAATCAAGAAATAAAAAGATTGAACTATACGAACATGACACGATCCATGGCTTGTGTTCGATCAAGATATCTAGGGCAAAGGGATTTAATTACACAATAATATCTATCACAAGAAAAGTAATGTCGAATTACTAATATTCTCATGACTTGGGTAGTATTGATGTGTTGCTAGACACCGCTCATTACTTTTGGCATAAAATATATTTTATGTCAATGCCAACGTTATGAGAACCTATTGGGTCACACAATTAGATCGCATCCAAAAGAAGTGCAAAATTCATGTGATGAAATTTTGGTTAATTTAAGAATCCTATTGAGAATAGGAATCTATCGGGTTTTCGTTTTAAAACGGTTTTGGATTTAAGGCGAAAAGATTTTGGTTCTATTAATATTAATAAATCCAAAATGAGTTTTAGATTTATTAATAATAATCAAAATGGATTTTATTATTGGAAGATGAAAAGGCAACCATTTATTGGAAAATGAAAAGACAACCATTCATTGGAAAATGAAAAGGCAACATATTGCAATTCATTTTATGAAAATGAAAAGGCGGCCATTCATTGGAAAATGGAAAGGCAACCATATGCAACACGTTGCAATTCAATTTCTAGAATATGAAATGTGAAAGGGCAGCTGTTTCACATGGATGAATTATTGAATTCAGATCAAGGAAACCGAAGGGACACTTTTATTGATAGAGTTTTCTTTTTAAGCTTTCTTTGTTGAAGAAAACTTGGTGCTATTCTTGGTGCACGAAATTTCTTTCTTTTCTTCTTCTCTTGTTCAATATAGAAACCACTCCTTATTTGAGAAATAAGAACAAAAACCGAAATTTGAGTTGAGAACTCAAAATAGAAAATCAATCCTTAAGTTGAGAACTTGAAGGAATACCAAGTAACAAAATCTTAGCTAGCACTAAAAGAATTTTGTTATTTCTTTCTTTAGTTAATTGTTTGACAATTAACTTGAGGCTTGGAGACGATCGTGTGGATACCATAGAGGCAAGGCTAGATTGGTCTTGCTTGTGATTCGACAATCAACAATCTCCCACAATCAACAAGGCTACACTACTGGTAAGGTAACAATCTTCACTACCAATTTGATTTCACTTCGTATGGATCTTTGGAGGAAACCAAAAAAAAAATTAAATTTCCGCTGCGTTCTTTGATTTGGTTTCCTACAGCGATAATGGAATTACACATGCGGGACACGTGCTTGACATAACTAGACACATGAACACAACATGAAAGATACATGAACGACACTTGCTCGACACTTGATTGGGAGTATTATCATATGAAATGAACAATTCAACATAACTTACATCGAAATAGATCTCCATAATTGATATATCTTTACGGCCCATAACACCAATCCTCCTTTGCAACATGGACGTATACAAACCAAGTTGCTGCAAACATTAACGCATGTTTGGTTGTGAGATAATCATGTATAATAATTTGCAAAAGGACAAAAGAATGAAAGTTTTACCTGACTTGTGAGGCAATAATTTTTTTTGGACAATATCTTGACCAGATCGGAATCAAGTGAAAAAAGTGGCGTCTACAAAAATTAACATGTTTTCTTATTTCTCAATCACTTATTCATTTTTTTAGCATCTTCAGGCCCTAGTTCAAAATCCTAGATACTCCAACTATTGCCAGTAACTGAATTTTGGGCCTAATTGATATCTACATGGTCAAGAGTAGGTCCCAAGTTGAGACCTAGTTACTTCAACATCAGCAGCGCTCTTTTCCTTTTCGTTGATAGGTGATGGCGGAGCACTCTCAAATAGTGTGATGGGAATGGATGGAGTAGTGTGTTCATTAGTGATTTGATGAACAATAGCCATTACATCATCCGGTTCATTTTCTTTTTCCATATCTTGCACATCCTCGTCATTCCCATCATGTTTTCCCTCACCTGCAGCATTGAGTTCATCAGCTATTTGATGAACAATAGCCATTACATCAACCGGTTCATGTTCTTTTTCCATATCTTGTGGAGACTGAGCCAGATCATTTTTTCCTTCATCTTATTCATCATTCTTTTTATCTTGGCTGTTATCGTCATTTTCTCTCGTTTCTTTTTCTTCAACATTGTCCTTATTATCATTATCGTCACTATCCTTCTGCTCGTCAGTCTTCTCCTTTCTATCCCCTTCTTGCTACTCACCACCTATATCATTGTCATCATCAGTCTTCTTGTCATCATCATCAGAATCAAAAGGTTCTTCATCCTCACTGCCTTTTTCTTTATCTGAATTAGTTTCTTCATCTTCATTGTCAATTTCTCTTGCACTTTTCTCAAACAACAGTTGCTGGACAGTATTAATTAGATGCTTGATAGTAGTAGTCAGCTGATTGACCTTGTTCTCCAATTCGGCCACATGAGCATTACTTTGTATGAGTTTCTCCAATTTAGCTACTCGAGCATCATTTTGTACGAGTGTTCCTTTTGTTTCTTTCAATTCCACAATAATCTTGTCTTGCTGTTCAAACATCTGAATCAAGAAGCCCTTTTTTTTTCTCCTGTCTCTCTTCCTTGCTTAACTTTGGTTTCTTTGCAAGGTCTGCATCATTTTCTGCTCTGACTCTCTTCCTGTGAGACACTTTAAAAACAATGCCTTCCACAAATCTCTTAACAGCATGTTTTTCTTCTCCTTCAGCCTCTTCTGCACTTTCTTTTGCTTCTTTTCATTGCAAAAATTTTGCTATTTCTTATGGGGTTAGCGTTGTTGGTGTCACTTTCACTTTCTGCAATACATGAACCAGTAAATCATTCATGCTGGTCTAGATGATCGGAAAATAAATATTAAACATACTATATGGTTCAGGGCTCGAGACAAGCTCGAGTACATGCTTGATTATATACAAAGTGCTTGACACAGGTTCTACTAAGTACTCAAAAACGATGCAATTAACATGAGGTTTGGGATTAGTGCTCGACAAATGCTCGACCTTATCCCGAGCAACACAGTTAACAGACTATCTAGAACTTGTGCACAGAGATGCTCGACTAAGTGCTCGAAACCTTATCGCAATCAAATGGGTGCTAAAATCCATAATCAACATACAGGTTAATCAGCAAACAAAGTTTCTCTTATGAATGTCAGGTTTATGCTTGCAGCTTTAGCAAAAAATCGATGAAAATTTCTAGGAGAATTTCCACTGAACTTGTTCCCGTCTATCGGCTTTTGCGGTTTCTTCTCTATAGCGGCAGACTATTTGCTTGAAGATGCTGCAGTTCCTCACGTTCGTACCATTGATTCAAATGATAAACGAGAATGAATTTCGTGAACGGGGATGTTAAATTGATGAATAAGAAATAAGGAAGAAGGAGGGAGAGGAAATTCTAATCGTTGCTTGAAGGACACTATGTGAAGCAAAGAAACTTGAAATGATATTTTTGGGGCGACGGTTCTCATCTTTTGTACAGAGAGGCAGTTAGGTCTTTTCATATGGTCAAACTACATTGACTTATTATTTTGGCAAGAAAGTTTTAGCAAGTGCTAATTTCAACTATGCAATTGGAAAGGTGCTATTTTTGCAAATTTCCCGCATATATTTGCTTTCTTGGAACTAGTGGTACTAGCCTACTAGGGTTCAGAGTTGATATTTTCAAATTATTGCCATTGGAATTGATAGGAATTAATGGATAGACTGTTATAGTGACTATCATTATGTAGAAAGGAAGTAGTAGACTAGTCTGACTACTTTAGAAGGTTTTGTTGAGGGTTGGGAGGCAGGACCGTATCATAATGTCAATAAAGGTTGATCCACAACCAAGGAGCTCAATTGTAACACTACAATTACTCCCAAAAAAATACCAACAAGAATATGAACTTAAAGAGAGTTTGAGATATGATTTCATTCAATTTTTTGAATGTCTAAGTTTACAAGTGAAAGACTGGACTTGATAAGCTGATTACTATTTGTCATGAGTTTGCTAGGTTCATCGCACTCATTTGACACGGTTAATGTCAATTCCACATGTGCAAGTCGATTATCATGGTTTTATTTTTCAATAGCTACCTATGAAACATTATGATTAATTGACCTTCTACTTGGGTTTCTGTGTCTCATGAATAAAAAGAACTACAACATTTCTTAAACACACTACAAGAAATTTGGCTTTTAGTGACGGAATACCGGTGATGAAAAAAAATCTCATCACCAAATACCCCCTTTAGTGACAAAAAATTTTGTCGTTACTAATTTTTTGACTACTCCCAAACTTTAGTAACGAGTCACCGGAAGTCGTCACTAAAGAGTGTGAAGAGAAGCTTTCCTGCCAAAATGGTCACAATTAGTGACGAGAAATTGGTGACGACATTCATTTTCGTCACTAAAATCATAAAGTTTATTCATTGGTGGCGAAATTTTTGTTGTCACCAATTTTAATACCTTTTAGTGATGATATTCTTTGTCGTCACCAATTTGAATGTCTTTTAGTGACAAAATTTTTTCGTCACTAATTTCTTATCACATATGTAACTTATACTACTTATATATGATTTTTAATTAAATTCTTAATTATATGAATATATGTGAAATATCATTAATTCAAAAATAGAAATTTTTTTAGTGTATTATAAAAATGAATTTTCTAGTGCAAAGGAAAATTTAATTAGTAAAATAGGCACAATAAAAATAAAAATAGTTATAATCTTTTAATTCATATTTTTATACATATATGGTTTCAATGTGTAATATTATAAAACGGAGATATAAAATATTTATTTTAGTGTATACTAAAACGAAATATTGTAAATTTTAAGAAGAATATATGTGTTAAACCAATTAATTTGGGATAGAATAGATAACATGTTTTGAGCTAAATTGATTGGGCCACAACTTATATAAGGATTGGGTTTATTTGGTTAAGAATAATGATTGGGTTATGTAATTTATTTATTGGGCCAAAGTTAACTTTTGAAATTTATAATTCTTAATTTCTAATAATTGTTCTAAGACACCCTAATATATATGAATTTGCCTGTATTATTTGATGTACAAATAGAGTATTTTTTAAGATATACTATCATCTAATTGTAGTTGGATTGTTTGGCTAAGAACAATGATTGGGCTAAGCATACTCTTCCTAATGCCGAACCTAGCTTGCTCGTATGGTGGCTCTGAATTTTTAATAATTGTACTAATACACCCTAACATTTTTGTTTGTCTATATACTTGTACTTCAATCACATAGTCTAATAGTATTACAATATATTATTAAGTAGTATAATGCAAGAAACTAATACAAGAAGAAGAAATTTTTATACTTAACTTTTTAAATTTATGACTCTTAACTTTTAATAATTACACTAAGACACCCTAATATAATGAATTTGCCTATATTATTTTACTTCAAGCATAGAGTCTTTTTTTAGATACACTATCAATTAATTATGATTGGATTTCCTTAGCTAAGACATGTTGATTGGACTAAGCATATTTTTCCTTAAACCAAACTTAGTTTACTTATATTATCGCTTTTAATTTCTCATAATTGTACTATAACACCTTAATAGTTATAATCTTTTAATTTATATCTCTATATATAAAGTTTTAGTGTATAATATTCTTAAATATGGATATATAAAATATTTGTTTGGTGTGTAATGAAATTAAATATTATAAATTTTAATAACAAAACATATATTGTGCTATATAATTAGGGATGGATTAAATAAAATATTTTGGGCAAAATTGATTGGCCACTACTTATATAATGATCGGACTTGTTGGGTTAAGGATCATGATTGGGTTACGTATTGGGCCAAACTTAACTTTTTAAATTTATGACTCTTAATTTGTAATAATTGCACTAACACATCATAATATATATGAATTTGTCTACAATATTTTACTTCAAGCATAGAGTCTTTTATTAGATACACTATCAATTAATTATGATTGGATTTCTTTGGCTAACAATAATGATTGGACTAACCATATTATCGCTCTTAATTTTTAAAAATTGTATTATGGCACGCTAATAGTTATAATCTTTTAATGCATATCTCTATCTATAAAGTTTTAGTATATAATAATATTAAATATGGGGATATAAAATATTTATTTTCGTGCGGAATGAAATTAAATATTATAAATTTTAATAACAAGATATGTATTGGACCATATAATTTGGGATAGATCAAATAAAATATTTTGGGCTAAATTGATTGGCCACTACTTATATAATGATTGGACTTGTTGGGCTAAGGATCATGATTGGGTTATGTATTGAGCCAAATTTAATTTTTTAAATTTATGACTATAAATTTCTAATAATTGCACTAAGAAACCCTAATATATATGAATTTGCCTATATTATTTTACTTCAAGCATAGAATCTTTTTTTAGATACACTATCAATTAATTATGATTGGATTTCCTTGGCTAAGACATGTTGATTGGACTAACCATATTTTTCCTTAAGCCAAACTTAGTTTATTTATATTATCGCTCTTAATTTCTAATAATTATACTAGGATATCCTAATAGTTATAATCTTTTAATTTATATCTATATATATAAAGTTTTAGTGTATAATATTATCAAATATAGATATATAAAATATTTGTTTGGGTGTGTAATGAAATTAAATATTACAAATTTTAATAACAAAATATGTATTGAGCTATATAATTGGGGGTGGATTAAATAAAATATTTTGGCCAAAATTGATTGGCTACAACTTATATAATGATTGGACTTGTTGGGCTAAGGATTATGATTGGGTTATGTAATTTATCCATTGGGCCAAACTTAACTTTTTAAATTTATAGTTCTTAATTTTTAATAATCACGCTAAGACACCCTAATATATATGAATTTGTCTATATTATTTTACTTCAAGTATAGAATTTTTTTTAGATACACTGTCAATTAATTATGATTGGATTCCCTTGGCTAAGGCATGTTGATTTGACTAAGCATATTCTTCCTTAAGCCAAATTTAGCTTAGTTATATTATTGATCTTAATTTCTAATAATTATACTAGGCCCCCCTAATATTTTGTTTGTCCATATAATTGTATTTTAATCACACATTCTTTTTAGTATTACAATACAGTATTGATTAGTAGTAATTGGTTTATTTGGTTAAGAATAACAATTGAACTAAGTATATTCTTTATTGTATATCAATACACCATTTAATGTATTCTATCTCATTAAGGGTATTCTAAACATTTTGTCAAAAAATCAATTTTGACTTTTGAAATTAAGCTTTTTTTGGGACAAAAACTTGTTTCAAAACTGATTTTTTTTTTGTTGGACAATGGGAGTATATATATATATATATGTAGTTAGGACTAAAATTTATAATATAAGTAGTTAATACATACGTATAGCAGTTATGTATTTATAGTAAAAGTAATTATTACAAAACATAAGTAGTTTAGTGTATATATACACATACTTTTAATATAAATAATTTCTTTAATAACAGCATAAAAATGTAAATATTATTTTTTTGTCTAAATTATTTCGAATTTTTTTTCATTTTAGCCATTTAATAACTAATTAACATTTCAAAATTTAAAATTAAAAAAATTCAAATCAAAATTTTATTAAACCAACTTAGCATTATAGAGTAAAAATTAATTATTGATTAAAAAATAATTTTTTTAATAATTAATAATTAAATAAAAAGTTTGAATGTTTAAAAAACCAAAGAGGGGGGAAATGAATTTGAATAGAAGGGAAAAGCCGGATGTGTCCAAATATTTGACTAATTTTTTTTTGTCATACCATTTTCAACTTTCCCATTTCCAAAACCCTTTCGGCCACCATTTTCAAAACCACTGCCACAATGAATCCCTCCTCCTTCTCCCTCCACCACCATCACCCCATCACCACCCGCCTCTCTACCCAAAACCCACTTTCTACCAGAACCAATGTCTCATTTTCCCCAATTAAAGAAGCGGAATTGCTGCTCTTTGATTGCCAGCTCCAATCAAATCCACTTCCAGTACGCCCGAAGAAGTACTCAAGTCCATAGGTTGTCTTTTTCGCCGGTTATAGGTTGTCCCACAGTCCATCGGTTGTCTCTTCTGGATTCGGTTGCTAACTGATAAGGGAAAAAAAAATGCTGAATCAGGGTCTCCAGAAGTCCAACTCTTCTTAGCTATACCTCAAGAGGGCATTTCATGAGAAGACTTGCAGGTTCTCAAACTTCTTCTTCTTCTTCTTTTGGTGGTATTTAGCACCGACACTATCCTTCGTTTCTTATTGAATCAAATTGATAGCTTAAACTTGATAACACCGCCACTATTCTCCGTTTCTGGCCCTAATTTTTGCGAGATTGGGGACTGTAATTGCAGTAGCACCACCATTTGTTCTCCTCTTCCTTAGGTATCTATTGCAAGTTTTTTTTTTTTTGGTTCCCATGCCATGGTGCTTCGGTTCCTACTCTTGTGCACATGTTTGGTTCTTCTGTTCTCCAACTTTGGTTCCTGCTCTTGTACACATGTTTGGGTTTTTTTTTTTTTTTTTGGACTGGATTGGCCTGAAGCATTTGGTCATTTTTTGTTCTGGTTGTTTGTGGACTATTTTTGCTGGTTTTTTTAGATTGTTTGATTGTTTCTGAATTTGTACTGATCTGAATTGGACTAGATGTCAATTGATTTTTCAGTCTTTTTTCTGATTTTTTTGGCTAAAATACTGGATTGAAGTTTGAAGTATAATGCGACTAATTTTTTGGTTTTTTCTGGATTGAATTGGACTGAACTTGAAGTAGATGTCGACTAATTTTTTAGGTTTTTTTTTGTTTTTGGTTTTTTCTGCACTGAATTGGCCTAAAGCATGTGGCCATGTGTCTTTCTGGTTAATTTTCTGATTCTGTCTGGATTGATTTTATGGTTTTTTCTGATTTTTCTGGACTGAAATATTACGACTGATTTTTTGATTTTGTTCTAATTTTTTTCTAAATCAAAGTGGAATGACTGAATGAGACTAATTTTTCAGTGTTTTTCTGGATGGAATTGGATTGAACTCACTGAAGTAGATGGCGACTGATTTTTTTGGCTTTTCTAGACTGGATTGGCTTGAAGCATTTGGTTGTTTCTGGACTGAATCTTCAATTATTTTTAGCTTTTTTTCTAGACTAGATGGGCTTGTAGCATTTGCCTTTTCTGGTTGTTTCTGGATTGTTTTAGTGTTTTTTTGGTTGTTTCTGGACTGAACTGAATTGGCAAAGTGTTGTGACTGATTTTTTTTTTTGTCTTTTTTTTTATTTTCTTGGCTGATCTGGATTGCAATAGAATGCGACAAACGCTTTCAGTTTTTTCTAGATTGAATTGCGTATTGGACTAAAGTAGATGTCGACAGATTTTTCTAGTTTTTTTTTGGATTGAATTGGCCTGAAGCATTTATCTATGTGTTTTTAGTGTTCATTTTCTAGTTGTATGAGTGTTTTGTTTTTTTGGTTGATTTTGTGGTTTTTCTAGACTGATTTTGGGGTGTTTTTTTTCTAGTTTTTCTAGACTGAAGTGTTGTGAGTTGTGACTGATTTTTGGTTATGTTTTCTAATTTTTCGGGATTGCAGTAGAATGCAACTAGTTTTCCTGGATTGAAGTTTCTGGACCAAAGTAGATTGTAGTTTATGAGTATCATCTTTGATTTGTGGTTTTGTATTATGTCACGTGATAGATTGCGTGGTCATTTCTGTTAAATGTGATTGGTGGAAAATGTAGTATGATGATTATCAATTTTTACGATGAATTGTACTATGTCATGAGATGTATACCTTTGGGGTGTTGTTTCTGTAGCTTGTCATATTTGCAATTGGATTGTATTGAATTTATAACATTGAGTGCTTTTTCTTTTATTGACACAGTGACGCAACCACTACCACATATAGCCAAGCATCTATAGATTGAAGGCATCACCAAATGGCCTGTTGGTTGGTGTTGTTGAGGTCTAAGTCATTCCTTTTGCCTCTTTTCTTTTAGAATGCTAAGGAATTATGTGTACATTACTATTTTGTGGGGGTGTAAGGTGTTAGGATAATGTTTTATTCTCATGGTACAACTAGGATATTTGACTTTAATTTTCTTGTAAGCTGGGAAAGTAAAATATTGTCTTTTGCAATGCACAAGTTTATTTTTCGTGCCTTTCTTCATATAGGTTTTGAATGTTGAATGATTAGTATGATTGTTTTTGTTACATTTTTGACGTCGATGATGTTTGTATTATAAGGATAAATAATATGATGATCAATACAGTGATGTTATTGGTGATAAGATATTAAAATATACCACGTTACATCTTTTGTTAAAATTGTCACTAATAAAACTATTTAGTGACAAATTTTTTTCGTCATTAATTTCATTTGCCAACAAACTTTTGGTGACGAACTTTTTTCGTCACTAATGAAAAGCACGTCAAATTTTTTTTTTGTCACAAATTGCATTTGCCAACAAATTTTTGGTGACAAACGTTTTTCGTCACTAACTATTTGGTGACGACAAAAAATATCGTCACTAGTTCGTCATGAAATGAGTTGACCGAGGTACTTTTTAGTAACGACTTTTTTTTTTCCGTCACTAAAATCGTCATAATTGCCCACTGACAAAAATAGTTTCAGTGACAACATTTTTTCATCACTAAACTTCGTCACTAACCTTGCACCATTAGTGACGGCTTTATCTTTTAGCGACGACTTTTTTTCATCACTAATTTTCTTCACATCCTCATGTTGTCACTAAAGCCACTCATTTAGAGACAACTTTTCTTTTGTGTTGCCTAAACCTTTTAGTGACAGAGCATTAGTGACAACTGAGTGATGAACCATTTTTTCATCACTAAATGATTTTGGTGACGAAAACGTGCCTTTTAGCGATGAAATTCCTGTCATCACTAAAACCCATTTTTCTTGTAGTGATAGTTTTTCTCCTTGATAACTGCCAGGTTACTCTATTAGGGGCTTGGGTATATAATTCCCGCATGTGGAGGTGTATATCTTTCATTCTTATTGTATGAATGCGGACTAAACTAGCTTTCCACTATTCTTTTGTTCAAGGTTTTACACTGTCCGAAAAGGATTGCAATGATGATGTAGAAAATATATTTCTTAAAATCGATTGCGGTACTCATCCTAATGAACAGATGATACTTGTTAATAGTCTATTAATTCTAGCCTTGTTCCCTTTTCATATCCTCCCTAAATTTCTTCCTTCTTATTGCAATAGTTATTTTCATTTAAGGACCTAGGACTTTTTTTTTCTTAAATGATTCTTCAATTTTAGTTTGGAACTAGCTTTTTTCTTCCCAAATAGTTGATACTAAATGCTAAAGGGCTTTTGCTTCTTTAAATTACATTTGGGGATGTGATTATGGTCCAATATTTGATTTGGGTTCAGGGAGTTGGATATCATTTTTAGGTTTTCACATTTTTGTGAAACACTAATGGAATGTGAAATCCTGATCCTTGATCACCTTTAATATTTTCATTAGTTCCTAAGAACAGTGTTTTTGAAATTTTTAATCTTAGTTGTTCTTTATGTTTGAAGCATATGTTGATTATTGGGCATAGATCTTATTCTAAGTTTGCTCTACAACCAACTATGGCTTCATTCCCTGATCTTGTATTATCATCTTTACTGGAAATGAGTGAAACCATCGGGCTTAAGGCTGATGAGATATGGTATTTACTCTTGCAGGCATTAATTTGTCAGCGTTTTCAATTCTTCCTTGGTCAAAGCTTTTCTGTGCACAAATGAGTACTTTTGATTTGCAGGAGTTTAAGACAATTTGGAATTTCAAGAGACCAAAAACTGGGCAAATAAATGAAAACTTGGAGCCATGGGATGAGACATTAAATGGCTTTGAAAAAATCTTCTTCAGATGAATAATGGGCTACCCTTCTTTAAAAATTTTAGTTCTGATCAATCAACTATATTATGTGACCAAGACTTCAATATTTGGTGCATCTATTAGAGTCCTTAACAGCTATGCAGAAGGTTCTGTTGTATCCATGTTGTTGCAGCAATCCTTTTTATTTTTCTGTTGGTTCGATCAATTTCATTCTTTTATAAATAAGTATGCCACTTCCTTTTTCCTTTTCTCGTATTTTTATGTTGTGTATTCTTTTTGGTACTTGGGGTTGATGGCAGTGCGAGTCAACGTGATATTCAATGTGTTATTTATAGAAACTCAACTCTACAAGAAGATCTTACTCTAATAGTTACTCTCACATTCAGTTGATGCTACTACAGCTATACTCTCCCCTAAACTATTGTTCCATTTACTTTTTCCTTCACATCTTCTGCTACATCCTTGTTGAAGTTGAAATATTTCATTGCCGTTTTATTTCTTGATTAGTTTGAATTTTTATTATAAAATAATAACTCAAAATAGTTATATTGACAACTACCTTCAAAATATTAGTTGATAAGTATGTTAGTCGTTAATTTGTTAGGATTAGATTTTTAATTATACGAGCTTGTTTAGTTGAAATATTCTAGCAAATTAAATATATATGTTCGTCACAAATTACTCTATAAATAGAGTATTGATCAATAAAAGTGCAAAACATTTTTGTCCAACATAACCATTTGGTGTTCTAATCCATAAACTTAATCGCAAAAAAATTCAAGAAATTGGTATTACGCCATTCTTGATTTTATGGGCCCGTGTTACACAAAAAGAGTGTAGGGCTTTGTTTGTTTTAAGTTCAAAAACTAAACACCATTCCTAACTAAACCACTCTATTTTCACAATTTTCACTCCTCTAGTGGAATAAAAAAAATATTAATAATACAACCCTTATCACAAAAACTCCAAATTTTATTAAAAAAATATTTGCACAAATTGTTGTGATTTATGAATGATTGTCTTATGCTACATTTTTAGCTGTTCCACATTTTGAAAATCTAATAAATTCTTAGTGATCAACTAATCAATAACATACAAAGGAGGAAAACAATCGATTGAACTTAAAATGAAGAACATAATTAGAGAGAGAGAAAAAAAGAAGATATTACCTTAATAAATAAAGAAACGTGAGTTGAAAAGAATAGACGCAGAGAAAAAAGAGTTGAAAGCTGACCAAAATTAGAATGATCAAGAATTTTAATTATCTCCTAATTAGATGACATATAAAATATTGTAAAAAGTCAGAAGAAAAATAATTACATTTAAATTGACTTGGAAAAATTTTGTATTTTTATACAAATGACTGTATTTTTCTGTGACTGTACATTGAATTCATAAAATGACGAAAAAAAAAAACATATTCTATAAGTTAGGAAGACGGCCAATTGTGTAAATCGCTCAGTAAGGCATCCAAGTCAAAGGTTAGGTTGGGATTCAGGTAATCGTCTTCTAAATAGCAGGTTCGGTTGATGAATTGGGATTATTTAGCTCATATTCTCCGATGCAGCATCCACAGGATAAGTCACATGAGCAGTACTATCTCCAAGGGCAGCTCCATCAACGGCACCACTATAACTTCTATTTTCACTTGCAATATTTGCCTCCTGAATTATCGTTGTTGCTCCTTGAAAATCTTGAAAGCACGTATCACCTTGTTCAATTGCAATATTTGTCCCATGCTATTATCCACAACGGCCACCATTGTTGCCGGTGTACTAAATATCTCAAAATGATGATCTGCATTATTAGAGGCACTAGTACCGGCGTCTGATTTCACTTTCTTTGTCGAACGTTCATCACATAAATGTTCTGATGCTTTTGCTCTACCATCTAGTTTTGAAGTAACATCCCTCTTGCGGGATATAAGCCTTCCTTCCTTAGAGCTTTTAGAGTCATCTCTCTTTATCCTACACAATACATAATCCTCACAGTTTATACCGTTGTGAATACCATCAGCAACAGCATCAAGGGCATATTCATACATGGTCCATTGCCCCACCGTCTCTACACTGGATTGAAACGTAAAGGTCTTCTTAGTGCCTACCTTTCCCGTTATTATTAAAAACAGGGCGTGCCGTAGTATTTCCATGCCAAGTACCACAGCCGGCCACTCTGCTCTTCTGCTTATTTTCAAACTTTCCAATCTTACCAACATTAGAGAGTTTCGTGAAGACGTAAAGAACCCTCTCTGAGTCGTCAAACTTACCCATAGGATCCACTACTATCTGCCATGGAATCTTGTCGTTGTCGATCCTGAATAAATCCCAAGGGGTCGCATTCTCCCCATAAATCTCTGATTCGATCATTACCCCATTTTCCCACTCCATCATTGGGATTCCTAAAATCTTGTTCTTCAAATAGTAACTTATCAATTCTTCTTCTGTCGGATTAAACTGACTCCCGACGAAATTCAACATTGTGGATACTTTAGATGAAATATTGATTTCAACTCTTAATTTCTGAATATAATTTCTCTTTTTGATTGATGGTCTCTGTCCTTAATCAACTGTAGATGTTCTTAATTTCTTGCTTTCCTCCGGCTCCAAAAAGAAAATGTGAAATTTTGTTAACGCAATGTATATATATAGAAAGGCTGGACGTGGGATTTAAGCAACCAATCCCTTTTCTTGTCGCAAAATGATTCAAAGTTTCTCCGGTGTCAACAGGATTGAATGTACTTTCTCAGACTTTTCTTATTTTCTTTCCTAGTTTTCATCAATACTAAACGAAACTGATCGAGTTTGTCTCTTTGGTATTTAGTTACGAGGAATGGAAATGCTACTCAAATTACAATTAAAAAGAAAAAAGCTACCTCCAAACTAATTTGAATTCTTGAAAATCGTGAAAAATATTACCCCACCTATTTTTGGCAATCTGAATTGCTTAAACTTAGACATTGTTGGTCTTGACACAATAAATAAATAAATAAGTGCCTAAAGGAACCAAGTTTCTAAAATAAAATGTGACAAAAAAAAAAAGTAAAATTGCAAAAAAAAAACTTCCTAAACCCCGAACCTTAAATTTCGAAATTTATAACATCTTCAAACTTCTTATTCATTACACTATACTATGCTCTAATTTTGTATTTGTCAGCTGGAATTTGACACGAATTTAATCATTATTTTTGTGCTACATGTATTTTCAAATATATCCCAAAACTTTTATAGGCCGCTTTCAGATTCGTAATTAGTAAAACTTCCGGCCATATTCCTTAACTTTCACAAGAAGATCTTACTCTAATAGTTACTCTCACAAGTGAAACCAAAAATTACCAAATAGGAAATAAGAAAACAAGCTTTCACCAAAACGGAGTGCATTTTGTAGAAGAGCATCAAATTCAAAATAATAATATTTTAATATTTTTACAAACTTTTGGATAGATTTGTAGTAGTGTAGAAAATTTATACATATAGTTGGCATTACAAATTCAAGTAAATCGAATAATATAAATTTTAAATTACAATGACTTGCATTTTATTGAATGACCATTTTATTAATGTTCAATTTAAATAAATGTAACGTATTATCGTTCACTAACTTGTAGGATAATTATTACTTTTATACTATTAACAATTACTAAAATTTTATCAAGTTAAATAATAAATTTTAATTTGTTATACAATAACATAAATTCATACTTAGTACAAAATTATAAGTTAACATTTATATGCCTAAATTTTTAAATCATTAATGTTAATAAATTATTATTTCAATAAATTATAATATAGTAATTTTTAAAAAAAAATTACTAGATAGAATAAAAACAGATCACGAATGTTGTGGTGTGAACTCCCCTAGTTACACCTATCATGACGACATGAGTGAGCCTAAAATGCTCTTGAACTATTCTAAAAATGTTTTTTTTTATTCTACCAAAGCTGAATAGTATATTCCTAATATATTAACTGTCAAATTCATCAGGTTTGTTTTCCTACAAAGTGTACAAAATTATTGCGCAACAGAACAAAAGACCTTCCCGACCAAATTAAACGGTGACAACAGAAACACAATAATAGCACAGCTTTTAATTATTTTTTAAATGTTTTATATTAAAACAGGGAGAAGCATTGAGGTCAGCCTTCCAAATCACATTATTCTATCATGCCTACATATCAGTTCCCATGCTACGTCTTGAACCATACTCCAATATAGCGTAGGTTATAAATTTGATCATTTACATTTTGTTTTAGTCACACAAATTCAAAAATTAAGTTTGAAGGTTTTTTACATTTATATAATGAATTTTGTAGATTCGAATCTCAATTATGCCACAGATTGTCTTATCAAAAGTTCTGTGTATCACTCATGGTACCTATCATGTATCAAGGGTAAAAATGGATCACTATAAAATTCATTCTTAATCATAATCATTATAACAAATGATAATGGCCAATAATTTCTTTAAATCGATACCTTAAGTATTACTCTTTTAAACATAGAAGCGCAATGGTGAAAGTTGTGGGAGAAAGAGAAAATTTATTGTTTTTGGTGGTAACGGGGATGGTGATGGTGATGGTAGTGGCAGTAGTGGTGATAAGTTGTGTTTGGTAAAGAATAAGGACAACAATTGATCATTTAAAAGCCGGCAGGCTGTGCAAACAACGCAAATCACTGTGCGTGCGGCCGACTCAAGGTGCGATCGGGCGGTGCGAAATTTTATTGTTTCATGAATAGTATTTATTGTTTATAGAACAGTAAAATTTTTAAATTTTTAACATTCATAAACAGTGTTTACTGCTCATATATATATATAGATATATATATATATATATATATATAAATATATATATATATATATGGTCTCTGCAGTTTGGATTCACGCCACGACTTGAGGTGAGAGTTGGAGATTCAGTTTTAATTTCTTTCATCGCACGCCATTAGTTGTGGGCCCATTGCGATGCGTAGCATCAATTTTGTATAGTATTAGTACCCCCATATAATCGGGCTTTTGTATTTTTGTACTTTCGATTGATCCTAGATGGTCTAGGTTGTCAATCAACCCTTCCCATCTCGTGCATGGTTTCAATTAGGTTGATTCTAGATTGTCTAGGTTGTCAAACATTCCCGTCTCGTGCGGGTTTAAATGGTTTTGCTTCCCGCTAGTGCAGGTTTAAATAGTTTTTCTTCCCACTCATTGGGTTGCCTTTCGTGGGTTTTGTATGCCCTTTGTGGGTCTTTGGCCTCATGGGTTATCATGCCGGTCTCCGGTTGCAACACCACGAGGATTCTCTAGCCCTTGCTATGTAAATTGGCAATTCATGCTTTGTTAATACACTATCGTTTCGAAAAAAAAACAGAAAGACAACAATTAAGAAAAGAATTAAAAAAAGAAATCAAATGGAAAAACTATAATATAGATTTTTATCATATTAAAAAAATATGAATTGACCTCTTATTCTTGATGTTTTCACATTATTCTTATGTAATAGAATTTAGGGCATGTTTGATAAAACTAAAGGTTTAAATTTGAATACTGAGTGCTAAAATTTGAATACTAAAGTAATTAAGTTGCTGAAATTTAAATGATTAAAGTTTAATTTTGAATGTGTGAATTATAATGTTGAACCAATTAATACTGTTTGATAAGGATTTGATCTCAATGCTAAATTACACAAATTATACCATTTTGCCTTCTATTAAATTTTTTATTTATAAGTACAAATATTAATTTTTTTAAAATTAAACATCAAATATTGTTCATGAAAATATGTAAAAGACACAATTTATAAAAATTAATATTTAATACAACAAATAAAATTTAAAATAAATTAATTGAAATTTATTTAGCCTTTTTATAAAAGATAAAAAATAAAGCACATTTGAAAATATGTGCTATGAAAAAGAAAAGGAACGAAATAAGATAAAAAGAGTTATTTATAATTAACTCAAAAATAAATTAGTTTGTTGAATCTCTATTATCTAAAAGAGAAAAGTTTGTCAATCAATTTTCAATGTAATTATCATAATTTTTAAGGATATAGTTGTCTTTTTAACTCTTTAGTTAATTAAAAATATTAGTCATACAAAGGTGGTATAAAAATTAATTGTCATAAAAATTAATAATACAAGAGTTCTATTAAACAGTGGATAGTAATATAAGAATTCAACTAAACTTCTATCCCATTTTAATTCATATATAAATATATTTAAGTTATGATCTCTATTTAAAATGAATACTCATATATTAACATATAATCCAAATATAGCTTTAATATTTCGTGATTAATCAAATTTTACTACAACTTTCAAAACTAATCAATAAATTTGATTGTTAAGAATATTAATTGTGCAAAAATCTTTAATAAGTGTAGGTACCAAAATTAACTTTTGATTTGAGAAAAGAATCGAAAAACTGTATTATAATATTTGATGAATTTTCTTATGTTTTTTAATATTTAAAATAGAATATAATTGTGTTGTACATATAGTTTTTTGGATTAAAATTTTGAGGTTGCTTCCATTTGGTCTTGTGAATATTTTGAATGGATTCAAAAAAATTTTTATCTCTTTTATTTTTAAAAATAAATTGTAGACAATTGGTTTAAATTTAGACTAAAAAATTAATAACTTTTTAATATAGTTATTCCTTCCTTCTATTTTGATTTTCCACAATTTCAATATAGTTATCCCTTTTCCATTTATTTCTTACTCTCATTTTAGTCTTGTAAGTTTTTGTTTCTTTGTTTTTTACTTCATAAAAATTAATGTTATTCTCAAAACTTATTAAAATGATAAAAAAGTAATAATTTTATGGCTTCAATGACAACTTTGATAAATATTTTAGAGTTGTAGTTGTATATTTAATAGTATATCTTAAATTATATTAAATCAGAATTTAAACTTTTAAAAACTGAAACTTATTATTTAAGTGATTTAATATTTTTTTGTATTCATACATAAAATTTTAAATAAAAAACATAATACATTATGTCTTATATATATTAGGGCACCCACATCACGTGGATCACCAAGAACTAGTAATTTAATAAAAGAGGCTAAATTTGAAAAATTCGTTAAAAAGTTTTATTGATAACATTCAGTGAGAAGCATTAAACTAATTGTTACTACTTATTTTTTCTATAGAGATTAAGTAGTATTTAAGCAATTAAGTGGAGTAAAATTTCATTATCAAACAACTCAAAATCTAAAATCTCTTAATCCATTAATTTTAAACAATAAGTGACATTATCAAACAGACCCTTAGATGGATTTTGGATGGAAAGTAATGTAAGGGATCAAAAATTATTTTATAAATGTAAGGGATCAAAGAGTTTAGTTTTAAATCTACAAAACTAAAAAAGTCGAATGGACAAATATAGCGGACAAAATTTACCATTTACTCTAATAATTATGACCATTTTTTTTCATTTAACATAGCACAAAGGAACCCCTGCTATAGTTTTTGTGTGGTATTTTATGTTACACACGTTGCCACAAATCTTATAATTTATAGTAATATATATATTACTTCTTCTATCCAGAAAAAAGAGTCTATTTTTTATTTAGTATAAATTTTTTAAGTAACAAGGTACAACACACTTAATGTTTGGATTCAATTTTACTTAACAAAAGTTAATTTTTTTCTTACAAAACTAATAAAACATTCAGAGTCTTTTTATTTTAAAATTTAAAATTCAAATTTCTTCCTCAAATCCTCCTCACATAATTTTAAAAAATTTTCCCTCCATAATAATTTTCATACAAAAAATTCACACCAAATTTTTAACACATTCTAATACAAAAATTTTCAAACAAATCATAATCCAAACATAGCTTAGTGATAGAGCTTAATTTATATATATCTTCTGTTAATAACTTCCATGATATTTGGTTAATTTTATGACGAATTTAATGGATTTGGTTATTTTTGAGTTGTAGATATTGAAAGTAGAGGTTTGAAGAAAAATGGGTTTAAAGCGAAAAATTGGAGCAAAAACCAGAAAACTTTCAGTTACTAGGCGTGACCACGCTTAAGGCAATGAAGTTTGAGTGAAATTTTCATTAAAAAAAGAAAACCAAATTTTCAGCCCATAACTTGGACAATAAGAGGCAAACCCTTGAAGACCCAAAGAAAGGAAGAAAACACAAGATAGCAACCACAAAAGGGAGAAAGAAAACAGCCGCAAAAGAGAGAAAACCAGCCGTGCAAGAAAACACAAAAGTAGCCACAAAAGAAACACAAAAAACCAGCCGCAAAAGAGAGAGAAAAATACGGCCGCCACACACAATTCTTCTCTTTCTCCTTTCACTCTCTCTTTTCTTCTTTTTACTTTGTTTTCTTATCGATCATGTCTAGGAACTAAATCTCTATTCTAGTTGAAGGATAATTGAAGGCTGGTTCTACAATAATTGTGAGACTTATTGTTTTTAATGTTCTTATAAATTTATGGATATTTGTTTATTTCCTACAATTTATTATTTATGATTGTGTTGTTGAATTGGATAATTGGTGCTATTATTTGATGGACAATATAATCTACTATTAACTAGGACGTCAAGGTTTGATTGTTTTAGTGAAGTAGCAATTGGCATAATTATTGCTTGGTAAGTAATTTAATTGTGTCAAGGGATAAGCAATCTAATTGAAACAACCATGGTGTGAGTTGTTTGATTAGAATTGGGTTTCACTAATTTTTAATGTTGTGGGTAAATTGAATTTTAGGGTGGTACCTAAGTTATTTACCGACAAGAGAAGTGATTAATGGGTCTCTTAATTGCCAACATAATAAGAAGAAATTGGTTACTTAGTGGATTAAGTGACTATAACCAATTTATTTGTGAATTTATGAGATTAATCTTGTGTCAATGACCAATTGAATGAACCAGTTCTAAAATTATTCCTTTGACTAGAGCTTGTTAATTATTAAATCTTACCACTTTAAATTCTACGTTAATTATTATATTTAGTCTTAATTTGTTATTTTGCATTTTGCATTTTTATTATTATCAAAAAACAACCCCCAATTATTTTGTTAAGAGATAAATCCACCATTCCCTGTGCAGACGACTCAACTCCCGCTATACTACGAAAGGTTTGAAAGTTGAAATTATTTTTTGGTAGTTTAACAACACGCTAAAATTTTGGCACTGTTGCCTGGGAGTGGTGTCATTTGTGATTTATTTCTCTAAAAAAAATTTCTTTAATTTTAATCTCCTTTCATTTGTATTAGTTTATGCCTCGTTCTTCTCTTACAGACCAACTTCAGTACAACCCAGAGATCGAGAAGACTGCCAAACAATTACGAAAAGAAGCTAGAGAACGAGCTTGTCAAGCATCTTCTCCAGGTTTCAATTTAATAATTGATTTGGCAAAGACCTCAAGAGATTTTGAGGAAGAGAAGAGTGAAGAAAAAGAACCAACAGCTGCACAAAGGACTTTGTGGGAGTTAGCAGCTCTTGACGTGACACAACAGCCACTAGCTATCCAATATCCTAACCTTGAGGTAGCATTTGAACTAAAATCTGGATTGATACATTTACTTCCAATTTTTCGTAGCCTTACAGGTGAGGACCCCTACAAACATTTAAAAAAATTTCTTTGTTTAGAACAAAAGTGTCCAACTTTGATGTAAAATTCTTGTATTATCCAATAATGATAATGTATAGCCCAAATTAAAAGGTCAGAATAAAAATATAAAATTATATATTTAATGTTGTACCTTATAACTTAATAAAGTTATACCAAATTAAAATTAGACTCTTTTTTTCTAGACGGAGGAAGTAGTATATATATTAGTATAAATTATAAGATTTATGTTAGAGTGTGTAACATAAAATGGCACTCAAAAACTATAATAGGAGTTCCTTTGTGCTATGTTAAAAAAAATGGTCATAATTATTAGAGTAAATTGTAAATTTTGTCTACTATATTTGTCTATTAAACTTTTTTAGTTTTGTAGATTTAAAAATGAACTCTTTGATCCCTTACATTTATAAAATAAATTTTTTGTCCTTCCATTACTTTCAGCCCAAAATCCATCTAAGGGTCTATTTGATAATATCACTTATTGTTTAAAATTAATGGATTAAGAGATTTTAGATTTTGGGTTGTTTGATAATGAAATTTTACTCCACTTAATTGGTTAAGTACCACTTAATCTCTATAGAAAAATTTAAATCGTAAAAGTTAGTTCAATGCTTATTACTTGGAGAATATAATTTATCAGGATCATCCTGATAAACCCTTTGTCAGGCACCCAAAAACACTGAGACATGCAATTAGGATTTTTTTAAAGTTCTATCTTAACTTCATTAGTCCTAACCACATAAGAATACTTTTACCAAAACATCTTTCTCTTGCCAAGCCGAACAAAAAGATGGAGGCAATTCGGTCAAGCGAATATTAGACAAAGGCTGCAAAAATTGATTTGAGATCAGAAGCCTCAAAGCTTTGGGTGGCACAAAATTACAACCAAGCCATGCAGCTTTTCTACAAAGACAGAAGTTGAATTTTTTTGTGTTTCTCTATATATCTTTGTATGGTGACTCGTTGTATTTTAACCACTAATTACAAGTCCTGTAATTGTAGTATAATTACGAGTATCGTCCCACAGGGAGGTGAACAATTACCGGTTGAGAAATATTTTATGCCTATTATCTAGATCAGTAGGTAAAAGAAAAGGTGGATTTAATAATAATAAGAATCAAGTAAATGCAATATTAAACACGTTCACAGTAAATAAAAGAAATCAGATAAATAAACTTTAGGACTTGGGATTTCACCGATCATCAACTGTAAATTCCATTCACATAATTACTTTGTGATAAACATCCTCACAACTATTCACATAATTAAACATTATCCCTTCTCAGGGTATAATATTACTATTCCAATAGTAATTATGGGACTACTTTCGTGACTCCAAAATTGCTATGGATGCATGACGAACAAAAGAATACTGTGTTGCGGCGAGAATTTACTATCGTAATTCACAATTTAAGTCTGAAGAATTCACGAACTAATATTTGATGTCAACTGTCGCCTCTTCATCAAATACCTTAAACATGCAAATGGTGATCAAGCACTTACAAGAAAATAGTACCAAATAAATCAGATATTGGATAATACCGCAATTATATGAATGAAAATCACATAATGATGGTTACATCCCAGTCCTAAAGGAAATACTTCAGCCACTCAACATGGCTTTTACGAAAGTAAAATTAATTCTAAGCTATCTCCCTTTTTTTTCTTCTCTCTGATGCTAGTCCCCTCTATTTATACTTGTTTTGGTCCCTAAAGACTAGGGGTTAATAGCGTGTGAAACTCTTTTGAATGATCTGAATGATCTGATTTGATTAGATTTCCATAATCTTCTCATTTTCCGTTGTTGGCTTGCCAAACTTATTCCATGCCATGGCAGTGAAAATTACACGTCATAGCATTGCCAACCAACTTCCCTTTCTTTTCTCCACCAAATCGTAACAAATATGCCCGGTCCATATCTTTCTCCAAGCAGTTTCCTTCCTACAAAATTGCAAATCAAGCTAAATAAGGCTAATTTCCCAATAATTGGATAAGATAACAAGAATATCTTAACTTATTGCAAATCAAGCTAAATAAGGCTAATTTTCCCCAATAACTGGATAAGATAGCAAGAATATCTTAACTTAGGAATTAGCATTTAATTCACTTATCAAAATACCCCCAACTTAAGCAATTGCTTGTCCTCAAGCAAAAGAAAATAAATTTCTGAAATTATCTGTTATATTAAATCTCAGAGATTCTCAACCGATACCCACAGTGAATTTAAAACACCATATTAATGAGTAAGACCAATCGAAAGAGCAACCTAAACCTATTTAACATCACCAGGGTGTGTGTGCTATGAATCACATCCCATCATTCCAGATTAAAGCCAATTGCATAAAACAAATATCCTCAATCCTTTATATATAAGAACAACCAACTCAATTTGGATCAGGTAGGACTTTTAGCTTGTAATGTTAGGCTCAGGATTGGCTAGCAAAGAAGGGGAAAAAGATATAAAATCAAAGAAAAGAGTTTAAGTAAGCACATTGGACAGATACTCTTTAATTTGTAGCACCTACAATCACCACCCCCAACTTATTGTAACTTAGTCCCTTTTGACAATGTACACAAACCAAGCCTCATATAAGCATTCTTTGAGTCTAAACAATAGAATAATTTCTCTTCCTTTTTCTTTTTTTTTCTTTTTTTTATTTGATATTTACATACTATACAGCAATAAACGGAAAATCATTCATAACAGAATAACAACACCTTCAACCCCATGCACCAAGCAGACTTTATCTTTTAAACCCATAACCTATCCCTTCACCTACCCACTTTTAACTTGTACCTCACATTAGACTCCGTGTCTCCCTCTTTCCCTTGTATCATTTTTACCAAGGTGAATTTAAATTCTTTTTAAGGGATTTTTAGAAGGATAAAATTTATCACGAATAAGGGCTAAAAGGTAGTAAATGAGGTTATATAAAAAAATCTTGAATGGTGGTTCTTTCCATTCTATCATTTAGGCTCAAATCAGGATCAAGGGATAAAATACACACTGGGTTAGCTTGAAAGGTTCAAACGGCCAAAGAACTGCCTATGACCTTCATCTCCAAATCAAATCACATTGTTGCATTCAAAAGGATAAAGACCTTTGATTTATACAAAACTTTTTCACATATAACAATTGACTGATCACAGTTGTGCTCAAAAGAATTTCTAGTCATGTTAAACAAAGTAAAAGTCACATCAAAAGATTGAGTTACACACTTCTCATAGCATTTTTATATCCCCAGGAGCTTTAGTTTTAAACCAATCTCATCATAGATCATAACAACTAATTTCAGCATAAAATACTCGTAATTTTTTTTTAATTAAAGAAATTTTCTAAAAACGAATCGAAACAAAGTTTAAACAAAACTAACACAAAATTGAAGTAAACGAAACAAAGTTTAAACAAAACTAACACAAAATTGAAGTAAACATTGAATTACTCCCCCCAACCGAATTAAACATTGTCCCCAATGTTTCAAAATTAAGAAAACTGTCAAGAAGCAAATAAATAGAAGGAGGACTTCCCTTGTCTTGAGTCAAGTAGAATCATCGCTCATATTGTTGTCCTTGTGCGGGAAAACAGGTAATGGTGGTAACACTACAGGATTATCTCCTTGTCTCTGTGCAAGCTGAACCAATGAGTGGTGGAGCATCTCGTTGGTTTGCCTTTGGTACTCAAACAACTCCTCCATCCTGCGTTGATGTTCAAGAAAGTTAGTTTGGTAGGTTGCAATGTGATCATGTACCATTGTTTCTAACTGTTCCAGTTTCTGCCCAATGCTTTGCCTTCGCGGAGGAGGAGGTGGTTGTTCATAGTCGTCATCGGGCCCAAATCCACTCTGCGAATCCTTCATGGCATGAAAAGCTCTAGAATCGAAACTCCCTTTCGCAGGTAGCAATGGCTCATCCACATTCCAAGGAACACCTGCTTCCTTACACAGACATGTAATGAGATTGGGACACACAAATGCTAAACCTTCATCTTTAATGCAGTATGAGATGGCCTCATATATTACTTTACCTATATTAATAGGAATATCGTTAATAATGGCAAAAATCAAATCGGCTCTATTCCTATGGACTGAACTTAAATGAGACGCAGGCATTAATGTGGCAGAAACAAAATAGAACCAGGCTCGTGGATAGGCAGCCAATTGTTTGGTGGGAAAAACAGAAACATCCCCTGATAATTTACAATATTTCCAAGTGGTCTCTTCCTTGCAAAGATCGCTGTTGACATCCGTCCAATCAACATGATTATCCAAGAAGTCATGGAGATCATCAGATTCATTTGGTTCAGGCAACCCATAAAACCTGTTAATAGCCATACTACTGAAACAAACTTGTTTACCCCTAACGAAGACAGTATCCGTAACCTCGTCCTCTTTGGCAATTCCATCGCTAAAGGTAAACTAGCAGGTGCAGGTTGAGCACATAATTTCTCCCAATGTCTTTTTCTAATTTTCTCATTGATAGGTCTAGGAACATTCAAACCTCTCTCAGGAATAGCCATACGTTTGTTATTATATGCCCTGTACCTATTGGCAACTTGTTTACTCACAAAATTTGAGGAATGAATTTGTGGTCCCGCTCTAGTTCTTTTCTTGGGCGGCATTGTGGGCAACTAACACACGGGCTAGGGATTTAAACAATATTGAACCCGATTCAGCAAGAACAAGGAGCCGAAACCTCATATAATCAATCAAAATGTAGCAAAAACATAACAAGCTAATAGCAGTCACAGAATCAATCCACAACAAAAGTATTATGTGGCAGGAGTAAAAATTGTTAAACCAGATTTTTTTTAGGCACGGCGGCTTGAAAATTCAGCGGCGGATGGCACTGCTCTGCTAGCGGTGATGACAGCGACGTGGATCGGCAAAAGACGAGGCAGCTACTGGCGGAGGTGGACGGCAAAGCACGAGACAGTCGAGCACGGAAGCTGCTATCGGACGGTTTCATGGCATTAAAAAGAAAATTGTCCCTCATCTATGTGCTGACTCTCCTTTGTCCAGTCTTCAGAAACAATCTCTTCTGTAACAATACAAAGAAAACTTTATTAACTTAAATTAGATATTAAAATAAAATGAAAATAAATAAATAAAACAAAGTGCTTGTTTATAGTCTTTAGCTCGACTTTTCATTAGTTAGTTCATTGTGGACTAGACAAGGAGTATGAAACTCCATTTGGTACGGATTTTCCTTCAAAATAATGCTTCAATCTTTGGCCATTAACCTTGAATACCCCAGTCCTCTCACTGTGAATTTCAACTGCACCATAGGGAAATACGTTTGTGATTGTGAACGGTCCTGGCCATCTAGATCTCAGCTTGCCTGGGAACAACTTCAGCCTTGAATTAAAAAGTAACACCTTCTGTCCTACTTCAAAAGCTTTCCTCTTGATGTGCTTATCATGCCACAACTTAATCTTTTCTTTATAAATGCGGTTATTCTCATAAGCATCTAATCTAAACTCCTCAAGTTCACTAAGTTGAAGCAACCTCATATTTCCAGCAGTCTTCAAGTCCATATTTAACTCCTTAACAACCCAGTAAGATTTGTGCTCTACCTCAACGGGCAGATGACAAGATTTCCCAAATACTAGCCTATAAGGTGACATTCCCAAGTTTGTCTTGAATGCAGTCCTATATGCCCAGAGTGCATCATCCAGTTTGGCTACCCAAGCCTTGCGTGAATTTCCCACAGTCTTCTATAAAATCCTTTTCAGCTCACGGTTGCCCAGCTCAACTTGCCCATTAGCTTGTGGGTGATATGCCAAGGCAATTCTATGAGTGACACCATATTTTCTAAGCAGTCCCTCCAATGATTTGTTGCAGAAATGTGTCCCTTCATCACTTATGATGGCCCTAGGAATGCCAAATCTAGAAAAAATATTCCTCTTGATGAACTTCATGACCACTTTGGAGTCATTAGTTTGAGTGGCTATTGCTTCCACCCATTTGGAAACATAATCTACTGCAACTAAAATATAGTTATGACCATAAGAGGATGGGAATGGACCCATAAAATCTATGCCCCAGACGTCAAACAATTCAACTTCAAAAATATTATTCAAAGGCATTTCATGACGTTTGGAAATATTACCTCCTCTTTGGCATTTATCACAAGAAATAACATAATTCCTTGCATCTTTATACATTGAAGGCCAATAAAATCCAGATTTCCATACTTTAGCCGCTGTTTTTGATGAGCTAAAATGTCCTCCACATTCCAAAAAATGACAGTGGCTTAGTATGTCCGGGACATCCTCTTGAGGTACACATCTCCTTATTATCCCATCTGCACAAAACTTATAAAGTAATGTTTCCTCCCAAAAATAATGTTTAGCCTCCCAGAACAATTTTTTTCTTTGTTGACAGCTAAAATCTGCAGGCACAATTCCACTTACTAAATAATTAACTAAATATGCTTACAGTTTTTCATCAGGAAAATTCTCATTAATAGGCAATTGTGATTCCTTATTATTATCCTCTAGTCTAGAAAGATGATCAGCTACTGCATTCTCTAATCCCTTTTTATCTTTAATTTCTAGATCGAATTCCTGTAACAACAAGATCCACCGAATCAATCTAGGCTTAGCATCTTTCTTTGCCAACAAGTATTTGATGGCGGAGTGATCTGTGAACACAATCACCTTGGAACCTACAAGATAAGAACCAAATTTATCAACTGCAAAAACAATAGCAAGTAGCTCTTTTTCAGTGGTTGCATAATTTAATTGTGCATCATTCAACATTCTACTAGCATAGTAGATCACATGCAACTTATTGTCCTTCCTTTGTCCTAATCACGCACTCTGACAAAAATTGCTAGCATCACACATTAGTTCAAAAGGCAAATTCCAATCGGGTGCAGCCATAATAGGTGCAGAAATCAACTCATGCTTCAATTTATTAAATGACTCTAAACAGCTAGAATCAAAATAAAAATCCACATCTTTATTTAGCAAGTTACACATCGGCTTTGCAATTTTTGAAAAATCTTTTATAAAGCGTCTGTAAAAACTGGCATGTCCTAAAAAACTTCTCACTCCCTTAACAGACGTAGATGGAGGTAATTTCTCAATGACTCCAACTTTTGCGCGATCCACCTCAATTCCCTTTGCTAAAACTTTATGTCTAAGAACAATCCCTTCCATTACCATAAAATGACATTTCTCCCAATTTAAGACCAGATTCATTTCTTCACAACGCTGCAAAACTTGAGATAAGTTAGCTAAGCAGTTATCAAAAGAAGAACCAAAAACAGAGAAATCATCCATAAATATTTCCAAAATTCTTTCAACATAATATGAAAATATAGCCATCATGCAACGTTGAAAAGTAGCGGGAGCATTACACAATCCGAAGGGCATTCTGCGAAAAGCAAATGTACCATATGGACATGTAAATGTTGTTTTTTCTTGGTCCTCAGGTGCTATATGAATTTGATTATATCCTAAGTACCCATCTAAAAAACAATAAAATGCATAACCAGCCAATCTTTCCAAAATCTGCTCAAGAAAAGGTAAAGGAAAATGATCCTTTCTAGTAGCTCTATTTAACTTTCTGTAGTCTATACAGACTCTCCATCCAGTCACTGTTCTTGTGGGCAGTAATTCATTATGTTCATTTTGCACCACTGTGATCCCTCCCTTCTTTGGTACCACCTGTACTGGACTAATCCATAAACTGTCAGAAATGGGATAAATTATTCCAGCATCCAATAATTTTAAAATTTCCAACCTCACCACTTCCTTCATGTTTGGATTCAATCTTCTTTGATTTTCCACAATGGGTTTATAATTATCCTCCATTAGGATCCTATGCATACAGAATGAAGGGCTAATTCCCTTAAGATCACTTATAGACCAACCTATAGCCTTTTCCTTGGATCTCAACACACGCAATAATTTTTCTAATTGCAGGGCAGTCAAGTATGCATTTACTATCACAGGTAATTTTTGATTGTCATCTAAAAATACATACTTCAAATGAGAAGGTAAAGGTTTTAACTCAATACCTGCAAGTTGACTATTGGGTGAAGACGGTAACAACTTATCTTTCCTTAATTCTTCAACATGAATTTTACCTCATTGATTGGGACTGAATTTGGCCCCTTCCAATGCACTTGCCATCAATGAAATCTCTTCATCCTCATCCTTTATAGTTCCTGCAATAACCAAGCACTCCTCCAAAGGATCCTTTGGTTTGTCCAATCTAACAAACTCATCGGTAAGCTTAGTAAAAACATCCACACAGTGAACATGGTCAGTAAAAGAAGGGTATTTGCAAGATTTAAAGACATTGAATTCTACCTGCTCATCACCAACACTAAAAGTTAATTTACCATGCTTCACATCAATAACTGCACCAGTTGTGGCTAAAAAGGGTCTTCCCAAAATGATTGGAATCTCAACGTCTTCATCTATTTCTAACACTACAAAATCTGTGGGAATAAAAAAATTATTTACCTTGACAAGTATGTTTTCCAAAATTCCCACTGGATGTGTTAAAAACCTGTCAGCCAATTGTAAAATCACATTAGTAGGTTGCAACTCCTTCAATCCTAATTTTTTTGAAACAAATAAGGGCATTAAAGAAACACTAGCTCCTAAATCACATAATCCCTTAGAAAAATTTATTTCACCAATGGTACAAGGAATAGAAAAACTCCCTGGGTCCTTGAGCTTTTGAGGTAATTTATTTTGAATCAGGGCACTTGTTTCCTCAGTCAAAGGTATTGTCTCACAATCTTCCAGCTTCCTCTTGTTAGACATGATTTCCTTCAAAAATTTAGAGTATGCAGGGATTTGAGCAAGAGCATCAGCAAAAGGTATGTTGATGTGTAACTGCTTAAACACTTGAACAAATTTTTGGAATTGCTTATCATCTCTAAATTTCTTCAACCTTTGAGGAAATGGTATTGGCGGAACATAAGGTTCAGGTTCCTTCACTACTATAGGAGCTTTCCCCAAGTGTTCTCCCCCAATCTCAGATTCTTCCCCCATTAACTTTTCATCTTTTTCCATTGGCACCAATTCCTCTTCTTGTTCTTTCTTCTTCTCTTCACCCAACTGCCTCCCGCTGCGCAATGTTATTGCTTTGCACTGCTCCTTGGGATTTATTTCCGGCATGCTAGGTAGCTTCCCTTTGTCTCTAGCATTCACCGAATTGGCTATCTGGCCCATATGAAATTCCAGATTTTTGTTTATTGCCACAACTTGATCCAATTTCGCTTCCAATTTTTCAAACCTGCCTGAAGTGCCACCGGTCAACTTTTCAATTGCTACTTCCCATGATGGTTTTACCTCAGCTTGATATGGTCTTGGCTGAAATCCTGCTAGGTTGAATTGTCTCACGTTACTGCTTCCGGCAGTATTCTGATTTGTCCATGAAAAGTTCGGGTGATTTCTCCAGCCTGGATTATATGTGTTGGAATATAGGTTGTGCTGTTGTGGCCTGTTAAAATTTTGAGCCAATTGTGCATTTTCTACCTGCAAACACTCAGCAGTGGTGTGAGATCCTCCACAATTTTCACAGCATAAAATAGAATTGGAGATGACATTTGCACTGCTTAATTTTTCAAACACATTAGTCAATGAATCAATTTTAGCACTCAACAAGTCTACTTTATCTACTTCATACATTCCAGCCACCTTTCTTTGTTGATTTTTCTCATTAGACCACTGAAAATTATTTGAAGACATTTCCTCCAGCAAATTATATGCTTCCTCTGGTGATTTACCCATTAAAGTGCCACCTGCGATTGCGACCACGAAGTTTTAATAGATTGGTTTAATCCATTATAAAAGGTTTGTAAAATTAGCCACGCAGGGAGACCATGGTGAGGACACATTCTTTGCAGTTCTTTATATCTTTCCCATGCCTCATATAATGATTCATTATCTAACTGTATAAAACCGGCAATGTCATTTCGTAACTTAGCCGTTTTACCAAGAGGAAAATATTTATTCAAGAATGCTTGAGATAAACCTGCCCAAGTGGTAAAAGTACCAAACGGAAAAGAAGTGAGCCAAGCCTTGGCTTTATCTTTTAGTGAAAAAAAAAAACCTTAGCCTGATGGCATCATCGGTTACCCCATTCATTTTTATGGTATCACAAATTTCCAGAAAATTTGAGAGATGAATATTTGGATCCTCAAATAATTCTCCTCCAAATTGAATTTGTTGAATCATATGAATAAGTGTAGATTTTAATTCAAAATTATTAGCATTTACCACAGGTCTCGCAATACTTGCACGTGCTCCTTCAGGTGTAGGCATAGCAAAATCACGTAACAGTACTCTTGCTGGATTGTGGTTATTTTCTGCCATTTTGAGAGCTTCCTTCCTTTGTTTGGTTTCTTTGTGATAACTCTATTTTATATAGAGTTTTCTTATTAATTTTGGTTAGAAATTGGCTTGTGTTTTACTTTGTTTTTACATATTTTGGCCAAATTATCCTTTGATTTTATGAGTTCTAAGATTTCCAATATTTCTAGAACTTTTTGAGTTTAATCTTGAGAACAAAGGACTAACCAATTATTTTTATCAAAGCTTGACCAAATTACTTCAACAACAAGACAAAGAAGATTTTCTTTTGTTGGCTGCAACAAAGAAAAATGAAGCAACCGACAGCACACAAGGAGAGGAAAACTGAAATTTTGGCCAAATTATCCTTTGGAAACCCACTCATCTTCCGGAGATCATAACTCTTGATTCAGACGTCCAAATGAGATTATTCAAGATGATATGGAAAGCTAAGAAAGAGAGCAAAAACTTTCATGAAGAAAGTTTTCAAATTCTGGAAGAAAAAGGACCACAACTGACAGAAACTTGAAGATTTTTTCAAAGTTTCTTTAGCTTCTTTGGACATTCAAAGATTGCAGTCTTTTCACGGTTTTGTAGCACAATTTGATAGCAACATTCAAGAAGAAGAAGCCTTCTTACTTAGCCAAAGGAAAAGAGAATGAATAAACAAATCGGACAACAAAGAAGCAAAGAAAAGAAACAAATGAGCAGCAACACAATTTAGAAAAGAAAACAATGGCTTGAACAAAAATCGATTACCATTCATTCTTTACAAAGGAGCCAAACTGCAAAGAAATAAAAGAAAGGACAGAATCCAGCACACAAAAGGAATGCTTAGTAACAAAAGGCTGCTACACTTGGACAATAAAGAAGGAAATAAAGAAGAAGAAGCGACTTTTGAGTGAAGAAGAGCACATGAGAGCATAACCAACAGTGCATCTTTTATTTTTCTAAAGAAAGAGTGCATGAGGACAGCAAGAAAGTCTCTCCAAAATGCAGTCTCACATGGGCAAAACAAAGCTCAGAAATCGGGCAGAACATAGAGAAACAAGCAAACAGTGAGAGCATGCACGAAGAAAAGAAGAAAGAAAAAGAGAATCAAGTCACATGAATCAACTACAAAAGCAAAGCTTGGGCTGTTTTATTTATCGAAAGAAAAGAAACCAAGCACATGGCAGCAACAACACCTTCGGCAGAGCAAAGAAAGAAGAGCAAATCCTTGCTTATAAATAAGAAAGCTTACAACGGAGGAAGACATTCCATTTCAGATCCCATTTTCAAATAGCGGCATTTCTAGTTTTCTTTAGATTAGATTTAGTTTAGCCAAGCTATTTTTTTCTTCTATTTTCTGCGCAGAGTTTAGAGCATCCACCTTCTTCATTCTTTTGTTTTGTTTTCTTTTGTAGTTTGGTAGGATTTCATTAGCTTTAGCCGGTTTTCTTTTCTAAACTTCAGCAAAGATTGTTCACGGTTTTTTTCAAGATTTGTTGCCATTATTCTCGGTTTTCTTGAGAGAACTTCCACTGCATCTTCTCACGTTGAAGCTCACGGGTCAAAGAAAGAACTCACTTCTTCGGTTTTCGGATGCAAACTTCACAGCTTCTTCTGGCTTCTCTTTCTCAGTAAATTTTTTTGTTTTGTTTTCTTGATTTTGTTTTACTTTGTTCTTGTTGCTTCATTGATATGTGATGGAAACTCAGCTGCCAAGACTTGACTTGGGTGTAAAGCTAGCTTAAATTGTTGTTTCTTGAAGTTTGGTGAAGCAAAAACAAAGCATGCACATGCAATTTTGTTTTTCCTCACATATTTTCTCGTTTTGTCTTTTTCTTGGTTTCTTTAGTTTATTTTAGTTATCAAGCTTTTTTAGCTTTCTTTTATTGTTTTAGTTTTTATTAACAATTTTAGTAATTTAAGTTTTGTAATTTAAGTTTTGTATTTTGTTATGAAATTTTTGGCTAAGTATTATTTTTAAGTACCAATCATCTACGACTTTGTTTGGACTGACTTTATCTTTTATTTTTATTTTCAATCATGTTTAAATTTTTGGTGATATTCTTTTATATTAATATGAACTAAATTCTTTTCTAGGGTTTCGATATAGCCTAACTATGAAGACTTAATATTTTTCTATTAATATAATTTGATTTAATTTTCTATGGTTGAGTATTTATCTTTGTGCTTAATGCTTCTAATTACTTGATCACTAATTAGATGATTTGTTAATCATAACGAATTGGAAGAGGAGTTTTGTGACAAGTCCATTGAGATAAATGCCATAAATTGCATGTAGGATAGGAATATGCCTACATGGTTTGTTCTGTGGGTATATGAGAATCCATAGAAATTAATGACTTCATAATTGTTGTAATTCACATAGGAATATAGTGAATTAGCAATTAGGAGGATTTTTATTAGATCTCGGTTGGGACTAGTAAATAAATTAGGGAATCTCGACTATCAACCAAGAAATTAAATTAGATTATAGAAATAGATGAATATTAAGATGGAATAGTTATGGTGAAATCGAAAACTCTAGAGCTTTAACCAATTTGATTCATTACTCTACTTTGCTTTGCTTTGTTTTAAATTTAGTTTTGTTTTTAATTCAAGTTTTAATTTCAGTTTTAATTTAGTGTATTCATAAAATATCTTTTTATCATTCAAATAGAGGTAGAATTAACTAAATTTCGGTAATTGATAAACAATTAGTCCTTGTGGGAACGATAATTTATATTCACTTTATATTACTTGTTAACGATCACGTGCACTTGCGTGTAAAATCGACCAACAAGTTTTTTTGGCGCCGCTGCCGGGGACTAATTTGATTTTATTAATATCGATACCAAGTAGTTCTACCTTTAATTTGAACTTTTATTTACTTTTGTTCTTTTATCTTTTTAGATATTATTCTGTGGTGCATGAGAAGGTTTGGAAGTGATAATCTCCTCCCATTGGATCCAGAGATAGAAAAGACTTGTCGTTTGAATAGAAAGGAAAAGAGAGGAGCTTCTGCACAATCTCATAACACTATGGTCGACATGAAGAGAACGCTATCCCTGGCCGCTAATGCCAACACTAGAGCATTACGTGACTATGCTTTGCCTATCGCCACATATGATCTCCAGGTCATACCTCCAATCATGCGGCGCAAATAATTTTGAATTGAAGTCGGGCATAATCCGGATGGTTCAAGCTAATCAGCCATCAGGTTGGCACATGAGGATCCTAATGCTCACTTAATCAATTTTCTTGAGATCTGCTACATTGAAAATGAATGGTGTCTCCGATGATGCCATTAGACTCGAGGCTTTTCCCATTCTCACCGAGGATAGGGCCAAGAGTTGGTTGCTTTCTTTGCCGCCAGGAGCAATCACCACGTGGGACATATGTAAAATTTTGACGAAATATTTTCCACCCACCAAAGCGCAAAGATGAGGAATGAGATCACCACATTCACTCAAAATGAGATGGAATCACTTTCTCAAGCATGGGAGAGGTACAAAGATTTATTGCGAGCATGCCTCATCATGGTATCCTGCATTGGTACATTGCGCAGACTTTTATAACGGGTTGACTCGATCAACCAAGATACTTGTAGATGCCGCAATGAGGTTCACTAATGGGGAGACATATGAGGCTGCTTATGCATTGTTGGATGAGATGGCATCTACAGACTACCAATGGTCTTCAGGGAGATCCACTCTACCAAAAAATCATGGCAACTATAAGGTTGATGCCCTCACTGCACTATCAGCCCAGGTTGCTACACTGTCAAAGCAACTTAGTTCAATCACCGCAAATGCCATCCATATTCCTCCGTGCTTGTGATTTTGTGGTGGACCTCATTCTAGTGGTGATTGTCAAGTGGGAAATCCTTTTGCCCCATCGCAGAGGAACAAGCTCGGTTGTGGGAATTCTAATAGACAATATAATCCCTACTCCAACACTTACAATCGTGATGGAGAGATCATCCCAACTTTTCTTGGAGAAACAATCAGCCTGCTGATAAACTCTATGGATTTCAGCCTCCATACCTTCAACCTCCAAGACAAAAAGTGTCTTTAGAAGATGCTCTTGCTCAATTGAGTTTGAACACATCTCGGTCATGACTAAGATCAAGCCACATTACAAAATCAATCAAGATCCATCCGAAATTAGGAGGTTCAGATGGGACAACTAGCTAGTTCATTAAATTCTAGACCACAAGGGTCTTTGCCTAGTAACACGGAAATCAACCCTAAGGAACATGTGAAGGCAATTAACCGAGAAGTGGGAAAGAGTTACTCAACCGAACCACAGAGAAAGCCAAAACAAGAAACAGGGAAGCACACCGGAAAACTGGAGAACAAATTGAAGAAGTCACGAAACCCACATCGAAGTTGTTTCGGATAATCCACCCCTTATGTGCCACCGATGCCATATCCTCGCTGATTCCGTAAAAAGCTAGAGAAGCAATTTTCTAAATTTCTTGATGTTTTTAAGAAATTACATATTAATATTCCTTTTCTTGATGCTTTGGAGCAGATGCCTAATGCTATGTGAAGTTCATGAGATCCTCTCCAACAAAAGAAAGCTAGAAGAGTATGAGACTGTTGCACTTATCAAGAGTGCAGGCCATCCTGAGAAAAAGCTTCCTCCTAAGCTTAAGGATCCAGGAGTTTTACTATTCCTTGCACTATAGGAAATTCTAATTTTAATAAAGCCTTGTGTGATCTTGGTGCAAGTATTAATCTTATGCCTCTCTCTTTTAGAAACTTGGCTTAGGAGAAGCCAAACCCACCATATCACATTGCAATGGCGTGAGATAGATCATTCAAATACCCAAGAGGTGTTATAGAGGATGTGCTTGTCAAGGTGGACAAATTTATCTTCCCTACTGATTTCATTGTGCTTGACATGGAAGACGAAGAAATTCCTATTATTCTTGGTAGACCCTTCTTGGCTACGGGAAGAACCCTAATTGACGTGCAAAAAGGGCAACTAACCATGAGGGTTCAAGATGAGCAAGTCACCTTCAATGTATTTAAGGCACTAAAATTTCCAAATGAGATAGACAATTGTATGAAGGTGGATACAATTGATGATTGCACTAAAGAAAAGTTTCAGGCAAGCCATCTAAAAGATCCATGGAAGCATGTCATGTCTATGGGGATAAAGCATTCTAACAATCAAGAGGTAGATACATGCTCCAAACAACTTGAGACCTTAGCACCTATGTTCATTAAAAGGCCATTTGAAGACCTTGGAAAAGGTGTTTCCAAACCACTACCTTCAGTTGAGAAGCCTCCACAATTAGACCTCAATCCATTGCCCAAGCATCTTAACTTTGACTTGAAAGCCTTAGGTGAGAAAAGACTACTCCAATTGGATAAGATGGATGAATTCCGTCAAGGGGTGTATGAGAATGCAATGGTGGTTTCGCAAAATCAATGAAGAACATGCAGATATGGTCCAAGCAATTGGTAAAAATTTAATTATTTGAGCGATAGAGGACGCCGAGCATAACGACGTTAACTAATTGCGCTACTTGGCAAGGCTTTTTACCTTTATTTCTTTTACCTTATTGCTTTATTTTTTTATTTATTTTTTTATTCTTATTATTATTCTTATTTTTTTCTATTATTAAAAAAAAATTATTTTTACTATTCTCGCTTTTTGCACCAATCTGAATAATAATTTCAAGGCCTTTCCGTTGGATTTTGTGCTAAAATTTTACAGCAAGGTAGAATATTCAACCAGGTTCATGTCCACAAAATTTCAGAATTTTGGAGCTGTTTTGGTACCTGAACGAAATTCATCTTCAACAGTTGTTCAAAACAGGCGCTTTCTCACTTTTCGTTCTTTTATGTTCCCTTTAGTTGCTATACTTGACCTTGCTCCTTGTTGCATTGAGGACAATGCTCAATTTTAAGTTGGGGGTGGGATAATGAAATTTTGTGCTGGATTTCTGTCAAATTTTTGCAAGATTTCAATTTTAATTGGGTTAAAAGAAAAGTCCTTCCAAGTTTTCAATTTTATTGATATCTTCTTTGAAATTTCTAATTCTTTTGATACTCATTTAGAATAATTTTGAGTTATATGCATTAGAGATTTGGGTTGGAATGTATGAATGAGGCAAGTATGATTAGTCTTTGTCTTTAAAATTTTTAACGATCTTGTTGATTTTGATGATTGAATTGAATGAGAATGTGCAATATTTGATATAATGAACCCATTGTGAGTATTTGAGCCTATGAGCATTTTATTTTCATTGCTCACATATTTCTTTGTTGAGTGTTGTCAAATATGGTATGTTCATTCTAGAACTTGCTTTGTTATGCATGTTGAGATCACATTATGAATTCATGCTTTGAGATGATAAGGGCATTTAGGATTAGCCGTTTAAACTTTCTAAAAAGCCATCCCATTATATATACCCCTAGTCAACCAATTTTGCGCCTTAACCTTTCTTTGTTATAAACACCACATCATTAGCCCCAAACCATTGTTTTTGTTTATCAAGTTAAACCCTATGTCAAGAGTATGTGGGAATTAATTGCATGATAAAATGTCTAATGATTCAAAAAAAAAAAAAAAAAAAAAAAAAAAAAAAGAAAGAAAAAAAAAAAAAAAAAAAAAAAAAAAGAAGTGAAGAATATTCGACAAAAATTGGACAAAGTAGATGTTGTACAAAGTGGATGTCCTTCATTGTGTACAAGATGGTCCAACTTCAAGGGAATGCATGCTATTTGGAATAAGAAGTGGTTCTAATGTGCTATTTTTATGCTTTTGAGTTATGCAAGAAAGTTCCTTCATACCTTGATATGCTTAACCTAAATTTTCCTTTCTTTCTACCTACCCTTACCTGAGCGCCTGTACAACCCTTATAAAGACCCCTTGATTATTGCATGGATTCATATTTATTAGTGGTGGAGATGTGATATATAAGCAAGCCTATGGTAATGACATGCTATGTTTGATTTGAGTGTTGAATAAAAATCCTAAACACTTTGAGTGATTAGAGTGCAACCTATGAGAGGTTATCAAATTTTGTGCATTTGATTTCGACAAAATTGTTGGAATTAATGAGATGTGTATTTTGTTTAGAAAATTGGGCTAAGAATACTTGTTCTTTGGATTATTATTCCAATCTCTAATGTGTAATGACTTTGAATGGGTTGGAAAGGATATGGAAAGAAAAGAAATATGTTCTTCTAGTGCAAGCTTGAGGACAAGCTTTGAGCTAAGTTGGGGTAATTTGATAACTCTATTTTATATAGAGTTTTCTTATTAATTTTGGTTAGAAATTGGCTTGTGTTTTACTTCGTTTTTACACATTTTCGCCAAATTATCCTTTGATTTTATGAGTTCTAAGATTTCCAATATTTCTAGAACTTTTGAGTTTAATCTTGAGAACAAAGGACTAACCAATTATTTTTATCAAAGCTTGACCAAATTACTTCAACAACAAGACAAAGAAGATTTTCTTTTGTTGGCTGCAACAAAGAAAAATGAAGCAACCGACAGCACACAAGGAGAGGAAACTGAAATTTTGGCCAAATTATCCTTTGAAACCCACTCATCTTCCGAGATCATAACTCTTGATTCAGACGTCCAAATGAGATGATTCAAGATGATATGGAAAGCTAAGAAAGAGAGCAAAACTTTCATGAAGAAAGTTTTCTCAAATTCTGGAAGAAAAAGGACCACAACTGGACAGAAACTTGAAGATTTTTTCTGAAAGTTTCTTGAGCTCACGGGTTCAGTTCAGACATTCAGCAGGCTGCTTCACGGTTTTTGTAGCACAATTTGATAGCAACATTCAAGAAGAAGAAGCCTTCTTACTTAGCCAAAGGAAAAGAGAATGAATAAACAAATCGGACAACAAAGAAGCAAAAAAGAAACAGCCGAGCAACACAATTTAGAAAAGAAAACAGTCGGCTTGAAAAAATCAGTTACCATTCATTCTTTACAAAGGAGGCCAACTGCAAAGAAATAAAAGAAAGGACAGAATCCAGCACACAAAAGGAATGCTTAGTAACAAAAGGCTGCTACACTTCGGACAATAAAGAAGGAAATAAAAGAAGGAAGAAGCCAGCTTTTGAGTGAAGAAACTGAGCACATGAGAGCATAACCAACCCAGCTGCATCTTTTTATTTTTCTAAAGAAAGAGTGCATGAGGACAGCAAGAAAGTCTCTCCAAAATGCAGTCTCACATGGGCAAAAACAAAGCTCAGAAAAATCGGGCAGCAACATAGAGAGAAACAAGCAAACAGCCGAGCATGCACACGAAGAAAGAAAAAGAAAAGAGAATCAAGTCACATGAATTGCCAACTACAAAAGCAAAGCTTGGGCTGTTTTATTTGCTGGAGAAGAAAGCATGCACATGGCAGCAACAACACCTTCGGCAGAGCAAAGAAAGAAGAGCAAATCCTTGCTTATAAATAAGAAAGCTTACAACGGAGGAAGACATTCCATTTCAGCTGATCCCATTTTCAGCCGAGCAGCATTTCTAGTTTTCTTTAGATTAGATTTAGTTTAGCCAAGCTATTTTTCTTTCTATTTTTCTGCAGTAGTTTAGAGCATCCAGCTTTCTTCATTCTTCTGTTTTGTTTTCTTTTCAGTAGTTTGGCAGGATTTCATCAGCTTCGTTCGGTTTTTTTTTTTAGAAACTTCAGCAGCATTGTTCACGGTTTTACTTCAGTACTTGTTGCCATTATTCTCGGTTTTCTTCAGAGAACTTCCAGCTGCATCTTCTCACGTTGAAGCTCACGGGTTCAGCAGCAACTTCAGCAGCCTTCTTCGGGTTTTCGGATGCAAACTTCAGCAGCTCTTCTTTTCTCTTTTTCTGCAGAAATTTTTTTTTGTTTTCTTCAGTTTTGTTTTACTTTGTTCTTGTTGCTTCATTGATATGTGATGGAAACTCAGCTGCCAAGACTTGACTTGGGTGTAAAGCTAGCTTAAATTGTTGTTTCCTTTTGAAGTTTCGGGTAGAAGCAAAAACAAAGCATGCACATGCAGAATTTTGTTTTTCCTCACATATTTTCTACTGTTTTTGTCTTTTTCTTGGTTTCTTTAGTTTATTTTAGTTATCAATTTTAGCTTTCTTTTATTGTTTTAGTTTTTAGTTTTATTTAACAATTTTAGTAATTTAAGTTTTGTATTTTGTTATGAAATTTTTGGCTAAGTATTATTTTTAAGTACCAATCATCTACGACTTTTGTTTGGACTTTATCTTTTATTTTTATTTTCAATCATGTTTAAATTTTTGGTGATATTCTTTTATATTAATATGAACTAAATTCTTTTTCTAGGGTTTTGATGTAGCCTAACTATGAAGTCTTAATATTTTTCTATTAATATAATTTGATTTAATTTTCTATGGTTGAGTATTTATCTTTGTGCTTAATGCTTCTAATTACTTGATCACTAATTAGATGATTTGTTAATCATAACGAATTGGAAGAGGAGTTATGTGTCAAGTTCATTGAGATAAATGCCATAAATTGCATGTAGGATAGGAATATACCTACATGGTTTGTGTAGTCGCTATATGAGAATCCATAGAAATTAATGACTTCATAATTGTTGTAATTCACATAGGAATATAGTGAATTAGCAATTAGGAGGATTTTATTAGATCTCGGGAGGGACTAGTAAATAAATTAGGGAATCTCGACTATCAACCAAGAAATTAAATTAGATTATAGAAATAGATGAATATTAAGATGGAATAGTTATGGTGAAATCGAAAACTCTAGAGCTTTAACCAATTTGATTCATTACTCTACTTTGCTTTGCTTTGTTTTAAATTTAGTTTTGTTTTTAATTCAAGTTTTAATTTCAGTTTTAATTTAGTGTATTCATAAAATATCTTTTTATCATTCAAATAGAGGTAGAATTAACTAAATTTCGGTAATTGATAAACAATTAGTCCTTGTGGGAACGATAATTTATATTCACTTTATATTACTTGTTAACGATCACGTGCACTTGCGTGTAAAATCGACCAACACTTTGGTTAATGCCCTGCAGGTCTTTTCTATCTCAGGATCGTAAGGTAGTAATTCACTTGTTCTCCTGGGCAAAAAACACAGCAACAATTAATTACCAACAGTAAACTTAATAAAATACAATCTAAATTAATAGGAAAAATATTACTAATTTGATATTGTATATACCTCCCCGGCAACGGCGCCAGAAATTTGACTCGTTGTATTTTAACCACTAATTACAAGTCCTGTAATTGTAGTATAATTACGAGTATTGTTCCACAGGGAGGTGAACAATTACCGGTTGAGAAATATTTTATGCCTATTATCTAGATCAGTAGGTAAAAGAAAAGGTGGATTTAATAATAACAAGAATCAAGTAAATGCAATATTAAACACGTTCACAGTAAATAAAAGAAATCAGATAAATAAACTTTAGGACTTGGGATTTCACCGATCATCAACTGTAAATTCCATTCACATAATTACTTTGTGATAAATATCCTCACAACATTCACATAATTAAACATTATCCCTTCTCAGGGTATAATATTACTATTCCAATAGTAATTATGGGACTACTTTCGTGACTCCAAAATTACTATGGATGCATGACGAACAAAATAATATCAGGTTGCGTAAATTGAGAATTTACTATCGTAATTCACAATTTAAGTCTGAAGAATTCACAAACTAATATTTGATGTCAGCTGTTGCCTCTTTATCAAATACCTTAAAAATGCAAATGGTGATCAAGCACTTACAAGAAAATAGTACCAAATAAATCAGATATTGGATAATACCACAATTATATGAATTAAAATCACATAATGATGGTTACATCCCAGTCCTAAAGGAAATACTTCAGCCACTCAACATGGCTTTTACGAAAGTAAAATTAAGTCTAGGCTATCTCCATTCTCTCCTCTTCTCTCTGATGCTAGTCCCCTCTATTTATACTTGTTCTGGTCCCTAAAGACTAGGGGTTAATAGCGTGTGAAACTCTTTTGAATGATCTGAATGATCTGATTTGATTAGATTTCCATAATCTTCTCTTTTTCCGTTGTTGGCCTGCCAAACTTACTCCATTCCATGGCAGTGAAAATTACACGTCATAGCATTGCCAACCAACTTCCCTTTCTTTTCTCCACCAAATCGTAACAAATCTGTCTGGTCCATATCTTTCTCCAAGCAATTTCCTTCCTACAAAATTTCAAATCGAGCTAAATAAGGCTAATTTCCCAATAATTGGATAAGATAACAAGAATATCTTAACTTATTGCAAATCAAGCTAAATATTGCTAATTTCCCCCAATAACTGGATAAGATAGCAAGAATATCTTAACTTAGGAATTAGCATTTAATTCACTTATCATATGGCTTTGCTTCCCAAATCAATTTGCCATTTTTGTTGAAATTTTGTCTGTTTGATTTTGGATTTCGTTCGACTTTGCTATTTGTCTGCATAAATTTTGTACGGCTTTTCTCTTTTCGTTTAGCTTGGTGAGAAAAAAGATGTTTTGGTAGAAGTATTCTTCTGTGGTTAGGACTAATGAAGTTAAGATGGAACTCAAAAAAATCTTAGTTGTCTCAGTGTTATTGGATGCCTGACAAGGGAATTATCAGGATGATCCTGATAAATTATATTCTATATTACTTAATGTCATTAGCAAAAAATTTTAACAAAATTTTCAAATTTAGCCTCTTTTATTAAATTACTAATTTTTTTGTGACCCACGTGAGATGTGGGTGCCCTAGTATATATAAAACATAATGTATAATATTTTTTTATTAAAAAATGTTATATTTTAAAAAAAACAAAAAAATATTAACTCACTAAAGTCAAAAGTTTCATCTTCTGAAATTTTAATTCTATTTTAATATAATTTAAGATATACTATTAAATATACAACTACAAATCTAAAAATATTAATCAAAGTTGTCATTGAAGCCATAAAAAAAATATTATTGTAATAAGTTTTAAGAACCTTAATTTTCATAAAGTAAAAAATAAATAAATGAAAACTTACAAAACTAAAATGAGAGAAAGTAAAAAATGGAAAAGAGAGAACTATATTAAAAAGTTATTAATTTTTTTAGTATAAAAAAATAATTTGAAATTGTGGAAATCTAAATAGAAAGAAGGAATAACTATATTAAAAAGTTATTAATTTTCTAGTCTAAATATAAACCAATTGTCAAAAATCAATTTATTTTTTAAAATAAAAGAGATTGAAAAAATTCTAATCTATTCAAAATATTCACAAGACCAAATGGAAGCAACCTCGAAATTTTAATCCAAAAACATATAAGGTAAAACACAATTATATTCTATTTTAAATATTAAAAAATATAAGAAAATTTACCAAAAATTATAGTACGGTATTAGAATTCTTTTCTCAAATCAAAAGTTATTTTTGTCACCTACACCTATTAAAGACTTTTGCACAGCTAATATTTTTAACAATCCAATTTATTGATCAATTTTGGAAGTTATAGTAAAATTTGATTAATCACGAAATATTAGAGCTATATTAGGATTATATGTTAATATAAACTTAAATATATTTATATATTAATTAAAATTAGATAGATATCGAATAGAATTCTTATATTACTATCCAATATTTAAAGAACTGTTATATTATTAATTTTAATAACAAATAATTCTCATACCACTATTGTATTACTAATATTTTAATTAATTAAAGAGAAAAAAGAGAATTATATCATTAAAAACCATGATAATTACAATGAAACTATTTGATAAACTTTTTCCTTTTATATAATAGAAATTCAACAAACTAATTTATTTTTCCTTGAACTACAAATAACCCTTTTTATATTACGCTCTTTCCTTTTTTGTCATAGCACATATTTTCATAAGTGTTTTTTTAGTTTTTTATCAAAAGGCTAAATAAATTTAAATAAATTTATTCTTAATTTTATTTGTTGCATTAAATATTAATTTTAATAGATTGTATATTTTACATATTTTGATGAATAATATTTGATGTTTAATTTTAAAAAATTAATATTTGTACTTATAAATTAAAAAAAATAGAATGGCAAAATTGTATAATTTGTGTAATTTTATCAAACAGTATTAATTGGTTTAACATTATGATTCAAACATTCAAAATTAAATTTTAAGCATTCAAATTTCAATAACTTAATTAGTTCAAAATTCAAATTTTAGAACTAATTTAGACCTTCAGTTTTATCAAACAGACTCTAAATTTTATTACATATGCGTAATGTGAATACATCAAGAATAGGAAAGTCAATTCATAATTTTAATATATGATAAAAATCTATATTTTAGTTTTTCTATTTGATTTCTTTTTTCAATTATTTTCTTAATTATTGTCCTCGTTATTCCTCACCAAACACACCTTATCACCATTCCAACCACTACCATCATCATCACCAACAAACAGACTCTAAATTTTATTACATATGCGTAATGTGAATACATCAAGAATAAGAAGGTCAATTCATAATTTTAATATATGATAAAAATCTATATTTTAGTTTTTCTATTTGATTTCTTTTTTCAATTATTTTCTTAATTATTGTCCTCGTTTTTCCTCACCAAACACACCTTATCACCATTCCAACCACTACCATCATCATCACCAACACCATCCATCACCGCCAAAAACAATATAACCACAACCCTACCACTGGCGAACAACTTTACCCCTAGACCTCCATATTGCATTTTCTTTTTTTCACACATTTCACCACTGCGCTTCTATGTTTAAAAGACTCATACATAAGGTATCAATTTAAAGGAATTATCGGCTAATATCACTTATTCTAATGACTAGGATTAAGAATCAATTTTATAGTGATCTATTTTTACCCATGGCACATGATACGTACTATAAGTAATACACAATTTTTGATAAGATAATCTATAGCATAATTGAGTTGCGAGTCTACACAATTCATTATATAAAGGTAAAAAATTAAAAATTTTATTTTTGAATTTGTTTGACTGAAACTAAATGTAAATGATCAAATTTATAACTTAATGATGAAATCCCAAGAACTATTCAACCTACTTGATAGGAATCTAGGTGCCGTGCAATTTACTCGCCAAGTATTTTATCCATTAAGGCATATCACGGTGCCGATGGTGAGAGTTAGAGCTAATAATTTCAAGAAACTATTAAATGGTTTAATTCATGACATTCAAGCTCGTCAAGCATGAGGGCAAAACTTGCAAGTCATTAAATTATTGCAAGTCGGTTTGAAGAACACTAGTCTTGCCTTGGCCGAATTTTAGCGTGACAATAGGCCAAGTTTATTTACTTAATTTTTATAGTTTTATTTTAATTTTTTCAGGCCAAAATTAGATGATTATGGCTGAATTATTGCATTATTATTTTTAGGAAATTTATGGCCTAAATTATCCTTTTAGTTAGATGCCAAATTTGTAAACTTGAAGGAAGCCTTAAAGGGCCAAACTTCCAAGTCCAATTGGCTTTAGGGTTTTTGTTTCCTTTTTATTTTAAGGTTGTCCTTTGCTTACTTGAAAGAGCTTGGCTGTCTCTTCCTCTTTAGAAATTAGATTAGGGTTAGGATTTTAATTATTACATTTTTACAATCCTTGTACCCTTATAAATAGAGGTAATTCAGCCAAAACATCAATAGATACGAATTAGAAGATTTTGTTATATTACGTCCTTAAGAGTTTAAGTGATTCAATGTCTTTGTTCTTGTAAAGAACAACGGGCTTATCAAACTTGATCAGTTTGTGGCGCCTTTGAGTCTTATCAATCTAGTAGAACTCTAGGTTGTGGCGACGCTTCATCCATTCGGTCTCAATTCTACTGCTTCTAGGATTTCGCAAGTTAAGTTTCGGGCCCTGTTTCATTTGTTGCGTATTGCCGGCTCCATATAGCCGTGAGGTGTGCATCAGCACCGTTGAATTCCTCTCGTTGAGAGCTACAAGATGGACTACTCCTTTGCCTCCACTAGTCACCAGAGCAAAAAGTCAATTTTCAAAGTGACCAAAATACCCCTGTTTCACTATTCGGGTACTGTTCACTATTTTTTTTTTGTCTTGAAAAATGTGAAAAAATTCCTCCAAATCTTCAATATCTAATATTTTAAGATTGTTAGTGTTTAAAGTCAATCAATAGTATATGCGATTGTTTGAAGCATTACACCCTAGGCATCTAATTTGGAATTGCTAGCATATTGCCTCCAACTAGCATATATATAGGGATACATTGGGGTTATAACCACTTAATGGGCTCTTACCCATACAGGCCCACTACAAAGGTCTATTACGTATTAGGATTATATTAGAATATACACTTGGGTTATATTAAATATCCAACAAGGTATACATCAAATTTGTACGTGTATTATTACCCCGAAATATACTCTAAGTAATCAGGCAATATTTCTTTTAGATAATGCTGTGGTAACAACATTGCAACGGATCACCACCGACACACTAATCTCCGTAAGAGAAAGGAAGAACTCTGCTGTTGTTTCCACTACCAATATAGACACTAAAATCAATAGCAATGATGAAAGAGATGAAGAAAGCAGAGTTGATTTTCATTCCTTCGCTAGGGGCGGGTCATATATTTTCAGCCATTGAAGTTGCAAAGCTTCTTACTGATCGAAACGAGCAGTTGTCTATCACATTTCTTACTATGAAGCATCCTTCTGACGCTAAACCGCTGCCTGAATCTTCACATTCACATCCTCGCATAAGGTTTCTTGAGCTCCGAAAAGAAGAGTATTCTTCACAAACCACTGGATCTCCTTTTCTGTTTTTTTTCGAATTTATTGACAGTCACAAGGCTCATGTAAGGGAAATTCTTGCTGAAATCACCAGTTCTGAATCGTCTAATCTGGCTGGACTTCTCATAGACATGTTCTGCACATCCATGATTGATGTAGCTAACGAATTTGGGATTCCATCCTATGTCTTTTATACATCTGGTGCTGCAATGCTTGGCCTTTCGTTCCATATGCAGAGCTTGCGAGATGATTTGAATGTAGATGTGACAGAATACAAGAACTCAGATGAAGATTTAGCCATTCCAACTTACGTCAATCCTGTTCCAACTAAGGTTTTGCCTTCAATAATCTTCGATAAATATGGAGGATGCGATGTTTTTCTCAATCGAGTCAAGCGATACAGAGAGACAAAAGGGATCATAATTAACACTTTCTTCGAGTTGGAAGCTCACGCAATACAAGCTTTAACGGAGGATAAAACAGTCCCACCAGTATATGCAGTAGGACCAATTCTGAACTTGAACGGAAGCAGTGGTCAAAACCAAGAAACTGAGATGGTTATGAAATGGCTTGATCTTCAACCAGATTCGTCTATTATTTTTCTTTGCTTTGGCAGTATGGGATCTTTCAGGGACGATCAAGTGAAGGAAATTGCCTCTGCACTCGAGCATAGTGGATATCGGTTCTTATGGTCTTTGAGAAGGCCTCCACCCAAAGGTAAGTATGAACGGCCAAGCAATTATGAAAACCTGGAAGAAGTCTTGCCCCAAGGATTCTTGCAGAGAACTGCAGAGGTTGGAAAAGTTATTGGATGGGCACCACAAGTGGCAATTTTATCCCATCCTGCTGTTGGAGGTTTTGTTTCGCACTGTGGTTGGAACTCAACTCTTGAAAGTGTTTGGTGTGGGGTGCCAATGGCAACTTGGCCAATACATGCTGAGCAGCAGGTGAATGCATTCCAAATGGTTAAGGACTTGGGGATGGCAGTGGAAATTAAAATGGATTACAGAAAAGAAGTTCTAATGGAGGCTGCTGAAGTTGTGAGTGCGGAGGTGATTGAAAATGGGATCAAACATCTGATGGATCCTGCGAATGAAATCAGAACTAAAGTGAAGGAAACGAAAGAAAAAAGCAGGATAGCCCTCACTGAGAAAGGATCATCCTCTGCCTTGTGCCATTTTCTAAACATTGTAACAGAGAAAATCTCTTGATGATCTGGGATCTGAATATTATTATTGATAACAGTAAGACTCAAGTTTGATGATCTTTTATGTCTGAATCTTGGAAGTATGCTTCGATAATTCATCTCTTTTCTCTCTTTTCTCTTGAAAATATATGGACTATTTTGCTGTCTCATAATATCATTCATCTGTTAACATAAGAGAATTCAAAAGCAATTTCGAGAAATTATGAAAAATATTCCGTGGATGCTCTCAATAAATTCATCAAATTGTAGGGCATCACAAAAGGCACAGTTTGTTACGATATTTTGCGGCAGCAATTGGTGGCTAGCGTTGCAACCCAGTCGTTAAATGTGTGGGTGAAATAGCATAATATGGTAGCAAAGTTTGCTTCTCGATTTACTTGGTAACAATGATACGCACATGAAAGTTAGCCAGGATCTCCCAATATAATCAAGTTTCACAACCCCAAAACTTTACCAAAAATTAAAGTGAAACTTGATCCAGTAGAAATCACAAACACAATTGTGATTAACACTAACAAGCTAAACACAATTGTAGATATCTAGCTTGCTCTCCTCTTTCTTTCATCTCTCTCACTTTAAGCAGCATTCTCTTTCTCCTCATTCTCCTTTTTGGAGAATGGGGGAGGTTGCTCTTTCTGATTATCTTTAGTAGTATTATGTCCCTATTTATTAGGGTTTATTACTATGTTTTAGAGATGTATTTGTCTCTCTATATGAGAGTTTGGTCTTCCTCTTTTGAAGTTCTTTTATGAGTTTAGTCTCTAGTCTTGTTTATAATTTTTTGATTTTAGATCTAGTTTTATTGTGTTTTCAATGTTATGGTTACCTTAAAAATTGAATCTGAAAAGGAAAAAAAATATTTTCTTCCTCACCCGTTGAATCTAGAGGAGAGAGAAAGAGTATCCTTTTGTGAAGTTGCTTTCCCAAATAAATAAATAAATAAATAAATAAAATAATTGTTCAAATCAAATCTCATGTTGAATCTAGAGGGGTAGAGTAACATCAATCAAGAAGTTAATACATTGGAGAGTTTTTGTTTTACCCCAAAAAAGGAAGCAAATGCTCGGCTGAAGGCTTTATTGGGAAAAAAAACTCTAGAAACATCCTTTGTCACCCCCATCCCAAGATCTAATATTTTTGCTAAAGAAGATAGAAGAAAGAAAAAAGAAGAAAAATGATGACCAAGAAGGCGAGATCTAATCGAAAAATAAGGAAAGATGGAGTTGGATGATACTTTCTGGAGTACAACCGAGCCTCAAGATTTGCTTCTAGTTTGGCAAGAGACATTTTTGGTTTGGCCAGAATATACTGCTATTGGATGAGTTATTTTGTGCTGAATTAAAGTTATTTTTGTTTTTACCTATTTTGGTAGGGTCACTATTTAGATAGTTTACAGCTACTAGGGAGTAAAGATATAAATCTACAGATTTAGTTGCAATTCAACTATTAGGGAGTTTATAAATCTCCAGTTTTAGTTTGTTAGTCAACTATCAAGAGTTTTAATTTACTCCAGTGTAGCTAAACTATTTGAACTAAATTAAGTGAACTCTTGTGTATGTTTAGATAAAGTTAAGAAACAACCTTTCTGCTAAGGCTTCTGCAGAAAAAATTGGAACTTTAGTTTACTTGTTAGATATGAATTGATGCTAACAATTGTAATTAGCTAGTTGCCTATTGTACCAATTTTCTGTGGTTTACATTAATAAAATCTTTCTATCGTTTCGAAAAAAAATATAGATATCTAACTCTCTAAGTTATAAACAAACATAAACTATGGCAATTTTATGGGATAGAAAACACCACAACTCACTAGGATCAATTAGGCTATAAACAAATATATACTATGGCAAATTTGTGGGGTAGAAGATGCAACAATTCACTAGAATCACTTAGCAAGTTGAAAAGTCAAAAGCATCATAAAGTGAACTCTGATAAGCTTGAATTTAAGTTCGCACAAAAAGTCAAAATTGTGAAAAAAAAAAACATCCAAAATTTTTATTAATCAACTAGCATATAAAATTTTGGCAATGAGGGGGTTTAAATAGGTGAAGGAGCGATTCCTTAAGTCCTACAATTTAAAAACATATTTGATTTGATACCATGAGAATTTGACAACTAAACCTTAACACACTTTGACTAGAATTGAAAGACTTTAAACGACCCTACCACTAATACAATTCAGCCATGCCTAATTTTTTTAGGGCATAATGGTGGCCAACTTTTCTTAAATCCTGATGGAATTATGCAAAATAAAATAAACTAAAAGAAGGCTTTTTAATAAGCTATCAAATTATATAAAACCCTAATGTAAACCCTAGGGCAAAACAAGCCTTCTAGCTTATTAAAAAGCTATCAAATTATATAGAAGACTTAAATGTTGGCTCAAAATCAACAATTTGAAGAACATTCGTAATGCTTGCCTTATAGTTGTCTAACTTCGTAACCTCCTTGACTTGAACTTTATCAATTAAGCCATTTAAAGCTTTTTTAAGTCTCTTTACTTGAAATCTAATCATTGAAGCATGAATGTTGTTTAATGGATCCTTAATGTTAGATATTGAATTCGAACTATTTTGAGTCTTGACTTTAGTTGCTTTCAAGTCTAACTCCTTAACTCGGTCCACTCTCATTTGTCCTGGTGCACATGAGTTCTCATCAAACAAGTTTCATTTGTTTGTAGCAAGCAAGAAATGCAATAAAAGTGATCTATACTGTGAGTAAAATTATCAAGGTTAATATTAAAGTACTTCAAAAGATATCCCTTAAATGAAGGACTCCACCCGTCTTAAAAAAAGAAGAAGTACTTTTCAATAAAATTTCTATATTATCCTCATTAAAAATGATTAAAGATTATATATGATTCATAATTAAAAAGTAAATTTAAAAATATAAAATTATATATTTCATAGTATATTAAATTTGTTGTATTTTATAAACTAAAAAACAAATTATATCTAACTCAAAATAAACTTTTTTATTAGGACAGACAAGTATTTGAATGGATGTAGTGTTATTAGTTTCATAATTTTTTAGTGCTCCAAGTTATTTTGAGAGTTAATCATAAAAGGGATTCAATATACTTTATCCTCCTATGACATAGAGTAACTAATATTTTATTTCTCTGTGCATTTTTTTTTGGGCCAAAATGTCAAGAAGTATATTAACTGCATCAATTAACTCATACAAACAATGTTCGGACTTCGGACTCTCCTTAGCCCACTCAGAGGCTAAGACGAGCTAAACCACTCATAACGTAACACAATTCCCGAAAAATAGCACCCCACAAATCTTAGGGATAACCAAACCATAACTACAAGAAAAGAAAACCTACCTCTAGATTCACAGCAATGCTCAACCAAAAATCAACCTCTCACAGACACTACATTCGTATTTACATGACAAGCTTCCTCCCATTCTTGTAATGCCCTATACATCACCTCCACCTCTTCCCACTCCTACCACTGACCTTTAAACACCCACACATTCCTCCGTTTACAGATCACCCACATTAGATAGATCGTAATTTGAATTCGCTCTTTCCAAAACGCGACACTCGAATGTTTACAAAGAAAATACCACCAGTCCTTAAAAGAAACTCCCCGCTGACCTAAATGATCCCACTGATTTGGGGCCAGCCTCCAAACAAGCTGAACCCAGGGACAATGGGAAAAAAAATGCTCCAAATCTTCCTCCTTAAGCCCACACACAGCACAAATAGGGTCCACATCCATCTTTCAATATAACAATCGCCGCTGAAGTGGCAATATATCATTCCAGCACCGCTAGACAAAATGGTGCAATTTCCCCTTAATCTACAACCTCCAAGTTGTATGCCACATTCATTGTAACTTAGACTTGGCACAACTGGACCTAGGATCTTGAACCACAGCATGAAGGCTCTTTCGCAGCTGACTATACCCAGACTTGACAGTATAGTCCTCATGCAGAGAAAAGTACTCGGCACTGCCAACGGCATCCTCAAAAATCTCATTTGCGATAGGCGGCTCAAACAAAGTTAAAACCCGATCCCTATTCCAAGCACCTCCACTAGCTTGCATTAACTCACACACCCATGTTCCTGGACGGACATCAGACATGCTTCTTCTAGGTCTAAACCCCTATAAGCCAGGAATCCAAGGTGAGTCCCATATGTGAATAGAACTGCCATCCCCCACTTTAAACCGTGCCCCATGCTGAAGGACCCACCTTGCACCCATCTAGCCTTTCCATAAGCTTGAAGCATTACCTTTGCACTTCATATGCAACACATCATCCTTAGGGAAATATTTGGCCTTCAGCATCTGGCTCATTAACAGCAGCGGTTTGGTGATAACGCTACTGTTGCTTAGCTAGTAAAGCATCATTAAATTGCAGAATATCATAAAACCCCATTCCTCCCTCACCCTTCGCTCTTGTCATCACAACCTAAGATTTCCAATATATTTTCTGTCCTCCGCCTTCCTTTGCCCCCTACCAAAAATTTGCTGAAAGCCTGAATTTCTTACAAACCCCCACAGGCAGCTTAAAATAGCCCATGACGTACATTGGAAGAGCATTCACAACCACTTTGAGAAGAACTTCTTTGCTCACCATACTAAGAAACTTGTTCTTCCAACTTTGTATCCGATCTTTGAACCTTTTCAACCACAAAATGAAATACTTCCCTTTTAGATCTCCCAATCCGCATAGGCAATCCTAGATATCTGGCATAATGTTGTTTCTGCACCCCTTCCAGCACTTGACAAATCTAGTATCGTTGATCACCACTCACATTTGAGCCAAAAAATAAAGAGAACTTATCCACATTGATAAGCTGACCAGAGCTCTAACAATATATTTGAAGAATAGCATGCAACTGATGCACCTACCAAACCTCAGCCTCACAAAACAATAAGGAATCATTAGCGAAAAACAAATGAGTTATGATCGGCCCATTCCGACTAATTCTCATTCCCTTGTAATCTCCTCTCACGTGAGCTTGTTTAATGGCATTGGATAATGCTTCCGAAATAATTAGAAACAAATATTGAGAAATAGAATCACCTTGTCGAAGACCTCTGGATTGCTTAATGAAATCACACTGCTCACCATTAATGTTAATAGCCATCGTTGCTGTACTAATACATTGCAAAACCAAGACAATAAAACCTCTAGCAAAATCCATCTTCCCCATCACTTGCTCCAAAAACCCTCACTCTACCTTTTCCTAATAGAATTCAACGTATGAAAGCACTCATGGGCTATAACCACATTATCGAGAATTTGACAACCCTAGATAAAAGCAACTTGATGCAGACTAATACACTTCTGCAAACAAGGCTGAATTTTATCGGCCAAGAGCTTAGAAATGATTTTGTAGATCACATTGCACAAACTAATCAGTCTAAATTGAGATATAGAACTAGGCAGATGCACTTTAAGGATCAAAGTAATAAGAGTATGATTTAAAGCTTTAAGTAATCTCCCATGAGTGAAAAACTCCCTAGCTGCATTACACACATCAACACCCACCACATCCCAATAAGTTTGAAAAAAGAAAGCTGTCATACCATCAGGTCCAGGAGCTTTGGCCGAATTCATCTGGAAGATAACCTATTTGATTTCAGCATCCTCCACCGATCGGATCAACCTCCTATTCATACTCGGCGAAATAGAGCAAGGCATACCTTCAAGCAAAGAAAGACAAATAGGCGCCTTGGCAGAATGTACACCATCTCGAAATACTCCACCACCTCCTTCTGCACCGCACTATTCACGGTACACAGCTCCCTCGTAACCGATTGAATAGACTCAATACAATTCCGCTTCCTCTGCTCGATAGTAGATGTATGGAAAAACTTGGAGTTCTTATCCCCCTTCTGAAGCCATTGAATCCATGATTTTTGTTGCCAAAACACCTTTTCTTCCTTATAAGCCAACTATAATTGACTCCTTAACCCACTTCATCTACTCTAATCCCTTATGTCGCCCCCCTATCCAAAGCCCTCATCTGATCTTTTGAGCACCTGGATGCTTCATTTGAATTAGTCCCAAAGCCGACCCATGAATCAAATCCAACATGGGGCAACCTTACACGCCAAAATATATTAATTCGTACCCCATTGACCCTTACCCCATGCCGCCTTCACCCTATCCAACATTTCTTCTTTCTGTGGCCAATGTTTATAAAAAATAAAACGTCTTCTCACCTTCTGAAATGACGGATTTGTATCTAACATAATCAAAGCATGATTCGAAACTTGTTTATCAAAATGCAATACTTTAGCACGCTGAAAGTGCATTCTCCATCAAGGAGACCCAAAGAAACGATCCAATCATTCATTTACATATCCTTCCCTTTCCCTAAGATTACTCCATGTAAACTTCTTACCCACAAACCTAAAATCAAACATCTCCGGTGGTGTATGAAATGACGAAAAGGACAACGACTAGTGTCGATTCAGATCTACCCCCTCCCTTTCCAACCCCTTTTTTTCATATGGATAAGCAATAGCATTAAAATCTCCACCCATAACTCATCATTCACCCCCACTTCGATTGTTCAGTAGCTAAATAACTCCCTGTTGTTCCCAATCCTACTATCAGTAATAGCATAAACAAAAATAGCCCACCAAACCAAATCGGCCCCCTTAACTTGACATTGCACTTGTACACAAAAATTGTTCCACACAATATTCAGCACAGACACATTCTCAACCCAACACACTAACAAACCACCCCTAGTCCTATCCGGCTCAACATGACACCATCTATCATAGAACAGCAACTTTTGACACACAAACTCCACAAAGCAATTATTATGCTCAGTTTCAGAAATAAAGACCAACTCTAGGCTCTAGGAGAGTATCGTCTCCCTCAACTGGGAAATTGTAAAGGATGAACCCAACCCTCTACAATTCCATACACATACCTTCATGAGGTCCTTGAAGACCACATAGGACTGGCTTCCATGCCCTGAGATCAATGTTGTTAAATTCTCGATTTTACTAGTACGTTTTTACGATTTTACGATTCAAAATCAAGTGTTCGATTCAGTTTATAGGTAAAAACTAAAATAGGTAAAATCGGGTAAACTCTCGATTTTACTAGTACGTTTTTACAATTTTACGATCTAAAATCAAGTGTCTGATTCAGTTTATAGGTAAAAACTAAAATAGGTAAAATCAGGTATACTCGCGAGTTTGACACTTACAATCATAAAATCGGCCAGCGATCCGTTTATACAAAAACGCAAAACAAACAGCACTTTGACTGAACTTCTGAATTCTATTTTACTTGGGGCTTTTTCCCGTCTTCTTCAATTTCTTTCCGCCGCAGCTCTGCCTCATCAGTCCCCACCGCTCGCAACTCTTCATCTCCGCTGACCGGCCGAAATCTCTTCTTATTCTCCTTCTTCCCCTTTCATTCCTTCCTTCATTGCCCTCGTTTTCTCCAAGTATTTTCTATTCTCATCCCCTGCCAAAAGCATCATCAACTTCCTCCTCACTCCGCCTTTCACCGATCCTCTTCATTGCCATTAGCTTAAACTTCGATGATTAAGGACTTATGCTTTGTTATGCATGGTTGTTAATGAATTATGATTATTATTAATTTTTATGTGTGATTGATAATATTTTTTTTTTGAAATTTGTGTATTTTTTATAAGTTTGAACAGGTTTGTAATTTATAAATTTAACATATATTATATATATTATATTTATTATATTATTTTTCATAATTTGTAAACTCTTACGATTTTACGATTCGATTTTACGATCCGATTTTGTGGACCATCTACCGAGTTTACGTAAAAACTCGAGTTTAACAACCTTGCCTGAGATGACTGGCCTATCTCCTTCCTCACCTCACCACCTTTCTTCCTTTGATGCATCGGACCATTTGAAACACTAGCATCCACATCCACCAAGTGCCACTCACGTTTCTCTCCCAACTGGAGCGTCACACTTGGTTGCTACCGCGACACATCCAAAGTATACAACAATCGACCATCCAACCTTCACCATTTCGACATGATAGGACCGTATTGTATGCTTGACAAAAGGTGGATTCAATGGTGAAGACTTGATTGAAAATGGACAAGATTAGTCACACGGATGTCCTTCGGTGAGAGACCTTATCTTCCAACTCGCCATACTTTGAAAGCAACATATTCATCGGTTGAAAATCGACGGGAAGCGGACAAAGAACTTCCTCCAGAGCGGTGAAACTAAGACAACAACTTCACCTATCCTACCGTAGAACTTTCTCTCGCCAACTACATGAGACTGCACTTCAAATGCCATAGCTTTTCTCGGCGCCAACTCTTTCGGTGAGTGCGTCAACATAGGGTCGAGCAGCTCCTCCTCTTGCATAGCTGCAAATTCTCCACCTCCACGAGGGTATCCCAATACCTTCTATCCTGCTTCCTCACCACCGACAAAACCTCCGTATCTTTGCCTCCATCAAACCAAACCCACGAATCCGATCTCCAAACGCCCCACAATCAGCTTATTAGCTTGCTGACCTTCTCTACGCCTAACACACAAATGCTCTACATGTCCCACATGACCACAATAGACACAAAAAGCAACAAGGAATTCGTACTGAAACAAAACCCATCTAGAAATATCCTGGAAAAGAACCTGAGTTCCGCCAGGACCTTCCTTCTATCCTCTAATGACACAAACACAAATTGAAAAAACCCACAACTCCCTAACAACAAAAGGACTGCTAACTAGCCAAATAACCTACATAGTACCCCTCAACCCCATAAAATTAGCCCATCAATCTGTTAAAGATCACAACACTGCATTATCTCTTTAGCACTTAGTCATTATCTCCACTTAGTATTATCTCTTTAGTACCTAAGATAAATCATGTATATGCTGTAATTATCCCTTCACTTAGTCATTATCTAACTAGTATAGAGTCTATAAATGTACATGTAATGTTCGCTCTTATAAGTGTGATTGTAAAATATATCAGAATATTTCTCAAACTCTTTGATTCTTTACATGGTATCAGAGAACACCGTTTAACAGCTCTGCCCAGATTTTCTTTTCCTTCTCAAACTCGTTTTTTCCTCTCCTTCTTTCCTGGTTTTCCAGACATTCCTTAAGCCAGAAATAACGTTTTTTTTCTGCTGCCATTTTTGTTTTATTTCGTTTTGGCTTCACCAACACACCGCCATGGACAATCACTTCGCCGGAGATGGAGCAGCTTTTACAGTGCAGAAAGCTTCTTTTCCTGGACAAACGAAAGAGACGATGACTTGGCAGCAAACGGGCCACCACAATCTTGGACCAATTTCTCCTCGCCTTGGGCTCAGCGGTTCGACCGGTTTCTCGCCGGGGCTTGACCTTCTAATGGGCCCTCTGGGCGCTCTCAAATGGCCTTCTCGGCCCTATGCCTCCTTCAGGCTCACTTGCTGGGTCAAGGCCTGTTTGTACCCATTGCAAAAAAATGGGCCACCTTCGTGAGGCCTGTTTTCTTCTTGTAGGCTATCCCCCTAATTGGAAGCCCAAACAACGCAACGGTCCACGTAAGAAGAACACTACTACTGGGCCTTTGGCTCAAAATGCTACTACACATGGGCAACTTCTTCCTCCTGGATTTGGGCCTCTTCATGCTCCTTTTGGATATAATCCACAATCTTTGGACTTATATGGTGGCCCTAATCCTATTGCTAATACATCTGCATATTCCAGTGTAGGTCTTATGGGTTCTGGAACCCCTAGCCCTGGCAGTGTGTATGGTGGTTCTTCTGGGCTTCATCTCACAATGGATCAGCAACAAAAACTTGTCAATCTGCTCAATCAAATAGGATCTTCTGATTCCACAGCCAACTTCTCAGGTACCACTGTACATTCTAAATTTTTTTCATCGGTTTGGATTATCGACTCAGGTGCTAGCGACCATATCACATGTAATTTACCTCTTTTAGATTCATTTTTCCCTTGCATCACACCTATCTCCATCACTTTGCCTGATCACTCTACTAGTCCTGTAACTCATATTGGCCATTCCAGACCTTACTCTAAATTACATCTCACAAATGTTCTTTACGCGCCACGTTTTAAACACAATTTGCTATCCATACGCAAACTCACTCGTGATAATAATTGTGTGGCCATATTTTTCGATGACTTTTGTGTTTTCCAGGACCATACGACTGGGGATCTGATCGGGCTCGGCAGAGCTAATCGGGGGTTATATTTTTTATGTTCTTCCATTCCCGCTGCATTTTATTCTGTTTTCCAAAGTTATTTAAATTCCATAAAGAATACTACTAGTATTCCTAAAATTTTTTCCCATTGTAATTCGATTTTTATCAATAAAAATAATTATGATATTTGGCATCGCCGTCTAGGACATTCTTCCCTCCAAACTTATCATACTCATGGAAAATCAATTTTGCGTCCTCCGTCTTTTTCTTGTCCAATTTGCCCTTTGGCTAAACAAACTCGTAGTACCTTTCCAACACGAATCACTGCTACTACATCCACATTTGAACTAGTCCATATGGATATCTGGGGTCCTCACCAAACTCCCACTCATGATGGTGCACGATATTTTCTTACCATTGTCGATGATTTTTCTCGTGCTACATGGTTATTTCTTTTACACTCAAAATCACAAGTTTTTTCCAAAATTCAATACTTCATTTCTATGGTATTTACTCAATTTGGCTCCATTGTCCGACGCATTCGTTCTGACAATGGGACCGAATTTTTCTCTGGGGAGTGTCGCTCCTTCCTTGCTAGTCAAGGCATCATTCATGAAAGCTCTGCGTTCATACACCTCAACAAAATGGGGTTGTCGAGCGCAAACACCGTCATTTACTAGACGTTGCACGAGCCTTGATGTTTCAAGCTCACATCCCACCCCAATTTTGGGGTGAATGTGTCCTCACTGCGACATATATTATTAACCGCTTACCTTCTTCATCCATTCATGGTTTGAGCCCATTTCAAATACTGTTCGGCAAACCACCTGTCCTTGAACACCTTCGTGTTTTTGGTTGTCGTTGTTATGCCACTACCTTGGGAGCACGTGATAAATTTAGTCCACGTGCTACTTCATGCATTTTTATGGGTTACCCTCCTTCTCAGAAGGGTTATCGTTTGTATGACCCATCTTCAGGGAAATTTTTTGTTAGTCGTGATGTGATTTTTCAAGAAGATATTTTTCCTTTTTCCTCTACTTCTTCAAAACAATCACCCACCGATCTGCCCTCTTCGACACATCCAGCTGTATGGTCCGACGAGACTGTTTTGCCATCATCATTTCTCCCTGAGGATCTTCCATCTCCTCAAGATATATCCACCACCTCTACATCATTGGATGATACTCCTGTTACATCTCTAGATGCTCAACCTTCAATTCCATCAGCCACACACGATTCCGTCACAGAACCATCTCTACGCCGCTCCAGCCGTGTCACTCGACCTCCCATCTGGAGCCCTGATTATGTTTGTCCTACCTTACCCTCCACATCTTGCACCTCTCTCTATCCTATCTCTAATTATGTGTCAATGGCCAATTGTCAACTTCCCTACCAACACTTCATTGCTTCCATATCCGCCATCCAGGAACCTACCACCTTTCAGGATGCTGTCACCAATCCCAATTGGGTGACGGCTATGGAAAATGAACTCCGTGCTCTTCAAGCTAACCATACATGGGATGTGGTTCAGTTACCACCTGGTCGTCGTCCAATCGGATGCAAATGGGTTTATAAGGTGAAGTATCACGCTGATGGTTCTCTTGAGCGATATAAAGCTCGACTAGTGGCTAAAGGTTTCAATCGAGAGAAGGCATTGATTATCAAGATACCTTTTCTACTCTCGCTAAGCATGTATTTGTTAAATCGCTTCTCACCATTGCGGCGATTCATGGTAGCCTCTTTTGGATGGATGTTCAGAATGCTTTTCTCCATGATGATCTATCTGAGGAAGTATACATGGAACTACCCCCCGGTTTCCCCACTCAGGGGGAGAAATTAGTCTGTCGACTGCGGAAATCCTTATATGGGTTGAAGCAAGCATCTCGACAATGGAATGCAAAATTTACTAGTGCTCTACTCCAGCATGGTTTTCTTCAATCACGCCCATGATTATTCATTATTCACAAAAATGCAGGGTTCATCTTTTGTTGCATTACTTATTTATGTTGACGACATATTGATTACAGGCAATTGTCCAGACGGTATAGCAGATCTTAAACAATATCTTCATGCCACATTTTATATGAAAGATCTTGGCCAGTCGAAGTTTTTCCTTGGGCTTGAGATTGCTCGATCTCCCGATGGTATTTTACTAAATCGGTATAAATACACATTAGAGTGATTTACGGCGAGATTAGCAGGTTCTAAGCCTTCCGTTATTCCTATGGAGCAGAACAAAAAATTCACAACCGTTGAGTATGACCTAGGTTCAAATGAGAAAGCCGACGATCCACCTCTTGAAGATCCTTCAGCATATCAAAGATTAGTCGGCCGACTTATCTACTTGAATCTCACCAGACCAGATATCACTTTTTCAGTTCAGCTTCTTAGCCAGTTCATGCACAGTCCGAAGCGGTCTCATATGGAAGCAGCTTTAAAAGTAATCAAATATCTGAAAAGTTGCCCAGGTCTTGGTCTTATGTTCCCATCATCCTCAAAGTTTGAATTACGAGCCTTCTGTGATTCAGATTATAGTGCATGTCCTATGACAAGACGATCGACCACCGGTTTTTGTATTATGCTTGGAGATTCTTTAGTATCTTGGCGTTCGAAAAAGCAGCCCACTGTATCTTTATCATCAGCTGAGGCCGAATACCGAGCTATGCAAGTTACAACTACCGAAATAGTGTGGATCATGGGCCTTCTGAAAGATTTTGGATTTCATATGAAACAACCTGCCTTACTTTACTGTGACAATGAAGCTGCAGAGAAAATAGCGGCGAATCCGATTTTTCATGAACGTACCAAACATATTGAGGTTGAATGCAATTATGTACGAGAAAAAATTCAACAAGGCATCATTGCAACACGTCACATCTCCACCAAAGAACAACCGGCAGATTTGTTAACTAAAGCACTGAATAGCAAGCAGCATTGGCATCTTCTTTCCAAGCTTGGAGTATTTGATTTATACAAATCCTCAGCTTGAGGGGGAGTGTTAAAGATCACAACACTGCATTATCTCTTTAGCACTTAGTCATTATCTCCACTTAGTATTATCTCTTTAGTACCTAAGATAAATAATGTATATGCTGTAATTATCCCTTCACTTAGTCATTATCTAACTAGTATAGAGTCTATAAATGTACATGTAATGTTCGCTCTTGTAAGTGTGATTGTAAAATATATCAGAATATTTCTCAAACTCTTTGATTCTTTACACAATCCCCATAAACTCTCCCAAGCAGACTCCGCCAATCCTTATCTAGACCAGCTTGAACATCGTTTGTCTCCAATTCAATCTCTCCTCCACCAGAAGGCAGGAGTCTGCACCAACCTAGCCACCCCCAACTCCCAAGTCATTAGCCCACACGCTCACCCATCGACTCAAAGATAGAAGACTTAACTCGGAAGAAAACTCAGACACTCGCACCAAAATCGCACTTAACTTGCACGTAGAGATAGGAAGTGCTCACGTGCGTACGTAAATTTCCTATTAATCAAAATATATAGTTCTCTGTGTTTTGTTTATATAGATTTTTCTCATTTCATTAACAATACTCCATACCTTCAAGAAAACTGTTCACTTTTTACCTTTTTCTTTACTTTAAAAAAAACATTTGAATAAAATTTCTATAATATTTTTAATAAATAATGACCATATATGGTTTTCAATTGAAAAGTAAGGACACAACTGTAAAGTTATGTAGTAATAATACATTAAATGTATTATATTTTATAAAGTACAATAAGTTATATTATTTAAAATTGAACTTTTCTTTTTGGACAAAGAGAATATTCCCCCTGTTCCAAAAAAAAAAAAAAGAGTCTACTTTTATACTAAAATTTTGAAATATCCTTACTAATAATAATTATGCATACTCAACATTAAAAAGTAAGGATCAAAAGTAAAATTATACACTCAGTGGTGCATTAAATGAGTTGTACATAATAACTAATAAAAAGATTGTACCTTAACTAAAATGGAATTTTTTTTTTTCGACGAAGAGAGTATATAGTTGGCAAAAAATAAAATCATTTATTTAATTCCAGCAGACATTCATGGTTACACTTTTTCCCTTAACCATTGTTTTTTTCATTATTTTCTTATTTAAAATTATGGTCTTGAAATTTTGAGAAAGAAAAAATATCTAAAAGCAACCATACACATATGTGAGTGTATTTGTGTGTTTGTGGAAGTCACATTTTTGGTCAAAACCAAAGGTTATTGCACAAAACGTACATTTTCTCAAATTTTTATAATAATTTATTAGCTTTCATGTTTTATCTTGAGTTGAGAATAAAATATAAACCATTAAAAATTTAAAGAATACCTTTTAGAAATCATCTTTAATTCAAAACAATAACAAAGTCTATAGTCGATGAAAATAATTTCTTTAAAGAACTTTCTGGTTTTTTAAAATTTTGCAATAATTTATTCATTTATATATTTGTTGTTGAATCAAGAATAAAATTTTGGACATTAATAAACGAAAGCTAATAAATAAAATAGACTGGCAAAAGTACAAATTGACTACATATAAAAATTATATTTTCTCAAATTTTAAAATTCATAAAATATTTATAAACTTGAATATAAGGAAGTATTATCTAAGTAAGGGAGGGTAGATCATTTCTTTCGACTAATATGTACCAACTGTGTCCTAGTAATAAAATAATATAGTTTTATTAATAAGTATTAAACCTTAAAATAAAATTCATAAATTCTAATTTTAATGAAACTACGTCATTTTATTCATGAGACACAGTTAGTGCACATTAATTGAGACAGAAAATCTCAACTACAACCTCCAACCCAAGAAAAAAAAATCCAAATTTACAAAAAATTTTAGTTCCAAAATGGAGTCCACTTTTGATGAAAAATTCTTGTGCTGCGCCTATAAATAATAATAATGTATAAACCAAATTTAAAAATAATGATAAAAATATAAAAACATAAATTTAATGGTGTATTAAGTGTATTGTACTTTATAATTTTTTTTAAAAAAAAGTTGTAACAAATTAAAAGTGAATTCTTTTTTTAAAACAAAAGAAATAGTAAGTAAGGCAATTTGTGGAATTAAATAAATTATTTCATTTTCACGAATTACTTGATATTCATGAAGAGGGCAAAATATATATAAATGAAACACAAGAGAATAAAATGTTAGCTACTCCAAAAAATAAGGGAGCAAATTGTATTTAACCTTTCTCAAAACACCTCAAGCATTAATCTATTTCAGAAGACGACTTGAAATTGGAGGCTAACCAGAGTTTTAAAAAATACATATATTACTTCTTCGTTTAAAAAAAGCAAATATCTACTTTTAATTAGATATATTTGCAATTCATGCACCTGCTAAATCAAAGAAAACAAAAGCAATCTTTCTTCTCAAATACTTTAACTACTACAATGGCCCAGAAATATATTCAATTCCTGGGGGGAATTACAAATATAGCAGGCCCATCTCCCGAATTTACAAATATAGTAGCTGCGCGTTTATCTTTTGCAATATAGCAGGTCAACTGTGTTTGATCATGTGAAAATACCTCCTTGTCCCTCAAATATAGCAAACTGCATCATTAAAACTTTAGCTCACCATTCTTGATTCATTTTTCTTCATTTAGAATTTGCGAGGATCATCGGTTCAGGATCTCATTTGCATGATAATGAACAGTTTCTTACTTTGAATGTCATCGTTGGGCTGTGTAGATATAACATTTCGTAAGTTAGTAAGAAAAACAAACCCGATTGACGAACATGGACCATTTCCACTGGAAATTGGTTGTTTTATGAACCTGCATCCGATATAAGTTTCCAAGTAAAAAATTATACATTCGTTTATGTATTCCATAATTTTGTTGACATTTTGGTCCACATTTGTTTATGTGTTCTATATATTGGTCGATAGTTTTCTCGATATATTTGTCGACATTTTCGTTGACATTTTCCTCGACGTTTTTGTCGACATTTTACTCAACAGTTTTTGGTTGACAATTTACTCAACATGTGTTCAACCCATCGCCTCAAAGGGACATTATCGTTCAGAAGTTAGAGTACCTAGTGAAGACAATGCCCAAGATATTCGAAGCTTATGATTTTTACCAACACTACTCCAAATGGATTTCTCTGTGAGACAGATGGGATGTCGTGGTGGAGCCCAATATGGTGCACCAAGAACCGGCGTAAGTCGGCATTTGTTGTACAGAAACGGATCAATTATTTCATCACAGTGTGTATTTACTAACTTTAATATCTGTCTTAACATACATGCAGGAGCGGCGACTGTGGTATTTATGTTTTAAAATGGGCCGAATGTATTATCCACGGCGCGCTGCTCACCACAATCACCCCAACGAATGCTTTGAAGATGTGCCAACAAATGGCATACGAGCTTTTTGCGCACACGTCTGAACAGAATAAATTTCAACCGGATGATAGAAAGAGAGCTAGGCAACAAGCTAGGGCAAAAGGTCGAAAGAAACCTACAAAGAAGAAATGACATACAATTTGTTCCAAACATTGTGAATGTAAATTTTGATATGAGGATTACATACATTATACAATATAAATCGATGATTACTTGTAAATATATACATTTACATTATAGGTTTCAAATGTAAAAATATACATTATACAATGTAAATATATACATTTACACAATGCAAATATATATATTATACATTATACAGAAAAATGTGTCATATTCCTTGCGTGAATGTGTTAAATTCAATGCAGTGAAGCTTCTGGTTCTCAATTTATTCGCATTATACTGCAGATACATTTTAGTCGATATTTTTGTCGACAAATTGCAAGACAAATTTAGATGGGGCTATTTTGTCGACATTTTGGTCGACATTTTAGTCGATATTTTAGTTGACAATTATGTCGACAATTTTGTCGATATTTTGATCGACATTTTGTTTGCGATTTCGAATGACCTAAACGCCCGACGACGTCATCGATTCTGCGCGGGAAAAGGAAAAGGAAAGGGAAAAGGGCCAGGGAATTTTCATATTACTTCATATTGTCATAGGAACACATCTGTATACCCTAGTGAGTGAAATCTATCTATCATATTCCCAAACTAGTGATCGATCTATCACATTTCCAATTTCGTAGCAGTTTCATCCATCGAGCTACATTTCGTGTAAGGAGTATTTATATCGTCCACTATTTACATGTAATTCTTGTATGAGTTTGTTCACCGTGGGACATAATTATATGTTTCATTTGCATTGGTCATACATTGGTCATTTCCACTACTGAGTTAAATCCAGCATTCTGTTGCCATATTGCAGGAATGTCTCACCTGAACATTTGGTCTGTCCATGTGTTAGTTGGCGGCGAATGGATAGTCGATCCAGACACAAATGAATATAGATTCGTGAACCACAAGAAGATTGACAGTATTTTGTTGAAAGAGGACGCTAGCTTCTCGTAAGTGGTTGATGAGATCATGGGTATCATGGGTTTAGACCCCGCGCTAAGAAATAACCTAGTGATTCAATACCTACCTAAGTACCTATCAAACATCGGCGTCCTGCCCATACAGAATGATCGCCACGTCCAGTGTTTTTTGAATGACATTATAAAACGTTCTGAGGTCTCACGGATACCATTATGTGTTATCGTTAAAGAATTTGGAGCAAAAAACGATGAAGATAGGGCTAGCAACTCGCCGATGAAGCGATTAAGCTCGGATAGTCCAATATGGACTAACAATGTCATTAATTTAAGACAAATGGATGAGCAAATATTGACCATACTGAACGAAGTTGGTAGAGATAATGATGAGGAGGAGGATCGGGTTGACCTAACCTTTGTTGGGGAGGATCATGGACACCGAGTTCCGGCGGAAACAAGATAGAAGGAGATAGTGAAGCCGATTAAAGAGAGCGTGCATTGTCTAGACGCAACAAATTCATCACATGCGGATGCTGGTACCTCGTCTGATAGATTATTCATATTGGTGGATGTTGCAGTAAAGGATGTGTTTGAAACCAAACGTCATTTGTACATGAGGATGTCCATGTTGGCCGTGAAAAATTTCTTCGAGTGGAAGATTGTAAGGGCAAATAGTCAGTTCTGGTACCTACGGTGTAAAGACAAAAATTGCAAGTGGATGTTGAATGCAGCTGCCATTGGGAATTCAGAAGCTTGGAGGATCACTAAATATGACAACACCTATACATGCCAATCATCTTTGGTCCGAAGTGATAATCGGCAGGCTAACAGCCATGTACTTGGCTCGTGGATCAAGTGTAAGTACACGGACATCTGTCGGCCGTATAGGCCTAAGGAAATCATTTCCAATGTTCGGACAGAGTTGGGTGTTAACATTACCTACCAAAAGGCGTGACAATCAAGAGAAGTTGCATTGGACGAAATTAGAGGAAGTTTTAAGGATTCATATAAGATTCTACTAGCTTATTTACACGTGATGAACGAGGTAAACCCTGGATCATTTATTGAGATAAGTAGAGAAGATGATGGTACATTCAAGTATCTGTTTTTAGTATTAGGTGCATCCATCCGGGGATTCCGCACCCACCTGTGACGAGTTATTGCCGTTGATACTTGTTTTTGAAAGGAAAATACCCAGGATCATTACTTGTTGCAACTAGCATGGACGGTAACAACCAAATCTACCCTGTCAGATGGGGAATTGTTGATTCTGAGAATGACGCATCGTGGGACTTGTTTTTACAAAAACTGAAGACTGCAATTGGCAAGGATATGGATGGGTTGGTATTTATTTCAGACCGACATAAGAGCATTGCAAAGGGTATTGCCAATGTTTTTCCAGAATTGTTCCATGGAGCGTGTATTTACCATCTGAGCAACAATCTAATATCAAAATTCAAAGACCATTCAGGGATCCAATTATTCTTTAAGGCTGCAAAGGCTTACACGGTGGCTGAATTCAATGAGATGTTTGGAAATCTTTCACTACAAAATCCAAGGGTGAACGAGTATTTAAGAGAAGTTGGGATTGAACGATGGTCAAGGGTACATTCTGGTGGGTGACGGTATACAATAATGACGAGCAACATAGCCGAATGTTTAAATGCATTGTTGAAAGATGCCCGGGAATTACCTATCCATTCTTTGGTCGATTACATCCACAACACTCTTCAGAGGTAGTTCTACGATAGGCATACCGCAGCTGCCAAAGTGAAAACAATGACAACCCCATACATTGAAGATAAAATCGGCTCTAGAATGAGAGAAGCACAAGCGTACGTTGTGGAGCCGGTCGATATAAACCGATGGTGTGTATGAGACATTGCAAACCGTGCAGCTACAGTCGATTTGCTTGAGAAAACTTGCACATGTAAAGTGTTTGATATGGATTAACTCCCGTGTGTGCATGCATTAGCTGTAGCTCGGCTCTGACAAATTGACCATTACACCTTATGCTCACGACTTTATCACACAGATGCATTTTTAGGTGCATATGCAGATCCTATTATGCTCGTTGGTGATCCTAAGGATTAGACTGTGCCCGAAGATTAGCTTTTCAGCTATCACCATCGGAATCGAAGGCTAAGAGTAGTAGGCGCAAGAAAAAGAGAATTTCTTTAATCGGCGAGCATGTGGTTCAAAAGAAATGTGGCTGTTGTGGATAGCACGAACATAGCCGGCAAACTTGCTCAAATCCACTCGTTAGTAGGGAGAACAATTGATGACGCTATTTTCTTTTCTCTATTGAATATTAAAATGTATTCAGGTTCACAAGGAAATATGATGTTATATTATCACAACACAACAATTTGAGGAATAAAATAAATGCAATATTCCATTCTATTAATTTCTATATTTGAACAATTAAATATTGCAATAAAACCCATTTGGATTGCACTGGCCATTTGGTTTTCTTTTTCAAGAAGTTTTTCAACAATTCAGTCGACAATTTGGTCGACAATTTTATGAAAAATAGTGAATCAAGAATGAAAAAATGTCGAGTAAAATGTCGACACAAATGTCAACAAATATATCGAGCAAACTATCGACCAATATATAGAACACATAAATAAATGTCGACCAAAATGTGGACAAAAATGTCGACAAATCTGTGGAATACATAAACGAATGTATAATTTTTTACTTTGAAGCTTATATCAGATGCAGGTCCATAAAACAACCAGTTTCCCGTGGAAATGGCCCATGTTCGTCAATCGGGTTTTGTTTTTTATGCTAACTTACGAGAGTTTATATCTATACAGCGACGATGACATTCAAACTAGGAAACCGTTCAATCCAGGCAAATGAGATGACGAAACGATGATTCTCGCAAATTTAGAATGAAGAATAATGAATAATGAATCAAGAATGGTGAGATGAAGTGAAACGATGAGGGACATTGTGGTATTTTTACATGATCAAATACAGTTGACCTGCCTATTTCAAAAGGTTTATGCGGACCTGCTATATTTGTAAACAAAGCAGTTGGGCTTGCTATATTTGTAATTCCCCCAATTCCTGGCTGCGTTGGCTGTGCTGTCAACAAGCATCCGGTTTATGCCCTGCCGAGTGCTAAATCAAACCAAACAAAGCAATCTTTTTTATCAAATATTGAGCCATGGATTTGGATTTTTTCCACTGCTGCCAGGAAACTTCGTTCCGTGCAATGCCTCTTTTAGCACATGCTACTGACGTATTTTGCGCAATACAATCCGAAACAATTCCTTGCATTATTATTATTTATTTATTTTGTAATATCTTAATATTTTTATATAAATAATTCGGTTTATCTCTTTATTCAGACAATTAGAATGAAATTTTATCGTACTTATTTTTAACATAAATAGTTATTTTGTATGTTTTCATTATATATTTAAATAAATCAATTCAATTTTGAATATTTTTTTACTGCACTTCGTGTACCACAAAATTTTAGAAAATACATAATTAGTACAGAAAAATAAATATTCACTTTAAAATATATTAAAATACTAATAGACACTAATAATATAAATTTTAATAAGAGTAAAAATATCTCTATGAAAATATTAAAATTCATTAAAGCAAATAATATAAGAAAATTTTACAGGGAATCTGTCCACTGATTTACTGCATTAAGAAGAGACAACACATGGGGCACAAAATTGATTAGACTACAATCGAACCGTGCATTATATGTTGTTTTTAATCTTAAATCGCGTGCTTTTCTATGTATGTTTTAATTTATATATTTAGCACTTAATATAGTATGTGTATCTATCCAACTTGTAAATCCTAACCATTTTTGTGGAGCAATTGTGAAGTAAGAATATTTGCATTATAGTGTGATCGCTGTGATATGTGTAGATTGTATTGGTTATCTGGATGTATAGATTATTCTCAAAAGTCATAATCATCCAAAATTTTATCTAAGGATTAGAATTGAGAAAAGGACATAAAACAAATGTCAATTAAATTTATTTAAAGTTAAATATATATTTAATTAAATTAAAACTTTTAAATATGTAATATGATGTAGGCTTTATCTGCAATCCAAGTGAATAGTTTTAACCCGCAACTTTTTGTAAACAAATGTCAATTCAATTTATTTAAAGTTAAATATATATTTAATTAAATTAAAACTTTTAAATATGTAATATGATGTAGGCTTTATCCGCAATCCAAGTGAATAGTTTTAACCCGCAACTTTTTGTCTTTCCAATTAACGACTATACCTGCAAAATAGACCCCGTAGTGGTTTTCCGAGATAAATCCTTCGATGTTTAAATTAGTCCTTTGTATTATGATATTGCTCAATTTTCCAGAAGACCCCATACCTAGTAGTTTTTTCAGCTTATATACCTTATTCCCTAGTTTGTGGAGTTTGTTTGTAACAACTACACACGTTGACTGCAGTTGTAATGGCTGATCACACATTGATACATTTCTCCATGATTGCCGCATACTGTTACTTTTTTATGGATAAATATGATCCCATTGAGTTGCCACCTTGCTAGTGTTATATGAGGTGTTGTACGTTTTAGTCCGAGGTCCTATACACTTGGTGTAATTTTAATGTACTTTGATCCTCAACATTTATACTTAGGCCTAAAGGTTGAGGTCCAATCAGGAAACATGCCACTGGCTGAGATCCGAACCTTTAGCCTGTCGAGATCAAAGGTCTGCAAATGCGAAGGTCTCGTGTGTTGTCAAGATCCCAACTCTAACTAAGATCCTATATATATCATAAGTCCCCCAAACCTCAGCGTGACAATGTCAAGACGAGGTCTTGTCATAACTAGGGTTTCTAGGATTTGGGAATAGGTATAGGCGTTATGATCTGAATTGCCGCGTCTGTCATCTATCAAAACTTATCGTATCACGTGCAATCATATAATACTCATCTTTTAAGGCAATGTCATGGGGCCCTAGAAGATTTGGTCGAGGTGCGTACAGAAGTTCTAGGGTTCTGTATAAAAAGGTTGCATATTTAAAACCCTTTTTTTTTTTTTTGGTGTTGTTGTCTTTAGCCGTTTTGCTTTCAAAACAACAATTTTTTCAATGAACATCCATTCGCTTTCGACGAGTGTCCAGTGAGGTGATCCCTACTCAACAAAGCATCTATTCGCATTCAGTCGAGAAATTTAAGAAGGAAAAATGTAAGTTTGTCTTCTAGGTCTTCAAGGTGTGATGTGAACTCAGCTCAAAGATGTGAACTCGGAGCCAAAAACATGAACTTGGCGACCAAAATGGTCGGGTTGTCGAAGCCCCCAAAATTAATTTAGATCTTCAACTAACTACAATTGATTTGTAGTAGTAGTGGACCAGTTCGAATACCACGAGGAGCTATGTGTGAGGGGGGTTTTTAGCAATTGAGATGAAAAGAAATAAAAGAAGAAGGTTAATGCCAATTCTAATAGTAATAAATAAAGGAAAATTATTAAAGAAATTACTAGCAATATGTAAAAGAAATATTTCAATCTTACCAAACTCCGATCCAAGGAAGTGTAGTTGTACCGAATATATCTAGATCATAGGAATCTAAAAACACTTTTTCATTCAAGCATTTAACCGAAAATTTTGCAGGATAGCCATGACAAAATTTTGAGTTTTCTTATTCTATTTGTTTGAACCTAGCATTCATAACAAACCTTACTAACAAATGATCAGCGATAGCGTTCCATATCATTTGATAGTAGCACTAAGAACATTGAAAACAGTTAAAACAAAAACCAACAATTGAGATAGCTACAATTGAAAATCTTTGTATCATTAATTCCCTTTAAATCATAAATGCATGATTACTGTCACTTTACACACGCAAAAAGATTTAAATGCTAATTGTACTAAATGTTCCGGACAATTACGAATCAAGAACAAATAGATAGCTATAGGAAGAAAAATGAAAATAAGTTGTCAATTTATTTATCATTCAAAATCCATAAAAATAGAATGCAAGAAATAATGATTACTTGAATGCAAAAAATTATGAAACTATGAACAAAACCTCACTAAATATATTGGCATCAACACCCCTTGGAATGGAATGAAAATAGTTTAGCCACTCATGGTAGCAAAACTATTCTAAATTTATTCTAAAAAGAAAGAGAAGTACAAAAGAAAGGGAAAATTCTGCAGAAAATTAAAGGAAAGATTTATGTCTTCCAAGTTTACTAACCCTCCTATTTATAGCCTTCTTCTCTAACAACCTTCCTAAAATCTCTCCAACAAATCCTAAGTCTTTAAACTTTAAATTCCTAACCAACCATCCTATCTTATCTAATCCTATCTAATCTTATCAATTGTCTTCAAATCCATTCTAACTTGAATTACAAAAGTAGAAATCAAAAGACAAATTCAAATCTTGAAATTCAAGTTATCAGCTCATCGGTTCTTTATCTCAGCTCAAGACGTGGTCACGTGCATTTTCTTGACTTTCACCTCCAAGACTTCATCCTTTAAGGCGTGGGCAAACTTAAAACAAAAGAGTTGGTGGGTGTCAAATCCAACCAAAAATAAACCTTCTCTAAACTGGAACTTGTAATAGCAGTGAGTAGGGTCGAATCCACAGAGATTGGTTAAAACCTGTTTCTTAGTAACAAACGGGGGTTTGGAGATTTTTAACTAATTAAACAAATAATTCTTAGGCAATAAGCAAGAAAATAAATAAAAGAAAAATTCAATTCAAGAAAAGCTTTCAACCAGGGATTTATTTCGGTATTGATTCTCTTAATTGATCATCGATTTAAAAGATAATTCTTTGTATTTCAAATAGATTAGTTATAGTAGTTAAGGATCCGTCCTATAACAACCAATCTCTTCTAAAATTGTCGATAACTTTGAATCGACCTATAGGTTATTTCCTAATTAATGGACATAATCTTCGATAACGATCTATAAATTATATCAATTAATTGCATTAAGAATCAGTAAAGACCAATCTCTAGCCAATAAACTCGGAAGTCGACCTAGTTTATTTAAGCTAGAATATATATTCCTATAGCATAAATCTTAGGCGTTGATTACCTTTCGAATTTGCTATTTGTCACTAATTCAGAACAATTGCATGAATTTATTCTAATTGACTGATTATTGTATTTAACTATTAAACAACATGCCTTATTTGTTTAACATTCAAAACAATAATAAATTTATTTGCAAAGAATATATAATATTCAAAATCAAAGAAACCGATGAAAAACATGAAATCTCACAATTAATTGAAATCAAACCTTATAATCCTTGGTTGAAAAGAAAAATTTAGCTAGACATAATTTGAGAAATCATAAAGAAAAATAAATTGAAAGAACCGATGCTCCTTGGCTTGTGCGGCTTCTCCCGAACTTTCTTTTCTTTTTTTTCTTCTCTTTTGCTCTCCAGGAAGGAACTCCTTTCTTTGATGCTAGTCTCCTCTGTTTATACTTGTTCTGGTCCCTAAAGACTAGGAGTTAATAGCGTGTGAAACTCTTTTGACTGATCTGATTTTACCGGTTTTGCATAATCTTTTCCTTTTCCATAATTGGCCTGCCATCTTACTCCATGCTATGGCATTACAAGTTACACGCCATGGCATTGTCAACCAACTTCCCTTTCTTTTCTCCACTAAAATCGTAACTTTTGGATGCAAACAAATCTTTCCGGTCCTTATCTTTCTCCAAGCAGTTTCCTTCCTACAAAATTGCAAAATACTTAAATTTAGCTAAAAATTAATTTAAAGCTTCCTAAAACTTGAAATAAATAAAACTTTTCCAATTCTTTCCAATTAAACTCAAATAACATCAAAATATAAGGGAATTAGTAACTAAAAATATGACGAATTAACGACTTATCAAGAGTCTTCTGTTTTGGCTCAAGAAGTGCTGCTTCAAAAATCTTCTAAATCTCCATTAAATTCCATCTTTTTGCCTTAGTCCATCAACTTTACTTCCTGGGACAAAAACACTTTAAATTAGCCAATTTCATACCAAATAAAGCATTAACATCATAGTTTAGCTCCTATTAAAAGGTAACAAATTGAATCCTATCACAAAGATGTGAACTCTGTGGCCAAAGGTGCAAACTCAGTGGCCAAAGATGCAAACTCAGCTGCCAAAGATGCAAACTTGGTTGATGGGAACTTGGCCTCAACTTCACATCCAATTTAATGGAGTGACGGTCCAAGTTCAAGAGTGCATTTAACCCAAGTCAAAGATCAATTTTGGTCCTAAAGTCGGTCCAAATTCCAACCCATCAATTAGTGAAGTAGTCAAGTGTTGAATCAAATTTAATGGTCAATCATCCATTTTGAGGCATTGGAGGATGAAAATTGATGGCTGAAAATTCAGTCAAAGAAGTATTTAATGTAATCTTGGAAGCTAACTCAAGATGCATGAATTTACTTATTCCAACACTTGGTCAACGTACCATTCCAATGTGCCTTTATTTTAGTCAATATATCATCTAGAATGATGTGTAATTAATAGATTGAAATGCAGATTTTCTTATTGGTCTTATCAAGTCTAGTCTAGGAATTAGTGTGTCAAAGTCAATCTTTATTTCTTCTAATTTCTAGACAAGGATATTTAGGATTGTTTAAGACTTTTTGTAGTCTATAAATAGGCATCTTTTGTACTTTTTTTAGCAAGTTTTGAGTAATCGAAAATTGTGAGTTTATCTCATCTTTGGGTTCTTTGAGAACTTAAGAACTTATCAAGTTTTCTTCCAAAAACTTGTGGCGTTTAAAACTTATCCACCAATTTTGGTGTAGTTGGTTGTGGCGTTTTATACTAAGGTTCCTATCTCTTTATAGATAGTGAGTCAAGGTTTACACCAATCCAAACTAGTAATCCCTTAGAGATATTTTGGGCAATTTTCTAAGTGTTACTAATCCTTTTGGATTGGATTCACATCATTTGGCATTAGAGCCATTTCTAAGGGTTGCATATCCTATGTTTTCCTTTTTGATTTGATCCTTTCTTATTCTTGACTTTCTTGAAAATCAAGATTCACATTTTGTTAGCGGGTTTTGTCACAGGTTGGCAGGGTTCCTAGCAATGGGTTTTGATTTTATAATTCAATATTCACATTTTTGTTTGTGGGTTTTGTCACAGGCTGGCAAGGTTCCTAGCAGTGGGTTTGGAATTTAAAAAGTCACCATCTCATCTCCACTTTTTTTTTTACCTTATTTAGTTAAAAAAACTTGAAAAAAGAAAAGAAAAGAGGCCGAACAAAAAAAAATGCTGGCCGAATATTAAAAAGAAGAAGAAGAAGAAGAAGTGGACACACAAAAAAAAATTCATTTCTTGAATTTGTGATTTCTTTGAGATCTAATGTTCTTCTCTTGTGATCCAGATTGCCAAAAGATTCATCAACATAATTCTTCTCGATTAACCTTGGATAAAATTCCATTGTTCATCCAGTTCACCATTCTTTTATTTTTGTCTATCTTTCTAGTTGTTATCTTTTCTTATTTCTTGGTGCATTCAATTTCACAACTTAAAGGACACAAATTGTTTTATAAGTTTTTAGTTGTGAAAGTCACAGTCTCACTTGAAATTGTTCAAGTAAGTTCAATAAGAACCTTAAGAGGGGTAACGAGTGTAAACCTCATTTGTGAGAAAAGTTGAGTGTGTGTGACCACACCAAAAAAAAAAAAAATCTTGAGAGTAAAAACACGTAAGGGAGTGATTACTATTTGTGAGGATTTTTTAACCATTTGATTGTAGGATTTCCAAAATGTCTCACCATTCCAATGAGGAGGAGTTACCAGTCCATGATAAATTGTTGGTCATTAGGCGAATCCTTAGTATGCAAGTCAAGGAGATGACAAGGTATAAAGGGAGAACATTTTCCACACGATGCTACATTAATGGAAAGGTATGTAGTGTTATAATTGATGGTGGAAGTTTTACTAACGTAGCTAGTGTCTCTATAGTTGAAAAGTTAGGATTGCCTACAATAAAGCATCCAAAACCATACAAGCTCCAATGGCTTAGTGATTGTGGATAAGTTCGTGTTTCCAAGCAAGTAAATGTGCCATTTCACAATGGGAAATATGAAGATGAGGAGATTTGTGATGTGGTTCCTATGCAAACAAGCTATTCGTTGTTGGGGAGGCCATGGTAGTATGATAGACAAGTTCGTCATGATGGTTTTACTAACAAGTACTCTTTTGTTCATAATCAAAGGAATGTAACTCTTGTACCTATGACTCCTAATCAAATCTATGAAGATCAAGTGAGGTTACAAGAAGATGCAAAAAAAAAAAAAAAGTGAGCAAAAGAAATAGGGTGAGAAAAAAGAGAATGAAGAGAGTTTGAGTGAAAAAAAGAGTGAAAAGAAAAAGAGCTAAAAGGAGAGAAAAGAAGCACTTATCTTAAGTGAAAAAGAAGAAAATTTTTGTGTATTTGCAAAAAAAAAAAAGTGAGGTCAGGAGTGCTCTAAATTCTTAATCACCTTTTGTGCTTATTTTGTATAAGGAAGCTCATTTGACTACTAATGATTTGGCCGGTGAATTACCGAGCAACATTGTTTCTATTTTGCAGGAATTTGAAGATGTGTTTCCCGAGAATGTTCCAAAAGGATTACCACCACGTTGTGGTATTGAGAATCAAATCGACTTTGTTATAGGAGCATCAATTCCAAACAAGCCTGCCTATAGAACGAGTCCCGAAGAAACCAAAGAGCTTCAAAGGCAAGTTGAAGACTTGTTGGACAAAGGATGGATTCAGGAAAGCATAAGCCCATGTGTTGTGATAGTTTTGTTGGTGCTGCAGAAAGATTGGTTGAGGAGAATGTGCATACACTGTCGTGCTGTGAATAACATAACGGTAAAATATCGCCATCCTATTCTTTGATTAGATGGCTTGATGAGTTATATGGAGCAATTATCTTTTCCAAAATTGATTTGAAAAGTGATTACCATCAAATTAGAATGAAAAGGGGTGATGAATGGAAAACCGCTTTTAAAATAAAACATGATTTGTATGAATGGTTAGTGATGCCTTTTGGCTTAACTAATGCTCCTAGCACTTTCGTGCGTTTAATGAATCATGTTTTGTGCAAGTTTATTGGAAAGTTTGTGGTTGTCTATTTTGATGATATTTTAGTATATTCAAGAAGTTTGGATGACCATCTTGAACATCTAATGTGTGTTTTAATTGTGCTCATGAAGGAGAAACTTTATGCCAATTTGAAGAAGTGCACCTTTTGCACTAATAGGGTTAATTTTCTTAGTTACATTGTAAATGCCAATGGTATTTCAGTTGACATGGAAAAGGTGAGAGCAATTCAAGAATGGTCAACTCCCAAAAATGTTAGTGAAGTGCGAAGTTTTCATGGACTCGCAAGCTTTTACAGGAGATTTGTCAAAAATTTTAGCACTTTGATTGCATCTTTGACCGAGGTCATCAAGAAGAATGTGGCATTCAAGTGGGATGAAGAACAAGTGCAAGCTTTCAAAAGCTTAAATTTCATTTACCTAATGCTCATTTGCTTTCTCTACCTAATTTTGACAAAACATTTGAAGTTGAATATGATGCTTCAGGTATTGGGATAGTGTTGTCTTGATGCAAGAAGGAAGACCTGTGGCATACTTTAGCGAAAAGTTAAATGGGGTAACTCTCAACTATCCTACCTATGACAAAGAGTTGTACACCTTGGTCTGAGCGTTGAAGATATGGCAGCACTACTTATGGGCTAAAGAGCTCGTGATCCACATTGATCATGAATCATTGAAGTTTCTAAAAATCCAATATAAGCTCAACAAAAGGCATGCAAGATAGATGGAGTACATTGAGACCTTTCCGTATGTCATTCGATATAAGAAAGGTAAAGAAAATGTTGTAGCTGATGCACTCTGTAGGAGGTATGTCTTGCTTTCTTCTCTTGAATCTAAGATACTTGGCTTTGAACAAATTAAAGAGTTGTATCATGATGATTTTGATTTTGGTCAAGTGTTCCAAGCTTGTGAAAAGGGTTCTTTTGAGAAGTTCTTTAAGCATGATGGATTTTTTTTAAAAGAATCCAAGCTTTGCATTCCTAACTCTTCTTTGCGTGAATTGTTAGTTAGGCAAGCACATGGTGGAGACCTTATGGGACACTTTGGTATAGTTAAGACTTTGGCAATTTTGCAAGAGTATTTCTTTTGGCCAAAAATGAAAAGTAATGTTGTAAAAATTTGGGAAAATTGCATCATTTGTAAAAAGGCAAAATCAAAGGTCCAATCTCATGGCTTATACACACCTTTGCCAATTCCAAAAGAGGCATGGGTTGATTTTTCACTAGATTTCTTTTTGGGTTTGCCGAGAACTAAACATGGAAAAGATTCAATTTTTGCAGTTGTCGATAGGTTTCAAAAATGGCTCATTTCATTACATGCAACAAAATGAATGATGCATCACACATTGTTGATTTTTTCTTTAATCATATTTTTCGTTTGCATGGCATGCCAAGAACCATTGTATCCAATTGAGAAACCAAAATTTTGAGTTATTTTTGGAAAACTTTGTGGGGAAAATTGGGTACAAAACTCTTGTTTTCTACTACTTGCCATCCACAGACCGATGGCCAAATTGAAGTCGTTAATCACACTTTATCTACTTTGTTGATATCAGTCATTGGTAAGAACATTAAGACTTGGGATGATTGTTTACCTCATGGTGAATTTGCATACCATAGGAATGTGCATTCTGCAACTAAATTTTCTCCTTTTGAGATTGTTTTTGGTTTTAATCCATTTTCTCTAAAGAATCTAACACCTTTGCCAATGACTGAGAGATTGAATTAAGATGGCAAAAAGAAGGCTGAATTGGTGAAGCAAATCCATGAGAAGGCAAGATCTAACATCGAGGAAAAAACGAGAAGATATGAACAACAAGCCAACAAGGGACGTCATAAGCGTAATTTTGAACCAAGAGATTGGGTTTGGCTGCATTTGAAGAAAGAAAGATTTCCAACACAAAGAAAATATAAGTTGCAACCAAGAAGGGATGGGTCTTTTAAGGGCTGAGACAACTACAACTCCATATAAAGCCAACCATGAAGCTAGGCATCCACACTTAGATTCTTTACAAGGGATTGGTGGTCCTATTACAAGGTCAAGGACTAAGAGAATGCAAGCTGCCTTAATCTCTTTCATAATGAATCCATGGAATCCTAAGCTAAGGTAGCAAGGAAGACTTCCGAACTTAGCTCATCATTTGTCATTCTAGTCATCCATGAAGAATCAAGAATGAAGGATCGAATGCGGTTGATTTTCACTTGTGTAATCAAGATCCTTAGACCACTTCTCATCACAATCCAAGTTCGAATTTGGAAGGTTGGCAATTCTAGTCCATATGTCATTCTACTTAATGTTATGGAAGGTGAGCCAAGTATGTAAATCAAAAAGGAAGATTCCAGCTCAAATTCAGCTCAAAGACATAAGGTTTAGGAAGCTTCAATTCCATTCTAAAATCAGCTCAAACTCAGCTCAAAGACATGAGGTTTAGGAAGCTTCAATTCCATTCTAAATTCGGCCAGCACACAAATCCAATACACATTCGGAGGGCCAATTCAAGTAACATTTGGCCAACACAAATCCAAATCAGCTTTGGATTAGTTTTAGTTTTAGGCAACTATTTTGTTCTATTTTCTTTTCTTAGATTATAATATTTTTAGTAAGTATTTCTTTTAGTAATATTTTCTTAAAGTAGTATCCTAAAAAGCTAATCCAACTAGGGAATGGCTTTCTTAATTCTTACAACTTGTAATCAATACAAACTTGAGAGCTTTTAGCTTTTCTTTGAGTTCTAGTTTAGAATTTGCTTCGATTCTTTAAGGATAGCCTCTTAAGTTCATGTTTAAGCTATTTTGTTGAGTTTCTTTCCCTCAACAATCTGAGTGTGCCAGTTGGTTCCAAGGATAGTCAAAGTTCACATCTTGGGTCTTTGTAACTCCATTGGGTGTCCTGCTAAAGGAAGACTAGTTCAACCTAGAAGACGATACTAGGACCAACACTCTGGTATAGGTTCGAATTCTTATTCTTTGGTTTAAGATTCGTATCATCTGTGCCCTCAGGGCTTCAGAGCAACAACCCACCCTGCTGCATTCTTCATTAGATACACCATCAATGTACAAAGTCCAAGTCTTTAAGTCTTCTTTTCTTTTTTCGGTAGACTCAAGTAGTAGTGGAGGGTTGAGATCCAAGGTCTCTGTGGTAGGCATCTGGGCTATGAAATCTATTAGAGATTTAGGCCTTTATATCTGTCCACGGTTGGTAATATATGTCATTCTCTCTCAACTCTATGGCCCATTTTGCCAATCTTTTAGAAACCTTGGGTTACGTTTAGATAAAGGATTCTTATTTGCAAATAAGAAAATTCTCAAACAAAAACAAATTATCCAAACACATTTTTATTTCAAAATTTAGAATTCAAATTTTCCCACTCAAATTCTTCTCACATAATTTTAAAAAATTTTCCCTCTTATTTTTTCCCTCCAACATACTTTTTCTATCAACAAATACCCACCAAAATTTTCACACATTCTAATACAACTTTTTCCATTTGCAAATAAAATTGCCTTATCCAAACGGATCCTTGGGTTTGGATGATATCTGCTTGATGGGTTGATCAGTGAGAAAACATATGGGGTGTGTTTGAAAGTAAGTCGTAATCTCCTAGCAGCATGAATTAAGGCCAAAATTAACTTCTCCATTGGAAGATATAGCATCTCAACTCCTTGCGATGCGTAACTAACATAATACACTGGCTTTTGTACATTGTTTATGTCTTAGATGAGTACCACGCTAATAGCATTACTTGTGACCATTAAGTATAAGTACAAGACTTCCCTAGGTGTAAATACTGTGAGAGCAGGCAAACTTGCCAAATGTTTCTTCAACTCCTCAAAAGCCTTTTGACATTCCTCATTCCACTTGAAATTTTTGGCCTCTTGTAATATCTAGAAGAATAGAGATGTCGATTTGCTGATCTCAATAGGAACCTATTTAAGGCTGCTAATGACCCTATTAACTTTTGAACTTTCTTCAAGGTTCACGAAGGTGCCTTCTCAGCAATGGCCCTTATTTTGTCTGGATTGGCTTCAATCCCTCTCTTAGAAACCATATATCCCAAAAATTTGCCAAATCCTACCCCAAAAGTATACTTTTTAGAGTTTAGATACATGCTAACCTCTAACATGGCTTGTAAAGTCTCTTCCAGATCTCTAGGAGTGCTTTTACCCTTCTTAGACTTTATCACCATGTCATCTACTAATGGGTGTCGAAACCACCAAAAATAATCCTTCTCTGGCTAAGTTCTGTAGATAGCAGTAAGAGGGTCGAATCCATAGAAATTGGTTAGATTTACTCCTTAAACAAAATAAAATAAAAGAGGGGGGAGGGGGGGGGTTTGTATTATGAAACTAAGTAAGAATTAATTAAGACAAATAAATAAATTAAATAACCAACTAAAAATATGAGGAAAAATTAATAAGGAGAAGTTTCCAATCAAGAATTAATTTCGGTATTGATTCCTTGAATTGATAATTGATTCAAAAGATAGGTTCTTTTATCTTGAATAAATTGGTTATAGTTGTTGAAGATCCGTCTTCTAACAATCAATCTTTTCTTACTTTTCGATAACCTTCGGATCTGTCCTATGAGTTATTCCTTTAATTAACAAACACAACCTTTGGATCTGTCCTATGAGTTATGTATATTAATTGCATTAAGATTCAAAAAGACCCAATTACTAACCAGTAAACCTAGAAATGCCATGTTTATTTAAGCTAGAATATATATTTTCATAACATACAATCTAAGGCGTTGATTACCTTTCGATGTTGTTATTTGTCACTTGAATTCGAACAATTAACCAATGATTAATTATTCTAAATAACTGTCTACCGAATTCAACTATCAAACAAAAGACCTCTTGTCTAATAATTCAATCCAATAATATAATGAAGCATAGAAAATATATAAATATTCAAGAATAAAAGAAATAATAGAATTACTGAAATCTCACAATTGTTAGAATCAAACCTCAATTAATCTTGATTGAAAAGTAAGAATTTAGATAGACATAATAGAAGAAAGCATCAAGAAAATCAAAGAAGTGGCTGTCGTTTTGTTTTCTTTTGCTTTCTTGTGGCTCTCGCGTCTTTCTGTTGTTGTGGCAGCTTGTTCTTTTCTTATTTTCTCTAGGCAAGAGTCAATGCGGCTAACTCCAAGAAAGATTGAATATAAAGGGCAGCCCGTCTCCTAGTAATCCCTAGGAAAATAAAAAGTGGGTCGCTGCTTCTTGTTTGTTTCCCATTTTCTTTGTTTTCTTTTTTTCTTTATTTTCTTATGCAACCCTCATGTATGCCCTTTCTTCTTTGTTTCCTTTTTTCTTTGTTTGGCCGCTACTTTTTTTTAAGAAAAACAAAAAAGAGATAAATTTTCTCTTTTGTTCACTTTTTCTTAAAAATGATCCACCCTAACCATCAATCATAAAAAAAAAATTAATATCCTTATAAACAAGAATTTTAATTAACTAAAACACAAGTGAATTGACCCAATAAATATGCAATTACACATTCTATCATCTACATATACTTCTATGTCTCTACCGATTTGGTTGGAGAATACTTGGTTAACCAGACACTGATAAGTTGCTCATGCGTTCTTCAATCCAAAGGGCATTTTTTTTTTTTTGTAACAATAGATCCCCATCTCTGTGATAAAGGTTGTTTTCTCAACATCTTCTTCAGCCATCAAGATCTGATGATAGCTTTGTAAGCATCAAGGAACATGATAACCTTGATATGGCTTCAACCTTTTGATCAATTACTGTCAAAGGGTAACAATCTTTCGGACAATACATGTTGAGATTAGTATAATTAATACACATTCATCAACTATCATCAGGTTTTTTAACCAAAACTAGATTTGACAACCATGTAGAGCAAAATACCTCTTTGACGATGTCAAACTAAAGTAGTTTTTTCACTTCTTCATTAACCACCTTATTTCTTTTCGAAGTTAGCAATCTTTTCTTCTGCTAAACAGACTTCACCACAGGATCAATGTTAGAACTGCGTGTCACTATGGATGGTGAGATCCCCGGCATATCTTTTGGACTCCATGCAAAAAAAAAATTATACTGGCAAAGGAGGCTAATGATGCCATTTTTTTTATCTCAGTTGGCAATGTAGCCCTCACTTTGACCGTTCTATTAGGATGGTTGTCATCTATTAAAATTTCTTGTACCTCATCAATGATCTTCTGCGACTCAACTGGGCCTTTTTTTATACCAGTATCCTAAAATTTTTGAGGTGTGACCTCATCATTTCTGGCTTCTCGGAGGTTCTGAGATGTGATCTTAGAATTTTCAAGAGTTTCCCGAGGTGTGACCTCGGGATTTTTAGAGGGAACCAATATATATTTTGCTTTCTCTACTTTTTCCTGAGATAGCACCTTGGGGTTAGGCTGCGACATCTCTAGAGTCTAAATGGCATGTACACCCTTCATCAAAGTACTTTTTCCTTTAATGGCGATACGCATGCATTCCCTTGTCACGTACTAATCTCCTTGTACAAATGCAATTCCATGTTCCGTTCAGAATTTCATGACCAGATAGTAAGGTGACCAAATGGTTTTAACATTCTTTATCCACGATCTTCTAATGATGGCATTAAAGGGAAATGGGGCATCTATAATATAAAAATATGTCATTATGGTTTTATCTCGGGGGTAGTCCCCCATTGTGACTACAAGAGTGATTATGCCCACTAGATGAACAATTTCATGTGCAAATGTCACCAGAGGCATATTAGATAGTTTTAGGGCACCGAAATCTATCTCTAACTTGCAAAAATAATTAAAATATTGGATATCGATTACACTACCATCATCAACATAAACCCAATGTACCTCTTTATTAGTGGCTATGGCCTTGACCACAAAAGCATCATTATGTGGGCTAATGGTTGCGATAGTATCGTCTTCTAAAAAAGAGATAACCTCGACTGGTTTAAAATGCTTGTGGACTAGTTCCTAATGTGGGATCCTCTTGGCGCTGGCTTTGATTGTGGACTAAGATTGTCCTTCCGAGTAACTACTAAATATGGCATGGATAACACCAGTGACATTGCGGTTGTTGTGTGGTGGAGGTTGGATGTTGGCAGTTATGAGGGATTACTTTGGTATAGTTGATAGGGTTGATTCAGGAGGAGTCCCATCTTTGTCGGTAGTTTGTCCTATGTGAGGGCATACCTTGTCCACTTTGTCCTCCACCTCGTCCCCCAGTATGGTAGCCACCTCCCCGCCCTTTAGGCCGAGGTTGGGCTCTATCAAAATGAGAGTGCCACCTTTGAACATACTAACCAATCATTCCATTACGGATGCAATCTTCTATTTTTTTCTTGAGGTCTTTGCAGTCCTCAATGTCATGTCCATGATCATTATGAAAAGCACACCAAAGATGTTGTGGCCTCTTATGTGGTGCTGTAGTTAACGGAACTGGGGGTTTGAAAAGATCTCTATGTATAGATAGGATCTCAGAGCGACTCTTAGTAAGTAGAGTGAGATTCTTGTCCTAAACTCGAGGTGATATGAATCCAACAAGCATTGAAGAGACTTCGAACCCGAAGCATGATGACAAGGGCTAGAACAAAGAAAATAAAGGAAGCCTTGAATGGACTCATCCAAACAGCCCGAAAGGATGGGGAGAAGGCCACGATTGATAAAACCGTATTTATTAATGTACTAAGTGTAATTGGATCTTGTTAATTAGAATTTGGAACCAAATTCCAATTTGTAGCCATAATGGGTTTGGCTTGACTACTATTTTTCCTTAGGACCCTTAAGGTCATTGGGCTTAGTTATTAGAAGATGACATAGACCCGTAAGGTTAACCCAAGACTCATGTGAGCCCATTTGGCTCTAAAGAAACCCTAGACACCCTAGAAATCCTAGCACTTGTGAAGGATGTCTTGTAACCTTAAAGTGGCCGTCGGCCTCCCTTGGAGGGCAGATTTTGATGAAATGAAAATTTGGTTCTTGACATTACAAGCTTGAGAGAATTGCTCTCTAGTTTCTGTAATTACTTGCAAATTACACAAATTCGGAATTTGTGTGTTTGTTGTTCTTGATTTCCTAGATTTGTTCCCTAGGAAATTCGGATTCCATCCATCAATTGATTCCAAGGTTTCTAGGTACAGGTTATCTAGGGGTTGAGGACCTAATTCCACCTTCAAGGAACATACCATCTCCAAGGAAAGATTTCAGTTGGGTTGATCCAAGGGGAAGAACTTGTGTAGTGAGTTTTTGGAACAAGTTATCCAAGGGTTCACGCCACGAGGTTTCAAGCGACCTAGGTTATAGCTCAACTTATCGAAGGCACTTTTATGAGTTTTTTTTTCCTTTTAGCATCATCTTGAAGCTTTTTCTCATTCTTTTCATTCTCTCATTTTCTCTTGTTGGTTTTTTCTCATTTAATATAACTCCCCACCATTTGCCATAGTGTTTGAGTGTCAGTTGGTGTGTTTCGTGTCAATTTCGTATAGAATGGTCTAGAGTTCAAACCATTCATGAAACCCGAGATTAACAACTGATCCGTTCGGTCAGCCACTTGAAGACTTTCATCATTGAATCTCTCTACATTTGTTTTTAGGGACTCTTCCTTCCCTTGTTTGAGATTTATCACATCTGCAAAAATTTTGTTAAACTTCTTCCCTTGGAAGAAGCGAGTGTGGAAAAGTTGCGCCAACTGTCTAAAGGATGAAATGCTTCTGAGGGGTAGGTCATCGATCTATACTCGTGCCTTTCCACTGAGATAGATAGGGAATGCTTTACACATTACCTCCATCAGAGCATTTTTAAATTTCATCACGTATTTGAACCGCCATAGAAAATCTAAAGGTTCAAAGTCTCCATCATAAGATGGGATCCCGCTAGGCAACTTGAACCCTACGGGTGTTGGATATTGCATAACGTCGGGTTGAAAGGTGATGAAGCATCTCCTTCATCATCAGAACCCAGCAATCCTTGAATATCATCAGCCACTTTTTGGCTAATTGATAGAGCTTAAAATGTATGTATTTATTGTTAATATTTTCTCGATATTAACTTGATTATAAAGTGAAATTGTTTGGTTTCGATATACATTGTACTTTAGGTATGAAAATTAGAGAATTGGAGGAAAAGAAGATAAAAGGGTGAAATTGGAGCAAAAATCCAGAAAACTTCTGGTTACTAGGCATGACCACGTCAAAGGCATTGGGTTGGATGAGTTTTTATCAAGAAGAAGAAGTTTATGAACGAGATTTCTATCAAGGAAAGGAAATTATGAGCTATCAAATTAAAGAAGGAAAAAGGATATTGCAGCAAGTTTTTAGGAAACAAGTATTTTATTTTAGTTAGGAGTATATTTCCTATTCTTATTATGTTTCCTTTTTAGAGTAGAAATTGGTTTTTGGTAATAGTTATCATTACTATATCTTAGGAGTTAGTTTTTTGTTATAAAATGGGAACCCTAATGACAAGAAAAATATAGAAAAACAACACAAGGCAGCCACCTCTTCTTCTTCTTTGTTTTCTCACGTCTTTCTTTCGTTCTTTCTTTAGTGTAGTAAAATTCTTAGAAAAATTCTAGAATTCATGTATCCACCATGAGTGGCTAAATTCTATTTTCTGATTCAAGGGAATGATTGAATTCAATTGCAATCACTCTGAGGTTTTGTTCTTAATTTTATATTTTTGCTCTTAATTCAAGTACTTGTTAATTCTTGATTTAATTCTTCTGAATAATTGATGATTGGTCAATCTGAAAATTAATTCTTCATTTTTTATTCTATTACTATCCATGAGTTCAATGATCTATAATTGTCATGAATGAGTGGTCCAAGTAGTAACTAGGTTAATTATGTTTATGACTTGAAATATGCACGCTTAGACTAAGGGAATTAACTAGACAAGATTAATTTATTGCAGCTATATTGGTTCTTTAGTTTTGGTTTAACTGTTTTCATAGATCTTAATGCTATTATTAAATTGATATGGAATACTATCGTGCCCAATCAATTAATGATAAGTTTTGATTTGGGTGCTGGGCTCGGTCAATTATCTTAGGAAAATAGAAATTTATTACGGCTATCCTAATAAGTTTCAAGTTAAATATTTGAGTTTGCACGATTATTTTTCGTGACCTTGGATTAGTGATGCAATTGAATGTGATCAACCATTGGATTAGAAACTCGGTAAATTTGGCAATTTTTGCTATTTTCTATTTTTCTGTTTTAATATTTATTTTTATTAATTTGAGAATTCAGTAAAATAGTTAATTGTTCAAAACTCCCCCTTGTTTATTTATTTTTAACTTATTGTTCAAAGTTTGGAACTATACTTCAGTTCCTTTGGGATTCAACCTAGCTCGCTACCACTGCAAATTTATTTTACAATCACTTAAGGATCAGTGATTAATTTTGTGGGTTTCAACAGACGAGATTGCAAATATTTGAAAATTTGACATAAGAGATTGAGAATATTCCTTCGAAAATAAAATCCTATTCCCACAAACGATGCCAATTAATGAAGGTTTTATCCACAATCCAAGTGAATAGTATTGACCCGCAACTCTTCATCTTTCCAATTAACGACTGTACCTGCAAAATAAATCCCAGAGTGGTTCTCTAGGGTAAATCTTCCGATGCTTAAGTTAGTGCTTTATATTATGATATCGCTTGGTTTTCCAGAAGACCCCATACCTAGTAGTTTCTTCAACTTATATACCTTATTCCTTGGTTTGTGAAGTTTGTTTGTAATAGCTACACACATTGACTGCAGTTGTAATGGCTAATTACACGTTGATACTTTTCTCCGTGATTGCCGTATACTGTTACATTTTTTTTTAGGGATAAGTATGATCTCGTTGAGTTCCCACATTACGGGTGTTATCTGAGGTGTCATACATTTTAGTCCGAGGTCCCATACACTTGGTATAATTTCGATGTACTTTGATCCTCAGCCTTTATACTCAGGCCTAAAGGCTGAGGTCCAATCAGGAAACATGCCACTGACTAAAATCTGGATCTTTAGATTGTTGAGATCAAAGGTCTGCGAATGCAAAGGTCTCGCTTATCGTTCAAATCCCAACTCTATCTGAGATCCCATACATATCATAATACAATATGTTAAAACTACCAAAAGGAAGAAAAAAGAAAATAGAAAAAACACTAGTCATCCACTCATCCTTAATAACTTTAAGTTGAAACCAAATTAGTGCTTTAACTTTTCTTAATTTTACTGGTATTAAAAAAAAAAAAGAAAACCTACAAAATAATATGAGTGAATGACTCATGAGAAAATATTATCCAAACAAAAATTACATGTAATTACTGATTATAAATTTTTTTAATCTAAAAATTATCTGAAGAGGAAAATAATATAAGTTATTATATTATAAGAAAATTTCATAAACTAAACTTTATCTGAAGGAACAATTGGGTGCATGCAATTGTATATAAAGATTGTCAGCGAAGGCAACAATTTAAAATTTATAGCATTTCCTAAAAGTTATAATATTTAAAAAAAAATTTCAAAGTACACACTTTTTTTGGATAAAAGAAGTAACATTTACAATAAAATGTTTTTAATGATTAACATAGTATTTAAATGGTAGGAGATTCTTTAATAACGATAGTGAATGTTGCTTAATAAATTCAAACACATAAGCATTATTTTAACCGCATAGATCCTCTTAAACATTTATATATGCCATTTCCATAACATATTTTCATTTTTTATATACCTTATTAAAAATTATTTCATAAAGGGCTACTTTTATTTTAGCATATTCTAATATGAAATACTAAAATATATTAAAAAGTGTAAAGATATGATAATGTATTTCAAAATAATATAAGAAAGCATTATAAAAAAAAAACTCTGTGCATATTTTAAGTTAATTATTGAAAGATTTTATTACAAATTTTCATTCTATATAAAATTACTCAGATAAAAGTATTATGACAAGCCTAATGTTAGTAGATTTTTGTAAACTGGCATTCACATGACAACCATTGATGTGTATGGGACCCAACTTCTAATTTCCTATTTTAAATCAAAGACTAGATTAGCAAATCAAAGGCTAGATCTCAGCATGACAAGACTAGACCTCAGTGACATGCGAAGGTCCAGACTTTAGCGGCATGTGAGCCAAAGGCATAAATTTCAACAGCATGTTCTCCAATTAGACTTTGAACTCTAAGTCTGAAGGCTGAGAATGGAAACGCACTAAAATCACAGCAAGTGCATGGGACCTCGAAGTCCCAGGATACAAGGTGGGAATTCAGTGAGGTCATGCTTATCCGTAAGTGCGTAACTACATGCTACAATCACGAAAAAATATAACGGCGTGCAATCAACAGTTACAGCTGTAGCCAATGTGCTAAAACGTGATAGCAAATCCCGCAAATGGAGGAAAAAAGTATATAAGCCCTAAAAATGACCAGGTATAGGGACACTCTCCAACGAAAGAGAATATATTATACTCTTACTAAATTCTGACTTAGGCATTGGAAAATTTACACCGGAGAACCACTATAGGATTTGTTTTGCAAGAACATCCACTAATTAGGAAGATGAAGAATCTCATGTCAGAACTATCTTATCAAATCTTAGTCGGGTTGAAGATTTAGCCTTCATCAACTGGCACCGTCTGTGGGAACCTTTAATTTCTGAAGGAATATTCGCAATCTACTTTCTCATTCCGACTGATACTAAGATAGTGGATACCAGATCTGGAGGACGAAGGGCAACCGAGAGAACTGGCCAAAGAAAAACACTGTGTAGTCTTTAGGACCTGTTGAAAAAAATCTGTTGCGTTTAGATTGAATCCTCGAACAATTGGAACATCCCTCTACCGATAAAAGTGAACATTCATGACGCATTGCTTCAAATCGGGATAACTCTCCAACACGAAGACAATATGAGGTAGATGAGAGGGCCTTTATGGAGCAATACCATGCGTAGTTTGAAGTGTTCCGTAGAGTTAGGCATAGTCCACATCCATCTGAGGCTAAACCAAGACATAATAATCGGAAGCGTGGCCGATGGAGAAGGAATGACGATGGAAGTGAAGATTCAGCCTTCCATGCTAACAATAATTATGCAAACGACCATTCTAGGGTTAGGTCGAAACGTGACCCAAAGCGTCCCCAACATAATGATTTCCCTCCAATCAGCAGTAGGGTGGCTAGTGATATTCATGGTCTATTGGGTTTAGATAATTAAGAGGATGACCTATCACGCAGTACCCAACTTCGGTAGGATTTAAATTGCTTGACAGAATTCCACCCACAGAGGGGGACTCTGACCTTGTAAACTTTTTATCACGGTTTAAATACGCGTTGAACTTAAAAAAATGCTTTTATAGAGGTAATGTGTAAAGTGTTCCCCATCTATCTGAGTGAAAAGGCGCAAGTGTGGATCGATAGCCTAACATGTAATAGTGTTTTGTCGTTCAGATGGTTGGCGTAGTTTTTCCATACCCGCTTGTTTTAGAGGAAGAAATTTTACAAAACAGCCGAGATCTTATGAATCTCAAGCAAGTGTATGATGAATCCCTCAAGTCATACATGGAAAGGTTTAAAGATGAAAGCTTTCAAGTGACTGGCCAAACAGATCAATTGGTAATCTCTGCTTTTATGAATGGTTTGAACCTTGGTCAATTCTACATGAAACTAGCACGAGACACTGCAACTGATACTCAAACACTATGGCAAATGGTGGAGAGTCATACGAAAGAAAATAAGCCAATAGAAAGAAGAGAGAAAATGAGAAAAATAAGAAAAAGCATCAAGATGATGCCAAAGGGAAGAATCTCAAAAGAGCACCTTCAACATGCTGAACTACAATCGGGGTCGTTTAGAGTCTCGAATTCAGGAAAAAAGTCTCACAACATTGACCAAGAGTCATTCCGAAATCCTATCTATACATAGAGATATCCTCAGACCTCCAGTCCCCCTAACTGTAGTATCTCAGAAGAGACCACAACATTTGTGGTGTGCTTTCCATAATGATTATGAAAATGATACAGAAGACTGTAAAGATCTCTATAAAGAAATAAAAGACTGCATCCACAATGGAATGTTTGGTCAGTACGTCCAAAGATGGCCTTTTGATGGAACCCAACCTCGGTCTGGAGGCCGGGGAGGAGGCTACCACTCAGGAGGACAAAATTGAAAACAAGGCTCACGAGGTCCACCTTCACATCAAATAGACTATCGGGCAAGGTGGGACCCTTCCATGAATCAACCATATTAGCAATACCAAAGCAATGCTCCGCAACAGATGAATCCCAATCTTCATCTGATGACAATCGCAATGTTACTGACGTCATTCACACCATATTTGGTGGTTACCCAGAAGGTTAGTCATAGTCTGTGATCAAAGCCAATGCTAGGAGAATTCCTTCTTAGGAACCGTTCCACAAACACTTCAAACCTATCAAAGATATCTCTTTTTCGGAGGAAGATGCGGTTTACACCATTAGCCCGCATAACGACACTTTGGTCATCATAGCCATAGTCACAAATAAAGAGGTACATCGAATTTATGTTGATGATGGTAGCGTAGCCAATGTGATGTGATCCAAATCCAAAAGGACTAGGAACACTTAGAAAATTTGCCCAAGATATGTCTAAGGGAATGCTAGTTTGGATTGGTACCCCACTCTCTATAAAGAGATAGAAACCTTGGTATGAAACGCCACAACCAACTACACCAAAATGAGTTAATAAATTTAGTTTGAATGCCACAAGTTTGGAAGCAAACTTAATAAGTTCTAAAGTTCTCAAACAACTCAAAGATGAGATAAAACTCACAAATTTTTTTGTTCAAAGGCTTCTTAAAAAAAGTAAAAAAGAGGCCTATTTAAAGGCTACAAAAAAAAAAGGTCTTGAAAAGTTCTAAATATCCTTGTTTAGAAACTAGAAGAAATAAAGATTAATTTTGACTCATTAACTCCTGGACTAAACTTTGACAAGACCAATAAAAAAATGAGAAAATTTTCATTTTAATATATTAATTACACATTGGAATGGTGCTTTGACCAAGAGTTGGAATTCTTGAATTCAAGTAGATGCATGCACCTTGAACTAGCTTCCAAAACTTCATTAAATACTTTTTTGACTGAACTTTCAGCCATGAATTTTCGTTCCCCTATGCCTCAAAATGGATGATTGAACCTTGAATTTGAAGTCTTCAACACTTGATTATTTGACATTTGAAAACTTGAATTTGGACCATCACTCTTTAACTTGGACCAAATGCACACTTGAATTTGGACTGTCACTCCATTGAATTGGATGTGAAGTTGAGGCCGAGTTCATGTCTTTGGCCGAGTTTGCATATTTAGCCACCAAATTCACATCTTTGGTAGTCAAGTTCACATTATGATGTCCTATATATTGATTGTTTTTGCAAGTTTGGGATCGACTTCGCAGCATTAAAACGTCCAATATGCCTTTAGTGGGCATAATCACACTTGCAATTACAATGGGGGATTACCCCTAGGACAAAACTATAATGACAGACTTCTACGTCGTGGATGCCTGATCTCCTTTCAATGCAATCATTGGGAGATCATTGATGAATAAGGCCAAGGCCATTTGGTCCTAAAATTCCATACGGAGCATAGAGTGGCATCAGTTCAATCCTTCAAGGAGATCAATATACGCAAGGGAATGCATGCGTATCGCCATCAAAGGTAAAAATACTTTGACGAAAGGTGTACATGTCATCCAGACTCTAGAAATGTTACAATTCGACCCCAAGGTGACACCTCAGGGAAGAATAGACAAAGGCAAAGGTGTAATAGTTCCTCCCAAAAATCCAAAGGTCACTTATTGGGACCTCAAAAAAATTGAGAATTCTAAAACCACACATCGGGATACCTTTTGGAATTCTAAGGTCACACCTCAAAGACCCCAAAATACTAAGAGCTCTGAGGTCACACTTTATAGCTCCCAAGAGGTCGATACGGAAAAGGGTTCCATAGAGATCACTGATGAAGTACAAGAAGTCGTAATAAATAATGGCCACCCTAATAAGACAATTAAAGTGGGAGCTACACTACCGACCTTAATCAAAGATTGTGTTGTTCATCTCCTCTGCCAATACAAATTTTTTTTTGCATAGGGCTCAAAAGTTATGCCTGGGATCTCACCATCTCTGATGACACACAAGCTCAACATCGATCCCAATGTGAAGGTTGTCCATCAAAAGAAAAGATCACTAGCCTCAAACAGAAACCTGGTAGTCAATGAGGAAGTGAAAAAGCTACTTCGGTCTGATATCATCTAAGAGATATTCTGTCCAATTTGGTCATCTAATTCAGTACCTGTCAAGAAACCTGACGATAGTTGGTGAATGTACATTGATTATACTGATCTTCATAAATACTGTCCCAAAGATTGTCATCCCTTGCTGGTGATTGACTAGAAGGTTGAAACCATATCAGGATATGAGGTCCTCATGTTTCTCGGTGCCTATAAAGGTTATCACCATATCCTAATGGCTGAAGAAGATGCAGAGAAAATAGCTTTTATCACAGAGATGGAAGTTTTCTACTATAAAAATGATGCCCTTTGGGTTGAAAAATGCAAGAGCAACTTATCAATGCCTAGTCAACTAGGTGTTTTTCGATCAGATTGGTAGAAACTTGAAAGTATATATGGACGACATGGTAATAAAGTCGAAGAAGAGTGAAAGTGCACCTAGGGATTAGGAAAAAACTCTACAATTCATGTTAAAGGTTGGAATGCGTCTGAACCCGAAAAAATGTACTTTCGGAGTAGGATTTGGCAAATTTCTATGATTCATGGTTTCTTAAAAAAGAATTGAAGCCAACCCAGACAAGATAAGGGCCATTGTCGAAATGGCACCTCCTTGAACCTTAAAAGAAGTTCAGAAGTTGATCGGGTCATTAGCAGCCCTGAATAGATTCTTGTCGTAGTCTGCAGATCGGCATCTCCTGTTCTTCTAGACATTGAAGGAAGCCAAGAACTTTAAATGGAATGAAGATTGTCAGAAAGCTTTTGAGGAGTTAAAGAAGCATCTGGCAAGTTTACTAGGCCTTACGGTACCTACACCTGGAGAAGTCTTGTATTTATACATAGTGGCCTCAAACAATACTAAAAGTGTGGTACTAATTCAGGATGTAAACCGCGTGCAAAAGCCAGTATACTTCATCAGTTGTGCCCTTCAAGGAGTTAAGGCGCAGTATCTCCTAGCAGAGAATATAATCTTGGCTTTAATTCATGCTGCTCGGAGGTTGTGACTTTACTTTCAAGCACATTTTATATTTGTTCTTATTGACCAACTCATTAAACAGATACTCTCCAAACCGGAGGCTTCTGGGAGGTTGGCAAAATGGGCCATAGAACTGGGGAAACACAATATCCATTACTAACCTTAGACAGCGATAAAATCTCAAACCTTTGCAAATTTCATAGCGGAAATGCCTACTGCAGAGACCTCAGATATCTACCTTCTACCATCACTTAAGTCCACAAGAAAAGAAATTAAAGGCTTAAAGGCCTGGACTTTATATATAGACGGTGTTTTGAATGAAGATGGTAGTGGAACGAGTCTGTTACGTCGAAGGCCGGAGGGCATGAAGATTACCTATGCTTTGCGTTTTGACTTTAAAGCAACTAATAATGAAGCTAAATATGAAATCTTGATCATAGGATTAAATTATGGTTCAAAGGATGAAAGCAAAAGAAGTGCATGCCTACAGTGACTCCCAGATAGTCATCAGCCAGGTACAAGGTTCTTACGAAGCCCAGGAACCTCAAATGAAGAAGTACCTTGACAAGGTACGTTAACTTAGCCATTCTTTTGATGGTTTTAAAATTATACAAAGACCCAGGCCCAGGAATAAAAGGGTTGATGCCCTAAATAAGCTAGCCTCATCGGCTTTCTCTCATCTTAATAAGAAGGTTTTGGTATAAGTACTTCCTTATAGGAGCACTGAAGAAAAAGTCACAATGACCATTGAAGAGATGGAAGATAACTGGATGACTCCCATATGGAGATGTTTGCGTAGCAGACAACTACCTGATAACAAGAATGAGGCGAGAAAATTAAAACTAAAGGTGCCCCACTATACAATATAAGACGGCGTCCTTTACAAATGATCCTACCTCCAACCTTTGCTTAGATGTGTTGGATCTCAATAGACAGATTATATACTCCAAAAAATGCACCTCGGATCTTGTGGAAGCCACGTGGGACCCCGCATACTCTCTAAGAAGATCATTTGTTGGGGTTACTACTGGCCGACCATGTTTAAAGATGCTCATGACTTCGTGCAAAAATGTGTTAAATGTCAACTTCATACTCCTATAGTTAAAAGACCTCAAATGGAGTTGATCAACATCTAGAGTTCATGGCCTTTCACACAATGGGAAATTGATATTCTAGGACCTTTTCCTGAAGTATTGGGACGTTTGAAATTCTTAATAGTTGTCATCGACTACTTCACTAAATTGGTAAAAGCCGAACCTTTGGCTACTATCACCGAAAAAAAGTCCTAAAATTTGTGTGGAGCAAAATCGTTTGCAGATTCGGTATCGTTATGTGATTATTTTAGACAATGGGAAATAGTTTGCAGATGATCCTTTTCGCTCCTGGTGAGAAGAACTTCAAATTAAACAAAACTTCACTTCCGTTGCACACCCACAAGCTAATGGCCAAGTTGAAGTCACAAATCGCACAATACTACAAGAACTCAATACTCGGTTGGACAAAGCAAAAGGGGATTGAGTGGAAAACCTCCCAAATGTCTTGTGGGCTTATCACACCACACCTCGGACAACAACAGAAGAAACCCCTTATAGCTTAACATGGGGTGTAGAAGTTGCCATTCCAGTGGAGATTGGAGTTCCAAGTCCTAGAGTTGTAGTATTTAATGTTGAGGCTAACGAAGAAGAGATCCGATTAAACTTGGACTTATTGAAAGAATGCTGAGACCAAGCCTCAGTGAAAGAAGTGGAATACAAGCAAGTCATGGCAAAATAGTACAGTGAACGGGTAAAAATGATTGAGTTTTCCCCGGGGGATCTGGTCCTATGCAAAAATGAAGCAAGTCAAGCCCAAAAGCTTAGAAAACAAGAAGCAAACTAGGAGGTCTCTACAGGGTCATTGATTCATCAAAGTTTGGAAGTTAAATCCTGGCCACAATGGAGGGGAACTTATTACCCCAAGTCTGGCATGTTAGTGATTTGAAAGTTTTTATGTTTAAAGTTTTACTTGCTAAATAAAATGTCTTTCTATATTCACTCTTCTTAAATCGAGTAAGAGAATGACATATGCATCGGCTACAACATTCTCTTTACCTTTCTTATATCGAATGACATATGGAAAGGTCTCAATGTATTTCACCCATCTTACATGCCTTTTGTTGAGTTTATATTAACTTTTCAAAAACTTCAACGAGTCATGATCAGTGTGGATCACGAACTCTTTAGCCCATAATTAGTGTTGCCATGTCTTCAAAGCTTAGACCAAGGCGTACAACTCTTTGTCATAGGTAGGATAGTTGAGAGTTGCCCCCACTTAGCTTCACGCTAAAGTATGCCACGGGTCTTCCTTCTTATATCAAGACAGCACCTATCCTAATACCTGAAGCATCATATTCCACTTAAAATGTTTTGTCAAAATTAGGTAAAGAATGCAAATGAGCATTAGTTAAATGAAATTTAAACTTTTGAAAAGCTTGCTCTTTTTCTTCTTCCTATTTGAATTCCACATTCTTCTTGATGACCTCAGTCAAAGGTGCAGCCAAAGTGCTAAAGTTCTTGACAAATCTCCTATAAAAGCTTGCAAGTCCATGAAAACTCCGCACTTCACTAACACTTTTAGGCGTTGGCCATTCTTGAATTGCTTTCACCTTTTCTATGTCAATTGAAATACCATTGGCACTTACAATGTATCCAAGAAAGTTAACCTCATTAGTGCAAAACGTACATTTCTTCAAATTAGCATAAAGTCTCTCTTTCCTGAGTACACTTAAAACACACGTTAGATGTTAAAGATGGTCATCCAAACTTCTTGAATATGCTAAAATATCATCAAAATAGACAACCACAAACTTGCCAAGGAATTCACGCAAAACATGATTCATGAAATGCATGAAAGTGCTAGGAGCATTAGTTAGACCGAAAGGCATTACTAACCATTCATACAAACCGTGTTCTGTTTTAAAAGCGGTTTTCCATTCATCACTCTTTTTCATTCTAATTTTATGGTATCCACTTTTCAAATCAATTTTGGAAAAGATAATTACTCCATATAAGTCATCAAGCAAATCATCTAATCAAGGAATAGGATGGCGATATTTTACCCTTTATGTTGTTTGTAGCACGACAATTTATGCACATTCTCCACGACCTATCTTTTTTCGGCACCAACATAACTGGCACAACACATGGACTCATGCTTTCCCGAACCCATCCTTTATCCAACAATTCTTCAACTTGTCTTTGAAGCTCTTTGCTTTCTTTGGGACTCGTTTTATAAGCAAGCTTGTTTGGAATTGATGCTCCCAGAACAAAGTCGATTTGATGCTCAATACCATGAAGTGGTGGTAATCATTTTGGAACTTCTTCGGGAAACACATCTTCAAATTCCTGCAAAATAGAAACAATGCTGCTCGGTAATTCACCGGCCAAATCATTAGTGGTCAAATAAGCTTCCTTATATAAAATAAGCACAAAAAGTGATTGAGAATTTAGAGCACTCTTGATCACACTTTTTTTTTTTGCAAATGCAAAAAAAATTTCTTCTTTTTCACTTAAGATAAGTGCTTCTTTTCTCTCCTTGTTGCTCTTTTTCTTTCCTCTCTTTTTTCACTCAACTCTTTCTTCTCACTCAAACTCTCTTTTTTGTTCTCACGCTCTTTTTTTTGCTCACTTTCTTTTTTTGCATCTTCTTGTAACCTCACTTGATCTTCATAAACTTGACTAGGAGTCATAGGTATAAGAGTTACATTTCTTTGATTATGAACAAAAGAGTACTTGTTAGTAAAACCATCATGACTAACTCGTCTATCATACTGCCAAGGCCTTCCCAACAACAAATGGCTTGCTTGCATAGGAACCACATCACAAATCACCTCATCTTCATATTTCCCAATGTGGAATGGCACCTTTACTTGCTTGGAAATGTGAACTTCTCCACAATCACTAAACCATTGGAGCTTGTATGGCTTTGGGTGCTTTGTTTTAAGCAATCCTAACTTTTCAACCATAGAGACACTAGCCATGTTAGTACAACTTCCACCATCAATTATAACACTACATACCTTCCCATTAACGTAGCATATTGTATGGAAAATGTTCTCCGATTCTACAAGAGATAGCATAAAATCTGATTCTTGCTCTTCTTCCGTTTCTTATTCTCCATCATCCCTTATCACCATTGCAAGCTTATTGGGATATTGGCTCGAGATATGACCCCGGCCTTGACACTAGAAACATTTAATGTCACGAGTTCAAGAGGTAGATGGTTCATTATTCCTTTCAACGTCCCTTCCTTTGGGGTTGTTTTGCCTAATTTCGAGGAAGTTGTGAACTTCTCCTCCTTTTTTGAAATACTTGTCTTCCAAGCACTTTGATGTGTACTACCACTCCTCTTGAGTTGTTGCTTCACTTTGACAACCGTGTGTACCATATCTTGCAACTCCACATAATGGTACATTTCAACTCGATCTTGGATGTCACGATTCAAACCATTCAAAAATCTTGGCTCTCGACATTGGCTCTTATCATAGCAACCTCCATTTCTTTGAAATAATCTTCCACACTTCTACTTCCTTGCCTAAGCCCTTGAAGCTTGTTGTTGAGATCTTGATAGTAATGGTTAGGCACAAATCTTTTTCTTATTGTTTCTTTTATTTCCTCCCAAGTTTCCACAGGTCTTTCACCATTTCTTCTTTTACTCCTTACAAGTTGATCCCACCATGTTAATGCATAATCGAAAAACTCAGTGACAATGAGTTTTACCTTTTTGAGATCAAAGTAGTGGTGACAATCAAACACAAATTCCATCTTTTTCTCCCATTCAATATAGGACTTTGGATCGGATCTTCCTAGAAAAGGAGGGATTTTCATCTTGATGGCGCTAAAGTTGCTATTTTCTTTTGGTCTCCTCCAAGTTAGTATTCTAGTGCGCCCAAAAGATTCCCTATCAAACTCATCATCAACTTCATCAAACTCTTGATCTTCCACCACTTGTGTTTTATGCCTTCTTTGGATGTCATTGGAGGTGTGTGAACAAGCCATTTGAGATTCCACCTCCAATTGATCAATTGGTTCATGCAAGGGTTCAATCTCTTGTCGTAACAATCTTCTCATTTCTCCCATCAAGGCTTCGATTTGTAAGTTTTGTGGATGATTTTCCTCATTGGAATGGTGAGACATTCAGGAAATCCTACAAGAAAAATCCTTACAAATAACATTCACTTGACTCACACTCAAATTTTTTTTCTCACAAATAAAGTTTACACTCGTTACCCCTCTTAAGGTTCTTATTGAACTTAGTTGAACAATTATCAAGTTAGAGTGTGACTTTCACAACTAAAATTTATCAAACAAATTTTTTTTTTAAAGTTGTGAAATTAAATACACCAAAGAATAAGAGGATATGACAACTTGAAAGATAGATGAAGGTTAAAAGAATAATGAACTAGATGAACAATACAATTTTATCCAAGGTTGATTGAGAAAAACTTTGTTGATGAATCTTTTGGCAACCTAGATCTCAAGAGAAAAGAATATTAGATTTCCCAACTTCAATAAATGAAATTTTTTTGTGCCCACTTCTTTTTCTTCTTCTCTTTTTTGTTTTTTGTTTAATATTCGGCCACCACTTTTTTTTTTTCAGCCTCTTCTCTTCTTCTTTTTTTTAATGTTTTTTTTTTATGAATAAAGTAAAAAAAGAAGTGGAGATGAGAAAGTGACTTCTTAAATTCCAAACCCACTGCTAGAAACCTTGCCAACCTGCGACAAAACCCGCTAACAAAAATGTAAATTTTGATTTTCAAGAAATTCAAGAATAAGAAAGGATAAAATAAAAAATAAAAACATCGGATATGCAGCCCTTAGAAATGGCTCTGATACCAAATGATGTGAATCCAATCTGAAATGGATTAGGAACACTTAGAAAAGTTGCCCAAGATATGTCTAAGGATTGCTAGATTCGATTGGTGTAAACTACGACCGACTATCTATAAAGAGATAGAAACCTTGGTATAAAAATGCCACAACCAACTACACCAAAATTGATTGATAAATTTAGTTCAAACGCCACAAGTTGATAAGTTCGTTAAACGCCATAACTTGATAAGTTCGTTGAACGCATACAAGTTTCCAAAGAAAATTTGATAAGTTCTAAGTTCTCAAAGAACCTAAAAATGAGATAAACTCACAATTTCATTACTCAACGCTTGTTTGAAAACAGAACAAAGATGCCTATTTGATGAAAATATGAGGACCAATGGTGAAACAATCAACCATCCACCCGGGACAACTCAATCAAATTCGAAAGAGACAAATCTAAGAGCACAAGTTGGATGTTTAGTTGAGAATTCGCCTACAAAGAGACGTCTACACCTTGATCCATTACAAAGCATTGGAGGGCCTATGACTAGTTCACGAATTAAGAGAATGCAAGCTGCTTTAACTTCTATTATAATTGAATTAATTGAAGCTCAAGTCAAGGCAGCAAGGAAAACAAGGAAGACTTCCGATCCTAGTAAATCATGTGCCCTTCTACTTAGTTTCATCAATGAAGGATCGAGAATGAAGGATCGAGTGTGGCTGATTTTCACACGTGTAATCCAAATCCTTAAGCCACTTCTCATCACAGTCCTAGTTCAAATTTGGAAGGTTCTAATTCGGAAGAATGTAATTCACTTTGTAGGAAACCAAATCAGAGAACGCAGCGGAAATTTAAAAATTTTTGGTTTCTTCCAAGGATCCATACGAAGTGAAATCAAATTGGTAGTGAAGATTGTTACCTTACCGGTAGTGTAGCCTTGTTGATTGTTGGAGATTGTTGATTGTCGAATCACAAGCAAAACCAATCTAGCCTTGCCTCTATGGTATCCACACGATCGTCTCCATGTCTCAAGTTAATTGTCAAACAATTAACTAAAGAAAGAAGTAACAAAATCTCATAGTGCTAGCTAGGATTTTGTTACTCGGATATTCTCTCAAGTTCTCAACTCAAGAATTGGTTTTCTTTCAATCTCTTCTTATAAATTCGTTTTTGGTTCTTATTTCTCAAATAAGGAGTGGTGTCTATATTGAACAAGAGAAGAAGAAAATAAAGAAATTTCATGCACCAAGAAAATCACACAATTTTCTTCAACAAAGAAAGCTTAAAAGGAAAACTCTCTCAATGAAAGTGTCCCTTCGGTTTCCTTGATCTGAATTCAATAATTCATCCATGTGAACAGCTGCCCTTTCACATTTCATATTCTAGAAATTGAATTGCAACATGTTGTACATGGTTGCCTTTCCATTTTCCAATGAATGACTGCCTTTTCATTTTCATAAAATGAATTGCAATATGTTGCCTTTTCATTTTCCAATGAATGGTTGTCTTTTCATTTTCCAATGAATGGTTGCCTTTTCATCTTCCAATAATAAAATCCATTTTGATTATTATTTAATTAATAAATCTAAAAATCATTTTGGATTTATTAATATTAATAGAACCAAAATCTTTTCGCCTTAAATGCAAAACCGTTTTAAAACGAAAACCCGATGGATTCCTATTCTCAATAGGATTCTTAAATTAAACAAAATTTCATCACATGAATTTTGCACTTCTTTTGGATACGATCTAAGTGTGTGACCCAATAGGTTCTCATAACGTTGGCATTGACATAAAATATATTTTATGCCAAAAGTAATGAGCGGTGTCTAGCAACACATCAATACTACCCAAGTCATGAGAATATTAGTAATTCGACATTACTTTTCTAGTGATAGATATTACCGTGTAATTAAATCCCTTTGCCCTAGATATCATGATTGAACACGAGCCATGGAGCGTGTCATGCTCGTATAGTTCAATCTTTGCATTTCTTGATTCCCGAGTAGACACATCTATACAAATGAGCCCGATATCACATATCGACTCGTTTGAGCACGGCCATGCATTTTATGGTCTTACTTAATCAAGGGGCCCAAAGATATCATTCCCATTATATAGGAGGGGCAAATCCTTTCTTCATCACTCAACATCCCACTACATGATTTATTACATCTCCAATTACTACTTTTATAGTTCACCCTTTTACGGGTAACGTTTAGTAGTATCAAAACATGTAACTCCTCATGTTGAGATCTCTGAGGATCTCAAGTCTAAGGATTATTTACACCATCATCACTATGAGAAATATTTATGACACTTCATATAATAATCCATGTAATATTTCTCATGGCGGGTCAATCCAGTACATCGTTTTCTAACATGTACCCATGTGTTGACTTGATATCACATATCATAAACAATTTCATCAGTCACTACACATACTAGTCTTAATGCATTATCATTGTCCCATTTTATGATAATACTCGACTAGGGATAGTTTTAGAATAATTAAATTCTTGGGACATTATTATGTTTATTTCATAAAACGTAGATATAAGATAAACATAATAATTAGTGCCATTAATTATGAACATTATGATACAATATATGCATATATCTTCATCATATGATTGGTTCTTAGGGCATAATCCAACAAAATCCCACTTGAACTAAGACCAATCAGACATCTCTCTAATGCCTAATGATCTACACTTGAACTAAGACCAATCAGACATCTCTCTAATGCCTAATGATCTAGTATGATGATCATGTTTCTACTGCGCCAGAGGCTTTGTCAGTGGGTCAGCTATATTATCATTAGTTGGTACTTTGCATATTTTCACATTCCCTCTCTCAATTATCTCATAGATAAAGGGGAGGTGCTGAAGTATATGTTTGAATCGTTGGTGAGATCTGGGTTTCCCAGCCAGTGCAATGGCTCATTTGTCCTCACAATAAAGCTGAATTGGACCGTAAATGCTAGGTACAACCCTAAGTTCAGTTACGAACTTTTTTTTGATCCAAACGACCTCTTTTGCTATGTCATAAGCAGCAATATACTTGGCTTATATTGTAGAGTTGGCTACTGTCGGTTGCTTGGAACTCTTCTAAGTCACAGCACCACCATTTAGGCAAAACACATTACCCGATTGCGATCGATAGTCATCCTTGTTAGTTTGGAAGTTTGCGTCAGTGTAACCAGTTACATTGAGCTCTTCCTCACCTCCATATATCAAGAATGTATCCTTAGTCCTTCTCAAGTACTTAAGGATAATTTTGTGATGATCGATGGCGTTCACCGGGATCTACTTGATATCTACTCGTTAAGCTCAAAGCATATGAGACATCGGGACGAGTACATAGCATGGCGTACATGACAGATCCAATAGCTTATGCATATGGAATCCTAATCATGCGTTGTCTCTCTTCTTGTGTCGAAGGACAATGTTCCCTTGAGAGAGTAATTCCATGCCTCATAGGTAAGAATTCTTTCTTAAGATTCTTTCATGCTAAACCGCTTTAGCACTTTATCTATGTACGTACTTTGACTTAGGCCAATCAATCTCTTTGATCTATCTCTATAGATTTTGATACCTAATATATAGGTTGCCTCGCCTAAGTCTTTAATTGAAAAACAACTTCCCAGCCATTTATTTACAGACTGTAAAGAAGGATGTCATTCCCAATAAGTAGTATGTCATCTACATACAATACTAGGAAGAAAATAGTGCTCCCACTAACCTTCTTGTAAACACAAGGTTCATCTTCATTCTTGATGAAACCAAACTCTTTGATTGCATTATCGAATTGAAGATTCCAACTTTGAGAAGCTTGTTTCAACCCAAAAATGGATCGTTGTAGCTTACAAACCTTTCTAGCATTTTTCGGATCGACAAAACCCTCAGGTTGTGTCATGTACACATCCTTGAGAAGATTTCCATTAAGGAAAGCAGTTTTGACATCCATTTGCCAGATTTCATGATCATGGAATGTAGCTATCGCAAGCAAGATCCTGATGGATTTAAGAATTGCGACTGGTGAAAAAGTCTCATCATAGTCTATACCATGAACTTGTTTAAAACCTTTTGCAACCAATCGTCCCTTAAAGGTATGTACTTCACCATCCATGTCAGCCTTCTTTTTGAAGACCCATTTGCATCCTATGGGTTTTACTCCTTCAGGTGGATCAACCAAAGTCCACACTTGGTTTGTATACATGGATTCCATCTTAGATCTCATGGCTTCAAGCCATTTCTCAGAGTCTGACCTCGATATAGCTTCTTGATAGGTCGTAGGTTCATCTTGATATATTAGCAAGATGTCACCATGTTCAGTCACAAGAATCCATATCTCTGTGGCTCACGATGAATCCTAGTAGACCTACGCGGGGCTTGCGTCTCTTGAACAACTTGTTCCACAACCTTTTGTGGTGTTTGCTCAATTTCCATCTCATCAAGTTCAGTAATATTTTGTGGTTCTCGAATTTCTTCAACTTCTATTTGTCTCCCACTAGTTTTCTAGAAATAAATTCCTTTTCTAGAAAAACACCAGTCCGAGCAACAAACACTCTGTTCTCATAGGGATAATAGAAATAGTATCCTTTTGTTTCTTTAGGATACCCCACAAAATAACATTTATCAGATTTGGGTCCAAGTTTTCCGGAGACTTGACATTTGACGTAAGCCTCACATCTCCAAATCTTCATAAAAGACATACTAGGTTGCTTCCTAGTCCATATCTCATATGGTGTCTTTTGAACCGATTTAGATAGAACTCGATTGAGTGTAAAATTGACTGTAAGTAAAGCATGTCCTCAAAAAGAATTTGGAAGATCTGCATGACTCATCATGGACCGAACCATGTGGCGTGAACCCTTGGATAACTTGTTCCAAAAACTCACTACACAAGTTCTTCCCCTTGGATCAACCCAACTGAAATCTTTCCTTGGAGATGGTATGTTCCTTGAAGGTGGAATAGGTCCTCAACCCCTAGATAACCTGTACCTAGAAACCTTGGAATCAAATGAATGGATGGAATCCGAATTTCCTAGGGAACAAATCTAGGAAATCAAGAACAACAAACACACAAATTCCGAATTTGTGTAATTTGCAAGTAATTACAGAAACTAGAGAGCAATTCTCTCAAGCTTGTAATGTCAAGAACCAAATTTTCATTTCATCAAATCTGCCCTCAAGAATGGCCGACGGCCACTATAAAGATACAAACTAGGGTTCCTAATTAGGGTTGCTCAAGCTAGGGTTTCTTTAGGGCCAAATGGGCTACATAACTCTTTGGGCTACATGACTCAAATTATCATATAATTAAGACTAAGCCCAATGTTCCTAAGGGGTTCTAAGAAAAATAATAGTCAAGCCAAACCCATTATGGTTACAACTTGGAATTTGGCTCCAAAATCTAATTAGCAAGACCCAATTACACTTAGTGCATTAATAAACATGGTCTTGTCAATCTTGGTCTTCTCTCCACCCTTTTGGGCCGTTTGGATGAGTCCATTCTTGTTCTAGCCCTTGTCAAGTGGATCCGAGCTTGTTCTGGAGACTTTGCTATTGACATCATGCTTCGGGTTCGAAGTCTCTTCAATGCTTGTTGGATTCATATCACCATGTCTAACAAAGTTCGATTTCTCCTCTCAGACACACCATTCCATTGTGGTGTTCCAAGAGGAGTAAGTTGTGAGACTATCCCACACTCCTTTGAACTGTTAGCTTAAGTAGTCACCTCCTCGATCATATCGAAATATTTTAATACCCTTACCAAGTTGGTTTTGTACTTCCTTCATTCTTGAATTCTTTGAACTTTTCAAATGATTCCGACTTGTGTCTCATAAGATACACATAGCCGTATTTATTGCAGTCATCAGTAAATGTAATGAAGTATTTAAAACCACCTCTAGCTTGTGTATTTAATGGTTCACATACATCAGTATGTATTAGTTCCAATAAATCACTTGCCCCTTCACTATGTTTTAAAAGGGGATTTAGTCATCTTGCCCAAAATACATGATTCACAATTGTCATATGATTCAAAATCAAATGAGTCCAAAGAATCCAAATTTATGGAGTTTGGAAATGAGATTTTTTATTTATATGGCCCAGATGACAATGCCAGAGATAAGTCGGATTAAAATTATCTACTTTAATCCTTTTTTAAGATCCTCCAGGTAAACTTTATATTTTTCTCTTCCAATGTTCGGTCTTACCACAATGGAAAGAGTTTCTTTCTTTAGGTTCCTTAAGTAAGAGTTCCTCTAGGACATATCACTTTTTCTTTTACTTGAGGACCATCCTCAAGTTCCTTTACCCATCCAGAAAGTTTGTCCCATTTATCTTGTCCTTCTCAGGGTGATCGCAATGATAACGTGTTGTTATGTTATTTTCCATGGTAATTAACAATAGAAATATGCAAAATAAGTATCATGAGCGTAAACATTTAATATGGTCTTTTATTAAATGTTACTCCCACTATTTTGTTCAAATTAATAACCCTCAATATTAATTTGGAAAGTTTAATTTAATTAACTTTCTAGTGGGCCAAGATCCATATTTGACCTAATTTTGAGTTAGCTTTGGCTAATCGCCCAAAACTCGGCTATTTAGGTAGACAACACTTGTCAATTGTATCTTATACAACTCTTGGATAGTTGGGTGAACAACTCTTTGTTCTAACTTATCTAATTAGCAGCCCAACTCTATGCCTCTAGGTTTCAATCCTATTGAGGCTACCTAGTTAAATCTAACCCAATGGTTAACAGTCGGATATTACTATTATCCTGTCGCGTCTCACTAAGATGGATCATAGCACCTTGCTTTGGCAAGCCTACACATGATCAATCGAAGCCTTGACGAGTGCTAGGCATTGGAAGGCATCTTAGACTTAATATTTGGTTTGAGGGATTTGTTTAAAATCTCACCATTTTGTTTGAACTGGTTATTGTAATTATTACTCCAATTAATCGCATAATTTTCTAACTAATTATTACATACATGATCTCATCATATATTTAACCAATAACCATACACAACATGCATCGCATACATGAACAAGAAAATAAACGTAACATAGTTATAGCCCAAACTAAGTTGATTCTCTCAAGCCAATGAGAAAACCAAAAGGTCAACCTAAGGGTATTAGCAACTTCTCCAAGTGCCTCCTTTGGTCGTCTTCATATGGTCACGAACTCCTTGATTTCTAGACTAATCCTATCTCTAATCTAACTATTATATCTTTCGAGAAACCTCGATTTACATTCGAGGGGAGTTAGATGAGAAAAGAATGTATAACTAGAAATTTAGCAAGGCATGACACGCAGGTCATATTTAGTTACAACCATTACAAAAACATTTCCAATCACATTGGGTCAAGGGCTATAACTATGCACCATGCTCAAATATCACATAATTCGCATATCATATACAATTGTCATTCATAATGAACAATTAATTTTAAATCAAATATTAGGGTTTTGAATAATATATTATGCATGGAAGGTTCGGGTTTAATATGCAAATTTCGGCTATACTAGCTTATTAGAAATTTATGAAAAATATATCTCATATATTTCTAGCCTTAACATGATACACATACCAAATTTCAGCCATCATAAAATTCCAAAGCTATGTTCAATTTGGCCAAGAATGAAACACGTCATATGCATTCCTTTTATGGCCACACTTTGATTATGAGAATTTTGTGAAAAATATATCTTATATATTTTTTCCGGCCACAACATGAAAAATTACATATTCCATTAAGCCAACCTTTGATCATAATTAATTTGTGAAATTATATCATATACATATTTTGGTCAAACCCTAAAACCCAAACACATGTATATAGCCAAAAAATATTTTTTTTTCACGTCAAAATTTTGAAACCAATATATTTCACAAATATATTTTTGGCTCAATATGCTCAACATACACATGTTTAAGGCTCAACACAAATTAATTAAAATAAAACGAGTACCAAAATTGGCAAAAATTAACTTTCGGTCTCAACTTGATATATCATATATATCCATTTTCGGCCAAACATAATCATTGAAAATTTTGTGAATAATATATCAAATATTTTAGGCCTCAACTTAATATATCATATATATTAGATCTTGACCAGTCAGAAACTAGTTCCAATAATATGCAATTCAGCCAAACAGAAATTCAGAAATTTGAACCATTCAAAATTTTCAGAAATCCAAAGTTTTGGTAAACTTTTAATTGGAATTATTATATATCACATTTATAATTTGGCCTTAATATTATATATATCACAAATATATATGTAACATATTAATTTCAGCCTAAAATTAAAATTGAAACCGAAATGGCCTCCCCAAATTGCAACAACCAAAACTAGGATTTTCTGTCCAACCGAAAATAGCACAAAGCACATAACCCAAGTTTATCAAATTTTCTAGGAAAAATCCGAAGCCAATATTATGTATCATATACATATTTGGACTAAGTATGATTCAAAATATCTTATTTTGAATTTTAATAAATTTTATCAAAACCAAACTTCAAGGAAATTGAGGAAACCCGAAGCTCAACATTAAAATTCCAGAAAAGCTGAACTTTGTTTCTTCCATGCATATTCATATATATATCACATATATATATCTCATATTATTCATATCCAGCAATAACACTTTAAAGCATACCCTAAAATGATTTAAGAGACATAAACATATCATATATGTTTCATTAAAATCCAGATTTAATGAACATATTCATAAGATCCAAATTTCAGCATACTAGTTCATAAACAATTTAATCAAACAAGCATGCTTCTCACTTAAAACCAATTTGAGCCTTCGTAAGTGGCTCTGATACCACTGTAGGAAACCAAATCAAAGAACGCAGCGGAAATTTAAAAATTTTTGGTTTCCTCCAAGGATCCATACGAAGTGAAATCAAATTGGTAGTGAAGATTGTTACCTTACCGGTAGTGTAGCCTTGTTGATTGTTGGAGATTGTTGATTGTCGAATCACAAGCAAAACCAATCTAGCCTTGCCTCTATGGTATCCACACGATCGTCTCCAAGTTTCAAGTTAATTGTCAAACAATTAACTAAAGAAAGAAGTAAACAAATCTCATAGTACTAGATAGGATTTTGTTACTCGGGTATTCTCTCAAGTTCTCAACTCAAGAATTGGTTTTCTTTCAATCTCTTCTTATAAATTCGTTTTTGGTTCTTATTTCTCAAATAAGGAGTGGTGTCTATATTGAACAAGAGAAGAAGAAAATAAAGAAATTTCATGCACCAAGAAAATCACACAATTTTCTTCAACAAAGTGTCCCTTCGGGTTCCTTGATCTGAATTCAATAATTCATCCATGTGAACAGTTGCCCTTTCACATTTCATATTCTAGAAATTGAATTGCAACATGTTGCACATGGTTGCCTTTCCATTTTCCAATGAATGGCTGCCTTTTCATTTTCATAAAATGAATTGCAATATGTTGCCTTTTCATTTTCCAATGAATGGTTGTCTTTTCATTTTCCAATGAATGGTTGCCTTTTCATCTTCCAATAATAAAATCCATTTTTATTATTATTTAATTAATAAATATAAAACTCATTTTGGATTTATTAATATTAATAGAACCAAAATCTTTTCGCCTTAAATGCAAAACCGTTTTAAAACGAAAACCCGATGGATTCCTATTCTCAATAGGATTCTTAAATTAAACAAAATTTCATCACATGAATTTTGCACTTCTTTTGGATACGATCTAAGTGTGTGACCCAATAGGTTCTTATAACGTTGGCATTGACATAAAATATATTTTATGCCAAAAGTAATGAGCGGTGTCTAGCAACACATCAATACTACCCAAGTCATGAGAATATTAGTAATTCGACATTACTTTTCTAGTGATAGATATTACCGTGTAATTAAATCCCTTTGCCTAGATATCATGATTGAACACGAGCCATGGGCGTGTCATGCTCGTATGGTTCAATCTTTGCATTTCTTGATTCCGAGTAGACACATCTATACAAATGAGCCCGATATCACATATCGACTCGTTTGAGCACGGCCATGCATTTTATGGTCTTACTCAATCAAGGGGCCCAAATATATCATTCCCATTATATAGGAGGGGCAAATCCTTTCTTGATCACTCAACATCCCACTACATGATTTATTAGATATCCAATTACTACTTTTATAGTTCACCCTTTTACGGGTAACGTTTAGTAGTATCAAAACATGTAACTCCTCATGTTGGGATCTCTGAGGATCTCAAGTTTAAGGATTATTTACACCATCATCACTATGAGAAATATTTATGACACTTCATATAATAATCCATGTAATATTTCTCATGGCGGGCCAATCCAGTACATCGTTCTCTATTGTGTACCCATGTGTTGACTTGATATCTCATATCATAAACAATTTCATCAGTCACTTCACATACTAGTCTTAATGCATTATCATTGTCCCATTTTATGATAATACTCGACTAGGGATAGTTTTAGAATAATTAAATTCTTGGGACATTATTATGTTTATTTCATAAAACGCAGATATAAGATAAACATAATAATTAGTGCCATTAATTATGAACATTATGATACAATATATGCATATACCTTCATCATATGATTGGTTCTTAGGGCATAATCCAACACACTTCAGCCACCACACAAGCAAATTTGAACCACAGTTGGATTCAGCATTTGGCCTTGGAAGGCTCTAGGGTTAGGCCAATTTTAGGAAGCTCAAATGGACATTTTTGGCAGCCTAATTCCAGCTCAATTCCAGTCAGCACTTGGATGTTGGTTTAGGCAACTCAATTCCAGCTCAAATTCCAGCCGCCAATTGGATGGAACTTCAGGAAATTTGGACGACAATTGGACTGCAACTTCAGAAAATTCCAGTCAACAATTGAATTACAATTCAGGAAATTCCAGCCACGTTTAAGAATTCGATTTTGGTAGTCCAGCAATATTCCAGGCCACGTTTGGACTTTAGTTTAAGCAATGTTTTCTTTTCTTAGAGTAGTAGTTCTTTTTAGTAATTATTTCTATAGTTAGTTTCCTAAAAAGCTAATCCAACTAGGGAATGGCTTTCTTAAGTTGCCACAAGTTGTAATCTATAAATGGAGGCTATTCAGCCACAATAAAATTCAGACTTTGATTCAATTACAAACTTAAGAGCTTTCAGCTTTTCTTTGAGTTCTAATTTAGAACTTGCTTTGAGTCTTTGAGTCTTTGAGGATAGACTCTTAGATTCATGTTTAAGCTGTTTTGTTCAGCTTCTTTCCCTCAACAATCTGAGTGTGCGGGTTGGTTCCAAGGATAGTCAAAGTTTACATCTTGGGTCTTTGATAATTCCATTGGGTGTCAAGTGGACAAAAGCAAGGTCCTTCTTCAGATCTTGGAGTTGGTGTCTTGCTAAAGGAAGACTAGTTCAACCTAGAGGACGATACTAGGACCAACACTTTGGTATAGGTTCGAATTATTATTTTTTGGTTTAAGATTCGTATCAATTTGGTATCAGAGCTGCCTTTGGGTTGCTCCTTGAAGTTGTTCATATCCTTTGTGTTTTCTGTTCGTGTCTCTATGTTTCTTGTTTTTCCACATTTTTGTTTCATATATCTAAGTCTTGTTTCTGTCCATAATCTATTCGTGAATTTCTTCTTAATTCTATGTTAAAAAAAATCAAACAAAAAAAAGTTCCAACCGAATTGTTGAAGTTCTTCCCGATTCTATCTTGAAGCTTCAGCGTCTGTTTGTGTTTCTGTTTCTCTAATCTTTTCATTTCTTTTCTTGTATATCTGTGTCCTTTTTCTACCCATAATCCCTTCTCAATTCTCTTCTTATTTTCGTGCTCAAAAACGACATAAAAATCTCCATCCAAATTCATAAACTTCTGTCGCAAATTCTGCTTAAGTTTCTGTTCCGTTTTTCTGTCTTCAGTTTTTCTTCACCTCTTTCTTGTGTAAAAACCTTGGTTCTGTGCTCTATCTTGTTTTGTGAATATTGATTGATAAAAGAGACCTTGGTTTATTGATTGTTGTTACCGAAAATCTGTTGAACAATTGAAGAACAGCCTGGAAAATTCTGAAAAGGAGTTGAGAAAGAAAATTTTCAAAAAGAGCCGACTCTGCCTCTTGTTCTTATACTTCAATTTCTGTCCCGTTCAGTGTCATACCTATTCTTGTAACAACTAATTGATTAAGAAGATTTTGGTTGTTGAGTTTTTGCTGCCGAAAGTGAAAAGAAAACTGAGAAAACCAACTGCAACAATTTTGAAACTGTTGCTGAAGAAAAATTCTGAAACCCCGGTTCTTCATACTTCAGTTTCTGCCAATTTTGATTCTAATATGTTCTTTTGAATATATTTATTAGAAAGCCTTCGATTTTTTGAACTTTGTTGCCAAAATTTTTTTTCCAAATTGTACAACCGCTGCTAGAGAAAATTTGGAAACTTGCTGAGATTTTCAAAAAGAAACCCGCTTCTGCTTTTTGTTTATATCCTTCAAAATTCTGTCCCATTCTTTGTATACCTTTTTCTTGTGGATATTGTTTGATTAATAAGACCTCGTCTTGTTGAATCCTTTTGCCTAAAGGGTGTTATAAATTGAGGATTCAACTGCTGAAAAATTGAAAACTCGTGGAAGAAGAAAAATTTCAGAAAAAATTGATATTGCATGTTTCAAGTTCTGTCCAGCTTTATGCTATATCTGTTCTTGTGAATATTGATTGAGTAAAAAAACACTTCATCTTATTGAATTTTGCTATCAAATTGTGCTGCAACATCGTGAAGCCGACTACTGAAAAGTTTGCAGTTTATAGTGAAAGAGAATTGAGCAGAAACTGAGAGAAAACCGAACTTGAAATTTCTGCCTGTTTTGTGTGTTATCATTTGGTCAACCATATTGGTTGGTTAAGGGGACTTCAAATTTTTGAATATTGTTGCCAAAGGTGTGTTATAAATTGACAAACCAGCTGTTGGAAATTTGGAAACTTGGCTTGAAGAAAATCTCTGAAACCCGCACCTATCTCTGATCATATGCTCCAAGTTTCTGCTCCAATTCTGCATGGTTCTGAATTGTGTGAATATTGATTTACTAAGAAGGTTTCGGTCTATTGAAGTTTGTTGTCAAGATAGTGTTCTAAGTTGTGATATTGGCTGCTAGAATTTAGAAGCTTGTTGTGAAAGAATTCTTGAAGGAAAACCAAAGAATGCTTGGAATTGGTTTGGTCCAGAATTATAAGTTGCTGTGTAGTTGCAGTTGGTTTGATCTGTTGGGCAAGATACAATCATATTCACCAAGTTTTGCCTCATCACAAGCACATAAAGAACCATCTTTTGCATAGTCTTTTCGGCCAGAAACTCTATTCTTTGTCTATTGAAAAGTTCAGTCTTAAAATTCTTCCTTGTTCAAATTCCTTGTTTTCATTGTTTGATCTCATAACTGGTCTTCTTGTTCTCAGAACTTTGTCTTCGTTCTCTTGTCTTTCTTGACCTCTAAATCGTTTATTCTTGCTTTAATTTGAATTTGAGTATCTAATTCTTTGAGATTTTTAAAGCTTGTTTGGATTAGAACTTTTAGAAAAGCAATTGAGTGTGAGTGAACCTACTCAACAACCCCATCACTATAACAAGAGAGATAAGCCTTGCATTGGTGAGAGTATCATACATTGGGCAATTGGTTAGAGGGAAGTGAGGTAGGAAATCTTTATTATAATATTGCTTATGCAAAGATGGCCTCAAATCCAAAAGAACAAGACAATGACATAAAGGAGTACTTTAAGAGCTTAGCTTCGGCTCTAGAATTAGTCCATAGGAGTATTGATCAAATGGAAATCACAATGGTTCAAGTTGCATCCACAAAGAAAGTATCCAATCCAGCAAATGGGAAGAAGTTTACACCACAAACTTCTTCAAAGGTAAGTAATCCTAAACCTTCGTCCAGTTCAAGAAGTTCTAACACTAATTCTTCTATCCAATGTTTTAGGTGTTTAGGCCGAGAACATGTGACTTCTCAATGACCAAACTCTCAAACTATGACCATCTTAGATGATGGAATCCATTAAAGACAACAAAAAGAAAGGATTGGACGTGACGGGAAATCCAGGAATAAAAAACAAGAGACTGCTGAAGTTTTGCGAAGAAAAACTGAGAGGAACTACTGAAGAATTGCTAAGAAAAGAAAAGAAACTGCTTCTAAACTAATGAAAGAAAATAGAAAGAAAAGAACTTGGCTAAAACTAAATCTAAACTAAAGGAAGAAGATGAAAACAGAGTGGATGTGCTACTACTACTCCTAAACTAATGAAAGAAAAGAAAAACAAAGGAAAAGAAGTCAAGCGGTTGTTCTCTCCTAACAAAACAGAAAACAGAAAGAAAAAGAAAAGAAAATTATGCTAAATCTAAACTAAAGCTAAAGAAAAAGAAGAAAAGAATGAAGTGCTTCTCTCTTTCCATCAGCTGTGTTGTTTATATAGAGAAGAGAAGGGCGGCTTTTCCTTATCCGAATCCATCCTTCTTTTGCTTTTGTCTTCAAATTGTAATCGGTTTCTTCTTTCTTCTTGTTTCCAAATCCCAGCCGTATGTTGTTTCCAAATTTCAGTAGTCTTCTTATCTTTGTTGCTGCCCGATTTCTTGTTTCCTAATTTGTGCTAAGCTTGGTTTTGATTCCTTGTGCTTGGTTTCTTTCTTCTTTTTTTTCGTTTCCAAATTCGTTTGCAGCTCGGTTTCTTTGTTTTCTTGTGGCTGAAGCTTCTTGTCTTTTTTCTTCTCTGCCCGCTGCATCTTTATTCCCTTTTTGCTTTGGCTTTTGACAATAAAGTAGTCCCAAAATAATTGATTAGTCCTTTGATCCTCAAATTAGAAGAAAATTCAAGATTGTACTCAAAAGTTCTAAAAATATTTTTAAAAACTCGGAAATCATAAAATCAAAGGATAATTTGGCCAAAATATGTGAAAACAAATCAAAACACAAGCCAATTTTTAACCAAGAGTAATAATAATACCCTATATAAAATAGAGTTATCATCAAACTTCTTCTTTTGGCAGTATTTAGCATCGACACTATCCTTCGTTTCTTATTGAATCGAATTGATAGCTTAAACTTGATAGCACTGCCACTATGCTCCGTTTCTGGCCCTAATTTTTGTGAGACCGGGGACTGTAATTGCAGTAGCAACACCGTTTGTTCTCCTTTTCCTCAGGTATCTATTGCAAGTTTTTTTTTTTTTTGGTTCCCATGCCATGGTGCTTCGGTTCTTGCTTTTGTGCACATGTTTGGTTCTTTTGTTCTCCAACTTTGGTTCCTGCTCTTGTACACATGTTTGGTTTTTTTTTTTTTTGGACTGGATTGGCCCGAAGCATTTGGTCATTATTTGTTCTGGTTGTTTGTGAACTGTTTTTGCTGGTTTTTTTAGGTTGTTTGATTGCTTCTGATCTGGACTGAACTAAATTGGCCTAGATGTTGATTGATTTTTCAGTCTTTTTTCTGATTTTTTTGGCTGAATTACTGGATTGAAGTTTGAAGTATAATGCGACTAATTTTTTGGTTTTTTCTGGATTGAATTGGACTGAACTTGAAGTAGATGTCGACTAATTTTTCAGGTTTTTTTTTTGGGTTTTTTCTGCACTAAATTGGCCAAAAGAATGTGGCCATGTGTCTTTCTGGTTAATTTTCTGATTGTGTCTGGATTGATTTCATGGTTATTTCTATTTTTTCTGGACTGAAATATTGCGACTGATTTCTTGATTTTGTTCTAATTTTTTCGGGATCAAAGTAGAATGACTGAATGAGACTAATTTTTTGGTGTTTTTCTGGATTGAATTGGACTAAACTCACTAAAGTAGATGGTGACTGATTTTTCTGGCTTTTCTGGACTAGATTGGCTTGAAGCATTTGGCTGTTTTTGGACTGAGTCTTCAATTATTTTTGGCTTTTTTCTGGACAGGATTGGCTTGTAGCCTTTGGCTTTTTTTGGTTGTTTCTGGATTGTTTTGGTTGTTTTTGGACTGAACTGAATTGGCAAAGTGTTGTGACTGATTTTTTTGTCTTTTTTCTGATATTTTCTTGGCTGATCTGGACTGCAATAGAATGCGACAAACGCTTTCAGTTTTTTCTGGATTGAATTGAGTATTGGACTGAAGTAGATGTCGACAGATTTTTCTAGTTTTTTTCTGGTTATTTCTGGATTGAATTGGCCTGAAGCATTTATCTATGTGTTTTTAGTGTTCATTTTCTGATTGTATGAGTGTTTTGTTTTTTTGGTTGATTTTGTGGTTTTTCTAGACTGATTTTGGGGTGTTTTTTCTAGTTTTTCTAGACTGAAGTGTTGTGAGTTGTGACTGATTTTTGGTTATGTTTTACGATTTTTAGGTTGCGGTAGAATGCGACTAGTTTTCGGGTAAGTTTGAAGTTCGGACCAAAGTAGATTGCGGTTTATGAATATCATCTTTGATTTGTGGTTTTGTATTATGTCACGTGATAGATTGCGTGGTCATTTCCGTTAAATGTGATTGGTGGAAAATGTAGTATGATGATTATCATTCATTACGATGAATTGTATTATGTCATGAGATGTATAGTTATGGGGTGTTGTTTCCGTAACTAGTCATATTTGCGATTGGATTGTATTGAATTTATAACATTGAGTGCTTTTTCTTTTATTGACACAGTGACACAACCACTACCACATATAGCCAAGCATCCATAGATTGAAGGCATCACCAAATGGCCTGTTGGTTGGTGTTGTCGAGGTCTAAGTCATTCCTTTTGCCTCTTTTCTTTTAGAATGCCAAGGGAATTATGTATACATTACTATTTTGTGGGGTGTAAGGTGTTTGGATAATGTTTTATTCTCATGGTACAACTAGGATATTTGACTTTAATTTTCTTGTAAGCTGGGAAAGTAAAATGTTGTCTTTTGCAATGCACAAGTTTATCTTTCATGCCTTTCTTCATATAGGTTTTGAATGTTGAATGTTGAATGATTAGTATGATTGTTTTCATTACATTTTCGATGTCGATGATGTTTGTATTATAAGGATAAATAATGTGATGATCAATACAGTGATGTTATTGGTGATAAGATATTAAAATATACCACGTTACATCTTTTGTTAAAATTGTCACTAATAACACTATTTAGTGACAAATTTTTTTCGTCACTAATTTCATTTGCCAACAAAATTTTGGTGGCGAACTTTTTTCGTCACTAATGAAAAGTGCGTCAAATTTTTTTCGTCACAAATTGCATTTGCCAACAAATTTTTGGTGACAAACGTTTTTTGTCACTAACTATTTGGTGACGACAAAAAATATCGGCACTAGTTCGTCACGAAATGAGTTAACCGAGGTACTTTTTAGTAACAACTTTTTTTTCCGTCACTAAAATCGTCATAATTGCCTACTAACCGAAATAGTTTCAGTGACAACATTTTTTTCGTCACTAACCTTGGCAATTAGTGACGACTTTTTTTCGTCACTAATTTTCTTCACATCCTCATGTTGTCACTAAAGCCACTCATTTAGTGATGACTTTTTTTTTTGTGTCGCCTAAACCTTTTAGTGACGGAGCATTAGTGACGACCGAGTGACGAACCATTTTTTTGTCACTAAATGGTTTTGGTGACGAAAAAGTGCCTTTTAGCGACGAAATTCCTGCCATCACTAAAGCCCATTTTTCTTGTAGTGATAGCTTTTCTCCTTGATAACTGCCAGGTTACTCTATTTGGGGCTTGGGTATATAATTCCCGCATGTGGAGGTATATATCTTTCATTCGTATCGTATGAATGCGAACTAAACTAGCTTTCCACTATTGTTTTCTTCAAGGTTTTACACTTTTCGAAAAGGATTGCAATGATGATGTAGAATATATATTTCTTAAAATCGATTGTGGTACTCATCCTAATTAACAGATGATACTTGTTAATAGTCTATTAATTCTAGCCTTGTTCCCTTTTCATATCCTCCCTAGATTTCTTCCTTCTTATTGCAATAGTTATTTTCATTTAAGGACCTAGGATTTTTTTTTTTCTTAAATGATTCTTCAATTTTAGTTTTGAAATAGTTTTTTTCTTCCCAAATAGTTTATACTAAATGTTAAAGGGCTTTTTCTTCTTTAAATTACATTTGGGGATGTGATTATGGTCCAATATTTGATCAGGGTTCAGGGAGTTGGATATCATTTTTAGGTTTTCTCATTTTTGTGAAACATGAATGGAATGTGAAATCCTGATCCTTGATCACCTTTAATATTTTCTTCAGTTCCTAAGAACAGTTTTGATATTTTTAATCTTAGTTGTTCCTTATGTTTGAAGCATATGTAGATTATTTGGCATAGGTCTTATTCTAAGTTTGCTCTACAACCAACTATGGCTTCATTCCCTGATCTTGTATTATCATCTTTACTGGAAATGAGTGAAACCATCGGGCCTAAGGCTGATGAGATATGGTATTTACTCTTGCAGGCATTAATTTGTCAGTGTTTTCAATTCTTCCTTGGTCAAAGCTTTTCTTGCACAAATGAGTACTTTTGATTTGCAGGAGTTTAAGACAATTTGGAATTTCAAGAGACCAAAAACTGGCCAAATAAATGAAGACTTGGAGCCATGGGGATGAGACATTCTATGGCATTGATAAAATCTTCTTCAGATGAGTAATGGGCTACTCTTCTTTAAAAATGTTAGTTGTAATCAATCAACTATATTATGTGACCAAGACTTCAATATTTGGTGCATTTAATAGAGTCCTTAACAACTATCTGAGAAGGTTACATTGTATCCATATTGTTGCAGCAATCCTTTTTATTTTTTTGTCGGTTCGATCAATTTCATTCTTTTATAAATAAGTATGCCGCTTCCTTTTTCCTTTTCTCATATTTTTATGTTGTGTCTGTTGGTTTTCAACTAAAGCCAATTAAATCTAAGATTATAATTTGTTATTTATTGCCAAGTGATTAAGAACCTAGAGGGTCACACACATAAAGAATTTGTTCTTGGATTAAAATGATTAAATAATTATGTGATAATTATGGGGGTTAATTTGTAAAATAATTAACCTAAAAGATCTCCTATAAGATAAGTTGTGATAAGATAAAATTGCTTTATCTTAATAGAATTAAAATTAGTTTTAATTTTATTAAAAGAATTCTATCACGATAGAATGTCTAATGAGTCTGTTAGACTGTCTAACAGATAGATAGAACTTACCTTTTAATAGGAGACAGACACCAAGTTCCAAATAGAGCGTACGTACAGAATTTTGTAGCGCTCAATTGAAGAAACTAGCATATTGGCTTGGTGTCAATCAATCCTACGAGGATCTTAAGAACAAGTTCGTGTGAATACCTTAGAGGCCGGATATCTGTGCGGTTGTGGTTGACAAAACTTCCTTCGACGATACAATCTTCAGTCATCAAAACAGGTTTTTTATTTATACGTTATTGAAATTGATCCTGGTGAAAATCATGTTTTAATTCCGCTGCCTATAAATTTGTTTATGGCATACATGATTTCCCAACAGTGGTATCAGAGCATAGGATTTAATTTGCGTATAAATATAAATCTATGTGAATATAAATTGTTTATGTTTACATATATGTATGTGTTATGTTGAATGATTGAGAAAAATTATTTTGTTGAGTGAAAAATTGTTTTTCACTTATGGAACAAGTTGAAAATTTTATTTAAAAATTTTCTGATTTATTGCCGCTTGTCAAAGTTGTTTGTTGAATTTTTGGCCCTCTTGTGAATCATGTTCTGAAGACAAAAAAAAAATTATATATTTATTTTTTACTTTTTTTTTCTTTGAAACAGCCGCTTGTAGCAAGCAAAAAGAAAAGAAAAAAAAAAGGTTTTTTTTTAAAACAACGGTTGCAGTAAAGAAAAAAAAAAGAAAATTTTTTTTTTAAAAGGGCTGCGGCGGCAGAAGTGAATGGATGATGACGTCAACCCCAGGGCTGATGTTAGATGACATCAGCGTCAGTTGCAGATGACATCATATGATGACGTCACTGGTGACGTCATCAGATGACGTCATCAGACTCTGTTATTAAATTATTTTTTTTTGGGCCGTTGGGCTTGGGCTACTTTTAATGAAATGGCTACTTGGGCTCTTTTATTAATTTAGTGAGTAATTGGGCCGTTGGGGCTGGATCAAGTCCACATTTAGGAATTGGTTTTCTTTTATTTGATGTGGGCTTTAACCAAATTTGGGCCAGATGGTTTGGCGGGCTCCAAGTTGGGAGTTGGGCCAAATGGTTTGGGCTAAGGCTTAAGCTTTTGGCCTGTAGAGTGGACTTTGAGTCCATTAATACCATATAGATCAAACCCAATTGGACTAATACTAAATACATAAATAAATAAATTTGGGGCATTTTTCATTATAAAGAGTTTATTTATGTTAAGGTCCTTTTAATTTCTTTTATTTATTTATTATGGCCCAAGATTTGGAAACTTTTATGTTAACCCATAAAACTTCTCAATTAATTCAATAATATTTTTAATATGATTAGAAATGTAATGCATACAAGATTTATGACTGAAATTTGTTTATAATTGTTTAATGTGATTATTCAGTTGTTATGTCATATGTGATTTAATATTTAATTAAATGATTAGATTATTTAATTGCATATTGTATGTTTAAATATTTATTACATATGATATATGTAAATCATGAGACCATAATTTAATCAGATTATTTAATTGCATATTGTATGTTTAAATATTTATTACATATGGTATATGTAAATGATTAGACCATAATTTAATCCCTCAATTAAATATTAAATCAATTTAAATGTCTTCCATTATTATAGTTTAAAACAGTTTTGTTAGGGTAACTTGTTGAGCTAACTCAAGGTTGTCTTACCAAAATGTGTTTCAAATTATAAGATAAGATCTCTGAATAATGGGTATGATTTAACAAAGATTTTGATTTGTTGAGCTAACTCAATATCAAAAGTCATTGAGGCAAGGGTTAGGAGACATATGTGATATGTGTATCAAAAGTTGATAACCTAACTATCTAGGAGTTGCAAATAAGTTGCAATTGGTGATTAATACCTACTCATTAAAATTATTTTTTGATTTGTTGAGCTAACTCAAGATTAAAAAGTAATTGAGATGGGATTCTAGCCTACTAAGAATTTTGAGAAAATTCTCGAATCAATTTGAGGGATATTGATTTGAATAAAATAGTGGGAGCAAAACCAAGATATTATTAAATCCATATATTTGTGTATTTTGGTTTTGTAAATTGCATGAATTTAAATTCTTATTCTATCTTTATTTTCTTGTTGTAGAAAATGAATAACAACATGAACTTGCGTAGCATTTTGTTAGACAATAAACTTACTGGCCCAAACTATTTGGACTGGGTTCAAAACCTAAGAATTGTTCTTAGGAATGAGAAGTTGCTGTATGTCCTTGATGGTCCTGTTCCTGATGAGCCTGCTGCTGATGTTGATCAAGTAGTAAGAAATGCATATCAGAAGCATTTAGATGATTCTGAAAATGCATGTTGTATCATGCTCGCTTCAATGAGTCCCGAGCTGCAAAAGCAGCATGAAGACATGACTGCCTTTACAATGCTCCAACATTTGAAAGCATTATATGATAAAAGGGCTAGAAGTGAGCGATATGATACCACGAATGAACTCTTTCATAGCAAGTTGGCAGAAGGATCTTCAGTTTCAACTCATGTACTGAAGATGATTGGTCTCATTGAAAAGATGGGTAAACTGGGATTTGTAATGTATCATGAGTTAAGTGTTGACTTGATACTACAATCCCTTCCTCCCAGCTTTTCTCAGTTTGTGATGAACTTCAACATGAACAAAGTTGAGACCTCTACTTTGCCTGAGTTATTGAACTTGCTTAAGGAAGCTGAGGATACCATCAAGAAAGAAAAGGCTAATTTGTTGCTAATTGAGGGGTCCAATAAAAGAAAGCGTAAAGCTGGTCTTAAGAAGACCAAGAAGAAAGATGGACCCAAGGCAACACAGAAAGCCAAAAAGGACAAGAAAGAAAAGGGCACTTGCTTCCACTGTGGACAAGATGGACATTGGAAGAGAAATTGCAAGGCTTATCTTGAAACTGTGAAGCAGAAGAAGCTTACTGAAGCTTCTACTTCAAGTTTGTTTATGATTGAAATAAACCTTTCTACTTCAAAATCAAATTCTTGGGTATTAGATACCGGATCTGGCTCTAATATTTGTAATAATATGCAGGGTCTAAAGATAAGTAGAGAGCTGGCAAAAGGAGAGGTAGACCTACGCGTGGGCAATGGAGCAAAAGTTGCTGCTTTAGCCATAGGAACATATAGTCTCTCTCTACCTAGTGGATTGATTCTTGATTTGAAAGATTGTTATTTTGTTCCAGTACTCACGAAGAATATTATTTCAATTTCCTATTTAGACAATGATGGTTTTGAAATAAATCAAAAGAATAAGTGTTGTTCTATTTTTCGTGAAGGTATTTTTTATGGTGCTGGTTATCAAAATAATGGTCTTTATATATTAGTTTGTTAATAGTCTATTAATTCTAGCCTTGTTCCCCTTTCATATCCTCCCTAAATTTCTTCCTTCTTATTGCAATAGTTATTTTCATTTAAGGACCTAGGATTTTTTGTTCTTAAATGATTCTTCAATTTTAGTTTTGAACTAGCTTTTTTCTTCCCAAATAGTTGATACTAAATGTTAAAGGGCTTTTGCTTCTTTAAATTACATTTGGGGATGTTATTATGGTCCAATATTTGACCAGGGTTCAGGGAGTTGGATATCATTTTTTGGTTTTCTCATTTTTGTGAAACACTAATGGAATGTGAAATCCTGATCCTTGATCACCTTTAATATTTTCTTTAGTTCCTAAGAACAGTGTTTTTGAAGCATATGTAGATTACTGGGCATAGATCTTATTCTAAGTTTGCTCTACAACCAACTATGGCTTCATTCCCTGATCTTGTATTATCATCTTTACTGAAAATGAGTGAAACCATCGGGCCTAAGGCTAATGAGATATGGTATTTACTCTTGCAGGCATTAATTTGTCAGCGTTTTCAATTCTTCCTTGGTCAAAGCTTTTCTGTGCACAAATGAGTACTTTTGATTTGCAGGAGTTTAAGACAATATGGAATTTCAAGAGAGCAAAAACTAGCCAAATAAATGAAGACTTGGAGCCATGGGATGAGACATTATATGGCATTGATAAAATCTTCTTCAGATGAATAATGGGCTACCCTTCTTTAAAAATTTTAGTTCTAATCAATCAACTATATTATGTGACCAAGACTTCAATATTTGGTGCATCTATTAGTGTCCTTAATAGCTATGCAGAAGGTTCTGTTGTATCCATGTTGTTGCAGCAATCCTTTTTATTTTTCTGTTGGTTCGATCAATTTCATTCTTTTATAAATAAGTATGCCACTTCCTTTTTCCTTTTCTCGCATTTTTATGTTGTGTATTCTTTTTGGTACTTGGGGTTGATGGCAGTGCGAGTCAACGTGATATTCAATGTGTTATTTATAGAAACTCAACTCTACAAGAAGATCTTACTCTAATAGTTACTCTCACATTCAGTTGATGCTACTACAGCTATACTCTTTCCTAAACTATTGTTCCATTTAGTTTTTCCTTCACATCTTCTCCTACATCCTTGTTGGAGTTGAAATATTTCATTGCAGTTTTATTTCTTGATTAGTTTGAATTTTTATTATAAAATAATAACTCAGAATAGTTATATTGACAACTACCTTCAAAATATTAGTTGATAAGTATGTTAGTCGTTAATTTGTTAGGATTAGATTTTTAATTATACTAGCTTGTTTAGTTGAAATATTCTAGCAAATTAAATATATATGTTCGTCACACATTACTCTATAAACAGAGTATTGATCAATAAAAGTGCAAAACATTTTTGTCCAACATAACCATTTGGTGTTTTAATCCATAAACTTAATCGCAAAAAAAAATCAAGAAATTGGTATTACGCCATTCTTGATTTTATGGGCCCGTTTTACAAAAAAGAGTGTAGGGCTTTGTTTTTTTTTTTTTTTTTAAGTTCAAAAACTAAACACCATTCCTAACTAAATCACTCTATTTTCACAATTTTCACTCCTCTAGTGGAATAAAAAAATATTAATAATACAACCCTTATCACAAAAACTCCAAATTTTATTAAAAAAATATTTGCACAAATTGTTGTGATTTATGAATGATTGTCTTATGCTACATTTTTAGCTGTTCCACATTTTGAAAATCCAATAAATGCTTAGTGATCAGCTAATCAACATACAAAGGAGGAAAACATATCGATTGAACTTAAAATGAAGAACATAATTAGAGAGAGAAAAAAGAAGATATTACCTTAATAAATAAAAAAACGTGAGTTGAAAAGAATAGACACATAAAAAAAAAAAAGAGAGTTGAAAGCTGACCAAAATTGGAAGGATCAAGAATTTTAATTATCTCCTAATTAGATGACAAATAAAATATTGTAAAAAGTCAGAAGAAAAATAATTACATTTAAATTGACTTGGCAAAATTTTGTATTTTGATACAAATGACTGTATTTTTCAGTGACTATACATTGAATTCATAAAATGACCAAAAAAAAACATATTCTATAAGCTAGGAAGACGGCCAATTGTGTAAATCGCTCAGTAAGGCATCCAAGTCAAAGGTTAGGTTGGGATTCAGGTAGTCGTCTTCTGAATAGCATAATATGGGTTCAGTTGATGAATTAGGATTATTGTAGCTCATATTGCGCGATGCAGCATCCACAAGATTAGGCACATGAGCAGTACTATCTCCAAGGGCAGCTCCATCAACGGCACCACTATAACTTCTATTTTCACTTGCAATATTTGCCTCCTGAATTGTCGTTGTTGCACCTTGAAAATCTTGAAAACACGTATCACCTTGTTGATCAATTGCCGTATTTGTCCCATGGCTATTATCCACAACGACCGCCATTGTTGCCGGTGTACTAAATATCTCAAAATGATGATCTGCATTATTAGAGGCACTAGTACCGGCATCTGATTTCGCTTTCTTTGACAAACGTTCATCACATAAATGTTCTAATGCTTGTACTCTACAGTCTAGTTGTGAAGTAACATCCCTCTTGCAGGATATAAGCCTTCCTTCCTTAGAGCTTTTAGAGTCATCTCTCTTTATCCTACACAATACGTAATCCTCACAGTTTATACCATTGTGAATACCATGAGCAACAGCATCAAGGGCATATTCATACATGGTCCATTGCCCCACCGTCTCTACTCTGGATCGAAACGTAAAGGTCTTCTTAGTGCCTATCCTTACATTGCCTTTCCCGTTGTTAATAAAAATAGGGCGTGCCGTAGTATTTCCATGCCAAGTACCAAAGCCGGCCACTCTGCTCTTCTGCTTATTTTCAGACTTTCCAGTCTTACCGACATTGGAGAGTTTCGTGAAGACGTAAAGAACCCTCTCTGAGTCGTCAAACTTACCCATAGGATCCACTACTATCTGCCATGGAATCTTGTCGTTGTCGATCCTGAATAAATCCCAAGGGGTCGCATTCTCCCCATAAATCTCTGCTTCGATCATTACCCCATTTTCCCACTCCATCATTGGGATTCCTAAAATCTTGTTCTTCAAATAGTAACTTATCAATTCTTCTTCCGTAGGATTAAACCGACTCCCAACGAAATTCAACATTGTGGATACTTTAGATGAAATATTGATTTCAACTCTTAATTTCTGATTATAATTTCTGTTTTTGATTGATGGTCTCTGTCCTTAATCAACTGTAGATGTTCTTAATTTCTTGATTTCTTGCTTTCCGCCGGCTCTGAATGCAAAAGAAAATGTGAATTTTGTTAATGCAGTGTATATATATAGAAAGGCTGGACGTGGGATTTAAGCAACCAATCCCTTTTCTTGTCGCAAAATGATTCAAAGTTTCTCTGGTGTCAACGGGATTGAACGTACTTTCTCAGACTTTTCTTATTATTTTCTTTCCTGGTTTTCATCAATACTAAACGAAACTGATCGAATTTGTCTCTTTGGTATTTCGTTACGAGGAATGGAAATGCTACTCAAATTACAATTAAAAACAAAAAAGCTACCTCCCAACGAATTTGAATTCTTGAAAATCGTGAAAAATATTACCCCACCTATTTTTGACAATCTGAATTGCTTACACTTAGACATTGTTGGTCTTGACACAATAAATAAATAAATAAGTGACTAAAGGAACCAAGTTTCTAAAATAAAACGTGACCAAAAAAAAAAGTAAAATTGGATAAAAAACTTCCTAAACCCCTGAACCTTAAATTTTGAAATTTATAACATTTTCAAACTTCTTATTCATCACAACATACTATGCTCTAATTTTGTATTTGTCAGCTGGAATTTGACACGAATTTAATCATTATTTTTGTGCTACATGTATTTTCAAATATACCCCAAAACTTTTATAGGCCGCTTTTAGATTCGTAATTGGTAAAACTTGCGGCCATATTTCTTAACTTTCACAAGAAGCTCTTACTGTAATAGTTACTCTCACAAGTGAAACCAAAAGTTACCAAATAGGAAATAAGAAAACAAGCTTCCACCAAAACGGAGTGCATTTTGTAGAAGAGCATCAAATTCAAAATAATAATATTTTAATATTTTTACAAACTTTTGGATAGATTTGTAGTAGTGTAGAAAATTTATACATATAGTTGGCATTACAAATTCAAGTAAATAGAATAATATAAATTTTAAATTACAATGACTTACATTTTATTGAATGACTATTTTATTAATGTTCAATTTAAATAAATGTAACATATTATCGTTCACTAACTTGTAGGATAATTATTACTTTTATACTATTAACAATTACTAAAATTTTATCTAATTAAATAATAAATTTGAATTTGTTATACAATAACATAATTTCATACTTAGTACAAAATTATAAGTTAACATTTATATGCCTAAATTTTTAAATCATTAATGTTAATAAATTATTATTTCAATAAATTATAATATGGTAATTTTAAAAAAAAATATTACTAGATAGAATAAAAACAGATCATGCATGTTGTGGTGTGAACTCCCCTAGTTACACCTACATGACGACATGAGTGAGCCTAAAATGCTCTTGAGCTAGTCTAAAATGTTTTTTTTTTATTCTGCCAAAACTGAACAGTATATTCCTAATATATTAACTGTCAAATTCATCAGGTTTTACAACACCAATGATCATATATTGCACCCACATGCGCAAAGAGTACAAAATTATTGCTCAACAGAACAAAAGACCTTCCCGACCAAATTAAACGGTGACAACAGAAACGCAATAATAGCACAGCTTTTATTTATTTTTTAAATGTTTTGTATGAAAACAAGGAGAAGCATTGAGGTCAGCCTTCCAAATCACATTATTCTATCATGCCTACATATCAGTTCCCATGCTACGTCTTGAACCATACTCCTATACAAGCGTGAGTTATAAATTTCATCATTTACATTTAGTTTTAGTCACACAAATTCAAAAATTAAGTTTGAAAGTTTTTTACATTTATATAATGAATTTTGTAGATTCGAATCTCAATTATGCCACAGATTATCTTATCAAAAGTTCTGTGTATCACTCATGGTACCTATCATGTATCATGGGTAAAAATGGATCACTATAAAATTCATTCTTAATCCTAATCATTATAACAAATGATAATGGCCAATAATTTCTTTAAATCGATACCTTAAGTATGACTCTTTTAAACATAGAAGCGCAATGGTGAAAGTTGTGGGAGAAAGAGAAAATTTATTGTTTTCGGTGGTAACGGGGATGGTGATGGTGATGGTACTGGCAGTAGTGGTGATAAGTTGTGTTTGGTAAAGAATAAGAAGGACAACAATTAAGAAAAGAATTAAAAAAAGAAATCAAATGGAAAAACTAAAATATAGATTTTTATCATATTAAAAAAAATATGAATTGACCTTCTTATTCTTGATGTTTTCACATTATTCTTTTGTAATAGAATTTAGGGCATGTTTGATAAAACTAAAGGTTTAAATTTGAATACTGAGTGCTAAAATTTGAATACTAAAGTAATTAAGTTGCTGAAATTTAAATGATTAAAATTTAATTTTGAACGTGTGAATTAATACTATTTCATAAGGATTTGATCTCAATGCTAACTTACACAAATTATACCATTTTGCCCTTCTATTAATTTTTTTATTTATAAGTACAAATATTAATTTTTTTTTAGAATTAAACATCAAATATTATTCATGAAAATATGTAAAAGACACAACTTATAAAAATTAATATTTAATACAACAAATAAAATTTAAAATAAATTAATTGAAATTTATTTAGCCTTTTTATAAAAGATAAAAAAAACACTTTAGAAAATATGTGCTATGAAAAAGAAAAGGAACGAAAGTAATATAAAAAGAGTTATTTATAGTTAACATAAAAAGAAATTAGTTTGTTGAATCTCTATTATATTAAACCAACTTAGCATTATAGAGTAAAAATTAATTATTGATTAAAAAATAATTTTTTTAATAGTTAATAATTAAATAAAAAGTTTGAATGTTTAAAAAAACAAAGAGGAAAAATGAATTTGAATAGAAGGGAAAAGCCGGATGTGTCCAAATATTTGACTAATTTTTTTTTGTCATTCCATTTTCAACTTTCCCATTTCAAAAACCCTTTCGGCCGCCATTTCCAAAACCACTGCCATAATGAATCCCTCCTCCTTCTCCCTCCACCACCATCACCCCATCACCACTCGCCTCCCTAGCCAAAACCCACTTCCTACCAGAACCAATGTCTCATTTTCCCCAATTAAAGAAGCAGAATTGCTGCTATTTGATTGCCGGCTCCAATCGGGTCCACTTCTAGTACGGCCGAAGAAGTCCTCAAGTTCATAGGTTGTCTTTTTTGCCGGTTATGGGTTGTCCCACAGTCCATCGGTTGTCCCTTCTGGATTCGGTAGCTAACTGATGAGGGAAAAAAAATGCTGAATCAGGGTCTCCAGAAGTCCAACTCTTCTTAGCTATACCTTGAAAGGGCATTTCACGAGAAAACCTGCAGGTTCTCAAACTTCTTCTTTTGGCGGTATTTAGCACCGGCACTATCCTTCGTTTCTTATTGAATCGAATTGATAGCTTAAACTTGATAGCACCACCACTATCCTCCGTTTTTTGCCCTAATTTTTGTGAGACCTGGGACTGTAATTGCAGTAGAACCACCGTTTGTTCTCCTCTTCCTCAGGTATCTATTGCAAGTTTGTTTCTTTTGGTTCCCATGCCATGGTGCTTCGGTTCCTACTCTTGTGCACATGTTTGGTTCTTTTGTTCTCCAACTTTGGTTCCTACTCTTGTACACATGTTTGGTTTTTTTTTTTTTTGGACAGGATTGGCCCGAAGCATTTGGTCATTTTTTGTTCTGGTTGTTTATGGACTGTTTTTGCTGGTTTTTTTTAGGTTGTTTGATTGTTTCTGAATCTCTATTATATAAAAGATAAAAGTTTCTCAATCAATTTTCAATATAATTATCATAATTTTTAAGGATATAGTTGTCTTTTTAACTCTTTAGTTAATTAAAAATATTAGTAATACAAAGGTGGTATAAAAATTAATTGTTATAAAAATTAATAATATAAGAGTTCTATTAAACAGCGGATAGTAATATAAGAATTCGACTAAACTTCTATTCAATTTTAATTCATATATAAATATATTTAAGTTATGATCTCTATTTAAAATGAATACTCATATATTAACATATAATCCTAATATAGCTCTAATATTTTGTGATTAATCAAATTTTACTACAACTTTCAAAACTAATCAATAAATTTGATTGTTAAGAATATTAATTGCGCAAAAATATTTAATAAGTGTAGGTACCAAAATTAACTTTTGATTTGAGAAAAGAATCGAAAAACTGTATTATAATATTTGATGAATTTTCTTATGTTTTTTAATATTTAAAATAGAATATAATTGTGTTGTACTTATATTTTTTTGGATTAAAATTTTTAGGTTGCTTCCATTTGGTCTTATGAATATTTTGAATGGATTCAAAAAACTATTTATCTCTTTTATTTTTAAAAATAAATTGTAGACAATTGGTTTAAATTTAGGCTGAAAAATTAATAACTTTTTAATATAGTTATTCCTTCCTTCTATTTTGATTTTCCACAATTTCAATATTGTTATCCCTTTTCCATTTATTTCTTACTCTCATTTTAGTTTTGTAAGTTTTTGTTTCTTTATTTTTTACTTTATAAAAATTAATGTCATTCTCAAACCTTATTAAAATGATAAAAAAGTAATAATTTTATGGCTTTAATGACAACTTTGATAAATATTTTTAGAGTTGTAGTTGTATATTTAATAGTATATCTTAAATTATATTAAATCAGAATTTAAACTTTTAAAAACTGAAACTTATTATTTAAGAGATTTTCTTTTTATTCATAGATCAAGTTTTAAATAAAAAAAAACATAATACATTATGTCTTATATATATTAGGGCACCCACATCTCACATGGATCACCAAGAACTAGTAATTTAATAAAAGAGGCTAAATTTGAAAAATTCATTAAAAAGTTTTATTGACAACATTTAGTGATAAGCATTAAGCTAATTGTTACTACTTATTTTTTCTATAGAGATTAAGTAGTATTTAAGCAATTAAGTGGAGTAAAATTTCATTATCAAACAACTCAAAATCTAAAATCTCTTAGTCCATTAATTTTAAACAATAAGTAATATTATCAAACAGATCCTTAGATGGATTTTGGATGGAAAGTAATGTAAGGGATCAAAAATTATTTTATAAATGTAAGGGATCAAAGAGTTCATTTTTAAATCTACAAAACTAAAAAAGTCGAATAGACAAAATATAGCGGACAAAATTACCATTTACTCCAATAATTATGACCATATTTTTTTCATTTAACGTAGCACAAAGGAACCCCTGCCATAGTTTTTGTGTGGTATTTTATGTTACACACATTGCCACAAATCTTATAACTTATACTAATATATATATTACTTCTTCTATCCAGAAAAAAGAGTCCATTTTTTATTTGGTATAAATTTCTTAAGTAACAAGGTACAACACACTTAATGTTTGGATTCATTTTCACTTACAAAAAGTTAATTTTTTTTTACAAAACTAATAAAACATGGGAAATTTACAAAAATGACACCTTTGACCATTGACTTTACAAAAATAGCATCCTGCTTTTTTCCTTTTGTGTTATAGCACTTCTATGCACAAAATTACTTCAGAACCATTCTCTTCTACGCGGGAAACCAATGCACATTGAGAAACCGTTCTTCTTCCAGAATTAATTCTTGAAACCGTTCTTCTATTTTTAATTTCTTGAAGCTAAACCGCCGTCTTCACACCTTGCTCTTTCATTTCTGCAAACCTTTTCCTCTTTCATTTCCTTGCAAAAACCTTCGTTGTTTTCCGCCTTAAGTATTTTGAAAAACCAAAGTGCTAAGCATTCGAAACACATTCAATGGCACGCACAAAGGGAGGAAAACCATCGACGATGATTAAGAAGACAACCTCGACGGAGAAGAAACAAGTACAACATCATGCGGTAAGTATGAGTAAAATTTGTTCCAAAATTGATTATTTTATTCATCCTACATAGTGTGTGTGGATGTTGTGTATATGGAATTGAAATGGGTTGTCTGAAAATGGTCGAAAACTGGTCTGGCAGGGGGTCGATGATAAGTCGAGCCCTAGGTCAAGCATAACTCGACCTCTTGAAAAAAGTCGAGCTTATCGTCGGGTTTATAGTCGAGTTACCGGTTCTTCAACGCTCCTGTTTTTTTTTTAAATATTATATTTCGGTCGAGTAAATAGTCGGGTCAAGGGTCGAGCAAGCATATTAAATTTTTGATTTCAAAGAACATTATGTTTTTAGTTGAGCTCGTAGTCGGGTAAATAGTCGTGCATGAAACAGGAAGTTTGTCCTTCGTAACTCTTCTGTTTTTGGTCGAGTTAGTAGTCGGGCATATAGTCGAGCATGAAACAAAGGATTTGCTTTTTTAAGATTTTTATGTTTTTAGTCGAGCTAGTAGTCGGGTATATAGTCGAGCATGAATCAGAAATTTTTTTTTCATAACTCTTCTATTTTAGGTCGAGTTAGTAGTCGGGCATATAGTCGAGCATGAAACAGAAATTTTACCTTCATAACTCTTCTGTTTTAGGTCGAGTTAGTAGTCGGGCATATAGTCGAGCATGAAAGCGAATTTGCTTTTTAAGATTTTTATGTTTTTAGTCGAGCTAGTAGTCGGGTATATAGTTGAGCATGAAACAGAAATTTTTTTTTCATAACTCTTCTGTTTTAGGTCGAGTTAGTAGTCGGGCATATAGTCGAGCATGAAACAGAAATTTTTCCTTCATAACTCTTCTGTTTTAGGTCGAGTTAGTAGTCGGGCATATAGTCGAGCATGAAAGCAAATTTGCTTTTTAAGATTTTTATGTTTTTAGTCGAGCTAGTAGTCGGGTATATAGTCGAGCATAGACAGAAATTTTGTTCTTCAGACCTCTTCTGCTATTGGTCAAGTTAGTACTCGGGCACATAGTCGAGCCAGCTTATTCATTTAATGTTTTCGCTTCAAACTTTATGTTTTTGGTCGAGCTAGTAGTCGGGTATATGGTCGAGCCAACTTATTAATTTATTGTTTTCATATCCAACCTTGTGTTTATGGTCTAGTTTATAGTCGTGTAAAGAGTCGAGCATGAAACAGAATGTTTAATTTTTAGAACTTTTTGTGTTATTCCGAGATATTACCAGTTCTAATTTTCTTTTATTTTGCAAATTTATTAATCAGGACCCTCTGAAGGAGCAAATGGTCGTTCAGTGTGATTTCTTAAATGCAAAGGTTTCGCAGTATTGCTACTATGAGGCTAATATGCAAAGAATTAGGCTCAAACTAACAGAATGGCAAAGGGACATACTTAGAAAGGTTAGTAGCCTTGCTGGAATTGCGCTGGATCATGAGCATACGTTTTGGTGCAAACAGATGATCCACAGCATCCTACTGAGGCAACTTAAGGTAGATGAGGAATCCCAAAAGGACGGAAACCTATTCTTTAATTTCGCTGGGAAGAAGGTTAAATTTGGGCGGAGGGAGTTCGCACTCATCACTGGGTTCAAGATGGGCGACTTTACTCGTGAATACGCGAAATTCCAGGCACCCGATGGCCCAAGTCTGATTAGCAAGTATCTAACTGGAGAAGGTAGACACAATGAAACAACATACGCCGATGTTTTCAAAGCCTACGATCAAATAAACGCAAGCTATTCGGACGAGGTTGTTGTGTCCCTCACCTTGCTATTGCTATACACGTCTATAATTGGGGAGCAAAAGAGGAACCATATAGATGACAAGGTGGTCCATTTGGCCTGTAATTGGCAGAAGTTTGATGAAATCCCGTGGGGCGAAAAATCTTTTCGTGTGACTACGGATAGTGCTAGAAAGGCTATGGCGAACGCCTTGAAGCAGTGAGGGATCTCGATAACAGGACATACACCGCTGGCGGATTCCCAGTTGCTCTAGGGGTAACGAACTAATAGTGACAACCGATTTATTTTTAACTGTGTTCTTAAGTTTACATAATTAATTTTTTCTATTTTGAATCGCAGGTGTTCGCCTATGAATTGATGCCTCATTTCAACCGATTCTCTTTAGTTCAAAAGGTCGAAACCCCTGGAGGTAGGCCAAGGATGTTCAGGTGGAAGGCGGTGAAGAGCCACCGATCTGTCCAAGAAAAAAATGTCGTATGGTCCAAAAGGCTACTTAGCGGAGAGGTATTAGTTCATAATAAGGTGAAATAATTTCCTCGTATGTCTGCGTTTTAAATAATGTGAGGTATCAATTATTTCCACATTCAATGTGCTGCAGAGAGTTAAAGTCACACCAATAACTCCAACTCTGGAAGAAGTTGCCAATTTTTTGAGTTGGGAGGAAGAAGAAATCGGAGAGGCCGCCAAGGATTTGCAGTTTGCCGAGGAAGAAGAAGAAGAAGAAGAAGAAGAAGACGTGCATCCTCCCAAAGAGGCACAAGAGGCTCGTTGGCCTTTAGTGAGTCAGATGATCGAACGGCAAGAAAGGGCGGAGGCTCGAATAGCTAGCGTAAATTGATTAGAATTTCACTAATTTTTAATGTTGTAGGTAAATTGAATTTTATGGTGGTACCTAGGTTATTTACTGACAAGAGAAGTGATTAATAAGGGTCTCTTAATTGCCAACATATTAAGAAGAAATTAGTTACTTAGTGGTACTAAGTGACTATAACCAATTTATTTGTTAATTTATGAGATTAATCTTACGTCACTGGCCAATTGAATGAACAAGTTCTAAAATTATTCCTTTGACTAGAGCTTGTTAATTATTAAATTTTACCACTTTAAATTCTGTGTTGATTATTATATTTAGTCTTAATTTGTTATTTTGCATTTTGCATTTTTATTATTATCAAAAAACAGCCCCTAATTATTTTGTTAAGAGATAAATCCATCATTCCCTGTGTATACGACTAGACTTCCGCTATACTACGAAAGATTTGAGAGTTGAAATTATTTTTTGGAAGTTTAATGACATGCCAAAATTTTGGCGCGGTTCACTACAAGAAATTTGGCTTTTAGTGACAGAATTGCTAGTGACGAAAAAAAATCTCGTCACAAAATACCACCTTTAGTGACCAAAACCTTTCTCGTCACCAATTTTCCGTCTACTCCCAATTTTTAGTGACGAGTCATAGAAAGTGATCACTAAAGAGTGTAGTGGGAAACTTTCCCGCTAAAATAGTCGTAATTAGTGACGAGAAATCAGTGACGACATTCATTCTCGTCACTAAAATCATTCACACCAAAACAAAATATTTAATAACAAAATATGTATTGAGCTATATAATTGGGGATGGATTAAATAAAATTATTTTGGCCAAAATTGATTGGCCACAACTTATATAATGATTGGACTTGTTAGGCTAATGATCATGATTGGGTTATGTAATTTATCCATTGGGCCAAACTTAACTTTTTAAATTTATAGTTCTTAATTTTTAATAATCACGGTAAGACACTCTAATATATATGTATTTGCCTACATTATTTTACTTCAAGTATAGAATTTTTTTTAGATACACTGTCAATTAATTATAGATTTGACTAAGCATATTCTTCCTTAAGCCAAATTTAGCTTACTTCTATTATTGATCTTAATTTCTAATAATTATATTAGGACACCCTAATATTTTGTTTGTCCATATAATTGTATTTTAATCACACATTCTTTTTAGTATTACAATACAGTATTGATTAGTAGTAATTGGTTTATTTGGTTAAGAATAACAATTGAACTAAGTATATTCTTTATTGTATATCAATACACCCTTTAATGTATTCTATCTCATTAAGGGTATTTTGAACATTTTGTCAAAAAAACAATTTTGACTTTTGAAATTAAGCTTTTTTTGGGACAAAAACTTGTTTCGAAACTGAACCTTTTTTTTGTTGGTCAAAGGGAGTATATATATATATATATGTAGTTAGGACTAAAATTTATAATATAAGTAGTTAATACATATGTATAGTACTTATGTATTTATAGTAAAAGTAATTATTACAAAATATAAGTAGTTTAGTGTATATATACACATACTTTTAATATAAATAATTTCTTTAATAGCAGCATAAAAATGTAAATATTATTTTTTTGTGTAAATTATTTCAATTTTTTTTTCATTTTAGTCATTTAATAACTAATTAACATTTCAAAATTTTAAATTAAAAAAAATTCAAATCAAAAATTTATTAAACCAACTTAGCATTATAGAGTAAAAATTAGTTATTGATTAAAAAATAAAATTTTTAATAATTCATAATTAAATAAAAAGTTTGAATGTTTAAAAAAACAAAGAGGGAAAATGAATTTTTATAGGAGGGAAAAGCTGGATGTGTCCAAATATTTCACTCATATTTTTTTTTGTCATTCCATTTTCTACTTTCCCATTTCCAAAATCCTTTCAGCCGCCATTTCCAAATCCACTACCACAATGAATCCCTCCTCCTTCTCTCTCCACCACCATCACCCCATCACCACCCGCCTCCCTACCCAAAACCCACTTCCTACCAGAACCAATGTCTCATTTTCCCAAATTAAAGAAGCGGAATTGCTGCTCTTTGATTGCCGGCTCCAATCAGATCCACTTCTAGTACAGCCGAAGAAGTCCTCAAGTCCATAGGTTGTCTTTTTCGCCGGTTATGGGTTGTCCCATAGTCCATCGATTGTCCCTTCCGGATTCGGTCGCTAACTGATGAGGGAAAAAAATGCTGAATCAGATTTTCTCAAACTTCTTCTTCTTATTCTTTTGGCAATATTTAGCACCTACACTATTCTTCGTTTCTTATTGAAGCGAATTGATAGCTTAAACTTGATAGCACCGTCACTATCCTCTGTTTCTAGCCCTAATTTTTGCGAGACCGGGGATTGTAATTGCAGTAGCACCACCGTTTGTTCTCCTTTTCCTCAGGTATCTATTGCAAGTTTTTTGTTTTTTTGGTTCCCATGCCATGGTGTTTCGGTTCCTGCTCTTGTGGATATATTTGGTTCTTCTGTTCTCCAACTTTGGTTCCTGCTCTTGTACACATGTTTGGTTTTTTTTTTTTTTGTGGATTGGATTGGCCTGAAGCATTTGGTCATTTTTTGTTCTAGTTGTTTGTGGACTGTTTTTGCTGGTTTTTTTAGGTTGTTTGATTGTTTCTGAATCTGGACTGAATTGAATTGGCCTAGATGTTGATTGATTTTTCAACCCTTTTTTGGTTTTTTTGGTTGAATTACTGGACTAAAGTTTGAAGTATAATGCGACTAATTTTTTGGTTTTTTCTAGATTGAATTGGACTGAACTTGAAGTAGATGTCGACTAATTTTCAGGCTTTTTTTTTTTTTTGGTTTTTTCCGCACTGAATTGGCCTAAAGCATGTGGCCATGTGTCTTTCTGGTTAATTTTCTGATTGTGTCTGGATTGATTTTATAGTTTTTTTAAGGTTTTTTTTTTGATTTTTCTAGACTGAAATATTGCGGCTGATCTCTTGATTTTGTTCTAATTTTTTCTAGATCAAAGTAGAATGACTGAATGAGACTAATTTTTGGTGTTTTTGGATTGAATTGGATTGAACTCACAGTAGATGGCAATGATTTTTCGGGCTTTTACGACTTTGGATTGGCTTGAAGCATTTGGTCATTTCGGATGAATCTTCAATTATTTTTGGCTTTTTAATTTGGATTGGCTTGTAGCATTTGGCTTGTTCGGTTGTTTCGGATTGTTTTGGTATTTTTGGTTGTTTAATTTGAATGAATTGGCAAAGTGTTGTGACCGATTTTTGTCTTTTTACGATATTTTCTTGGTGATCCGGATGTAATAGAATGCAACAAACACTTTCGATTTTTTCGGATTGAATTGAGTATTGGACTAAAGTTGATGCCGACAGATTTTTCTAGTTTTTTTCTAGTTATTTCTGGATTGAATTGGCCTGAAGCATTTATCTATGTGTTTTAGTGTTCATTTTCTAGTTGTATGAGTGTTTTGTTTTTTTGGTTGATTTTGTGGTTTTTCTAGACTGATTTTGGGGCGTTTTTTTCTAGTTTTTCTCGACTGAAGTGTTGTGAGTTGTGACTGATTTTTGGTTATGTTTTCTAATTTTTCTAGATTGCAGTAGAATGCGACTAGTTTTCCTGGACTGAAGTTTCTGGACGAAAGTAGATTGCGGTTTATGAGTATCATCTTTGATTTATGGTTTTGTATTATGCCACGTGATAGATTGCGTGGTCATTTCCGTTAAATGTGATTGGTGGAAAATGTAGTATGATGACTATCATTCATTACAATGAATTGTACTATGTCATGAGATGTATAATTTTGGGGTGTTGTTTCCATAGCTAGTCATATTTGCAATTGGATTGTATTGAATTTATAACATTGAGTGCTTTTTCTTTTCTTGTCACAGTGACGCAACCACCACCACATATAGCCAAGCATCCATAGATTGAAGGCATCACCAAATGGCCTGTTGGTTGGTGTTGTCGAGGTTTAAGTCATTCCTTTTGCCTCTTTTCTTTTAGAATGCCAAGGGAATTATGTGTACATTACTATTTTGTGGGGTGTAAGGTGTTTGGATAATGTTTTATTCTCATGGTACAACTAGGATATTTGACTTTAATTTTCTTGTATGCTGGGAAAGTAAAATATTGTCTTTTGCATTGCACAACTTTATCTTTGTGCCTTTGATCATATAGGTTTTGAATGTTGAACGTTGAATGATTAGTATGATTGTTTTTGTTACATTTTCGACGTCGATGATGTTTCTATTATAAGGATAAATAATGTGATGATCAATACAGTGATGTTATTGGTGATAAGATATTAAAATATACCACGTTACATCTTTTGTTAAAATTGTCACTAATAACACAATTTAGTGACAAATATTTTTCGTCATTAATTTCATTTGCCAACAAACTTTTGGTGATGAACTTTTGCGTCACTAATGAAAAGCGCGCAAATTTTTTTCGTCACAAATTGCATTTGCCAACAATTTTTTGGTGACAAACATTTTTCGTCACTAACTATTTGGTGACGACAAAAAATATCGTCACTAGTTTGTCACGAAATGAGTTGACCGAGGTACTTTTTAGTAACGACTTTTTTTTCCATCACTAAAATCGTCATAATTGCCCACTGACCAAATAGTTTCAGTGACGACATTTTTTCGTCACTAAACTTCGTCACTAACCTTACGCAATTAGTGACCACTTTTATCTTTTAGTGACGACTTTTTTTCGTCACTAATTTTCTTCACATCCTCATGTTGTCACTAAAGCCACTCATTTAGTGACGACTTTTTTTTGGTGTCTCCTAAACCTTTTAGTGACGAACCATTTTTTCGTCACTAAATGGTTTTGGTGACAAAAAAGTGTCTTTTAGCGACGAAATTCCTATCATCACTAAAGCCCATTTTTCTTGTAGTGACAGCTTTTCTCCTTGATAACTGCCAGGTTACTCTATTAGGGGCTCGGCTATATAATTCCCGCATGTGGAGGTATATATATCTTTCATTCTTATCGTATGAATGCGAACTAAACTAGCTTTCCACTATTGTTTTCTTCAAGGTTTTACACTGTCCGAAAAGGATTGCAATGATGATGTAGAATATATATTTCTTAAAATCGATTGCGGTACTCATCCTAATGAACAGATGATACTTGTTAATAGTCTATTAATTCTAGCCTTGTTCCCTTTTCATATCCTCCCTAAATTTCTTCCTTCTTATTGCAATAGTTATTTTCATTTCTTCCTCCTAATATATTAACTGTCAAATTCATCAGGTTTTACAACACCAATGATCATATATTGCACCCACATGCGCAAAGAGTACAAAATTATTGCTCAACAGAACAAAAGACCTTCCCGACCAAATTAAACGGTGAAAACAGAAACACAATAATAGCACAGCTTTTATTTATTTTTTAAATGTTTTATATGAAAACAAGGAGAAGCATTGAGGTCAGCCTTCCAAATCACATTAGTCTATCATGCCTACATATCAGTTCCCATGCTACGTCTTGAACCATACTCCTATACAAGCGTGAGTTATAAATTTCATCATTTACATTTAGTTTTAGTCACACAATTTCAAAAATTAAGTTTGAAAGTTTTTTACATTTATATAATGAATTTTGTAGATTCGAATCTCAATTATGCTACAGATTATCTTATCAAAAGTTCTGTCTATCACTCATGGTACCTATCATGTATCAAGGGTAAAAATGGATCACTATAAAATTCATTCTTAATCCTAATCATTATAACAAATGATAATGGCCAATAATTTCTTTAAAAAGATTCCTTAAGTATGACTCTTTTAAACATAGAAGCGCATGGTGAAAGTCGTGGGAGAAAGAGAAAAATTATTGTTTTCGGTGGTAACGGGGATGGTGATGGTGATGGTACTGGCAGTAGTGGTGATAAGTTGTGTTTGGTAAAGAATAAGAAGGACAGCAATTAAGAAAAGAATTAAAAAAAGAAATCAAATGGAAAAACTAAAATATAGATTTTTATCATATTAAAAAAATATGAATTGACCTTCTTATTCTTGATGTTTTCACATTATTCTTATGTAATAGAATTTAGGGCATGTTTGATAAAACTAAAGGTTTAAATTTGAATACTGAGTGCTAAAATTTGAATATTAAAGTAATTAAGTTGCTGAAATTTAAATGATTAAAATTTAATTTTGAACATGTGAATCATAATGTTGAACCAATTAATACTATTTCATAAGGATTTGATCTCAATGCTAACTTACACAAACTATACCATTTTGCCCTTCTATTAATTTTTTTATTTATAAGTACAAATATTAATTTTTTTATTTATAAGTACAAATATTTATCGACAACAGTAAGAATCCTCATGCATCGTCTATATACACTACCCATTTCAGGACTAAGGACATCATGAATTTGAGAAAACAAGTGATGAAATCTGAACCTCGTCTCCCTTGTAAGCCATTGAGTAGGCAAGTTACAAACTTGAATCCACAACTCAACCTTGTTAAAATCTTGCTCCAAATTCTGTACAGATGCGAACCACTCATGGAGGACAAGGAACTGTTGGTCAAAAATCCATCCTTTACCTTGCAACACCCACAATTTATCCTCTATATTCTGAAATACAAACTGAAATCTATTAGGGCCAAACTCACGTACCTTAAAACGAGCTTTAGTCTCCCACATCCTAACCAATGCACTCTTTAGTCCAGTGAAATTCACCCTCCTATCACCAAAAAAACAGACACGAAGACCCTTGGAACACTTCTCTAAACTGGCTTGAACATCCACCTCCTGAATCTCTACACCCTTGTCTTCGTCTCTAGTAAGCTCCAACCGTTGCAACAACTTAGAGACAGCTGTAGTCGGATCAGGAAGGATCCCACCATCCATCCTCAGCCAGACCAGAATCAATACCGCAGACCAACAACACAAACAGGACAGGAAGAAGGAATAAAAGAACCTGAGCAACGAGAAACATACTGCAGAACTAAGGAAAGAGTAAAGCTGAAAGACCACCCCAAGAAGAAGACCACCACGAGCAGAAGGAAAACAAAAAGAAAGAGAAAAAAACAACCGCTGAAGCAGATAGCACCAAGCAGCTGAACACAAGACACTAAAACAAACAAAAGAGCCTCAGAAAGGCATGTGGACTCCTCACCACACAAGGAGAGGAAACCTAATTCCTAAGAAAAGAAAAAAAAAGAGCGCCCGTAGTCGCACGTTAGCCGCACCTCAATTGCACATAGAGACGTTGAGGAACGAAACTTAGATACATTTCTTCATTGTCATTATTGGTAATGATTACTTTTCTAATTAAAAAGTAAAGTTAAAAATATAAATTTATATATTTCATAGTAAATTAAATTTGTTATATTTTATAAATTAAAAAAAATAATATTTAACTCAAAATAAACTTTTTTATTAGGATTTAGAAGTATTTCAAAGGATGTAGTGTTATTAATTTCATAATTTTTGAGTGCTCCAAGTTATTTTGAGAGTTAATCAAAAAAGGGATTAAATATGCTTTATCCTCCTATGGCAGAGAATAACTAATATTTAGTTCTCTGTGCTTCGTTTGTATACATTTTGCTCCTTTCATTAACAACACTCCTTACGTTCAAGAAAAATGTTCACTTTTTACCTTTTTCTTTACATTCCCAAAAAAAAAAAAAAACTTTTGAATAAAATTTCTATAATATTTTTAATAAATAATGACCATATATGGTTCTCAAATGAAAAGTAAGGACACAACTATAAAATTATATAGTAATAATACATTAAATGTATTATATTTTATAATTTACAATAAGTTATATTATTTAAAATTGAACTTTTCTTTTTGGACGAAGAGAATATTCCCTCTATCCCAAAGACAAAAAAAGAGTTCATTTTGAAAAAAAAAATTTGTTCCAAAAAAGAGTCCACTTTTAAACTAAATTTCTAAAATATCCTTACCAATAATAATTATGCATACTCAAAATTAAAAAGTAAGGATCAAAATGTAAAATTATATATTCAATAGTGTATTAATTGAGTTGTATCTAATTACTAATAAGAATGTTGTATCTTAACTAAATGTAGCTTAACTAAAATCTAAATTAATAAGTAAGGCAATTTGTCGAATTAAATAAATGATTTCATTTTCACGAGTTACTAGATATTCATGAAGAGGGCAAATATATATAAATGAAACACAAGAGAATAAAATGGTAGCAACTCCAAAAAATAAGGGAGCAAAGTGTATTTAACCCTTCTCAAAACACCTCAAGCATTAACCATATTGCAAAATATGCCTTAAAATTTCAACTGATACATATTAACCACTTGACAATTCTTGTTGTAATATAGTATTGTGATTTATTTGAGAAATTTTGTATTAGAATGTGTGAAAATTTTGGTGGGATTTTTTGTAAGAAAAAAATATTTTGGAGGGAAAATAAAATTTGTATTGGAGTGAACATTTTTTTAAATTATGTGAGAAAAATTTAGGAGGAAAATTTTGAATTTTGAATTTTAAATTTTGATATAAAATGTATTTTAATGTTTTATTTGTTTTGTGAGGAATTTTTTTTTTTATGTAAGAGTAATCCAAACGTAAATTTTCACTTGGACATATTAGCCACATGATAATTGATTTGTCGTGGGAGGTTCAACTATAGCCTTGCCCATATATTCTGAAACAAAAAAAAAAAAAACTTTTTGCTACCGAATGTGACAAAGCATACTCAAACATGAATTTGGAAAAACCTGATGCGCCACTCAAAAATAATGAAACTATAATGTAGAATAACATATGTAGATTTTTGTTTCAGTCAAAAAAAGATAATAATAATACAATGATCCACACACTTTCAGACTCAAGGCAAAATTTAACCCTACCCTAGCTCGGGGGTTCTTTTGTTACTTTGAATAGACCAAGAGTGGTTTGTCCTTTCATGATTTAAGTTCAAGACAAAATTTGGATTGAATATAATTTATTACTAAATACAGCACATTTCATTTTCGTCTCAAAAAAAATTTCATTTTGATTTGAATATAATTTTTTTGAAATTAATCTTTATAGCATTTAAACTCTATGTTTTATCAGTTTTACATAGATTGTGGTTATGTTTTGATTATAAAATGTTTGTAAAAAAAATTTGTATTAAAATGTGTGAAAAAATTTAGTGAAAAAAAAATATTTGGAACCAAAATAAGAAGTGTATTAAAGGGAAAATTTTTAAAAATTATTTAGGCCTGTAAACGAACCGAACATAAACGAACGGGCCTTGTTCATTTACTGTTCGTTTATTTTTTAGACTGTTCATATTCGTTTATGTTTGTGAAATATGTGTTCGTGTTCGTTTATGTTCGTTTATTAGTGTTCACGAACAGTTCACGAACACTTATCGAACACGTTAACGAACACTTAAACGAACATGTTCGCGAACACTTAACGAACATATTCGCGAACACTTACACGAACACGTTCGCGAACAAATAAACAAACACATTTACAAATTGGAAAAACAAAAAAACAAATGGCATTATTGAAAATTGAACCTTGGCCTCCAATGTGAGGAGAATGGTTACTTACCATTACACCACAACAAATTTGTTTATAAATGATCAACAAACATTATTATTATATATATTATTATATTATATTTATATTATTATTTTAATATAAACGAACAATAAACGAGCTTTAAACGAACATTAACCGAGCTTGTTCATGAACACTAAACGAGCTTGTTCACGAATATAAATAAACGAACGTATACTTGTTCGTGTTCGTGTTCGTTTATTAAACGAACACTAAAATGTGTTCGTTTATTGTTCGTTTAGCTTAACAAACGAACATAAACGAACGTAACCGATCTTGTTCACGAACTGTTCACCGAACGTACTAGTTCGTTTACACCCCTAAAATTATGTGAAGAAAATTTGAGAAAGAAATTTAAAATTAAAATTTAAAATTTAAAAATAAAAAAATATTTAAATGTTGTATTTATTTTGTAAGAAAAAATTAACTTTGGTAAGGAAAAGTGAATCCAAACATAGCTCGTTTTCTGAGGTAAAGTAGTAAAAATGCCAGGCATTTCCCAGAGGAGGACTCTGTACGTAGAGAATCTTTGCACAATCACGAGAGAAGTGGGCAGGAAATGTTTTCGTCTTTTGGTTTGTCAGGTTTACTTGTCTGTACAGCCAAAAGATTATTCAATTTTTTTGGCACAATCAAGAGATAAGAGAAAAGAGATAAGGGGCCAGGAACAGCCAGAACAGCTAAAAAATTGATTAATCAATTTCAGAAGACGAATTGAAAGTGGAGGCTAACCAGAGTTTTAAAAAAATACATATATTACTTCTTCGTTTAAAAAAGAAAATATATACTTTTCATTAGATATATTTGCAATTCATGCACCTGCTAAAGCTAAATCAAAGAAAACAAAAGCAATCTTTCTTCTCAAATATTCAATTCCTGGCTGTGCTGCCAACAAGCATCCAGTTCACGCACCTACCAAATAAAGCAATCTTTTTTCTCAAATATTGAGGCATGGATTTGGACTTTTTCCACAGCTGCCAGGAAACTTCGTTCCGTGCAATGCCTCTTTTAGCACATGCTACTGACGTTTTATTATGCGCAAGACAATCCGAAACAATTCCTTGCATTATTTTTGTTTTTTTTTGTAATATCTTAATATTTTTATATAAATAATTCGGTTTATCTCTTTATTCAGACAATTAGAATGAAATTTTATCTTACTTATTTTTAACATAAATAGTTATTTTGTATGTTTTCAGTATTATATTTAAATAAATCAATTTTGAATATTTTTTTACTCCACTTCGTGTACTAAATTTTTTTAGAAAATAAATAATTAGTACAGAAAAATAAATATTCTCTTTAAAATATATTAAAATACTAATAGACACTAATAATATAAATTTTAATAAGAGTAAAAATATCTCTATGAAAATATTAAAATTCAGTAAAGCAAATAATATAACAAAATTTTACAGGGAATCTGTCCACTGATTTACTGCATTAAGAAGAGACAACACAAGGGGCACAAAATTGATTAGACTATAATCGAACCGTGCATTATATGTTGTTTTTAATCTTAAATCTCGTGCTTTTCTATGTGTTTTTTAATTTATATATTTAGCACTTAATATAGTATGTGTATCTATCTAACTTGTAAATCCTAACAATTTTTGTGGAGCAATTGTTAAGTAAGAATATTTGCATTATGGTGTGATCACTGTGATATGTGACATTTATTTCTAACAATTCTCTTATTGTATTGGTTATCTAGATGTATAGATTATTCTCAAAAGTCATAATCATATAAAATTTTGTCGATTAGAATTGAGAAAAGGACATAAAACAAATGTCAATTCAATTTATTTTAAGTTAAATATATATTTAATTAAATTAAAACTTTTAAATATGTAATATAATATAGGCTATATCCGCAATCCAAGTGAATAGTCTTAACCCGCAATTTTTCGTCTTTCCAATTAACGACTGTACCTACAAAATAGATCCCGTAGTGGTTCTCCGAAATAAATCCTCTGATGCTTAAATTAGTCCTTTGTATTATGATATTGCTCGTTTTTCTAGAAGACCCAATACCTAGTAGTTTTTTCAGCTTCTATCTTATTCCCTAGTTTGTGGAGTTTGTTTGTAACAGCTATGCACGTTGACTGTAGTTGTAACGGTTGATCACACATTGATACATTTCTCCGTAATTGCTGCATACTGTTACTTTTTTTTTTATGAATAAATATGATCTCGTTGAGTTCCCACCTTGCTGATGTTATATGAGGTCTCGTATGTTTTAGTCCGAGGTCCCATACACTTGGTGTAATTTCAATGTACTTTAATCCTCAGCCTTTATACTCAGGCCTAAAGGCTGAGGTCCAATCAGAAAACATGCCACTTGCTGAGATTCGAACCTTTAGCCTGTCGAGATCAAAGGTTTGCAAATGCGAAGGTCTCGTGTGTTGTCAAGATCCCATATATATCATTAGCCCCCAAAATCTTAGCTTGACAATGTCAAGACGAGGTCTTGTCATCACTAGGGTTTCTAGGACTTTGGGAATAGGTATAGGCGTTATGATGTGAATTGCCATGTTTGTCGTCTATCAAAACTTATCGTATCACGTGTAATCAGATGATGCTCATCTTTTAAGGCTATAGCATTTAATGTTGTGGGTTTCTAGATGATTTGATAGAGGTGCGTACAGAAGTCCTAGGGCTCTGTATAAAAAGGTTGCGTATTTCAAATCTTTTTTTTTTTGGTTTTTTTTTTTTTGTTTTTGTCTTTAGTTGTTTTGCTTTAAAAAACTAACAGTTTTTTCAACAAACAGCCGTTTGCTTCCGACGAGTGTCCAGCGAGGTGATCCCTACTTAGCAAAGCATCTATTCATGTTTAGTCGAGAAATTTAAGAAGGAAAAAAGTAAATATGTCTTCTTCTAGATCTATGTCTTCGGGGTCTTCGAGGTGTGATGTGAACTTAGGTAAATATGTGAACTTGGAGCCAAAGACGTGAACTTAGCAACCAAAGATGTGAACTCAGTGGCCAAAGATGCAAACTCAGTGGGCAAAGATGCGAACTCGGCCAACGATGGGAACTCGGCCCCAACTTCACATCCTATTCAATGGAGCGACGGTCCAAGTTCAAGAGTGCATTTAATTGATAGGGCTTAAAATGTTCCTTTTTCTTGTTAATATTTCTTTAATATTAACTTGAATTTTAAGAGGAAATATTTGGTTTTAATATACTTTTTGTTTTAGGTATGAAAAATGATGAATTAGAGGAAAAGTTGATAAAAGGCAACAATTGAAGCAAATAAAGAGAAGGTGCAGCCGCCTAAAGAATGCATTCAAGAATTGGAAACGAAAAAAAAAAGGAAACAAAGAAGAGAAGGAAATCCATTGCACAAGGAAACAAAACTGAAAAAGAAGCAAGGCAGCCGGCCTTGAGGAAAAGGAAACAAACAGAAAAAAAAAAGAAGGAAAAGGACAAAGAAAATAACCAAATGTTGCACAAAGTCAAAGTTCAATGGGAAAAGGCAATGGAGAAATTGATTTTTCGGGAAGAAGAATTTGGAAGTCAACCAAAGAAAGAAGACAAAATTGGAAACAAGACAAGAAGCATTCAAAGAATTGATTTCGGCCAGGAAATTGATTTCAGCCAGACTAAGCAAAATAGAAAGTTGATTTCGGTCAAAGAGAGGGAAAAGGATATTTGGTCATCTATAAAAGCAAGTGCAGCCTTCATCTTCACAGCAAGTCCTACACATTCTTTTTTTTTCTTGAAGCAACCGTCGTGCTCTTGCTCTCCAATTCCCATTCTTCTTCTTTTCTTTTTGTCTTTCTTTTAGCTTAGTTTCAGTTTACAAAAATTCTTAAACAATTCCAGCAATCATGTATGCCACCATGAGTGGCTAAATTTTTTTTTCTAATTCAAGGGAAAGATTGATTTCAATTGCAATCACTGTGAGGTTTTGTTCTTAATTTTATTTTCTTGCTTTTATTCAAATACTTATTAATTTTTGATTTAATTTTATGAATAATTGATGATTAATTAATCTGACAATTTAATTGTTCATTATTTATTCTATTGCTATCCATGAGTTCAGTGATCCGTAATTGTTATGAATAAATGGACCAAGTAGCAACTAAGTTAAAATTGTTCATGTTTGTAAATATGCATGCTTAGCTTAGGGGAATTAATGGGACAAGATTAATTCACTGTAGCTATCTCGGTGTTTTAATTTTGGTTTAACTATTTTCATAGTTCTTAATGCTATCATTAAATTGATATGGAATGCTATCATACCCAGTCAATTAATGGTAAGTATTGATTTAGAGTGCTGGGCTCAGTCAATTATTTTAGGAAAATGGAAATTTATTATGGCTATCCTAATAAGTTTCAAGTTAAATATTTGAATTTGCAAGAATTATTTTTTTTTGACCTGTGATCAGTGATGCAATTGAATGACATCGACCCTTGGATTAGAAACTCGGTTAATTGGTAATTCTAGTTATTTTCTATTTTTATTGTTTTAAATATTTATTAATTTTCAGAATTTCCATAGTTTAGTCATCATTCAAAAAAATCCCCATGTTTATTTATCTATAATTTATTGTTCAAGGCTTGGAACTATACTTAGGTTCCCTTGGGACTCGACCTGGTCTGCTACTACTGCAAATTTAATTTGTAATTACTTAAGGACCAGTAATTAATTTTGTGGGCTTCGACAATCCTGCCATTAATCTAAGTCAAAGATCAATTTTGGTTCTAAAGTCGGTCCAAATTCCAGCCCATTAATTATTCAAGTAGTCAAGTGTTGAATCAAATTTAATGGTCAATCATCCATTTTGAGGCATTGGAGAACGAAAATTCATGGTTGAAAATTCAGTCAAAGAAGTATTTAATGAAGTCTTGGAAGCTAACTCAAGATGCATGAATCTACTTATTCCAACACTTGGTTAATGTACCATTCCAATGTGCCTTTATTTTAGCCAATATATTATCTAGAATGATGTGTAATTAATAGATTAAAATGCATATTTTCTTATTGGTCTTATCAAGTCTAGTCTAGGAATTAGTGTGTCAAAGTCAATCTTTATTTCTTTTAATTTCTAGACAAGGATATTTAGGACTGTTTAAGACTTTTTGTAGCCTATAAATAGGCATCTTTTGTACTGTTTTTAGCAAGCTTTGAGTAATGGAAAATTGTGAGTTTTTCTTATCTTTGGGTTCTTTGAGAACTTAAGAACTTATCAAGTTTTCTTCCAAAAACTTGTGGCGTTCAACACTTATCAGCCAATTTTGGTGTAGTTGATTGTGGCGTTTTATACTAAGGTTCCTATCTCTTTATAGATAGTGAGTCAAGGTTTACACCAATCCAAACTAGTAATCCCTTAGAGATATCTTGGGCAATTTTCCAAGTGTTACTAATCCTTTTGGATTGGATTCACATCATTTGGTATCAGAGCCATTTCTAAGGGTTGCATATCCTTTGTTTTCCTTTTTTATTTTATCCTTTCTTATTCTTGACGTTCTTGAAAATCAAGATTCACATTTTGTTAGCGGGTTTTGTCACATGTCAGCAAGATTCCTAGTAGTGGGTTTTGATTTTATAATTCAAGATTCACATTTTTGTTAGTGGGTTTTGTCATAGGTTGGCAAGGTTCCAAGCAATGTGTTTGGAATTTAAGAAGTCACCATCTCATCTCCACTTTTTTTTTTTAACCTTATTCAGTTAAAACAAAAGTGAAAAAAACAAAGAAAAGAGGCTGAAAAAAAAAGTGCTGGCCCACTATTAAAAAGAAGAAGAAGAAGAAGTGGACACCAAAAAAAAAAAAAAATCATTTCTTGAAGTTGTGGTTCCTTTGAGATCTAATATTCTTTTCTTGTGATCCTGGTTGCCGAAAGATTTATCAACAAAGTTCTTCTCAATTAACCTTAGATAAAATTACATTGTTCATCTAGTTCACTATTCTTTTATTTTTGTCTATTTTTCAAGTTGTTATCTTTTCTTATTTCTTGGTGCATTCAATTTCACAACTTAAAGAACACAAAAATTGTTTGATAAGTTTTTAGTTGTGAAAGTCACACTCTCACTTGATAATTGTTCAAGTAAGTTCAATAAGAACCTTAAGAGGAGTAACAAGTATAAACCTCGTTTGTGAGAAAATTTAAGTGTGAGTGACCACCAAAAAAAATCTTGAGAGTAAAAAAAAGTAAGGGAGTGATTACTATTTGTGAGGATTTTTTAACCATTTGATTGCAGGATTTCCAAAATGTCTCACCATTCCAATGAGGAGGAGTTACCAGTCCATGATAAATTGTTGGTCATTAGGCGAATCCTTAATATGCAAGTGAAGGAGGATGACGAGGTGCAAAGGGAGAACATTTTCCACACAAGATGCTATGTTAATGGAAGGATAGGTAGTGTTATAATTGATGGTGGAAGTTGAACTCACCTAGCTAGTGTCTCTATGTTTGAAAAGTTAGGATTGCCTACAATAAAGCACCCAAAACCATACAAGCTCCAATGGCTTAGTGATTGTGGAGAAGTTCGCGTATCCAAACAAGTAAAGGTGCCATTTCACATTGGAAAATACGAAGATAATGTGATTTGTGATGTGGTTCCTATGCAAACAAGCCATTTGTTGTTGGGGAGGCCATGGCAGTATGATAGACGAGTTTGTCATGATGATTTTACTAACAAGTACTCTTTTATTCATAATCAAAGAAATGTAACTTTTGTACCTATGACTCCTAATCAAATCTATGAAGATCAAGTGAGGTTAGAAGAAGACCTCGTCTTGGGTGAAGAGGCTCAAAGAGAGGCTAGCTCTTAGGCCCTTTTGCACATTTTTTTTTTTGTAAAGACAATTATTTCATCATTGGAATTTTGATAATTTTTATTATATTAGGGTTATTTTTTACCTTCGAGGGCCACCTTTAATATAATACTTAGGAGGATTAGAACACTTGAAATTGCGTACACTGAGTTTTGGTACACCATATTTAGGTTAAGAAATGAGAATAAAGATCTTAAGGATCAAAACGCCCATCTTGAACATTTGAACCATAGTCTTAACGAAGATAAGGTAAAACAACAATGAGCAATAGGGGACTTGATCCTTAGGGAAAGATCAACTAACTTAGAAAATGAAAGGGATAAAGAGAGGATTGCTACACTCTCTGCCGAGAGGCTCGTCTCAAAGAAGCAAGTCCGAAGACATCACCTATAAATAGAGACCCTGTCGAGACAATGTTAGAGGAATTGGAACTCTTGGCCTAGCAAGGGTAGAAAGACAATGCTACATATAAGAGAAAAGAAGTAGTGTTTAATATGTATCTTCAAGACAGGGTTAGGTATAAGGAGGAGAAGAAAAAAGGAAAAGGAAAATTGTAAACTCCTATATATATATATATATATATATATATATATATATATATATATATATATATAAAATACGTTTGCCATAATAAGATAAGTAGTCCAAGATCCCCACCCCTTAGCGTGTTTAGGATTTTATTCGTTAAACGCTCTTAACTATTTCTCACCCCTTAGGATGTTTCATTTCAGCACCTTTATGGATATTTAAATTCTTTTCCCCCCCTTGGGATGTTATAGAATTCGCAGCTTAACTCAACTGAACCGATGTCATATGTGACTTCCTCGATTTATAATTTAGCAAGGTGGTGTGACCAATCTTGAACTGAGTTCAGGGTGATTCTTATCCTCATTCTTGCTTTATAAATAGCAAATGTAAGAATAATATTACATTTATTAATCAATACTTTAAACATGGAAACGTTTTAAATTGTTAACATGCCAAACCCAGGGTAATAAGTTCCCTTCCATTGTGACTAAACGATAGCTTCCTAACCTTAACGCATCAATGACCTTGTAGGGACCTTCCCTATTGGCCTCTAACTTCCCAAGATTTTGAGCTCGACTTGCATCATTTTTGCATAAAACAAGATCTTCTGGAGTGAACTCATTAACTTTCACCGGTTTGTTGTAGTACTTTGCCATACCCTGTTTATATTGAAGTTCCTTAACCGATGCTAGATCTCAGCGTTCTTCTAATAGATTAAGGTTAAATCGGATCTTTTTTTCATTATTCGTGGCATTGAAGGCTATGACTCTGAGACTTGGGATTCCAATTTCTATAGGAATGACAGCTTCTGAACCATATACTAGGTTATAAGGAGTTTCTTTTGTTGCTGTTCGAGGTGTGGTATGATAAGCCCACTGGACGTTTGGGAGGTTTTCTACCCAATCTCCTTTAGTTTTATCTAACTGAGTCTTAAGCCCTTGCAATAACGTGGGGTTTGTAACTTCAATTTGACTGTTGGCTTGTGGAAGTGCGATAGAGGTGAAGTTCTATTTGATCTTGAGCACTTTACACTCGGAACGAAAAGGATCATCTGCAAAATTTTTCCCATTATCTGAAATAATTACATAAGGGATACCAAATTTGCATACAATTTTGCTCCATACAAACCTCAAACATTTTTTCCAATAATAGTAGGTAAGGGTTCAGTCTCTACCCATTTGGTGAAGTAGTCGATGGCATCTATTAGGAACTTTAAGCGATCCAGAGCTTCGGGGAAAGGTCCAAGAATATCAATCCTCATTGTACAAAAGGCAACGAACTCTGGATATTGATTAACTCCATCTGATGCCTTCTAACTATAAGCGCATAAAATTAGCATTTGATGTATTTTTGCACAAAGTCATGCGCATCTCGAAACATGGCCAGCCAGAAATATCCCCACTGGATGATTTTCTTAGCAAGCATGAGGGGTCCCACATGACTTTCATAAGATTCGAGATGCACTTCTTGGAAGACATAATCTACTTGACGAGGTCCAATGCATTTGAGTAGCGGTTGAAGGTAGGAACGTTTGTAAAGGACACCATTTTGACGAGGTCCAATGCATTTGTAATCTACTTAAAGAATGTCTAAAGTTGGCATTTGATGCATTTTTGCACAAAGTCATGCGCATCTCGGAACATGGTCAACCAGTAATATCCCCATCAGATGGTTTTCTTGGCAAGCATGGGGGTCTCATATGACTTCCATAAGATCCGAGATACACTTCTTGGAAGACATAATCTACTTGACGAGGTCCAGTGCATTTTAGTGGCGATTGAAGGTAGGAACATTTGTAAAGGACACCATCTTGTATCACGTACCTAGGTGCCTTTAACTTTAATTTCCTTGCCTTATTCTTATTTTCCGGCACATCCAGTTATCTCCTGCTTCTTCAATGATCATTGTGACCTTTATTCAGTGCTTCCGCAAAGAAGTACCTCTACCAAGACCTTTTTGTTTAAATGGGAGGAGGTAGATGATGCCAACTTACTTAGGGCATTAGCCCCTTTATTTCTCGATTTTGGGATCTGCATAATTTTAAAGCTATCAAAATGGCGACTAAGTTAACGTACCTCATTAAGATACTTCTTCATTTGAGACTCTTTAGCTTCATAAAAACCCTGGACCTGATTGACTACTACTTTAGAGTCACTGTATGCTTGCACTTCATGTGCTTTTATTCTTTGGGCCAACCTAAGACCTGTAATCAAAGTTTCATATTCGGCCTCATTATTAGTTGTTTTTAAGCCGAATTGCAAAACATACGTAATTTCTATGCCCTCAGGGCTTCAGAGCAATAGCCCACCCCGCTGCATTCTTCATTAGTGCACCATTGATGTACAAAGTCTAAGTCTTTAAGTCTTCTTTTCCTTTTTCGGTGAACTCAGGTAGTAGTGAAGGGTTGAGATCCGAGGTCCCTGTGGTAAATATCTCGGCTATGAAATCTATTAGAGCTTAGGCCTTTATATCTATCCATGGTTGGTAATATATGTCATGCTCTCCCAACTCTATGACCCATTTTGCTAATCTTTTGGAAACCTTAGGTTTGGATAATATCTGCTTGATGGGTTGATCAGTGAGAAAACATATGGGGTGTGTTTGAAAATAGATCGTAATCTCCTAGCAGCATGAATTAAGGCCAAAATTAACTTCTCCACTAGAAGATATCACGTCTCGGCTCCTTGCAGTACACGACTAACATAATACATTGGCCTTTGTACATTGTTTATGTCTCAGATAAGTACTACGCTATAGTATTACTTGAGACCGTTAAGTATAAGTACAAGCCTTCCCTAGGTGTAGATACTGTGAGAGTTGGCAAACTCGCCAAATGTTTCTTCAACTCCTCAAAGTCCTTTTGACATTCCTCATTCCAATGGGAGATGCCAATCTAATGATCTCAATAGGAACCTATTTAAGGCTGCTAATGACCCTATTAACTTTTGAACTTTCTTCAAGGTCCGCGGAGGTGTCTTCTCATCAATGGCCCTTATTTTGTCTTGATTGGCTTCGATCCCTCTCTTAGAAACCATATCCCAAAAATTTGCCGAATCCCATCCCAAAAGTACACTTTTTAGAGTTCAGATCTCTAGGAGTGCTTTTACCCTTCTTGTACTTTATCACCATGTCATCTATATATACTTCTATATTTCTACCGATTTGGTTGGAGAATACTTGGTTAATCAGATGTTGATAAGTTGTTTCTGCGTTCTTCAATCCAAAGGGTATTTTTTTTGTAACAATAGATCCCCATCTCTGTGATAAAGGCTATTTTCTCAGTGTCTTCTTTAGCCATCAAGATCTGATGATAGCTTTGTAAGCATTAAGGAACATGAGAACCTCGTATCCTGATATGGCTTCAAACTTTTGATCAATTACTGGCAAAGGGTAACAATCTTTCGGACAATACTTGTTGAGATTAGTATAATTAATACACATTTGTCAACCATCATTAGATTTTTTAACCAAAACTGGATTTGAAAACCATGTAGAGTAAAATGCCACTTTGACGATGTCAAACTAAAGTAGTTTTTTCACTTCTTCATTAACCACCTTATTTCTTTCCAAAGTCAGCGATCTTTTCTTTTGCCAAATAGGCTTCACCCTAGAACAATGTTCAGCTTATGTGTCATTAAGGACGGTGAGATCCCTGGCATATCTTTTGGACTCCATGCAAAAAAAATTTTATACTGGCAAAGGAGGCTAATGATGCCATTTTTTTATCTCAGCTGGCAGTGTAGCCCTCACTTTAACCGTCTTATCAAGATGGTTGTCATCTATTAAACTTTCTTGTACCTCATCAGTGATCTCCTGTAATTCAACTGGGCCATTTTTCATACCGGTATCCTGAGATTTCTGAGGTTTGACCTCATAATTTATCATTTTTTATACCGGTATCCCGAGATATCAGTGATGCTTTTTCTCATTCTTTTCATTCTCTGATTTTCTCCTATTGGCTTCTTCTCCTTTAGCATAACTTCCCACCATTTGCCATAGTGTCGGAGTGTTAATTGGTGTGTTTCGTGCCAATTTCATATAGAATGGTCCAGCGTTCAAACCATTCATTAAAGTCAAGATTACTAATTGATCCGTTCGGTCAGCCACTTGAAGACTTCCATCATTGAATCTCTCTACATATGATTTTAGGGACTCTTCCTTTCCTTGTTTGAGATTTATCACATCTGCAACAATTTTATGAAACTTCTTCCATTGAAAAAAGCGAGGTGGAAAAGTTGCGCCAACTATCTAAAGGACAAAATGCTTCCATGGAGTAGGCCATCTATCTATACCCGTGCCTTTCCACTGAGATAGATAGGGAATGCTTTACACATTACCTCAACGGGAGCATTTTTAAATTTCATCAAATATTTGAACTGTGATAGAAAATCTAAAGGGTTAGAGTTTCTATCATAAGATGGGATCCCGTCAGACAACTTGAACCCTGCGGGTCTTGGATTTTGCATAACGTCAGGTATGAAGGCTGATGGAGCATTTCCTTCATCATCGGAACCCAACAATCCTTGAATATCATCAGCCACTTTTTTGCTAATTGATAGAGCTTAAAATGTATATATTTCTTGTTAATATTTTATCAGTATTAACTTGATTATAAGGTGAAATTGTTTAGTTTTGATATACTTTGTGTTTTAAATATGAAAATTAGGGAATTGGAGATATGATTAACATAGTATTTAAATGGTAGGAGATTCTTTAATAATGATAGTGAATGTTACTTAATAAATTCAAACACATAAGCATCATTTTAAGCGCATAGATCCTCTAAACCATTTATATATGCCATTTTCCATAACATATTTTAATTTTTTATATAGCTATTATTATTTTTATTAAAAATTATATCATCAAGGGCTACTTTTATTTTAACATATTCTAATATGAAATACTAAAATATATTAAAATGTGTAAAGATATGATAATGTATTTAAAAATAATATAAGAAAGCATTATAAAAAAACTTTGTGCATATTTTAAGTTAATTATTGAAAGATTTTATTAAAATTTTTCATTATATATATAATTACTCAGATAAAAGTATTATGACAAGCCTAATGTTAGTAGATTTTGTAAAGTGGCATTCACATGACAACCATTGATGTGTATGGGACCCAACTTCTAATTTGCTATCTCAAATCAAAGACTAGATTAGCAAATTAAAGGCTAGATCTTAGTGCGACAAGACTAGACCTTAGTGACATGCAAAGGTCTGGACCTCAACGGCATGTGAAAGCCAAAGGCCTAAACTTCAACAGCATATGAAAGCCAAAGGCCTAAACTTCAACAGCATGTTCTCCAGTTGGACTTTGAACTCTAAGTCTGAAGGTTGAGAATAAAAACACACTGAAAATCACACTAAGTGCATGGGACCTTGGAGTCTCAAGATATAGAGTAGGAATTTAGTGAGGTCATGCTTATCCGTAAGTGTATAACTACACGCTACAATCATGGAGAAATACAGCGGCGTGCAATCAGAAGTTACAGCTGTAGCCAACGTGTTGAAATGTGATAGGAAATCCCACAAATGGAGGAAAAAGGTATATAAGCCCTAAAAACGACCAGGCATGGGGACACTTTCCGACAATTGAGAAAATATTCTATTCTGACTAAATTCTGACTTAGGCATTAGAGAATTTACCTCGGAGAACCACTATAGATCTATTTTGTAGGAACATCCACTAATCAAGAAGACGAAGAATCTCAGGTCATAAATATCTTATCAAATCTTAGTCGGATTACGGATTTAGCCTTCATCAAATGACGCCATCTGTGCAACCCTTTAATTTCTAAAAGAATATTTGCAATATACTTTCTTATTTCTACTGATACTAAGATGGTGGATAACAGATCCAGAGGATGAAGGGCAACCGAGAAAACTAGCCGAGGAAGAACATGGTGTAGTCTTTAGGACCTGTAGAAAACAATATGTTGCGTTTAGATGGAATCCTCGAACAATTGGAACATCCCTCTGCCTATGAAAGTGAACATTCACGATGCACTACTTCAAATCGGGATAACTCTCTAGCACAAAGATAATATGAGGCAGGTGAGAGGGTTTTTATGGAGCAATACCGTGCGTAGTTTGAAGAGTTCTGTAGAGCTAGGCATAATCCACATCCATCCGAGACTGAACCAAGACATAATAACTGGGAGTGTGGCCAACAGAGAAGGAATAACAATGGAAATGCAACTTCAGCCTTCTATATTGACAATAATTATATAAACGACCGTTCTAGGGTTAGGTCGCAACATGACCTAAAACGTCCCCTACATAATGATTTCCCTCCAATCAGCAATAGGGTGGCTAATGATATTCACGGTCTGTTGGGTTCTGATGATGAAGGGGATGCCCCATCACGCAGTACCCAGCGCTAGCAGGATTTAAATTGGCTCATGAAATTTCATCCTATGAGGGGGACTTTGATCCTCTAAACTTTTTATCGCAGTTTAAATACGTGATGAACTTAAAAAAATACTCCGATAGAGGTGATGTGTAAAGCGTTCCCCATTTATCTGAGTGAAAATGTGCGAGTGTGGATTGATGGCCTAACATGTAATAGCGTCTCGTCATTCAGATGGTTGGAGCAGCTTTTCCATACCTACTTCTTTCAAAGAAAGAAATTCCACAAAATGCCCATAGATCTAATGAATCTCAAGCAAGTGAATGATGAATCCCTCAAGTCGTACATGGAAAGGTTTAAAGATGAAAGCTTTCAAGTGACTGACCGAACAGATTAGTTGGTAATCTCTGCTTTTATGAATGGTTTGAACCGTGGACCATTCTACATGAAACTAGCATGGGACACTCCAACTGATACTCAAACGCTATGGCAAATGGTGGAGAGTTATACATAAGAACAATAAGCCAATAGAAAGAAGAGAGAAAATGAGAAAAACAAGAAAAAGCATCAAGAAGATGCCAAAGGGAAGAACCCTCAAAAGAGCACCTTCGACAGGCTAAACTACAATCGGGGTTGTTTAAAGTCTCAAATTCAGGAAAACAGTCTCACGCCACTGACTAAGAGTCATTCCAAAATCTTATCTATACATAGAGATATCCTCAGACCTCTGATCCCCCTAATTGTAGCATCTCACAATAGACCATGACATTTGTGGTGTGCTTTCCATAATGATTATGGACATGATACGAAAGACTGTAAAGATCTCTAGAAAGAAATAGAAGACTGCATCCGTAATGGAATGCTTGGTCAATACGTCCAAAGATGGCATTCTTCCTTTGATGGAACCCAATCTCAGTCTGGAGGCCGGGAAAGTGGCTACCACTCAGGAGAGCAAGACAGAAGACAAGGCGTGCGAGGTCCATATTCAAATCAAATAGACTATCAATCGAGGTGGGACCTTTCCATGAATCAATCATATCAGTAGTACCAAAGCAACTCTTCACAATAGTTGACATCCCAGCCTTCACCTAATGACAACTGCAATGTTACTAGTGTCATTCACGCCATATTTGGTGATTTCCCGGAAGGTTAGTCGTAGTCTGTGATCAAAGCCAATTCTAGGAGAATTCTTTCTCAGAAACCGGTCCACAAACACTTCAAACCTTCCGAGGATATCTCTTTTTTGGAGGAAAATGCAGTTTCCACCATTAGCCCGCATAACGACGCTTTGGTCATCATAGCCATAGTCGCAAATAAAGAGATACGTCAAATTTATGTTGATAATGGTAGCGCAGTCGATGTGATGTGATCCAAATCCAAAAGGACTAGGAACACTTAGAAAATTTTCCCAATAAATGTTTAGGGGAAGGCTAATTTGGATTTGTGTAAATCTTGACCCACTATCTATAAAGAGATAGGAACCTTTGTATGAAACGCCACAACCAACTACACCAAAATTAGTTGATAAGTCTAGTTTGAATGCCACAAGTTTGGAAGCAAACTTGATAAGTTCTAAAGTTCTCAAAGAACCCAAAGATGTGATAAAACTCACAAATTTTTTATTGTTCAAAGGCTTCTTTAAAAAACAGTACAAAGAGGCCTATTTATTATCTACAATAAAAGTATTGAAAACTCCTATGTGCTCGACTAGATGCTCTGTACGTGCTCGAGTAAATGCTCGACATGGGTTCATCGTCCATTGATGATACTCGAGATAAGTTGACTAAGTTCTCGACATTGATGATGCTTGACTACAACTAAGTACTCGAGAATTGATTGAGCAGAAGCTCAACAAGTGTTCATCATTCAATCATGCTCGATTGTTTTGTGCACATGCTCTACATAAGATGAAATTTTTTTGACTATTTTTCGACATATGTTCAACCAATTCCTTATGTAAACCTAGTTCAAATTTAAACAAAAAACACTCTCAACTATAGGATATGCACATCTAAACCCAATTCGAACCTATTGCAATCGCAATTACATCAAAAACTCAAACAAAACCCTAATTTGTCGTATTTCTCCTAAAATCCATAATGGATATGTAGGTTAATCAGCAAAGCATCTCTTATGTATGTCAAGTTTATGCCCATCACTATAGAAAATATGAAGATTAATAGGTTTAGGCAAATTTCCACTAACCTTGTTTCCGTTCGTCGGCTTTTGCGTTTTCTGCTCTATAGCGACAAACTTTTTGTTTGAAGACGTTAGAGCTCCTCATGTGCGTGCCATTGATGCAGACAATAGATGATAATGGAATGTTGAAGAGATGAAGAAGGAAGAAGAATGGGTAGGAATGAAGTGAAGGCAAATGAAACGAACAAGCGCGATGGTTATCATATTTTGTAAATAGGGGGGCATTTGGGTCTTCTTTTATGGTCAAACTACATTGACTTGCTATTTTGGCAACAAATTTTTAGTAGCTGCTATATTTCAACTACCCAATTGAAAATGTTTTGTTTTTGCAAATTCCTACCCCCCCCCCCCCTCTTATTATAATAAAGTAGGTCACCTAAAATCATTACTATATTTTTGGGTAACATACTATACTAGATAAATATGCCCAGTATTTTCACCACTCTATTTTTTTTCTCAAAATATTATTCTTCTAATATTTAAACATATAATCTTAAACTAATAATAGTAAATTTAAATATTTTTTTATTCATAAAGAAAGAAGTTAATGATTATTTTTATTTTGCAAATGACAAGAATATAAATTAACAACTTGTTGGTCTTATTTTCATTTCATTTACATGGTTGAAAATTTTTGAAAAAGTTCATTGTAAGGGCATGCTAGAATTCAAAATCATTAAAGAAAATGTAAAAGTGTCTTAATTCTATTAAAGGTCAAAATTACTACCTACATTTTAATCATTTTATATATCAATGATCTTTCAACCTTGAATGTTTAATTCTTAACAAAATTCTCATCCAAATCAGAAAACCAGTTATGTAATTTCCACAATTATACTAAGATTATATTGAAGGTTTTGAAAAAAAAATGATCATCACAAACACGACACTTTTGGGGAAATTTTAAACATGGGGAGCTTAACTAAAACAGTCCAATAAGCAATAGGAATCTATTTGAACTCAAAAGGTTAAACTAGTGAATCTTGGGTCCTTTTCATTTATAAGGTGCTCCAGTTCTTCATAATTTTCCAATGTGAGACAATAACTATGAACATAACAAACCTACCCCTTCTTGGATACACTACCACTTTAAAGTCCACTTCAGTATAAGACCAATCCCTACTCTAGCAAGCCCATCTCTTTACCATGGACCCATTTAGTGCCCGGGCAAGTAGTAAAACACCAAACCGACTTGTCCATAAGTTCCCTACTAATCCTTGGTCCAGCAAAAAGAGGAACCACTTGTTTCCTCGGGTAGTCCAACATTCCGGCTTTGATACTATTTGTTGATACATGAAGAGCCCAACTGGAATGGCTTAATAAACAGTAAGACTCCACTTAAATCCAAAAGTGTAAACTAGTGAGTTTGGGTTCCTTACCACTTATTAGGTATTCTCGTTTTTCTTAATTTTTCAATGTGGGATAGTCTCCATAAACACAACACTTATGACCTTTAACCGTGCCTCATGATTGATACATTAGCTGAGTTCAATAGCCCATTCATTAATCGGCTTGAGGCCTTAGGTTCCAACAATATTTGTTTATGGGTTGATCTGCGAAAACACACACACACATGGATAAGAGATATTGTAATTCAGGTTCGTACAAAACTTAACGGACAAAGTATATTGTTTTTGGACTTTTGACCATCTTGTACCAGTATCACACTTAAAGCATTGCTGAAGTCACAAGATATAGATATATATACAATACCTCTCTAGGTCAAGATATAGCTAATGAAGTTAGGCTAACCGAATCTATCTTCAAATCTTTGAAAGCTTTCTAATACTCAACGGTACATTTTAAAATTTTAAAATTCTTTAAATCTGGGAAAAATGTAGATGTCAATTTGCAAAGCAAGACAAAAATAGTTCAAGGTGCAAGACACCTTATTATTCGTTGAATCTCTTCCACTGTGCTAGAAGGTGTCATCTCTGAAAGAACTTTTATTTTTTGGGAAATTTGCAAAAATAGAACTTTTTGCAAATACATTTGCAAATATAGCAGGCTGACTATTTTCCTTACAAATATAGCGCTTTTGAATGTGAAAAAACCTAAATGCCCCTCTATTTGCAAAAGATGATAAACATGGCTCCTAAAGTCGTTCAAGATTTCTTCACTTCGAATTTTCCTACCCATTCAATCATTCTTCATCAATTAATAACCCATTTATTCGACGCTACATGAATGGCAAGGAAGCGAGGAGGATAGGCATCTAAGGCCACCGCAGTAGAGAGAAAATTGCATATTAATTAACCTTGCATATTGATTATGAATTTTAGAAGAAATGTGATTGCAATAGGGTTTTGTGTGATTTTTGCTGTAATAGCTCAAAATCAACATCAAATTAGGCACGAATTAGACATGAATCTTTTATTCGACAAAAAGAGAGGTTTTCGGCAAAATTTTTGGCAAAATTTTTGACAAACAATTCGATATTTGCTCCCTGTATGCAACAAAAATTTCAGCATAAAATTTGACAAATGTTTCGACAAAAAAAATGTCCACAAGCACTTCGACAAACATTTCCACAAAGAAATCTCGACAAAAAAATATTTGTCGACATTTTTGCCGTCTTTCTCCTCATCTCAAATTCTCCAAACTCTCTTTTTCTTTTCCGCAGCTCTGGCCCAGTGCCAATTCGAGACTTTCTCCATGAACTCGACCATTTCCTCATAGTGTTCGGCTTGTTCTGCTAGTTTTGCCATGTACACGTTCTCCTCTTGTGGCGTTACTACAACCATGGCCTTTTGTTTTGTGGGAATTCCTTGGTGCGTTTGGAGGTAGGGGGAGATTTGAGATTTGGGATCTTTTCTTTTTGATGAATAGGGGAAGAGAATGACCCATGACGACGCGATTAACGTCGTCATGGTATCTCACGATGGATTAATTTATATGGGTTCGGCTGATAAGAAAATCAAAGTTTGGGAAAGGCCATTTGGTTAGAAAAAAAACATGTTCTAATTGGTACTTTGGAAAAGCATAAGTTCAGCGTGAATGCACTATCATTGAGTTTCGATGGGTTGGTTTTATTTTCTGGGTCCTGTGTGAGAAAGGGAGGAAGGTGCTAATCACATGGTGGTCACGGGTGCATTGAGGGGTCACGCTAAGGAAATATTATGCTTGATAAATGTGTCTGATTTATTATTCAGTGGATTGGTTGATGGGACAGTCAGGATTTGGCATCGGGCCCATGACGGAAGGTATAGTTGTCTGACGGTCTTGGATGGGCATGCTAAGTCGGTGAGGTCAATGAAGAAGCCGGTGTCATCTTGTTTGTGGAAATGTTTGTTGAAGTGCTTGTTGACATTTTTTTGGCGAAATGCTTGTCTAAACATTTATCAAATTTTATGTCGAAATTTTTGTCGAATATAGGGCACAAATGTCGAATTGTTTATCAAAAACCTCTCTTTTTGTCCAATAAAAGATTCATGTCTAATTCATGCCTAATTTGACGTTGAATTTGAGCTATTACAGCAAAAATCACACAAAACCCTATCGCAATCGTATTTTTTTCTAAAATTCATAATCAATATGTAAGGTTAATCAATATGCAATTTTCTCTCTATTGCGGTGGCCTTAGATGCCTATCCTCCTCGCTTCCTTGCCATTCATGTAGCGTCGAATAAATAGGATATTAATTGATGAAGAATGATTGAATGGACATGGAAATTCGAAGTAAAAAAATGAAGTGAAGAAATCTTGAATGACTTTAGGAGCGATGTTTATCATCTTTTGTAAATAGAGAGGCATTTAGGTCTTTTCGCGTTTAAAAGTACTATATTTGTAAGGAAAATGATCAGCATGCTATATTTTCAAATGTCTTTGCAAAAAGTACTACTTTTGCAAATTTCCCTTACTTTTTTGTGGTTTGCTTTAATAACCAACTTGGATACATTTTTTGGGGTTTAACTCTATACTGATTTCTCTCAAAGTTATCAAAGTTTCTTCTTAATCTACAGGTGCATCTCGGATATTTCGCCTCCATATAACTATGTTATCCATATATACATCTATTTACCTATAATTGCTTTGGCAAAAATTTGATTTACCAAACTTTGGGATGTGGCACCGACATTTTTTAACCAAAATGGCCTTTAGCATCTTTTTGTTTAAAAAAAAAAAGCACACCCATCTCAGTGATGAAGTCCATTTTCTCTGTGTCTTCTTCATCCATAAATATTTGATAATATCCTTTATATGCATTTAAAAACATCAATATCTCCTGCCTTGAGATAGCCTCTAAATTCTGATTTATGATCGGGAAAGAATAATAAACGTCTGGGAAGCATTTGTTTAAATCTGTATTGTCCATGCACATACACGACTCCTACTAGATTTTTTTGATTAACAATGGATTTGCAACTAAGTTAGAATATCTATTTCAGGATCTTGAATCTCAATGACTTCCCTACTTTTTCATTTATGACGCAAATGTCAAATAGAAAGAGATATTTGGGGAAAATCAATTCCGAAAAAAACTGAATAATAATAATGAATTGTATCTGTCAAAGAAATCCTAAACAACCTTATATAGGCCTAAAACACAACTCGACTATGGTTAGGATACTAAAACATAATTCTACTAAGTTTAGGATACTAAAACACAATTCTGCTAGATTTAGGATACTCCCAATAAAGATCCTAAAATATATTAAAAATAAAAAAGAATAAGAAAATACTAAAACTAGAAAAGTCCAGGTAAATGATCCTCATCATTCTCCTCCACTTGAAGAAAACTTGTCCTCGAGTTAGAAGCAAAATCTGGATACATCGATTCTGTGGACTCATGGAACGGGGACAAATCAGCAACATTGAAAGTGTTGGAAATGCCCATGCTACGTGGTAGGTCAATCACATAAGCATTGTCATTAATCTTCTTGCTGACAGTGTAAGGTCCATACTTCTTTGGCTGCAATTTGTTGTAAGATCCCACTGGGAACCGCTCCTTTCGAACAAAATACCATAACCTGATCCCCCACTCCAAACACTTGCTTTCGACGGTGCTTATCCGCGGCTGCTTTATACTTCTTATTAGCCTCCTCTAGCTTCTGCTTGCTTTCATGATGCACCTCTATGACCTGTTTAGCCATATGACCGGCTGCTATACTCTTGTCCATTTGTTTAGGCAATTGTACCAAATCCAGAGTATGTTGAGGCGCATTTGTATACACAACAGAAAAAGGCGACATACCAGTAGAACTATGAACCGCATTATTATAAGCAAACTCTGCCTGCAATAAAGCCACGTCCCACTGCTTTGGCTTATCCTTGCAAATACACCGAATTAAGTTGCCTAGAGTTCTATTGACCACCTCCGTCTGGCCATCAGTTTGTGGGTGAGCTGTACTACTGAAATTCAAAGACGAATCAAATAGCTTCCACAAAGTCCGCCAAAAATGTCCTACGAATTTGCTATCCCTATCAGAAGTAATAGATTTAGGAACGTCATGCAAGCGAACCACCTCCTTAAAGAACAATCTGGCCACACTTAAGGCATCAGAAGTCTTCTTACAAGGAATAAAATGTGCCATCTTGGAAAACCTATCAACCACAACGAAAACCGAATCTACTCCCCGTTGGGTCTTTGGCAAACCAAGCACAAAATCCATAGACAGATCTTCCCATATATTGTCAGGAACAGGTAAAGGCATATATAAACCCGTATTATTAGATTGCCCCTTAGCAGTCTGGCAAATATAACACTTCTGCACATACCTGCTGACATCTCTACGTAACTGAGGCCAATAGAATCACTCCTTAACAGCAGCGATGGTTTTGTCACGGCCCAAATGCACAGTTAGTCCTCCCTCATGTAAATCACGAACTACTTTCTCATGCAACGAGGTCTGAGGAAGGCAAAGCTGATTGCCACACATCAAATACCCATCCTGCACATAAAATTCTCGCACAGGTTGACCAGTAGCACATGACTCCCAAATCTGTCCAAAGTCAGCATCACCTGCATAACATTCTTTTATTTGCTCAAACCCTAGAATGTCTTGGCTCAAGGTAATTAATAATCCAGCTCTCCTACTCAAGGCATTAGCCACCACATTATGCACACCTGATTTGTGCTGTAATCTGAAAGGAAACTTCTGCAAAAATTGACACTAACATGCATGCATATCTTTGCTAATTCTCTTCTGGCTATTCAGATATTTCAAAGCTTCATGGTCAGAATAAAGCACAAATTCCTTTCTAATCAGATAATGTTCCCAGGTCTTTAAAGCCCTACAATAGAATAAAATTCTTTGTCATAAGTACTCCATTTCTGCATGGCGTCACTAAGCTTCTCACTGAAATAGCAAATGGGTTTGCGTTCCTGAGATAAAACAGCTCCTACGCCCACACCACTAGCATCACAATCAACCTCAAACAGCTTATCAAAATTAGGTAAGGCAAGAACAGGTGCAGTACATAACTTCTCTTTTAATATAGCAAAGCTATTCGTTGTTTCTTCCCTCCATAAAAATTTACCTTTCTTTAGGCACTCGATAATTGGGGCGATGATAGTACTAAAATTTTTGATAAAGCGCCAATAAAAAGTAGCCAACCCGTGGAGGCTCCTAACTTCAGAAACAGTCTTAGGGGTCGGCCAATCTCTTATTGCCCTTACTTTTGCCTCATCCACCTCTATTCCCTCAGCAGTAACAATAAACCCCAAGAAAAGCAGCTTATTGGTTAGAAAATTGCACTTTTTAAGATTTATATATAGCTTATTATTCTGCAAGGCTGTCAACACCTCCTTTAAGTGCATTAAATGATCCTCCTCAGTTTTGCTATAAATCCGGATATCGTCAAAATAAACGACAACGAATTTGCCAATGAAAGATTTTAGAACCTGATTCATAAGCCTCATGAAGGTGCTTGGAGCATTTGAAAGCCCGAACGGCATCACCAACCACTCGTACAGTCCCTCATTTGTCTTGAAAGCTGTCTTCCACTCGTCTTCGGGTCGTATGTGAATTTGATGATATCCATTCTACAAATCTAACTTTGTAAACCACTTAGCTCCATACAACCTATCCAGCATATCATCCAATCTAGGAATTGGAAATTTGTAGCCCACGGTTATTTTATTAATGGCTCTGCTATCCACGCACATCCTTCAACTCCCGTCTTTCTTAGGAGTTAATAGCGCCAGAACAGCATAAGGACTCATGCTATTCTGAACGTGCCCCTTTCGCAACAACTCCTCCACCTTTTCTTTTAGAATCTCGCTTTCCTTAGGACTCATCCTATAGTGCGGGAGATTAGACAAACTAGCACCAGGAATTAAATCTATATGGTGCTGAATATCGCGTATGGGAGGCAATCCATCTGGAATCTTGTGGGCATCAACTCTTTAAATTCCTCTAACAAAGGCTTAACAGCTTCAGGATACTCTTCCATTTGTAATTCAGCCCCAGCCTCTATGGTTTGCTTCATAATCAATACGTGAATTTGCCGAGTATCTACAACTTCTGCTTCAAACTTCCTTGTGAGAGTAATGAAATTATCACTTGCGGCCTGGTTACTTTTATTCTTTAGGGGCAGCAACGTATATCTCACCCCATCTTTCACGAGGCTATACTGATTGACCCTTCCTGAATGCTGAGCATCTACATCAAATTGCCATGGCCTCCCAAACAATATGTGACAGACATCCATATCTACCACATCACAATATATCTCATCACGGTACTTACTAATGGAGAATGGTATTTGGCACCGCTCGGTCACCTGGATACTCTCCACCCCAGATTTAATCCACCCTAACGTGTAGGGATTGGGATGCTTCTCCACAGGTATCCCCAACTTCTTTACTGTCTCCTTCCCAATAATATTCTCCATACTTCCACTATCAATAACCACAGCAAAGATCTCGCCCAAAATAGTGCATCGGGTTCGGAATAATTGATGACGCTGTGACTCATCCTCTCGTTTTGGAGATAACATCATACGGCGCACTACAAAATTCTGTTCCCCTTCTTCCTCTTCTTCAAAATTTTCGGCCTCACCATCTGGCTCGCAGCAATATTCATCTTCCTCCTCTTCTCTCGCTGCCATGTTCACGGTTTTCCTTTGAGGGCACTCATTAGATCGATGCCCTGGCTGATTGCACCGATAACATTTAAACCTCGCCGGTTTAGCATACGGGTTGGGATTGACAGATTTTTGTGTCTGCGCCCCTTTCACCTCGGCCATAGGACACTTGTCTACTGCCTTATCTTCTTGATTTTGCCCCACATTATAGCGATTATTGGAACTGCTCTTTTCTGTAGGACCAGCAGAACTGCTACCTCTATAATTCTCGTAGCCCCTTTTATTCCGCTCTTACTGCATCAATTCAGCCTTCATAGCCATATTCTTCGCTTCAGAGAGATTTCGCAAAAATTGTACTCCAATTTTGTCTCTGATGAAAGGCTTCAGTCCCTCAAGATACCTCGCCACCTGCTGTCCTTCTGTTTCTGACAGATTATTCCGTTTAGCCAACCTCATAAATTCGGCTGTATATTCATGTACAGTCCGAGTACCTTGTTGACAACGTTGGTATTGCTGGAACATAATCGCCATAACTGCAAGTGGAAGGAATTCCTGTTTCAACAACCTCTTCATCCTATCCCAAGTCTGAATTCTCTCCTTTCCTTCTCGCTCCCTCCTATTCTGCAATCTTTCCCACTATGCAGATATACCCCCCTTTAGTCTACAGGCTACTAATCGCACCCTTTCTTACTTGGGGTCTCCATGTAATCAAAGAATTTATCTATGTCGGTAACCCAATCTAGAAACTCTTCTATTCTTAGACTTCCATTAAAATACGGAATATTGACTTTTAATTTAAATTCGTTACCTTCATAATCTCCCTAGAGCAAACGTTCATTTCTTCCATCACGTCCCCTTCGAAATCTTCCATGACGATTTCTGTCATTGCTTTCGTCATTGGAAAATTTGCTTTTTTCCGAACTTTCTGAAAAAATCGGGTTATTCTGCCTGTGAACAGGAAGAGGTATATCGAGAAGTTCACCGCGAGCAACATATGCACCCGATCTTCTGCCGTTCCGCCGATTCCAGTTCACATCAACGCCAAGATCCTCAAACCGATCTCTAGTTCACCAAGTCATTCTTCGATACGATGAAGGCCCTGATCAATTCGCTGATCAATGCGTTCCATTAAACGCTGCTCCATTCGTTGCAGCGCGTTGTCCCCAAGGAATGGGGCTCCAGTCTCTTGAACATCGTCACGAAGACCATCGCCAATCGCCATGGTCTCTGATACCAACTGACGCAGCGTTCAGCGTAAAGAGATATTTGGGGAAAATCAATTCCGAAAAAAACTGAATAATAATAATAAATTGTATCTGTCAAAGAAATCCTAAACAACCTTATATAGGCCTAAAACACAACTCGACTATGGTTAGGATACTAAAACATAATTCTACTAAGTTTAGGATACTAAAACACAATTCTGCTAGATTTAAGATACTCCCAATAAAGATCCTAAAATATATTAAAAATCAAAAAGAATAAGAAAATACTAAAACTAGAAAAGTCCAGGTAAACGATCCTCATCAATTTATCACTAGGTTTCTCTATGTAACGAAAATTTTTTCTTCTGTTGCACAAGCTTCACTCTTAGACTGATATATAATTTATGTCTCATCAAAGTTGGGGACATTCCTGGCATGTCGTCTTGGCTCTAAGTGAACATTTCCTTGAATTTTCTGAGCAGATTGATAATCTTATTCTTCACCTCACTTGGAAGTAAGGCTCCTACTTAGATAATAACTTTGACCAATATTAACTTGCTACACCTTATCAGATATCTCAAATGCTATGATTTCTCTAATATTTTGTCACTCATTTATTGCTGAGGTGTGACCTCAAGAATAGCAATGTTTTGTTCTTTTAAATGGTCCTGAATTCTTGCTTTTTTCCAAAGTATAATCTTGTGATTGACTGCTTCCTTATCCACTACTTTAATGGAGATGAGTCTTTGCTCTTTTATCCTTTGAGGCAATTTTCATGCATTTGTGCATTATAACATAGTCACCTCATATGGAAGCACACTAAGATTTATGGGAAACTTCAAATCCAAATGGCAAGGGGACCATAGTCCTATGACTTTGTTCATCTGGGGTATTCTGATTATAACGTTGTAAGGGAAAGAGGCATCCACCATATGGAAATCTGTTATTATAGTTTTGTCTTAGGAAGTACTCCTTCAATGTGACTACTGACGTGGTTCTTATGGGTGCATTATTTCATGGGGAAAGGTTGCAAATAGTATTCTAGTAAGTCTCAAGGCCTTGAAATTGATCCCCAATTTTTAGAGAAAATCTACATACATGAAACACACGACACTTTTATCATCAACATGTATTTGATCTACTTCTTTATTTGCTATAATTGCTTGATCACTGAAGCATCATTATATTGATAAATGTGAGATACTCCGTTTTCCTTAGAGAAGGTTATGACCTTTAATGGTATAAACCTCTTCTACACAAGGTCCAATGGATATGTTCTCCTAACGTTTGTACTTATAGTGGCTTAAGATTGCCTCTATTGGTATCGCATGAAAATTGTATGAATTATTCTTCTCACATTTCTATTGTTTTGGGGTTTAACTTGAAGGTTATGCTGATGCGGTTGAGTTGTTGATTTTGTTGTGGTTGGGTGGATTTCTATCTTATCCTATTGTTTGGACACACTCAAAGAATACCTTCCCCACCCCCCGCCCCGGAATTGTTACCATCTCATCCTTCATCATTATATCCTCCTCCAAGCCTCCTTGCCAAAGTTGGAGCCTATCATTGTGAGTATGGCCACTATTGAATATACTGGTGTAATATGCTATTTTGATCTGTGATACCACAACAGTCAATATGAGAATTCAATGAAAATTTCGATGTAAATATAATTACAAATTTTTTTCAAAGGTTGGATAAAATCAAATATCAATTTCTAATCCAAAAGCCAAGAAATAGCATCTAAAAGAAAATGTGCAACGATTTATGGGACATGCAGATATGATTAAATATCAATCTGATGGAAATTGTCCAGACAAATTATGGTTAGTGAAAACTGCAATATATAACCTTACTCGCAGTTCTAGCCAGCAATTTCTTCGTCTTCCATGTAATAGTGTAGGCTGTCTAAAGAAAATAAAACATGAAAAATGCAATATAATGCTTTGGAAATTTCACTGGCTTCTAAAACTAGTCCAAAAGTTATGTTTATAGAACATGTTCAAGGTTTTTAATTTTTTAAAGTTATCACTTAATTAAACGAGAAATATTTAATAAGAGAAATTTTATTTAGAGATAGCCAATTAGAGATGCTTAATCATGCATTTCCATTTTCACTTGATGGGAATAAGGTAAAATTGTGCTCCATCCTCCCAAAAATATGTTTATTTTGAATTTTTCTTGTTTTAAAAAAATAGTATATTTTAAAAATCTTTTTTTATATTATATTTTGTAATGATCGCAATGTATTATATAAAGTCAAAAGTAAGTGGTAAAACTGAAAATTTATATATTTGATAGTGTATTAAATATGTTGTGTTTTATAAGTAAAAAAAAAATATTAAAATAAAAATAAACTTTTAAATTGGGATTAGTGATTGTGGCATGTGATTCCAATAGTGACGGAGGCTGGTGAGACCAGCAGTCTTAGCTGCCCCTCCCCAAAGAATTTTATTTTTGTAGTAATCTTATATTGGATGACTTATATTAAATTTTAAAATATTTTGATTTTTGCCTTTAAAGTATAAATATTTTAATGACCTTTGAAATTAAATAATCACAATGGATTACATAAAATGAAAAGGGGTAAAACTAAAAATATATATATTTAATGGTTTATTAAATATATTATATTTTACAATTAAAAAAATTAAACCAAATTAAAGAAAAAAGGCAAGAGGGCCAATAGTTTCGAATACCCCTTCCCATAGGATTTTTTTATATATATATTAAACTTATATTGAATGTTTAAAACATTTTGATTTTTGCACTCTAAAGCTTAAAAATATTTCAATTTTGTCCCCCATATTAAAATCCTATCTCCGCTGGCGCAGGGATTGGTAACCAATTAAACGAAACTCGGGTGTTGAGAGATTATTTCTTGCACGATGTAAGCAATCATTAGTGTACATATACTATGAAAACCCATTAAAAACATTAAATAAAAAAAAATCACCCACGAAAGCCTGATAAAATCATAATATCGGAAGTCTCCAAATTGAACACGGAACTTCGGATGAAATTTATTTGTACAAATTAGTGAATTCAATAGCTATTTACAGAGCTAATAAACATTGAATTTCGTACAAGTTTGAGTACACAATTTAGTTCAGAATTGTTGGAACATTGTTCCTGTTTGATTACATAATATTCACGTAACGCTAACTAGAACATTTTTATTAATAATAAGAAACAATTCTTCATGAGACATCTTAAGATCGCTTTGTCCCTAATGAGAAAGCTTCAAATTCTTGAGAGGATTTTCTGGCTTTTGATTCAGCCTGCTATTCTTCTTCTTCTAGCTCCTTTACTATTTCGGCCAAAAACTTGAATATCCCTTTCATAATCTTTTGGATATCTCTTTCATAAACTTCTTCATCTTTTCTTTAACCTGAACAGTCCGCCTCTTTTTTTTTGGTTTCTCCTTTCCTGGAGTCATGCTGGAGCGCTTGAGGATCCTGATCTTTCGCCACTGTTGTTGTTGTGGTCGAAGACAGCTCAATAGCACGGTGTTGAATTCTTGACGCTGGTCGACGTCGATGAGAATTTGATACGACTTGGTCAGATTCTGGAAATCTGAATGGGCTGCAGCGGCATGAGGACGCTTGTCGGGATCAAGTGCTGCAGCGACATGAGGACGCTTGTCGGGATGGATTTCCAGGGCCTTCTTAGCTTTGAAGGCCATTTGCCTCTCCGTCCGCCTCACTCCTTCTCCGGTTGGAAGACCCAACACAAGATAATGATCCACGAACTTCGTCGTTATAATTGCTGAGAGAGAAGCGATACAAAACAAAGAAAACAAGGTTTTAGGAGATGTACATATAGTGCTTATATAAACTTAGATTAGGAAACTATAAAACCCGAATCCTTAGTGGATTGGGATTCCGAGTTGTGCAAAATAAGGAATCTGGATCAGGAACGGCAGAAAGAATTCATAATGGATTGGCATTTGGGATTTTCCAAAATTTGATTGATTGCAATTTTTTTTTTTAAAAACCAGGAATTAACTAGACCCACGTCAAAAGTTTGGTGCATTGTGCAAAAAATATAGATGTACTGAATAATGTTATCCACATGTCTAAAAAAATAATTCAACACTTATTTTTTATTATTTTGTTTTTTGAAAAAAAATATCTAATGGCTTGTATCATTTTGATACACTAATGTCCAGGATCTTCTATGTTTTCCTGTTTAGAAAAATTTACCTTACATAGAATAAGTCTTCCTTTATGAATAAGAGGGATAAAAAACCGCAAAGAATTAGAAAGAAAAAAGGAAATACTATTGTCTATCTTGACGTTCTAGGAAGTGCTATATTTCTAAGCCAGTGAAATGAATACGTTATTGCATGGATAAGATTTAAAACTAGCATTTAGATTTTTAAGTTAGTGGATATTGGCGGGCAAATTTGTGTATTTTAGATTTTCTTTCAAAACTTTTCCTTGTTTCGAAAAAAAAAGTTAAATTTTAAATTAAAATTTTAAAATACTGTTACTAATAATTATCTATACTCACAATTAAAAAATAAGGATAAAATGTAAAATTATGCATTTAATAGGGCATTAAGTATGTTATCTAATAAGTAATAAAAAGTTGTATATCAAAATAAGTAAACTCTTTTTTCTTTTTTTCTTTTTTTGAAATGGAGAGAGTATTATTTTCTTATTATAGAACTATAGCTTTGATACAAATTGGAACTAAATCTATATACTTATTATCTTTATCTATGACTTGGCTCAACTTTTATAAACTAATATTAAATAGGTTAACTCCACCTGTTTTAATCCCAAGTTTCCTTTTGTTAGGTTTTTTTTTTATTTAAATAAACATTTTATCATATAGTACTCTTTTCATCACAAAAAAGAAAGAAGAAAAAATCTACTTTGAGTTAAATAAAACATTTTTTTTAGTTATTAAATACAACACATTTAATACTTTACTAAATATATAATTTTATATTTTTAATTTTACTTTTAATTGTGGGCAAAGCATGATTATTATTATTAAAGATATTTTAAAATTTTTCTCTAAAAGTTAAACTTTTTTTTTAGGATAAAATAAAATTTTGGAAGTGGAGCTTTTTTTTTTTTTTTTTGGGGATAGAGGGAACATTATTATTATTATTTTTATTTTTTAGTTTGTTTCCCTTTGTCCAAATTTATTAAAAAAAAATTATCTTCTTCATAATATATTCATAGTTTTTACCTTAAAGTATGTAGTGGTGACAATTTAATTTCTCATTCAAGTTTTTACCTTAAAGTATTTTTTCTAAATACTAAAATATTTTGAAATTTTTGAAGTTATGATCTCTAATAGTTAATAGAAAGAGCATGCATGATAAAGATTTCTTTTAAATACATTTAATTAAATAAATATAAATACTCTATCTATATATAGAAATATATACCATCGGAATGTATTGTCCATACAGGAAATAAGGAAAAAAGAATAAAAGTCAACTATAAAAATATGTATATATCTAAAATCAAAGTCAGTCACAACAAAGATTAAGATTATGAGTCATACTTAACCTTTATGATAAAAAAAAATCCCTATTCTTGCAATAATATCGTGATTTTTTTACGATAAAAGCTTTTGTAAATTTCATGGCCAATAATTTAGTATTCCTACTACTTAAATTGTGTTTTATTAATGAAATTTCTAAGACTAAATGATCATGGTTCGGCATAGCTCGTGGATAAAATTTTTTTAAAGAATAAAAAGAAATTTTTAACCGCTTAAAGGTAATAAGAAAATAAAATGTACTATCTTCTTTACAAAAAGTTAATAGTGAATGACAGTATTGTAGTAAATAAGTAATATAATAATAAAATTATTAGAATATTTTCCTAAATAATATAAATTTTTGGTATTAGATTAAATTAATTTCTTAGGTTCATATGGAAAATAATCAGAAAAAACAAAGAGTGATCCAAAATAATGTGGTTTCTTTGCAATAAAAGCTTTCTTACATGTTACGAGAAAAGGTTCATAGTTAATATGTTAGTAACCTTACTTATTAATTGTTGCTTCAAAGAATTTTATAAAAATAAAAGATGATGGCAATGCATAGCAAGTGGATAACACTTTTAAAGGAATAAAAATTGAATTTATCGGTATAAATCTAATAAGAAAAAGAAAACTATTCGATTTTATGCTCTGACAAAACAAACTTAACAAACAATTATGTGATAGGGCTTAAATTATATATTTTTCTTATTAATATTTCTTTAATATTAATTTGAATTTTATGAAAATTATTTGGTTTTAATATACTTTTTGTTTTAGGTATGAAAAATGGTGAATTGGAAAAAATGTGATAAAAGGCAACAATTGAAGACAAAAAGAAAAATCCAAAAGTTGCAAGAAGAAAGGAAAGCAAAAAGGAAATTAGTTCAGGAATAGGAAACAAAAGAAGGCAAAGAAGAGAACCAAATTCTGCACAAAGTCAAAGTTCAATGGGAAAAGGCAATGGAGAAATTGATTTTTCGGGGACGAAGAATTTGGAAGTCAACCAAAGAAAGAAGACAAAATTGATTTTGGAACAAAAGGAAGCTTAAAGGAAACAATGTGCAGGAAAAGAAAGAAAAAGGAAACAAAGAAGAGAACAAATCCGTTGCACAAGCCAAGACAAAATTGGAAACAAGACAAGAAGCATTCAAAGGAAATTGATTTCGGCCAGGAATTGATTTCGGCCAGACTAAGCTAAATAGGAAGTTGATTTCGGTCAAAGAACAGGAAAAGGACATCAAGAAATCTATAAAAGCAAGTGCAGCCTTCATCTTCACAACACATCCTACAATTCTTTTCTTTTCTTGAAGCAACAGTCGTGCTCTTGCTCTCCAATTCCCATTCTTCTTCTTTTCTTTTTGTCTTTCTTTTAGCTTAGTTTTAGTTTATCAAAATTTTTAAACAATTCGAGCAATCATGTATGCCACCATGAGTGGCTAAATTTTCTTTTCTAATTCAAGGGACAGATTGATTTCAATTGCAATCACTGTGAGGTTTTGTTCTTAATTTTATTTTCTTGCTTTTATTCAAATACTTGTTAATTCTTGATTTAATTTTATGAATAATTGATGAGTAATTAATCTGACAATTTAATTGTTCATTATTTATTCTATTGCTATCCATGAGTTCAGTGATCCGTAATTGTCATGAATAAATGGACCAAGTAGAAACTAGGTTAAATATGTTTATGGTTTGAAATATGCATGCTTAGCTTAGGGGAATTAATGGGACAAGATTAATTCACTGTAGCTATCTCGGTGTTTTAATTTTGGTTTAACTATTTCATAGTTGTTAATGCTATCATTAAATTGATATGGAACGCTATCGTACCCAATCAATTAATGGTAAGTTTTGATTTAGAGTGCTGGGCTCGGTCAATTATTTTAGGAAAATGGAAATTTATTATGGCTATCCTAATAAGTTTCAAGTTAAATATTTGAATTTGCAAGAATTATTTTTTTTTGTGACCTGTGATCAGTGATGCAATTGAATGATATCGACCCTTGGATTGGAAACTTGCTTACTTGGTAATTCTAGTTATTTTCTATTTTTTCTTGTTCTAAATATTTATTTTTATTAATTTCGAATTTCCGTAGTTTAGTCATCATTCAAAAAATCCCCATGTTTATTTATTTATAATTTATTGTTCAAGGCTTGGAACTATACTTAGGTTCCTTGGGACTCGACTGTCTCACATTATCAGAAATTTAATTTGTAATTACTCAAAGACCAGTAATTAATTTTGTGGGCTTCGACAATCCTGCCAAATTTTGGTGCCGCTGCCGGGGAACCAATTAGTTCTTTGTTTTGAACATCTAGTACTACTAATATTTTTCTTTCTTATATGACTCGTGCTTCTCAGGAAGGCGAATTAGAATACAATCCTGAAATTGAGAAGACTGCTCGCCAACTGAGGAAAGAGGCTAAGCAAAGAAAAGGTGGTTCATCTTCAGAGGTGGACATTGAAACGGAATCTACCGAATTGGTGATTGCCGAATTTGCAACAATGGGAGATAGAACATTAAAGGAGTTGGCAGCTCCTACTTTAAACCATCAACCTCTTTGCATTCAATTTCCTACTTTAGATGTTGGTTTTGAATTAAAATCTGGTTTAATCCACTTATTGCCTATTTTTCGTGGTCTTGTAGGTGAAGATCCGCACAAGCATTTAAAGGAGTTCCATGTTGTGTGTTCTAGTATGAGACCACAAGGAGTGTCGGAAGAACAAATCAAGTTGAGAGCCTTTCATTTTTCCTTAGGAGATAAGGCGAAGGATTGGTTATACTACCTTCCTTCTGGTTCAATCACCTCATAGGACGAGATGAAAAGATTATTCTTAGAAAAGTTTTTCCCTGCATCTCGGGCTGCAAATATTAGGAAAGAAATATGTGGGATACGACAACATAGTGGGGAAACTCTCTATGAGTATTGGGAAAGATTCAAACAATCAGGTGCTAGTTGTCCCCACCATCAAATTCCCGAGCAACTCCTCATCCAATACTTCTACGAAGGGTTATTACCAATGGATAGGAGCATGGTAGATGCAGCCAGTGGAGGAGCATTGGTGAACAAAACACCAGCAGAGGCTCGGCAATTGATATCTAATATGGCAGAAAATTCTCAACAATTCGGAACCCGAGTTGAAGGGAATTTTAAGAGGGTCAATGAGGTAGACACTTTTGATCTTAAAAATCAAATTGCTGATCTAACTACCATGGTTCGTCAATTGGCTACAGGGCACATACAAACTGCTAAGGTCTGTGGAATATGCTCGATTCCTGGTCACCCTACGGACATGTGTCCTACATTACAAGAAGATTCACATCAACAGATTAATGTCGTAGGAGGGTTTCCTGGTCAGCCTCAACGAAGATATGATCCCTACTCTAATACTTACAACCCTGGATGGAGGGACCATCCGAATTTCAGTTATGGGAACCAAGGAGCACAATAGAGATTTCCACCACAACCTTACAATAAGCCACTTTCACCACCAGCTCCATCTTCAAACTCAGGTATGCATTTAGAAGATATTGTTAAATCACTTGCTACTAATATGCAACAAATGCAACAGGAGCAACGAGCTTTATGAACTAAATTACCCAACCGGCTACATCGACAGCAAGTTGGAAGCACAGAATTCTGGAAGGTTACCTTCACAGCCGGTGGTTAATCCAAAGGAAAATGCAAGTGCCATTGTATTAAGAAGTGGGAAAGAGATTGATACAAGACCTGATCTATTAGAAAAACCAGAGAATGCAGAGGAGCATGAAAATAAAGAACAAGAAGAATGCACACTTGAACCGCAATCAAAGGTAACTCTTTCTTCTAATTCTAAGCCAACATTTCCTAATGCGATTGTTTCCCCTTTTCCTAGCAGGTTGGCAAAGTCAAGACAGGAGGATTATGAGAAGGAAATTCTAGACACCTTTAGAAAGGTAGAAGTGAACATACCTTTGTTGGATGCCATCAAACAAATTCCAAAATATGCCAAATTTTTTAAGGAGTTGTGCACCAACAAAAGGAAGTTTAAGGGAAACGAAAAGATTAAGGTAGGGAAGAATGTTTCAGCTATGCTCACTCATAAAACTCTACCTAAAAAATGCAAGGACCCAGGTATGTTCACAATTCCATGTGTTATTGGAGATAAGAAAATTGAGCGTGCTATGCTTGATTTAGGAGCTTCTATAAATGTCATGCCCTACTCAATTTTCAAAACTTTAAATTTGGGTCCTTTGAAAGAGACTAGGATAGTGATTCAACTTGTCGACTTTGCCTAATGCCTACTCAAGGGGTTATTGAGGATGTTTTGGTGCAGTCAATGAGCTAATTTTTCCAATGATTTTTACATCCTAAAAACTAAGATGACTCAAACACAATTTCTGCCCCAATTTTGTTAGGGAGACCCTTCATGAAGACAGCTAAAACAAAGATAGATGTAGATGAGGGCGTTCTCTCTGTAGAGTTTGATGGGGAGATTGTTAAATTTAATATTTTTGATGCTATGAGATATCCTCCTGAGGCTCATTCGATTTGCTCTATTGATACTTTTGATTCTATTGCACAGGAAACTTTTGATGAAGCAAACACTAAGAAGGAAGAAAAATTGTTTGAGGAAGAGACCGTTGAATTGTGCAATGATATTGACTATACAAGGACACACAGGAAAGGTCAACACTTTTTAATATTGAATTTTGTTTATCTCAAGAAAAAGTGTTACCTTCTGTTTTGCAGGCCCCAAAACTTGAATTAAAGTAATTACCCGATCATCTTAAATATGTATATTTGGGGGACAATGAGACCCTTCCGGTCATAGTTTCAAAACAGTTAACAAAGGACCAGGAAGAGAGGTTAGTGGCAGTTTTAAGGGAACATAAATTGGCGATTGGTTGGCAATGGTCGACATTAGAGGAATAAGTCCAAAGACCAGATGCATCGCATTCTTCTTGAAGAAGATGCTAAGCCAGTAAGGGAAGCTCAAAGGAAGTTGAATCCGGTAATGAAGGAGGTGGTTATGAAGGAAGTCCTTAAGCTACTTGCTGAAGGAATTATTTACCCAATCTCTGACAGTAAGTGGGTAAGTCCAGTTCATGTGGTGCCAAAGAAAACTGGGATTACAGTGGTAAAAAATCAAAATAATGAATTGGTGCCCATGTGGATTCAAAATGGGTGGTGAATGGTTATTGATTTCCGAAAGCTGAATTTAGCAACTAGAAAAGACCATTTTCCCCTACCCTTCATAGACCAAATGTTAGAAAGATTGGCTGGAAAAGTTTTCTTTTGTTTTCTTGATGGATTTTCAGGTTATTACCAGATTACTATAGCTAAAGAGGACCAAGAGAAAACTACTTTCACTTGCCCTTTTGGGACTTTTGCATATAGAAGAATGCCTTTTGGTCTTTGCAACGCTCCAGGTACATTTCAAAGATGCATGCTAAGTATTTTTTCTGATTTCTTAGAAAATTGCATAGAAGTGTTCATGGATGATTTTACTGTTTATGGAGATTCCTTTGATAATTGCTTAGACCATTTGACAAAAATTCTGAAAAGGTGCATAGAAACCAATTTGGTTTTAAATTATGAAAAATGTCATTTTATGGTAAATGACGGCATTGTTTTAGGACATGTAATTTCCTCTAGAGGTATAGAAGTGGACAAAGCTAAGATAGATCTTATTGTGAGCTTACCTTACCCTACAAATGTTAGGGAAGTACGTGCTTTTCTTGGCCATGCAGGTTTTTACCGCAGATTTATTCAAGATTTTTCAAAAATTGCATTGCCCTTGTCCAATCTGCTCCAAAAGGATGTAGTTTTTGAATTTGGTGATGATTGTAAAAAGGCGTTTGATAAACTCAAGAGTTTATTGACAACAACACCTATCCTTAAACCACCAGATTGGAACTTGCCTTTTGAACTCATGTGTGACGCAAGCAACTACGCGGTGGGAGCTGTCCTTGGCCAACGAGTTGATAAAAAGAGCCACGTCATTTATTAGGCCTCAAGGACATTGAATGCGGCCCAATGCAATTACACTACTACTGAAAAGGAGCTTTTGGCAATTGTTTTTGCTTTAGATAAATTTAGATCATATCTACTTGGATCTAAAGTAATTATTTATTCTGACCATGCAGTTTTGAAGTACCTACTTGCCAAGAAGGAATCAAAGCCACGCCTCATTAGATGGATTTTTCTTCTCCAAGAATTTGACCTTGAGATAAGGGACCGCAAGGGAGCCGAAAATTTGGTGGCTGACCATTTGAGCAGGTTAGTTCGGGAGGAAGAATCATTGCCCATTTTTGAAAATTTTCCTGATGAACATCTCTTTCAACTCGAAGGTATGGTTCCTTGGTATCGATATTGTTAATTATTTGGTTACCAAAGTCTTACCAAGTGGTTTAAATACATCCACAAGGGCAAAATAAAAGTCAAGCAAAATATTATGTTTGGGATGAACCATATCTTTGGAAATTTTGCTCGATCAAGTTATTAGGAGATGTGTCCTCGATAATGAACATCACTGTTCTTTCTTTTTGCCATAATCTTGCTTGTGGAGGTCATTTTGGACCAAAAAGAACTGCTAGGAAGGTATTGGATTGTGGCCTTTATTGACAACTCGCTTAGGGATGCTTATTTATTTTGTAAAAATTGTGATCGATGCCAAAGAACAGGTACGTTGTCCCATAGGAATGAGATGCCCAAACACCTATTTTGGTTTGTGAAATATTTGACGTTTGGGGAATCGATTTCATGGGACCTTTTTCCTTCATCTTGTGGAAATTTATACATTCTTTTAGCAGTTGATTATGTTTCTAAATGGATAGAGGCAAAGGCCACTAAAACTGATGATTCTAAGGCAGTTGCAGGTTTTATAAAAACTAACATTTTTAGCAGATTTGGGATACCTCGGGCAATCATCAGTGATCAAGGAAGCCATTTTTGCAATAAGACAATTGAGGCTTTGTTAAAGAAATATGGAGTACATCACCGGATAGCAACAAAGATATCATCCTCAAACAAATGGCCAAGGTAAATCTCTAATCGTGAGGTAAAAGCCATTTTGGAAAAATCACAACCTGTGGAGGAAAGATTGAGCCTACGCCAGATGATGCATTATGGGCTTATCGAATCGCATACAAAACTCCGATTGGGATGTCTCCATATCGGTTTGTTTTGGCAAAGCTTGTCATCTTCCAATGAGATTGAACATAAGGCTTATTGGGCGCTTCACAAACCAATATGGATTTGAATGAAGTTGGAAACTCTAGGAAATTGCGCTTGCAAGAGTTGGAAGAATTGAGATTGATGCCTATGAAAACTCAAGGATGTATAAGGAGAAGACCAAATTGTTTCATGACAATGTTCTCATGAGGAAACAATTTGATGTGGGTCAAAAGGTTTTGTTATACAATTTTAGATTGAAGCTCATGCCGGGTAAGCTACGTTCTCGATGGCTTGGTCCATTTTTTGTTACTAAAGTTTTCCCCTATGGTGCAGTTGAGATTCAAAGTTTGGAAACAGGGAAGATCTTCAAGGTAAACGAGCATAGACTCAAGATATTTCATGACGAGGTTAATGTTTCAACTTTGATTGACAGTAAGTTAACCTCGCCTATTTACCCAGATTTTTAATGTGAAGTAGGGACGTCGAGCATAACGACGTTAAACAATTGCGCTACTTGGGAGGCAACCCAAAGGATTTCTTCTTTTTCTTTTACTTTCTATTCTTACTTTTATTATTATTATTATTATTTTCTTTTTCTTTATTCTTTAGCATCATCCTTGACTTTTTCGAATCTAAGCTTTAGAAATTTGATGGAGAAGATGCACGGCTTGCTGACTACTTCATTTTTCACCTGCCTCTATGCCCAACCTCACCATAGCCCATTGCTTGTGCCGTCATTCAGGGAAGTTTCTTATTCCATTGCCTTTATTTTTTATTTCCTGATTTCCATGCACAAGTCTTTATACATTGGGGACAATGTATGATTTAGGTGTGGGGGAGTGCTTTTGTGTTTTGTGGTTATTTGAATAATTTTGATAAAATTTTTAAAATTATTTGAGTTATTTTGATAAAATTTTACCATTTTTTTGCAACATCATGCTTGACAATTTGAATGTTTCCTTTAAAATTCCTAACTCTTTTGATACTTGTTTCAAGTAACTCTTGGTTAGCATGCATTAGTAGTTGAGTTGGAAAGTATGAAAATGGACAAGTATGATTAGCCTTTGTTTTGAAAAATTTTAAAAACATCTCGTTGATTTTAATGATTGAATTGAATGAGAATGTGCAATATTTGATACATTGAACCCATGGTGTGAGTATTTGAGCCTAAGAGCATTTCCTTTTCTTGCTCACATAATTCTTTGTGGAGTGTTGTCAAATATGGTATGTTCATTCTAGAACTTGCTTTGTTATGCATGTTGAGATCACATTGTGGATTCATACTTTGAAATGATAAGGGCATTTAGGAGTAGCCAATTAAACTTTCTAAAAAGCCATCCTATTACATATACCCTTAGTTAGCAAATTTTGAGCCTTAACCTTTCTTTGTTATAACACCACATCATTAGCCATAAACCGTTGTTTTTTTTTACCATCGTTAAACCCTTGTCAAGAATATGTGAGAATGAATTGTATGATAATTCCTTTTGATTCCAAGGAAAAGAACCACCGGGAAAAAAAAAGAAAAAAAAATGAAAGAGAAAATGAAAAAAAAAAGAAAGAATGGTGAAAAGTGTGGAAAGAAAAAAAGAGAAGAAGAAGTAGAAAGTGAAAAGTATTCCCTACAAAGATTGGACAAAGTAAATGTTCTTCATTGTGTACAAAATAGTCCAATTATATGATAAAGTTGCAAAAAGGGGAATACATGTTATTTGAAATAAGGAAGTGGTTCTAATGCGGTGCTATTGTTGCGACTTTTGAGTCATGCAAGGAAGTTCTTACATATCTTGATGTCTGTAGCCTAATTTTCCTTTCTTTTTACCTACCTTTACCTAAGCCTGCTACAACCCTTATAAAGACCCTTTGATTGTTGTATGGATTCATACTTATAAGTGGTGGAGATGTGATATATAAGCAAGCCTATGGTAATGACATGCTATGTTTGATTTGAGTGCTATATTGAACCCCTAAACATTTTGAGGGCTTAGAGTGCAATCTGTGAGAAGTTATCAAATTTTGTTGCATTTGATTTCAATAAAATTGTTGAGATTAATGAGATGTGCATGTTTTGTTGAGGAAATTAGGCTATGATTATTTGTTCGTTGGATTGTCATTCCAATCTTGATTTCTAACGTGTGATGATTCTGAGTTAGTTGTGGATGGGTTGAAAAAGGGAAATGAATGGAGAGGGAGATGTTGATTTAATGTATGCTTGAGGACAAGCACAGTTTAGGTGTGGGGAATTTGATAGGGCTTAAATTATATATTTTTCTTATTAATATTTCTTTAATATTAATTTGAATTTTATGAAAATTATTTGGTTTTAATATACTTTTGTTTTAGGTATGAAAAATGGTGAATTGGAAAAAATGTGATAAAAGGCAACAATTGAAGACAAAAGAAAAATCCAAAAGTTGCAAGAAGAAAGGAAAGCAAAAGGAAATTAGTTCAGAATAGGAAACAAAAGAAGGCAAAGAAGAGAACCAAATTCTGCACAAAGTCAAAGTTCAATGGGAAAAGGCAATGGAGAAATTGATTTTTCTGGGACGAAGAATTTGGAAGTCAACCAAAGAAAGAAGACAAAATTGATTTTGGAACAAAAGGAAGCTTAAAGGAAACAATGTGCAGGAAAAGAAAGAAAAAGGAAACAAAGAAGAGAACAAATCTGCTGCACAAGCCAAGACAAAATTGGAAACAAGACAAGAAGCATTCAAAGGAAATTGATTTCGCCAGAATTGATTTCGCGACTAAGCTAAATAGGAAGTTGATTTCGTCAAAGAACAGAAAAGGACATCAAGAAATCTATAAAAGCAAGTGCAGCCTTCATCTTCACAACACATCCTACAATTCTTTTCCTTTCTTGAAGCAACAAATGTGCTCTTGCTCTCCAATTCCCATTCTTCTTCTTTTCTTTTGTCTTTCTTTTAGCTTAGTTTTAGTTTATCAAAAATTTTAAACAATTCCAAAGAATCATGTATGCCACCATGAGTGGCTAAATTTTCTTTTCTAATTCAAGGAAAGATTGATTTCAATTGCAATCCGTGAGGTTTTGTTCTTAATTTTATTTTCTTGCTTTTATTCAAATACTTGTTAATTCTTGATTTAATTTTATGAATAATTGATGAGTAATTAATCGACAATTTAATTGTTCATTATTTATTCTATTGCTATCCATGAGTTCTGATCCGTAATTGTCATGAATAAATGGACCAAGTAGAAACTAGGTTAAATATGTTTATGGTTTGAAATATGCATGCTTAGCTTAGGGAATTAATGGGACAAGATTAATTTCATCGTAGCTATCTCTGTTTTAATTTTGGTTTAACTATTTTCATAGTTCTTAATTTATCATTAAATTGATATGGAACGCTATCGCACTCCAATCAATTAATGGTAAGTTTTGATTTAGAGGTCGGGCTCTTAATTATTTTAGGAAAATGGAAATTTATTATGGCTATCCTAATAAGTTTCAAGTTAAATATTTTAATTTGCAAGAATTATTTTTTTTGTGACCTGTGATCAGTGATGCAATTGAATCATATCGACCCTTGGATTAGAAACTCGGTTAATTGGTAATTCTAGTTATTTTCTATTTTTTTTCTTGTTCTAAATATTTATTTTTATTAATTTCCAGAATTTCCGTAGTTTAGTCATCATTCAAAAAAATCCCCATGTTTATTTATTTATAATTTATTGTTCAAGGTTTGGAACTATACTTAGGTTCCCTTGGGACTCGATCTGGTCTCACATTATCGTGAAATTTAATTTGTAATTACTCAAAGACCAGTAATTAATTTTGTGGGCTTCGACAATCCTGCCATTATGCTAATGGAATTTAACTAACAAACATCTAATAATAGTATTCTAATTGAATTTAGTTAGTAAACAGGTTCAATGGTTAATTTGAATTCTTCATATTAGGAATCAACTGTTAAACAATCGTTTTGTTTAATAAAACTATTCTGGTTGAATTTGGGTAGCAAACGGTATTACTAACCAGAAAACATTCGGGATTTGCGAATAGTATTTTGCTAATACTTAATTGGAACTGTATCAAAAAATTTTAATACTAATTATTTCTTTTAATAATTAATAATTAATATTCACTTTAAAATTTATTAAGAATTAACTACTAAAACTCCAAAATATTGAAAAACATTCGTTAGTTGGTGCTTTCATATATCTAAACATAGATTATCTAGGTTTTGACATCCTTCGATTTTTCTCTTGAAGCTACTCACTTTTCCTCTTGTTTGAGGAAAAAAAAATTCCAACAAATTAACATGGAAAACAATTTAATTTAATTGTAGTAATTAATGTATAAAGAACAAAAATCTCCATATGTAAAGGCAGGGAAAACGTTCAAACCATAATATTGTCAAGTATGGCATCACAAGCAATTAATGCTGGTATGCCATACATTCCTTGTTGATTGATCAATTACAAGCTGTTCTCTTGTTACATTGAAAAACATTCAAACCCTCTAAATCAAGTTTAATGGCATCATCAGTGGTCTGGGTCAGGACGGCAACTGGAGATTGAATTGGCGGGGGTTGTTTGAAGGCGTCTATGCAGTCATCAATTGCGCCCAAAGCAAATCCAAGTTGCCTGTTGTATTGTACGTAATTGTTGTGATTGAGAAGGGTCCAGTCTATGCTGTTCAGAGTATTGTAAGCAAAATTGGATCGATCATTGCAGACGTTGAGACGCTTTCTCAGTTCGGGACTCGGGTTGCTGCGCAGGGCATCGCCAATTTTTGTTCTGGTTGTGAGGACCAACGATATAGTTCTGAAGTTGAGTATCTGCAGCCAACCATTGGCATTCACTTTCAGTTTGGGATTAGATGTGAATGCATCAATGGTCTGAATACAGATGTTAGCCATGCTCGTCTTCTGACAAAAAGAACGGTAATCACCTGCGGGTTGAGTGTAGACAAGGGATAATAATGCAAAAGAAATTGCAAGCGTAAAGCAAAGTTTGATAGCAGCCATTTTTTTTTTCTTTTTTTGGGTGACGAAGTATTGGGTGACAATGTTGAGATTTGTGACCTTGCCATGTATATATAGTAAAGTTTTTCTTTCAATTGGCAGTTAGAAAATTCAATCTGGCATTTAAGGGAAAAGGAAAATCTTTTAGGAGATTTTAATTCGGTATAGAATCGTTTGAAAATACTTTTTCCAAAAAGTATTGGGTGACGAAAAATATTTGTTAACTTGTTATTTAATGTTAATTACTAGTTAAGATTTATGCAGTCGTTACCTTTATTGATTTATTATCAATTAAGGATAGTTAACATGTTATTTGTTAATTTATTGAAATTAATACTGTTTTAAAAGTAGAGTAATTTGTGCAAAAATACTGTTTTAAAAGAAAGGCAATTGAATTCAGCATTCAAGATTATGGACTATGGGCGCAAGTTACATATTTCTTTATTTTTCTTTTATGTTGAAAAGGTTATTGGTTGTTGGGTTGGCAATGACTGTTTAGGCAGGCATGTAGTAGTGTAGATTGATCTGTTGCTCAATTAAGTAGTCTCCGGTTTTAACTTTTGGGGGGTGACAATATGCAGTGAAGACTTTTGAAGTTGAACAAGCTAAATGGGAGTTAATTCCATAAATATTGATTTTAAAAAAAAATAACTTAATATTGATTTTTTTTTTCTTTTTCTATCGAAATCGGTTTTCAAAAAACCGACTTTGAAGTCGGTTTTCCAAAACCTGACTTTAAAATGCAATTTCCTGGGGCGCAGGGATGTTTGTGGTTTGAGATGGGACCTCAATTTCCTGGCTAATCACCACCTGTAGTATATTCTATAGTTAAGAGATCCCACTACTGAAGAACTCCGAGATATCCTCCAATCCTCCACCGTACACCGCCAACCTGGGATTCCTTGGTTTCGCCCTAGTACTGGAACCACCCCCACCAGAGCTCACCTGTGCACTTCCCCTGACCTCCTCATCACCCTTCTCCTCTTTTTCAACCTTCAAAAACTCCGGTTTGTCCAGCACCACGGGATTCAACTGCTTCAATCTCTCATCCCTATATTTCACAAACTCTTCCGAATGCACAGTTCTGACACACCCACGTTCTAAAGGCCTTAAACTCTGCCTTCTCTTCTCAATTTTCCGCCCGAATTTCAACTGCTGAGCAAGCTTTCGCCTTTCTTTCTTGGTAATATTAATTTCCCTCTGCATTTCAACCCACTTTTCAGGAATTAAATTCTCAGGCACGACTTCAGCTTTAGCATTTCTCCTCCCTGTTGGGTTCCTCTGGGGTTTAAAGGACTCATCTTGGGGTTTAAAGGGTTCATCAAAAATACCTTCCTCGAAGACAAGGCAATCTCCAATGATGGTTTCATCATCATCATCGTCGTCGTCTTCTCGTTCAACGATGTCACTTTGGACGGAATGCTGGATAGAATGAGCAGAAAAATTGCCCTGAAGTCGGTTTTCCAAAAACCGACTTCGGTAGAAAATGAAAAAAAAAATTAATATTAATTTATTTTTTTTTAAAACCAATATTTATGGAATTAACTCGTTCCATTCGGTTCCACCAAGCAAAAATTATTTTAAATCACCAAAATATGTTGAAAGCACACTGTCGGAAGACCTTATATATTCAAAGGCAAAATCCAAATGACTAAAGTTGCAAAATTCAAAATCTACAACAGCCAGATTTTGTCTTTCGCTATGACGAGATCCTTAATTGTTGATTACTGAGAATTTTGTACAAATAACTTTGTCGATCGACAAATTCAACGAGGCAATTTAATTCTTTTCATCACACTGCAAAACAGTAATATTGAAGTTGAAAAGCACAAAATCTTCACAAATAAAGCATTGGAGCCACTTGAGGTAGCTGACATCATAATATCTGGAAGTCCACAGAGTTGAACATTAGAATTAAAATGAAATTTGGTTGTGCAAATTTTTTAATTTAGTAGCTATTTATACAAACAATAAAAATTGAATTCTGTACCAATTTGATTAAATATTTTAAATAAGAATAGTTGGAACAATATTCAGTTTGATTACATAATTTAATAAGTTTGATGACACAATTTACATCGAACAGTTGGAGCATCTTAACGAACTATAAATTAACTACTGATGTTAATAGCAAAGCAGTACTCTTGAGAACCAATGCACTGCTTCAACATCCGAATGTGAAACCCTGTATCGCTTAGTCCCGAATGAGAAAGCTTGAAATTCCTTAGAGGATTTGAGAAGGAAGCTGTCAAATAATTTCTGGTCAACGCATTTTTGTATTCCCTCGGTCGCGTGATCAGTATAACTAGCCTAGCTGTTTCTGCCGATGGCTTGGTTTTGGCAGCTGCCTTCTGATTCTGCCTCTTCTTTTTCTTCAATCTCAATTTTTATTTCGGTGAAAAACTTGGAAATCTCTTTCATAAATTCCTTGTATTTCTTTATCTCCTCTTTACATCTTTTTCATAAGCAATTAACTGGTAATGCTGGGTCCCTTGTTGATGAGTAATGAACTTCGACCTGTTCTCTCAAACCTATGGATTGAGGTATATGAGAAGTTCATGATAGAAATAATGAGAATATTAGTAATTGAGTCGATTTTGTAACTTTTCCTAGTTTTCAAAATACATTTCTATAATTTCAACTCTCAACACTATATATATATATATATATATATATATATATATATATATATATATATATCCATCCTTCTAAAGGTAGGGTTACAAGATAGAAACTTATAAGTCTTTCTTCTATTATGTATAACTTTATAACTAGTTTAAGCATTGTAAGTTTTACCTCAAAAATAATTCCATGATTATTGCAACTTTATCAAGTGATGCTATTTGAGGGAAGTATTGTGAACACCAAAAGACCCTACCTTAACTAGAAGGCTAGTGATGAGGATAAATACTATTACATCTTACAAGTGTTAAAGAAGTGTCTAACTTATAAGGGGCACATCCTACCTATACGAGGAGTCTTTTAAAGACAAAACTAAAAAACCTCATTGGGTTAGAAGTTAGTACCTTGCATAAGCACATCGACCAATCTTGCCTCATCAATCAGCACCATATGTGGGAACGATTATTATTGGTGCTAATTGATCTTGAAGGTTGTGTCTACTTACCTATTTTCATTCAACAATTCAAACTCTACTTTTGTACAATATAGTGGATACCTAATCCTATGGCCAAAGGTACAGCGGTAGTGTTGGCCTTCAAGATGATTGGGCACGACTCCCACTGTAGCCGAAGGAGCAAGGAGACCGCTAGATAATATTCTTGAAAGATCTAAATGGATACCAACACATGGTGGAGAACAACCAAAGAATTGTATCTCAGACAACCATTACTAGCGCATAGAGAAATATCATGATAAAAATAAGCGGAAGCTTATTGAATAGAACCGCGCTTTGTTTGAGGAGTTTAAAAATGCCAATAGAACCAAAAAAAAAAAAAACACTTAAAAGATGATCACGGATATGATGATGGTGGGAATGAACAAGGACATGGAAATTACTTAAGGAAACCACCCCTTGAGTCGTATCTCGATAACAATTACAAGGAAAATTGTCATGGGGGAAAACATAGCTAGACTATAAGAAGCCAGGCATTAACAATGTTTCAAGTGTCAGCCAGAAAGTATAGAGGAGATTAGAAATTTATTAAGGATAGAAAAAGGAACTCAACCTACTTACCCTATTTGTGTCTCATATTAGCAACTTTCAATATTTCCCTAGGTTTCAAAATTTCAAACGGATTAGAGGACTATGTGTTAGGGAGGTTTTAAAACCATGGGGAGCCCAACTAGAGCGGCCCAATAAGCAGTAGGAGCCCACCTGAACCCAAAAGTTTAAGCTAGTGGGTTATGGGTCCTTGGCACTTATTAAGTGCTCTAGTTTCTCTTACTTTTCCAATGTGGGATAGTATCCATGAACACAACAAACCTCCCCCTTCATGGATACACTACCACATTAAAGCCCACTCCCCCACAAGCCCATTCCCTACTCCAGCAAGCGCATCTCTTCACCATGGACCCATTTAGTGCCCGTGCAAGTAGTAAAAGGTGTCAAACCTACTTGTCCACGAGTTATCCACTAAGGCCCGGTCCAACCAAAAGAGGAACCATTTGCTTCCCTGAGTAGGCCAACATTCCTGTTCTGATACCACTTGTTGGGGGAGGGGGGGGTTTTAAAACCATGGGGAGTCCAACTAGAGCGGCCCAATAAGTAGTAGGAGCCCACCTGAATCCAAAAGCTTAAGCTAGTGGTTTCTAGGTCCTTGCCACTTATTAGGTGCTCTAGTTTCTCTTACTTTTCTAATGTGGGATAGTATCCATGAACACAACACTATGAAGGAGACATTGATTCGTGGGATCATTAGTCCTATTTCAAATACACAATGAAGTTTAAGAATGTTCTTAGAGAACTCATATGCAAGGCGTTCTCAATTTATTTGAAGGGAAACCCAAGGTGTGGTTTGATGACCTACACCGATGAAGTATCTCCTTTTTTATACAATTAACCATACTTTTCTATACTTGGTACTAAAGAAGGAAGTATCATAAAATGGCTATGGATTTGATGAATCTTAAACAAAATAAGGACTAGATCTTAAAATCTGACATGAAGAGGTTTAATGATGACAGATTTGTAGGTGAAAACTGGAGAAACTAATTGGTCATCTCAACTTTCAGGAACGGCCTAAACTCTAAAAGCTTTTATACCATGTTAGCCAGGGATATTGCTATTGATGTTCAGACTTTATAATCGATGAACTAAAATTACAATAAAGGTGAAAAGGCTAATGGGAAGAAGCAAGAAAATGAGAAGAATTAAAAGAAATAGTAAGATCAAGCTAGGAACAAAAAAAATCAATGGGGAGTGAGAAATGTAATGTTTGATAGATTAAACTTTAATTGAGGTTGGATTGAATCTTGTAAACTATAAAACCCTAAAAAAGAGAATTGTATTACGATGATTGTCTAACATCAATAAGCTTATACTAATAAGTATAGCTTTGTAATAATTAAAAAAGACTAAAATACCCTTATTAACAAATAAACCTAATACTTAATGTTTTAACACTCCCCCTCAAGTTGGTGCATAAACAATAAAGAACCCCAACTTGCTACACAAAGTAATCACCCCATTACCCTGCAGTGACTTAGTGAAAAGATCAGCAAGTTGGTCTTCGGTCCATGTGTAATGAAGTGTTATTTCTTTGTTCTAAATCTTTTTTTGCACAAAATGGCAATCTACCTCAATATGCTTCATGCCTTCATGAAAGACCGGATTTGAAGCAATATGCATAGCAAACTGGTTATCACAACACAAAACTGAGGGAGATGAAGATGGCATGCTAAGTTCGGATAACAACATCCTCAACCAAAGTAACTTGCTAGTCAGATAAGCCATGGCCTAATATTTCGCCTTTGTACTCGATCGAGATGTGTTGCTTCTTACTTTTCCAACTCGCAAGATTACCTCCCAAAAACACACAATAGATAGAAGTCGATCTCCTATTAATAGGACACCTAGCCCAGTCAACATCAGAATAGCCAATGACACTAAAATGTCCATGATTCTTGAATAGGAGACCTTCACCTGGTGCTCCCTTTAAGTACTTAACAACACACAATACTGCTTCCCAATGTGTAGTACGAGGAGCACTCATAAACTGACTAACCACACTAACAGCAAAAGAAATATCTGGTCGAGTGACAGTTAAATAGTTGAGCTTACCCACTAACCTCTGATACTTACTTGGATCATGAAGTAAGTCACCTTGTTCGGTATCAAGTTTCATGTTAGGATCCATTGGAGTATCGATAGGCTTTGCTCCAAGAAAACCAACATCATTCAAAATATCCAAAACATATTTTTGCTATGATAAAGAGACAACATCATGCGAGTGGCCACCTCAATACCTAAGAAATATCGCAGATTACCCATATCTTTTGTGCTGAACTCTGTCTGTAAAAACTATTTCAACTCTTCTATACCTACAAAGTCACTACCAGTGATGATAATATCGTCCACATATACAACCAGGAGTACACACCCCCTAGGAGAAGTGGAACTAAACACAGAATGATCTACGGTACAACATTACAAACCGAACTAGATAACTGCTTCACTGAAATGACCAAACCAACCACGAGGAGATTGTTTCAAACCATATAATGCCTTATGTAGGCAACAAACATTAGTAGGCTCTCCCTGAGCGACAAACCCCGAAGGTTGCTCCAAATATACCTCTTCCTTCAAGTCGCCATGGAAAAAGACATTCATGACATCTAGTTGATGGAGAGTTCAACAATATCGAGTAGCAAGAGAGATGAAAATACGAACTGAATGTATCTTTCCAACAGAAGAGAAGGTATCATCATAATCAAGTCCATAGGTTTAGATAAAACCTTTGGCAGCTAGATAAGCTTTCAGATGCTCAACAGACCCATATGAGTGAAACTTCATTGTGAAAACCCAACGGCATTCCACAACCTACTTTTTAGCAGGTAATGGTGGAAGCTGCCATGTCCCATTATTCTGTAGCGCTTGCATTTCATCCTCCATAGCATGCCACCAACCTGGATGGGCAAGAGCTTCTGCAACAGTACTTGGCACAGATACAACAAATAAAGAGGCAACAAACGAGGAATATATAGGAGAAAGACAACCATAGAATAAAAATTGAGAAAGAGGGTGATGAGTATGTGTACGACTAAACAAACCAGTATAGAAAGCAAAACGGAAATTGGGTTGACTGACACAAGAACGCGTACCTTTGTGTAACGCAATGGGAAGATTTGTGGTAGAATCAGGCTAAAAAAAAACTAGTGAATCAGAGGTTGGGAGATCCATTGGTGGAAAAGCATGCATATCCAATGTGAGCGGCGACTATACTACCTCATGTGAAACAGAATATCGTCGTTGATAGGTTTGATCGAAAAATTAAAAATCGGGACAAGATTTGGGTACCCCTACCAAAGGGATAGGCGGTAGTGGAGCCATGGTCAAGGACAAAATATTTTCAGAAGAAGTCACCCATTGGTTAGTAGAGGAGTAAAATGACTGGTCCTCAAAAAATATTACATCTGCTAAAACATACAATCGCCGACTAATTGGATTATAGCACTTGTACCATTTTTGAGTTCAAGAGTACCCAAGAATACACATTTTTCAGACCATAGATCAATTTTATCATGACCAGTACCAAGATGATGCACAAAACAAACACACCCAAACACACAAAGCGATAAAGAAAAAAGTGGACTAGTAGAATGAAGAGTAGAAAAAGGTATGTCCCCACGAAGTACAGAGGATGAAAGACAATTTATGAGATAACATGCCGTAAGAATAACGCCTCAAGAACATTTTGGGGAGATTCATATGAAAAAGTAGACAACAAGCAATATCTAAAAGATGATGATTTTTTCATTCCACCACCCCATTCTGCTGGGGGATATAGGAACAAAATGTTTGATGTAAAATTCCATAAGATATAAGAAATGATTGCAAACCAAAGGAACTAGCCATATATTCTTTGGCATTATCTGAATGCAAACATTTAATCGAAGCATGATACTAATTGAGAATCTCAAAATAAAACATACGAAAATAGGAAAAAACTTCAGTGCAATCTTTTATTAAACATAATCACGTTACATGGGAATAATCATTCACAAATGTAACAAAATACTTAAAACTAGACATATCTTTGACAGGACATGGTCCCTAAACATCAGAATGTATCAAAGCAAAAGGATTTAAAACACGACTCTAGACATGAGAAAGAAAAGATACCCAATGATGTTTTGCCAAATTGACAGGCATCACATGGGATAGGACTTATAAACATTGAAATAGGAGAGAAATGGCGAAGAACGTTAAATGGTGCATAACCTATACGAAAATGCAATTTAAAGAAGTCAGAGGTAGTGCTTTTCTAAACAACAACAGCAATAAGATCTTTGTTTAGGTAGTACAGCCCATTCGACTCATGCCCTCCACCAATCATCCGTTTGGTTCTCAAATCCTGAAAGATACAACGAGTAGGGGTAAAGTTCACAGAGCTATTCAAATCTCTGGTAAGGGAACTAACAGAAAACAAGCTACATAGGAAGGCTGGCAAAAGGTAAACGGATGAAAGAGAAAGAGATGGACCTAAAGTTACATTCCCTTTACCAGTGATATGAGATTATGAACCATCAACAGGTGCAATAGAATTAGGAGACATAGTGGTAATACCAGATAATAAGTTAGAATTACCAGTCATATGGTTTGTGGCACCTAAATCTATAACCCAGGAAGTGGGTGCAACAAAGAGTAAACAAGACGAATTACCTAAGGAAGTCTGTGCCAAAGTAGCAGTAGGATAGAGGAATCCACCACCTGGTTGGGACAAACCAATGACTCATACTTTGCGCGAGACAACATAATAGTGTCAGGTAACTCCCATAAGTGACTAGATTTTTTTTGCACTGGAGACTCAGCAACATCGGCATAAGAAGCCAGTGGTCGAAGCTTGGGATGGAGGTTATAACAATAAGTCTCAGTATGGCCAGTTGGCTGAAAGTGGTGGCAATAATGAGAACTTTCAACATTTCTAGCCCCATCACGGCCACGCCCAGATAATACACCAGTTCAGCCACGACTACGGTGACCACGGCCTCAACCTCCATGATTACTATATGACTAAGAAATCATAGCACTTGCGATAGGTGCAGATAATGACTCAGGTGTGTACCGAAGGACCCGAGAGAAGACCTCATCAAGAGATGGAAGAATACCCTGAGAAGTAATCTGCTGTAGAAAATGAGAATAAATAGGACCAAGCCCTCGAAGAATTAACATAACTCTCATATCCTCCTGACACTTGGCCAACTCTCTAATGTCATCAGTAACAGGTAAATACGTATCTAGTTTCTCACAAAGAGTGGTGAACTTGAACTAATAATCTAATATAGACATATTCTCTGCACATAGATCAAAGAGCTCTTCCCAAGTATCACAAACACGAGTCATATTATTTTGACCCGAGAACATAATAGCACACTTATCCCAAATGGTTTTAGCTGATTTACAGTGCATAAACTGAGGACTAATTCTGGAATCCATGGTATTCCTTAACAAAGTCCGAATGGCAGCATCACTAGAGCACCAATTATCTATCTTTGTTGTATCCGAATGTGGAAGTGAAGTTAAATAACCTCGCTGCTTGGCCAAAAGAAATGTCTTAACTGCCATAAACTAAGACGGATAGTTGGTCCCATCTAACTTAACAGAACTCAACTTCAGATTAGTAATAGTAGCGTCTAGATTCCCAACAAAATTTTGAGCAAAACTTTCACCCATAATTTTATAATAATCGGGGTTACCTGCATACAACTAAAACAGGACAATCACATGCACACTCATGACTTGGAAGAAAGTTTCGGCCAAGAAACAAACTAGGAAATTTGAGGCAATTTTTCAACCAAATAATTTTTTTTTATTTTACAGGTATTTTGGTAATTTACGTTTTAATTGTCATTAGGGTTAACACCCTATAAAAACTTGTTTTCAGGTTTTTTGGAGGTAGACTTTTGGGACTTATGATATTAAGATAATAGACGATTTGAACGATAGAGATTGTTTCTCTCGTCGTTTCTGAATTTTCCTATGTAGCGTTGTTTTTCTGTCATTTCGGCATCAAAATTTCTTGATAAAATATTAAATCATTCTAATTGCCTTTTATTATATTTTAAAAAATTCATGTTAGAGTGACTATTTGAGCTAACTCAAGGTCATTTTAACTAGAGAGGTGTTTTAAATATAAGATAAGATCTCTAAATGGTAACTGTGACCTACTTGTGTGCAATTACTTTAATTTGTCCATAAATTAGTAAATCAATTTAGTTGCCTTCCATTGTTAAATTTAAATCAACTCCTATTATAGTGATTTATTGGGCTAATTCAAGGTTATTTTACATAAAATGTGTTTAAAATATGTGATAAGATCTTTGAATGATAATTGTTACCTACTTGTGTGGTAGGTTTGTCGAAACCCACAAAATTAATTACTGGTCCTTAAGTAATTACAAATTAAATTTGCAGTAGTAGTAGACCAGGTCGAGTCCCAAGGGAACCTAAGTATAGTTCCAAGCCTTGAACAATAAATTATAGATAAATAAACATGGGGATTTTTTTTTTTGAATGATGACTAAACTACGGAAATTCTGGAAATTAATAAAAATAAATATTTAGAACAAGAAAAATAGAAAATAACTAGAGTTACCAATTATCCGAGTTTCTAATCCAAGGGTTGATTTCATTCAATTGCATCACTGATCATAGGTCACGAAAAATAATCTTGCAAATTCAAATATTTAACTTGAAACCTATTAGGATAGCCATAATAAATTTCCGTTTTCCTAATATAATTGACCGAGCCCAGCACTCTAAATCAAAACTTACCATTAATTGACTGGGCACGATAGCGTTCCATATCAATTAAATGATAGCATTAAGATATATGAAAACAGTTAAACCAAAATTAAAATACCGAAATAGCTGCAGTAATTTAATTTTGTCCCATTAATTCCTCCAAGCTAAGCATGCATATTTACAAACATAAACAATTTTAACTTAGTTGCTACTTGGTCCACTTATTCATGACAATTACGGATCACTGAACTCATGGATAGCAATAGAATAAATAATGAACAATCAAATTGTCAGATTAATTAATCATCAATTATTCATAAAATTAAATCAAGAATTAACAAGTATTTGAATAAAAGCAAGAAAATAAAATTAAGAACAAAACCTCACAATGATTGCAATTGAAATCAATCTTTCCCTTGAATTAGAAAGAAAATTTAGCCACTCATGGTGGCATACATGATTGCTGGAATTGTTTAAGAATTTTGGTAAACTAAAACTAAGCTAAAAGAAAGACAAAAAGAAAAGAAGAAGAATGGGAATTGGAGAGCAAGAGCACGACTGTTGCTTCAGGAAAAGAAAAGAATTGTAGGATGTGCTGTGAAGATGAAGGCTGCACTTGCTTTTATAGATGGCCAAATATCCTTTTCCCTCTCTTTGACCGAAATCAACTTTCTATTTTGCTTAGTCTGGCCGAAATCGCTTCGTCAAATCAATTCTTTGAATGCTTCTTGTCTTGTTTCCAATTTTGTCTTCTTTCTTTGGTTGACTTCCAAATTCTTCTTCCCGAAAAATCAATTTCTCCATTGCCTTTTCCCATTGAACTTTGACTTTGTGCAACATTTGGTTATTTTCTTTGTCCTTTTCTTTCCTTTTTTTCTGTTTGTTTCCTTTTCCTCAAGGCCGGCTGCCTTGCTTCTTTTCGCTTTGTTTCCTTGTGCAATGGATTTCCTTCTCTTCTTTGTTTCCTTTTTTTTTTCGTTTCCAATTCTTGAATGCATTCTTTAGGCGGCTGCACCTTCTCTTTATTTGCTTCAATTGTTGCCTTTTATCAACTTTTCCACTAATTCATCATTTTTCATACCTAAAACAAAAAGTATATTAAAACCAAATATTTCCTCTTAAAATTCAAGTTAATATTAAGGAAATATTAACAAGAAAAAGGAACATTTTAAGCCCTATCATTGTGGCAATTACTTTGATTTGTTTATAAAATATTACGTCAGTTTTAGTTGCTTTCCATTATTATATGTAAAACAATTCTTATTAAGATGACTTGTTGGGCTAACCCACAGTCATTTTACCTATAATGAATTTGAAATATGATATTAGATTTCTAAATAATTGGTTTGATTTAACAAAAACTTATAATTTATTGAGTTAACTCAAGATTTTGTGTTGTCAGGTAAGTGTTGGGAATGACATATAATGTGTTTATCAAGTGTTGATAACCTAACTATTTTTGTAATCAGTAATTATTATTTATCTGTTGAAATTATTTGATTTGTTGAACTAACTCAAAATTAAAATAATTAAAATAATTTAAGAGAAACATTCTCAAGGTGAAAGATATAGTCGAATCCAATTCTACTTGGGAGATTAATGCTGGTGATCAAATTTCCTTTTTTTTGAGACAATTGGTTGGGAGATAGAACACTGAATGAGAAGGTAAGTTTGACAAACCATGACTTCATTTCTAACTTCTTTATTGATGACAGGTGGGGCATCTCACGACTATTGGAATTCCTGCCGGCTGCAATGGTGGAAAAAGGGGGAAAAATTCCACTGACAAAAAATCCTGAAATACCAGATCATATGCTTTGGAAGCTGTTGTTAACTGGAACCAACTTATTTTCATGGAACCTATATCTCACTGAATATTGTACTTCTGACAAACTTTTACTCATTTTGATGATCACTGTTACAGCAACCAGAGCTAGCTGAGGGCCAGGCTTACGTTGTTTCTCGGCTTTCGCCCACAATCTTTGATTCAAGTACTCTTTATTTGCAAACAAATGAATCAAGTTCGAAATGGCCCACTTTGACTGAACGCTTTTAGTAAGTTTCCATAGCTTTACATTTTATTCTCAAAATACTATCTAGCTAACTCGAGTTTTGTGCAGGCCATTCTTCAGCCCTTGCAAGTAAATTTCATTGTGAAATTTGGGCGAGGTTTCTCTATCCAGGTGAACTTTATATTCAATGTCATGAAGTCTTCTTCTTTTTTTTTTTAATTTCTCTTGCTGCAAGTGTGCTCTTTTTATACTTTCATCTTTGTTTTGCATCATTACTTAGTGAATTTGACATTGCTACATATGTTGTTTGTGACTGATGGTTCTCTAGATGAATTATATAGAAGAGAACCTTTGGAATCCCTAGCTTTTGTGCGCCATCTAGTGAAAGCGATCTGTTAGCACCAGTAAACTCTAATCTAGCAGGATCCACGATGAGTACGTGGTGGGTTCTAAGGTTTAGTAATTCACCATGACAAATTTGATAATTCGAGTATGCTAGGTACCTCAATTTTTTGCAAATCATTCTCTTTGCTTTCCTAATAATTTTTGAACTTTTCTTAATAAGAACAACTATATCAATAGGTTCATAAATAGCCTTTTTGATTCAAATGTAGTATATTTAACAAGATAATGATTGTTTGATTTATTTACTTATAATCAATAGCAGTTGCTTTATTGGTTTTTTTTTTAATTTTTTTTTTACTTTGCTTTGATTCAATTTTGTTCTTAAGGATTTAATGTAATAACTAAATGGTTGATGGAAAATAAATTTATAATGGTGGCAAAGTTTTAAACCTCACTTTCTAACACAACATGGTTGAAAGTCTAGTACACTGTTCTTTGTTCCTTTGAATTGTTTTATGTCTTCTTAATGTTAATTGTAATACTTAAGGTGATATTTGTGATATCACGTACCCTAATTTGTAGAAAGTTCTTGAAGGGATTATCTGGCATATTTCTTCTGATGGCTTTATATGATTTGAGGTGATCCAAAGATTAGTTTGGTGGCATGAATTGTTTTTGCTTAGAAGTTTATTTTTGCAGTGAATTGTTAGAGTTCCTCTGGTTGTTGAAAGTAAGTGTTATAATGTCAAGATTTTTCTTTGATTCACCATTTACAGTCAACAACTTTGGCCACTGAGTACAGTGAGGTGCGGGCAAAAATTGTAGTGACAAGGTCAGATAATTTGTTGCTTATAAAGGTATGGTGAAATGATGCTAAACATAATATTCTTGAGATATTTTTTTGAATCCGTGATAATCATTCTTTCTGCCTACAAAGAAAGAAATTACGTACCATAATTGTGATTAATGGGAAACATTTATCTATTTTCAGCTGATTGAAGAAAGAGAATTGTTGTAGCTGTCAACTTTTGTTTTGAGATCAATTGAGTTATTCTGTTATGATTTTGATTCATTAAGCTGCTTTTGTATAGATGTTTGTTTTAATTGGAAAATATGGAGGTTCGCTTTTCATAGTTTTGATTAGGATATACTGGTCTTATCCATTTTGCAATGTGAATAGTGAAAAAAGGAAAATCAAGTCTGGCTAGTCTGGCTTAATCTAGTTTCTCACTTTCCCTCTTTTCCCCACTACTGTGACAAGAAGCTTTTTAGGATTTGTTGCATAAAAAAGATGGAAACAGATTTGAATGGACTATCCCATTGTTATAGCTAGCATCAATATTTCATTTATGTTAGTGCATGATAGAGTGTATAATTGTATATTTATTGGGTCAATTCTCTTGTGTTTTAGTTGATTAAAATTCTTATTTATATGGATATTGTTATAAAATACATAAATGGATATTCATTATATTCATCCCTATCTAATATTTATTCATATCCCTATCCAATGATATTCATCCTATCTAATGAAAATACTTATCTCTATCTAGTGTAGGTACTTACCCCTATCTAATATAGGTACTTATCCCTATCTAATGTAAATATTTATCCCTATTTCATGTATGTATTTATTCAAATACATTGATAGGTGCATCATTGTTCTCCTATAAATAAGAGCATAGTTTGGTCATTAGGAAGAGTGATAAAAGGTGTGGCAAATTGTGATGAGAAAAAGTGAAAAAAGAATTTCTCCTCTAATTTCCCTACTATCCCTGGTGTCTTTCTGTTTTCTCTATTATATACTTTCTCTCCATTCTGCTCTATTATATACTTGTGACGCAATATTCTACAACATGTTTTCAGCACGCAGATCTATCAATTGAATAAGTAATCTTTGCAAGGTAGGAGTTCTCTTGTTTTTCTTTATCATACTCCATTTATTCTCCATCTTCTTCTATCAATTCTTCATTTTTCTTTTTCTTGATTGTGAAATCAATTTATCATTTTGCTCCTGAAGTAGCAGTGGATATTTTTAAAATTCTTCTAATTAATTTAAGGATTCATCTTGTTGCAAAAATTATGGCAAACATTGAAAAGCCCAAATTCCACATCCTAGAAGTGAGTGGAAATAATTATCTGTCCTGGTGCATTGACATGGAAATGCACCTCCAAGGGCAAGGTCTTGCTAATGGAATTACAGCAGACGGAACCTCAAATGCAAAAGATGAGGCAAATGCACTAATTTTTATTCGTCGTCATTTGCATGGAGCCTGCAACTCAATATTTATCTGTTCGAGACCCTCAGACTCTGTGGAAGAGGTTGAAGGATAGCTATGATCATACCAAGACTATTATCCTCCCTCAAGCACAATATGACTGGCAGCATCTCAGGTTGTAAGATTTTAAATTAGTGTCTGACTATAACTCCGCTTTATTTGATATTGTTTCTCTGCTTGAGTTATGCGGTGTCAAACTCGCTGATGCAGAACTGTTAGAGAAAACTTTCTCCACCTTCCATGCTTCGAATATTGTATTGCAACAGCAATACCGATAGCATCAATTTGCCACATATTTAGAATTGATTTTTGTGCTTCTCACTGCTGAGCAAACTAACGAATTGCTCCTCAAAAATCATGATCTCAAATCTACTGAGTCAAAAGCATTGCTTGAAGCACATGCTAACTCTGAGAAAAATACTAAGGGCAATAAGCGTGAGCATGAAAAAAGCCCTCAAAAGGGTAGTAGAAAATTTAACTGCCTTAGGAAATCTAATTCTAGCTCAAATCATGACGATGAAAAGAAGCCAAAGAAAGTGACTTTTGAAAATAATTGCCATCGTTGCGGCATGGTTGGGCATTGGTCACGTACTTGTCGTACGCCAAGGCATTTTGTTGATCTATACTGCATCTTTAAAAATAAGGGCAAGCATGATGAATCTCATGCTATTGAAATTAATCCTACTACTATAACCAATGTTGAGACCAACAATATCTCTATTGGTGGACGCCTTTGTTCTGAAGTAGCAAATGCATCCTGGATATCTCTGATTTCTTTGAGGACTTCTAATTGCTTTAAACAAGCATCTGTTGAGATGTCCCGACTAATTTCTTTCAAGTTGATTTCCTTTAAATGTATTACTTTTATTATTTCTCTAATTTGATTATGTAATAAAATGCTTATGAACCTTATATGGCATTTATTATTTTATTTAATCTCATAACTAATATGCAAATTTTATGATACTTGACACTTGAAGTTGTCAACATAAGTGCAAATGGGAAATTCCGAGAAAAAGGAAGATGTTTGTTTTCTTGATTGATTAGTCCCAACAAAGGGCTATATAGCTCAATTGAGGGGGAGATATTATGAACTATGCATTGTACTCTTTTCCCTTCTCGATCAATTTTTTTCCCACTAGGTTTTCCCAACTTAAGGTTTTTAACGAGGTAGCTAATGCATCCATAAAAGGGGATATCATAAGATTTGAGCTCTATACTCTTTTTCCCTTTTGTCTAGTTTTTGTCCCACAGGATTTTTTCGGCTTAAGGTTTTTAACGAGACAGTATCATGCTGATAGAGTGTATAATTGCATATTTATTCGGTTAATTCCCTTGTATTTGGGTTGATTAAAGTGCTTATTTTTATCAATATTAATTGATTTTATAATTGATGGCTAGGGTGGAGTATTTTTAGGGAAAAGTGAACAAATAAAGAGAGTTATTTGGACAACTAGAATTTTTATCTCTTGGCTAAATCTTCTAGGGTTTTATATTATTTTCTTATGCATGAGATTGGCAACCAGTTTTTATTTTCTCCTAAAGAATGCAACCGCCTTTTGACTTTCCTGGATAGAGCCACAAGAAGAAATAGAGTTGAAAAAGGAAACAAAAAGCCGAAGGCACAAGAAAAACAAAGCAGCGGCCCATTTGATTCTTTCTGGGAGTCACCCTATATATTCATTCTTTTCTGGAGTTAGCCACAGGCATGCTTGGCTAGAGAAATACAAGAAAACAACAAAGGGCGTACAGGAGAAAAAGATGCGGCCGAACACGTGAAAGACAACAAAGCACAAGGGAAAAAACAGAAGACGGTCGTACGGCATAGACAGGTGTAGCACACCTGTGATTTTTCTTGTATTTTCTTTTACTCTGTCTAGCTAAACTTTTATTTTCCAATCAAGATTAATTGAAGTTTGATTCTAACAATTGTGAGATTTCAGTAATTCTATTATTTATTTTATTCTTAAGTATTTATATATTTTCTATGCTTCATTATATTATTAGATTGAATTGTTAGACAAGAGGCCTATTATTTGATGGTTGAATTCAATAGATAGTCATTTAGAATAATTAATTGTTGGTTGATTATTCTAATTCAAGTGACAAATAACAATGTTGAAAGGTAATCAACACCTTAGATGGTATGTTATGAAAATATATGATCTAACTTAAATAAACAAAGCGTTTCTAGGTTTATTGGTTAGTAATTGGGTCTTTTTGAATCTTAATACAATTAATAGACATAAATCATAGGACAAATCCGAAGGTTGTATTTGTTAATTAGAGAAATAACTAATAGGACAGATCCGAAGGTTATCGAAAAAGTAAGAAAATATTGGTTGTTAGAGGACGGATCTTCAACAATTATAACCAATTTTTTCAAAATAAAAGAACCAATCTTTTGAATTAATGATCAAATCAAGGAATCAATATCGAAATTCTTGATTGGAAGCTTCTCCATATGAATTATTCCTCATATTTTTAGTTGGCTATTTAATTTTTTTAGTTGTCTTAATTAATTCTTGCTTAGTTTCATAATACAAAACCCCTCATGTTTTATTTTATTTGGTTTAAGGAGTAAATCTAACCAATCTCTGTGGATTCGAATTCTTTCACCGCTATCTACGTAACTTAGTCATACAAGGATTAATTTTTGGTGGTTTCGACACCTATCAAATCTTAGCGCCACTAAGGATTGGTTTTTCAGAATTTATTCTTTTTATTTATTTATTTTTATTTATTTTATTATTACTATATTATTATATTATTATTATTATTATTATTATTTATTTTTGCTTTTATAATTATTTGGTTGTTTTATACCACGTTCTTCTCGCACAGTTCAACTCACATACAATCCAGAGATAGAGAAGACAGCACGTAGGCTTAGAAAAGAAACCAAACAATGATCTTAGGGAGTATCATCTTCTTCATCTTTTGAATATAATTTGTCTGAATTATTGTTCGGTGAATTGCAAGCGTACAATATCAACAAGTAATATAGTAATGAGTAGAGTATCGTTCCCTCGAGGATTGATTTAATTTTAACCAATTACTTACCAAATTGACTAATTCGAGAATAAGCTAGCCAATTAAAAAGCTTTCATGCAATTTTAACTAAACTTAACAAAGAATGAAAATTTATAACAATAAGAAAATATTAAAAATTTACCAAATTAACAAAGATGTTAGAGATTTCGATTTCACTTAATCAATCCTAATTAATTCTCTTGACTTGTCATGCAATTAACTTAAATTCCAAATTATGATGGTGAAATTTCCCTAATGTAAATTAATAGCCGACATTGGTCTAATAACCCTATTTAGATTAAAATCAACTCACACTTGGTCTATGTGAATTTAGATTTCTAAATGCATTAAGAATTATGGAAATTCCTGATTCAATCTAAGTAGCCACGACTTAGTTCTACTAGAAACCACATGAACAACCTAGATTATTACGGTCTAAATTGAATTCATGGTTTAATATCACATGAGCACATGCATGTTATCTCCTCTCGTATCAAACAAGCATCAACAATCAATTAGGTGGTGATCAATCACCTAAAAGCATTAAGAACATGATATTAAACTCATAATTGAAATATAAATTACATGAACAAGTCTTAAGAATTAATTATTCATGATTAAGATCCATCTAATCTCTAACAAAAGAAATTAGAACATAATGAAGTTTAAACTAACAACAAAAATAAAAGTAGACATAATTAAATTTAAAACAAATTCTGAAATTTAAAGTAAACAATATTTAATAAATATAAAAACTATAAAATACTTAATACTTGAAAATAAAACACAATTATAAATTCTTAACAAAACACAAGAAATAATACTACTAAAATTGTTAAAATTAACTAAACAAAAACAAGGAAAGAAAAATAAAATAACTAAACTAAACTAAACTAAACAAAACAATAAAAGACAAAACCCATAAATGAAGACTTGAAGACCAAGCAAATAATGAATTTTGCATGCTTTTCTTTTCTCCACACCCGAAGCTTCCATATAGATCAAAACAAACTATTATTTGCTTCTTTGTGAGTCAAGCTTGATGGCTGCAAAATTTAAACTCATTAACTAACTAAACAAGAAGAAAGAAATGATGAAAACTTGACTGGAAAAACATAAGGAACAACAAGAAAACAACTAAAATTCTGCAGCAAAATGGTACTTCAAAACCCGTAAGCATGCAACTGAAATTCTGAACAAGTTCATTGAAAACATTCGACTGGAATTTGATGAAGACAACCCATGAGCAGCTGCTGGAAATTGCTGAAGAAATCCGAGAATAAGAAGACAAATTTGATGAAGAAAAACCGTGAGCATGCAGCTGGAAAAACCGAGAGGAAGCTGAACAAAACTGAGACAAGAAATCAAGGAGAAAAGCTGGCAGAAAAACCGTGAGAAACAAGAAGAAGAAAGCAACAAACTGTGGCTGTAATTCTTCTAAGAAAACCGTGAGAAACTATAACAAAGTTTAGACAAAAACTGAGAAGAAGATAACTGAAGTTCTGAAAATAAAACCAACACAAGAAGCTGAAAAAATTCTACCAAACTACAACAAAGAACAAGAAACTTGCTGCTGTATTTTTCTAAACTAATGAAAGCAAGCACGGCTGCTACTAAATTTAATTAAAGAAAGAAACTAAAAACTGAATAGATGTGCTACTACAAAGAAGAGAAAAACAGAAAAATAGAAGAGTGGTTTTGCTAAAAATCTACTATGAAGAAAACTAACTACAGCTAAGGAAAAGAAGAAGAAAAATATGAAACTCTATGGATGCTCCCTTGCTGCTCTCGGTTGTGTCCTTTTTATAGAGCAAAAGATTGGTTGTAAATTTCAACATTGTACAAATCCAAATTCTTCTTTGGTTTGCTCTCTTTGTCTTCAACTTGTTGCCCGAATTGGTTTTTACCAAACTTCTTTCTTTTTGCTCGGCTGCTTCCTTCTTGTTCATCTTGTTGTCCGAATTGCTTTTTAACCAAACTTAGTTTGGTTTCCTCTTTTGTTTGTTGTGGGTAGTTGGCTAATTTTTTCCATGCATCTAGAAGTTTTCTTCTTTGTACAACTTTGTTTACTTTTCTTGTCTTTCTCTCGGTTGTGTTACCAATTTGCAGAATGCTATTTTTTCTTCTTCCTTGTATTTCTTATTTTTGTAGCATTCTTGGAGCCTTTTCTTTTCTCTTTTCCTCGGCTGTATTACCTTCTTTTTTTAGCTGAAATGAGCTCTCAAATTGTAGCATCTCCTTGGCTTTTGAAAATGACAAAATCATTAGTTAGTCCTTTGATCTTCAAATTAGAAGAAAAATTCAAGATTAAGCTCAAAAGTTCTAATAATATTAGAAAACTTAGAAATCATGAAATCAAAGGGTAATTTGGCCAAAATATGTAAAAACAAAGTAAAACACAAGCCAAATTCTAACCAAAATTAACAAGAAAACTCTATATAAAATAGAGTTATCAAATTACCCCCAACTTAGATCAAAGCTTGTCCTCAAGCTTGCACTAGAACAACATATTTGTTTTCATTCCATACCCTTTCTAACTCATCCATAAATAATTCAAAGTCATTACACATTAAAGATCTAGACTGGAATAATAATCCAAAGAACAAATATTCATAGCCCTTTTTCTTAACAAAATACACATCTCATTAATTCCAACAATTTCGTCGAAATCAAATGCACAAAATTTGATAACCTCTCATAGGTTGCACTCTAATCACTCAAAGTGTTTAGGGGTTTCATTCATCACTCAAATCAAATTTAGCATGTCATTACCATAAGCTTGCTTATATATCACATCTCCACCACTAATAATATGAATCCATGCAATAATCAAAGGGTCTTTATAAAGGTTGTAACGGGGCTTAGGTAAGGGTTGGTAGAAAGATAGGAAATTTTAGGTTTTCACAAATCAAGATATGTAAAAACTTCCTTGCATGACTCAAAAGCAACAAGTAGCACATTAGAACCATTTTTTTTTCTTTTTTTTTTTTTTTCAAATAACATGCATCCCTTTTTCACAACTTCATCATATAATTGGACCATCTTGTATACAATGAAAACATTAACTTTGTCCAATCTTCGTAATGAATATTGTTCACTTCTTCTTTTTTTTTTTTTTCTTTTTTTTTTTTTCAGTGGTTCTTTTCTTTGGAATCAATAGAAATTTTATCATGCAATTCATTTCTTCATACTCTTGACAAAGGGTTCAACGGTGGTAAACAAAACAACAGTTAAGGCTAAAGAATGTGGTTTTATAACAAAGAAAGGTTAAGGCTCAAAATTTGTTGACTAGGGGTATATGTAATGGTTAAGCTTTTTTAGAAAGTTAAAAATGGTTAATCCTAAGTGCCCTTATCATTTCAAAGCATGAATCCACCATGTGATCTCAATATGCATAACAAAGCAAGTTCTAGAATGAACATACCATATTTGACAACACTCAATCAAAGAAATATGTGAGCAAAGAAAAAGAATTTGCTCTTAGGCTCAAATACTCACAATAGGTTCAATGTATATCAAATCTTGCACATTCTCATTCAATTCAATCATTAAAATCAACAAGATGCTTTAAAATTTTCAAAACAAAGACTAATCATACTTGCCTCATTCATACATTCCAATCCAAATAACTAATGCATATAACTCAAAATTATTCCAAATAAGTATTAAAAGAGTTAGAAATTTCAAAGAAGATATCAACAAAATTGAAAACTTGGAAGGACTTTTCCTTGTAATCCAATAAAATTGAAATTTTGCAAAAATTTTGACAGAAATCCAGCACAAAATTTCATGTATCCCACCCCCAACTTAAAATTGAGCATTGTCCTCAATGCAGCAAGGAGCAAGATCAAGTATAGCAACCAAAGAGAGCATAAGAAAAACGAAAAGTGAGGAAACTGCCCTGTTTTGAACAACTGTTGAAGATGAATTTCGTTTAGGTACCAAAACAGCTCCAAAAATTCTGAAATTTGGTGGACATGAACCTGGGTGAATCGTCTACCTTGCTATAAAATTTCAGCACGAAATTCCAAGGGACAGGCCTTGAACCGGATTTTTCTTCAGACAGGTGCAGCAAAAAGGTGAAGCAGAATAAAATAGATCTTTTTCTTCTTCTTTTCTTTTTCTCTTTTTTTTTTTTTTTTTTAAATTAAGACAAAATAAAAGCAATAAAGGTAAAAGAACTTGGGTTGCCTCCCAAGTAGCGCTTGCTTTATAGTTCGCAGCCGAACTTTCCTTTTGGTCTAAGCCGGTGGCATCAATGTAATGAAGGATGATTGATTAGCAACATCTCCTCCATTGTAATGCTTAAGCCTTTGTCCATTAACTTTAAATGTGCCCTCATTTTCAGTAGTGATCTCCACAGCACCATAAGGAAAAACTTTTGTGATGGTATAAGGTCCAGTCCATCGAGACTTTAATTTTCCTGGAAATAAACGAAGACGAGAATTATATAACAAAACTTTTTCTCCAACATGAAACTCCCTCCGCAAGATGTGTTTATCATGCCATTTCTTTGTTTTTTCTTTGTAAATCCTTGCATTATCGTAAGCTTCATTGCGGAGTTCTTCCAATTCATCCAATTGCAACAACCTTTTCTCTCCTCATTTGCATATCAAAGTTAAGAGATTTCAAAGCCCGTATGCTCTATGCTCAAGTTCAACAGGCAAATGACATGTCTTACCATAGAGAAGTCGAAAAGGTGACATACCAATAGGAGTTTTATAAGCAGTTCTGTAAGCCCATAATGCATCATCGAGTTTCTTTGCCCAATCCTTCCTATTAATATTCACAGACTTTTCCAATATTCTTTTGAGTTCCCTATTAGATATTTCAGTTTGACCACTAGTTTGGGGATGGTAAGCAGTGGCTATCTTATGAGTGACACCATACTTTTGCAAAAGTGACTTGAATTGCTTATTTATAAAATGAGTACCTTGATCACTTATAATTGCTTTAGGTGTACCAAACCTAGTAAAGATGTGTTTCTTCAAGAAATTGCAAACAACCCTAGCATCATTTGACTGCAAAGCTACAGCTTCTACCCATTTAGACACATACTCACAAGCAACCAAAATATACATATTACCAAAAGAAGGTGGAAATGGACCCATGAAGTCAATACCCCAAACATCAAATAACTCACATATCATAATATTATTAAGGGGCATCTCATGTCGTCTAGATATATTTCCAGTTCTTTGGCACCTATCACATTGAGCAACAAAAATGTATGCATCTTTAAAAGAGTAGGCCAATAGAAACCACATTGTAAGATCTTAGCGCATTTTAGTGGCACCAAAGTGACCACCAGTGGGTCCATCATGGCAATGAAAAAGAATACTAGGAATCTCATCATTAGAAACACAACGTCTGATAATACGATCGGCACATACCTTAAATAAGTACGGTTCATCCCAAAAGTAATATTTAACATCAAAGAAAAACTTCTTCTTTTGTTGATAAGTCAAATCAGGGGGAAGAATACCACTTACCAAATAATTTACCAGATCAGCATACCATGGAAGTACAGTGTTGAGAGCAAAAAGTGCTTCATCAGGAAAACTTTCCAAAATAGGTACCTCATCCTTGGGAGCATTTGGCAATCTTGAAAGATGGTCAGCCACAAGATTTTCGGATCCTCTTTTGTCTTTAATCTCTAAATCGAATTCTTGAAGAAGCAAAATCCATCGAATGAGTCTTGGTTTTGCATCTTTCTTCGCCAATAAGTACTTCAAGGCTGCATGATCAGTATAAACAATTACTTTAGAGCCAATCAAATAAGAACGAAATTTATCAAAAGCAAACACTACAGCCAAAAGTTCTTTTTCAGTAGTAGCATAATTCAATTGTGCTCCATTCAAGGTTCGGCTAGCATAGTAAATTGTTCGAAAAATTCGATTTTCTCTTTGTCCAAGCACAGCTCCAATAGCTTGATCACTTGCATCACACATGAGTTCAAAAGGCTTCTCCCAATCAGGCACAGTCATCACTGGAGCTGAAATTAATTTCTTTTTCAAGATCTCAAATGCCTGCAAACAATCAGAATTAAAGTCAAATTTAGCATCTTTCTCAAGTAGTTTAGTTAATGGTCTTGTAATTTTTGAGAAATCCTTGATAAAACGCCTATAAAATCCTGCATGTCCTAAAAATCCACGAAGTAGCTTCACGGAAGTAGGTGGCGGCAATTTAGAAATGACTTCAATTTTTGCTCGATCCACCTCAATACCTTCGGCAGAGATTTTATGGCCTAGAACAATACCTTCCTGCACCATAAAGTGACACTTTTCCCAATTTAAAACAAGGTTAGTCTCTTCACATCTTTGTAACACCAAATCCAAATTTTTCAGGCATGAATCAAAAGAAACACCAAACACAGAAAAATCATCCATGAAAATTTCAATATGTTTCTCTATCATGTCAGAAAAAATTGCCATCATGCATCTTTGAAAAGTAGCAGGTGCATTACAAAGACCAAAAGGCATTCTTCTATATGCAAAAGTACCATAGGGACAAGTGAACGTTGTCTTTTCCTGGTCATTAGGTGCTATAGGTATCTGATTATACCCTGAATATCCATCTAGAAAGCAGTAAAATGCATATCCTGCAAGTTTTTCTAGCATTTGATCAATAAAAGGCAAAGGAAAATGATCCTTACGGGTGGCATCATTTAATTTTCTATAGTCAATGCAAACACGCCATCCAGTGGTATTCTAGTAGGAATTAATTCATCATTGTCATTAGTTAAAACAGTCATGCCTCCTTTCTTAGGTACTACTTGCACAGGACTTACCCAGTCACTATCAGAAATTGGATAGATAATACCTGCATCAAGAAGCTTGATCACCTCGGCTTTCACTACTTCTTGCATTTTTGGATTAAGTCTCCTTTGTGGTTGGATGACCTGCTTATATTGTTCCTTCATTAAAATCTTGTGCATACAAATTGAAGGGCTAATTCCTTTGATATCTGCAATGGTCCATCCAAATGCACTTTTGTGCTTTCTTAGTACCCTTAACAGTTTTTCCTCCATCACACCTGTCAAAGAAGAAGAAATAATTACTGGAAGATTTAAACCATCAAGGAAAGCATATTTTAAATGAGAAGGAAGAGGTTTAAGTTCAAGAGTTGGTGTTTCTTCAATGGATGGCTTTGGTTTCTTTGTATTTATTCCCAATTCTTCATATTTTGGTGCTCTCCACCTTGGATAAGGTGGATTTGCCTCTAATATGCTCACTGCTTCCCTTACTTCATCATCTTCGGTACTTTCTCTTAATGACTGAACTATACACTTTTCAATTGTGTCCTTAGTCATGGCATGAATTGCAAAATTTTGGACAATTTCGTCCACCACTTCAATTTGCAAACAATCACTCTGATCAGAAGGAAATTTCATTGCCTTGAGCACATTGAAGGTGACTTGCTCATTTTGAACTCTAAGAATTAATTTTCCTTGTTGAACATCAATGAGAGCTCGTCCAGTGGCCAGGAATGGTCGGCCTAAAATAATTGGTACTTCAAAGTCTTCTTCCATTTCTAACACAATAAAGTCTGCAGGAAAAATAAACTTGTCAACCTTGATCAACACATCCTCCACCACTCCCCTTGGATATTTTATAGATCGATCTGCTAGTTGAAGAGACACAGTGGTGCCCTTAACTTCTCCTAGTCCAAGTTTCTTAAAAACAGAATAAGGCATTAGATTAATACTAGCACCAAGATCGCATAAAGCTTTGTCAAAATAAGAATCACCAATTGTGCAAGGAATCGTAAAACTCCCTGGATCTTTAAGCTTTGGTGGTAGCTTATTTTGCAGAATAGCGGAGCATTCTTCAGTGAGGTTGACTGTCTCATAATCCTCCAACTTTCTCTTGTTTGCCAAGATTTCCTTTAAGAACTTTGCATAGCTCGGCATTTGAGCCAATGCATCTGCAAAAGGAATGTTAATGTGCAATTTTTTAAACACATCAAGAAATTTGGAGAATTGCTTATCTATTTTGTGCTGCATAAGTCGCTCCGGAAAAGGAATAGGAGGCACATATGGTGTAGGATTGTCAGGAAATAGCTTTCTTTGAGGTGGTTCTTCTTTTGAGTGTTTTGGGTCAGCTTCATCCTTCAAATCGACTTTGGACTCCTCTTTTTCTCTTTCACCTTTTTCTTCATTTTTAAGCTCTTTTCCACTCCTTAGGGTGATGGCTTTTGCATTCTCAATTGGATTCTTCACAGTGTTGCTCGGAAGACCACCATATGGTCTCTCGGATATTTGGTTAGCAAGTTGACCAACTTGTTTTTCCACATTCCGAATACTTACCTCCATATGTCGAATCGTTGCATCTTGATTGTTCATGCGACTTTCAAAACGATTCATCACTTCTTGATTTGATTGAATAAGCTTTGCCATCATTTCTTCAAGGTTATTCTTCGGCTTCTCTACTGGTGGTGGGAATGCTGGTCTAGGTGGGTTCATCGGCTGCTGATTTTGTCCTCCCCAAGAAAAATTTGGGTGATTCCTCCATCCAGGGTTGTATGTATTTGAGTAAGGATTATTTTGAGGTCCCCTGTTGAAATTAGAAACAAAATTAGCATCTTCAGTAGTATAAGAATTATGATTTACCTGACAAGCAGTTGACTCATGTCTTCCACCACAGAAGTCGCAAGTTGTCTCCTTTATCTTCAAAACCGAATCTATCTTTCTATTCAAGGCAGCAAATTGAGCAAAGAATGGCATTATTAACATCAATCTCATGCACTCCACTAGGTTTCTTGGCATTGAATCTTTGATTGGCCATTGATAGCTATTAGACGCCATTTGGTCAATCAACTCAAAAGCTTCTTCAGGCGTTTTATTATTCAATGTACCACCAGCTGCGGCATCTATGGTACTTCTCATATTTGGACCAATTCCATTATAGAAAGTTTGCACTTGCATCCAAATCGGAATACCATGGTGTGGACATCGTCTTAGTAGCTCCTTAAACCTTTCCCATGCCTCATATAGGGATTCTCCATCATTTTGTATGAATGTGGTGATATCATTCCTCATTTTTGCTGACTTGGCAGGTGGAAAATATCGACTTAAGAATTTTTGGGCCATATCTTCCCAAGTGATGATAGAACCTGTAGGAAGAGAAGATAACCATGCCTTAGCTTTATCACGTAAAGAGAATGGAAATAACCTAAGTCTAATAGCGTCATTGTGAACTCCATTATATTTAATGGTATCACAAATTTCAAGAAAAGCTTCAATGTGGAGATTAGGATCTTCATTCGGCAAGCCACTGAATTGAACAGCATTTTGAAGCATTTGGATCAAAGACGGCTTGAGCTCAAAATTGTTGGCTTGAATGGCTGGCCTTCTAATGCTTGAAGTAGAATCTAGAATCGTTGGAGTGGAATAGTCCATCAAAGTTCTCCTTTGAGGTTGAATTGGGAGATGTTCTTCTTCGGCCGCCATTGGATTTGTGTCAATGACTAACTCTTGCTCTTTCAATCCTCTAAGAAGTTTTCTTTCAGGTTCAGGATCAAATTCTTCCAATTCTCCTTTCTGACTTCTCAAATTCATGCAACTTTGGAATTCCCTTGACAAAAATCAAACTAACAAAAATTAAAAGGCTAGTCTCGACCAAGAATCAGTCAATATCAATAGTAATTGGAAAAAATTAGTAAATTCAATCCCCGGCAACGGCGCCAAAAACTTGTTCGGTGAATTGCAAGCGTACAATATCAACAAGTAATATAGTAATGAGTAGAGTATCGTTCCCTCGAGGATTGATTTAATTTTAACCAATTACTTACCAAATTGACTAATTCGAGAATAAGCTAGCCAATTAAAAAGCTTTCATGCAATTTTAACTAAACTTAACAAAGAATGAAAATTTATAACAATAAGAAAATATTAAAAATTTACCAAATTAACAAAGATGTTAGAGATTTCGATTTCACTTAATCAATCCTAATTAATTCTCTTGACTTGTCATGCAATTAACTTAAATTCCAAATTATGATGGTGAAATTTCCCTAATGTAAATTAATAGCCGACATTGGTCTAATAACCCTATTTAGATTAAAATCAACTCACACTTGGTCTATGTGAATTTAGATTTCTAAATGCATTAAGAATTATGGAAATTCCCAGATTCAATCTAAGTAGCCACGACTTAGTTCTACTACCGAAACCACATGAACAACCTAGATTATTACGGTCTAAATTGAATTCATGGTTTAATATCACATGAGCACATGCATGTTATCTCCTCTCGGTATCAAACAAGCATCAACAATCAATTAGGTGGTGATCAATCACCTAAAAGCATTAAGAACATGATATTAAACTCATAATTGAAATATAAATTACATGAACAAGTCTTAAGAATTAATTATTCATGATTAAGATCCATCTAATCTCTAACAAAAGAAATTAGAACATAATGAAGTTTAAACTAACAACAAAAATAAAAGTAGACATAATTAAATTTAAAACAAATTCTGAAATTTAAAGTAAACAATATTTAATAAATATAAAAACTATAAAATACTTAATACTTGAAAATAAAACACAATTATAAATTCTTAACAAAACACAAGAAATAATACTACTAAAATTGTTAAAATTAACTAAACAAAAACAAGGAAAGAAAAATAAAATAACTAAACTAAACTAAACTAAACAAAACAATAAAAGACAAAACCCATAAATGAAGACTTGAAGACCAAGCAAATAATGAATTTTGCATGCTTTTCTTTTCTCCACACGAAGCTTCCATATAGATCAAAACAAACTATTATTTGCTTCTTTGTGAGTCAAGCTTGATGGCTGCAAAATTTAAACTCATTAACTAACTAAACAAGAAGAAAGAAATGATGAAAACTTGACTGGAAAAACATAAGGAACAACAAGAAAACAACTAAAATTCTGCAGCAAAATGGTACTTCAAAACCCGTAAGCATGCAATGAAATTGAACAAGTTCATTGAAAACATTCGACTGGAATTTGATGAAGACAACCCATGAGCAGCTGCTGGAAATTGCTGAAGAAATCCGAGAATAAGAAGACAAATTTGATGAAGAAAAACCGTGAGCATGCAGCTGGAAAAACCGAGAGGAAGTGAACAAAGCGAGACAAGAAATCAAGGAGAAAAGTGGCGAAAAACCGTGAGAAACAAGAAGAAGAAAGCAACAAACTGTGGCTGTAATTCTTCTAAGAAAACCGTGAGAAACTATAACAAAGTTTAGACAAAAGCGAGAAGAAGATAATCAAGTTCAAAATAAAACCAACACAAGAAGCTGAAAAATTCTACCAAACTACAACAAAGAACAAGAAACTTGCTGCTGTATTTTCTAAACTAATGAAAGCAAGCACGGCTGCTACTAAATTTAATTAAAGAAAGAAACTAAAAACTGAATAGATGTGCTACTACAAAGAAGAGAAAAACAGAAAAATAGAAGAGTGGTTTTGCTAAAAATCTACTATGAAGAAAACTAACTACAGCTAAGGAAAAGAAGAAGAAAAATATGAAACTCTATGGATGCTCCTTACTTTGCTCTCGGTTGTGTCCTTTTATAGAGCAAAAGATTGGTTGTAAATTTCAACATTGTACAAATCCAAATTCTTCTTTGGTTTGCTCTCTTTGTCTTCAACTTGTTGCCCGAATTGGTTTTTACCAAACTTCTTTCTTTTGCTCTACTTCCTTCTTGTTCATCTTGTTGTCCGAATTGCTTTTTAACCAAACTTAGTTTGGTTTCCTCTTTTGTTTGTTGTGGGTAGTTGGCTAATTTTTTCCATGCATCTAGAAGTTTTCTTCTTTGTACAACTTTGTTTACTTTTCTTGTCTTTCTCTCGGTTGTGTTACCAATTTGCAGAATGCTATTTTTTCTTCTTCCTTGTATTTCTTATTTTTGTAGCATTCTTGGAGCCTTTTCTTTTCTCTTTTCCTCGGCTGTATTACCTTCTTTTTTTAGCTGAAATGAGCTCTCAAATTGTAGCATCTCCTTGGCTTTTGAAAATGACAAAATCATTAGTTAGTCCTTTGATCTTCAAATTAGAAGAAAAATTCAAGATTAAGCTCAAAAGTTCTAATAATATTAGAAAACTTAGAAATCATGAAATCAAAGGGTAATTTGGCCAAAATATGTAAAAACAAAGTAAAACACAAGCCAAATTCTAACCAAAATTAACAAGAAAACTCTATATAAAATAGAGTTATCAATTATTTTATATTGAAGAAGAAAACATGGCTAGAAATAATGAATGAACTTTAAAGGATTTAGCTATGCCCGATTAAAACCAACAACCGTTGTGCATTGATTATCCTACTATAGATGTGCCTTTTGAATTAAAATCGGGATTGATTCACTTACTCCCCACTTTTCATAGCCTTACAGGTGAAGATCCTCACAAAGCACTTAAAGGGATTCCATATGGTGTGTTCCACGATGAAACCGCAAGGAGTGACTGAGGATCAAATTAAGTTGCGAGCTTTTCTATTTTCCTTAGATGGTAATGCTAAAGATTGGCTATATTACATGCCCTCTTGTTCAATAAACACATGGGCCGAAATGAAAAGGCAATTTTTGGAGAAATTCTTTCCTACCTCATGAGCTGCCACAATTAGAAAAAATATATGTGGTATACGATAGCAATATGAAGAAACTATGCATGAATATTGGGAAACGTTTAAGCAATTATGTGCTAGTTGTCCTCAACATCAAATTCCTAATCAACTTATCCAATATTTTTATGAGGGACTAACAGTGATGGATAGGAATATGATTGATGCTGATAGTGGAGGTGCATTAGTGCACACAACTCCAACCGAGGCAAGAACTTTAATCTCCAACATGGCTGCCAATACACAAAAATTTGGCATCAGACATGAGGATACATCTAGGAAGGTAAGTGAGGTAAGTACTTCCTCCATTGATCAACGTTTAGACACTTTGACTGCTTTAGTAGAAAAGTTGGTTGTAGGAAATATTTAACAGGTGAAGGCTTGTGGTATTTACTGGTTAATACCACTAATTATTTAATCATCAAGTTCATTAATAGGCATAATGAATCATCAAGTCACATACTCCAATCTTTTCGATTTGGATTGACAGTTTTCTCAAGTATACATATTAAATTTGTCTTAAAGGGGATTTTTCCCTTTAAGACAAAAAAACCTTTTTTCCTTGGTTTCTCACGTCCCTCTGGGTTCTCCTAGAAGGCAAAAATTGATATGGGTTGACAAGGGGAAGGAAACAACAAAACAACAACCGCCTCCCTCACTCCAGGAAACTCACGTTCTTCACAGTTTTTCATTTTTCTGTCTTTTAGTCTAGTTTTCTTTTAAATTCCAACAGCCATGTATGCCTCTATGAGTGACTAAATTCTCTTATCTAATTCAAGGGAAGACAAATTGGGTACTACAATATTTTATCTCTTTTCCCACCTTGGCTTCCAATTTTGCCAAGATAGAAGACTTTGTACATATATTCATGCATCTCTTAGGTAGGTTTGTTTCGGTCACTGGTTCTTTTGCTTCCTCTTAGGTAGATTTGTTTTTGCAAACTTAGAAAATAGGAAAAAGAGGAACAAAGGGAAAAAAGATGCACACAAAGAATAAAATTGCAAATGGAAAAAAAAACCAAAAAAATCGTAAAAAAAGGATAAAAAAAAAAAGAAGAAGGGAAAAAGAAAAAAAGGGAAAACACACAAAAACAAGAAAAAAAAAAAAGAGAAGAAAAAATGGAAAAAAGCATAAACATTGTGTACAATGAAGCTTGGTGTCTTAGTTCTCACCCAAGGAATTTTCTTTTTCTTTCTCTCTACTCCCAATTTCTTTTCTTTTCTTTTTTCTCTAATCTATTTTAGCCCTACACTCTGATACCCATTTTCTGGTTCTTTCTATGCCCGTTGGTATTCTCTCCATAGACGAAATATGATTCCTCGGTTGGTTGGGGCAATTTTAATGTTTCTTTTCTATTTGAAAGCAAGAGCAGTTTCATCTTTTCTCTTTGTTTCTTTTCTATTTTGGATTCCTCTTGTTGAGCAATCTGCTCTCTATTATCATTAAATTCTTGCTGCAAAGTTTTCGTTTCAATGTTTTGTTCTCTGTTTCGGTTGCTCACCCCAAAATGAAGGCCATCTTTATGCCTGGGATCTCCTCTTTATCCCTCTCTAATCCAAGGATATTTTCTTTTCTCCCTAATCTCTTTTCCTCCACATTCTGGTTTCATATTACTGATTGAATTTTTCTTCCAATCAATATTTTGGCTTCACTCTCTGCTGGGCTGATTTCTCTCCGTGGACTGCATTAGTTTCTGTGGTTGGCTGGGACAATTTATTATATGATCTAACTTGAAAGAAGACGTGGTCACTTGTTGCTCTTTTCTGTTCGGACCCTTTTTGACTGGACTACTCGTGCTCTCTGTTGTCGATTCATCCATGATGGGTTGTTATTGATTAGACTAATTTTTTGAAATTCTGATTTCTATTTGAAGACTGGACATAGGACATTGTTTCCTGTTGAAGAATGGCAGCATGAAGATTTTGGTATTTCTACTTGTTTTTTTAAAATGCTTATATGTCTTTTAGAATGCTTATATGTAATTACTACAAATCATGTATCCCAAGATTGCAATTGATGTTTCAATATATAGTGGCCAAGCTTAGTCATTTAGTTGAAGTTAGCTATTTCCACCATATCTCACAACATCAATGTTTTGGCAATCTCTTTTGTTATTATCGTTTTCTCCCCTTGTATAGACTAAGATTCATGTTCACTAGTCTAAGATTAGTTTATTGTTGTAACAAATGAGATAGTGGTAATCCAACCACTATTCCATTCTCCTCCTTGGCTATTACTTTAGACCAAGGAGATCATATAGCCTTCATTGGCTAACAATTTATCTGATCCCATTATTCAATTCAATGGAATTACTATCGTTTCAGTAAAAAAAAAATTTCAAGGGAAGGATTGATTTCAATTGCAATCACTGTGAGGTTTTGTTCTTAATTTATATTCTTGCTTTTAATTCAAATACTTGTTAATTCTTGATTTGATTTTATGAATAATTGATGATTAATTAATCTAACAAATTAATTTTTTATTATTTATTCTATTGCTATCCATGAGTTTAGTGATCCGTAATTGTCTTTTAGTCTAGTTTTCTTTTAAATTCCAGTAGCCATGTATGCCTCTAAGAGTGGCTAAATTCTCTTTTCTAATTCAAGGGAAGGATTGATTTCAATTGCAATCATTGTGACGTTTTGTTCTTAATTTATATCCTTGCTTTTAATTCAAGTACTTGTTAATTCTTGATTTAATTTTATAAATAATTGCCAAGACTTGATGATGCATTATGGGCTCATTAAAGTTTGTGGAAGCCTGCAAAATTAATTACTTGTCCTTAAGTGATTAAAAATTAAATTTGCAGTAGTAGCAGAACAGGTCGAATCCTAAGGGAACTGAAGTATAATTCCAAATTTTGAACAATAAGATAAAAATAAATAGAACAAGGGGGATTTTTGAATAATAATTAAATTACTAAATTTCACAAGCCTAATTGCAAACCAAAATAATCCTCTACCAAAATTATTCAATGTGCATTAGGCGGTTGTAATCATTTTTAATTTTTATTTTAAAAATGAAAATAAAAAAGACGAAGAATGCACACTTGAACCACAATCAAAGGTAACTCTTTCTTCTAATTCTAAGCCAACATTTACTAATGCGATTGTTACCCCTTTTCCTAGCAGGTTGGCGAAGTCAAGACAAGAGAATTATGAGAAAGAAATTCTAGTCACCTTTAGAAAGGTAGAAGTGAACATACCTTTGTTGGATGCTATCAAACAAAATCCAAAATATGCAAAATTTTTGAAGGAGTTGTGCACCAACAAAAGAAGGTTTAAGGGAAATGAAAACATTAAGGAGGGAAGAATGTTTCAGCTATGCTCACTCATAAATCTCTACCTGAAAAATGCAAGGACCTAGGTATGTTCACAATTGTTATAATATTTTGTTGTGGTTAATTAACTTAGTTTCTACTTGGTCCATTTATTTATGACAATTACGGATCACTGAACTCGTGGATAGCAATAAAATAAATAATGAAGAATTAATTTGTCAGATTAATTAATTATCAATTATTCATAAAATTAAATCAAGAATTAAAAAGTACTTGAATTAAAAGTAAGAATATAAATTAAGAACAAAACCTCATAATGATTGCAATTGCACGGTTTTTTATATTTATTAAAAAAATATATACACTTTAAATAAACAATTTAAAGAGTCGCGTTTTTAAATCACGTAAAAAAATAATATAAATAAATAAATTTAAAAAATTATATAATTTTGGACAAAAAAAATTTTAATTATATATTAAAAATGAAAATAAAGAAGACGAAGAATGCACACGTGAACCGCAATCAAAGGTAACTCCTTCTTCTAATTCTAAGCCAACATTTTCTAATGCGATTGTTCCCCCTTTTCCTAGCAGGTTGGCGAAGTCAAGACAAGAGGATTATGAGAAAGAAATTCTAGACACCTCTAGAAAGGTAGAAGTAATCATATTTTAGCCTAGGGGAATACGGAATCCTTAAGAAGAAATCCTTAAGTGACTTTAGTGCCAAGCAAAAACATAACCACGCCTAATTGTCGAGAACTTAGCTTATGTTGCTGTTTTAGGAAATTGACCAAATGCTTATTTAAATTGACCAATATGAACGTGCCTGATTTTCTCAATTTTGCCGCACAATTGGAAGACAACAAGAAGACTTCTTCAGTTGCAACTTGAAGAAGAGAAAACCGTGTTGTAGGAGGACAAAGAAAGATTACTGCAATCAAGAAAAGAGAAGTCAGCTGCAATTTCAACATAAGAAAGAAAACAAAATCAGCCGCAAGGAACCAGAAGCCGATTATAACTTGAAGACAAAAATAAAGAAGGTCATAACAATAATCATATCTTTAAATTGTTTATATAATTGCAAAAATTATATAAAAGATTAAATTGCAAGAATTATATAAATAAATAAATTTTAAAAAAATTTGGGTTGTCTCCCAAAAGCACCTTCATTTAACGTCTTTGGCTAGACGTAATGCATTCTCAATCCTCGTACTCTAGATACCCCAATTAAATTTCAACATTATGCACATGGAAACCTTCATAAAAAGGTTTCAAGCGATGTCCATTCACTTTAAACACTTTTCCAGAATCTAAGCTTTTCTCTCAACTACACCATTAGAATAAACATTAGTAACAACAAAAGGCCCTAGGAAGCCCTTCTCTCCCTGTAGAGTGCCTCTTTTCTCTTCCTATGAGAACTTTGTCCTCTAGATAGGGGTTGTTCTTGATCATGTTACTCCCCTCACTGTGAATCCAAGTTCTACATCTTCATTGAATTTCTAAACTAGAAAAGCAAACAAAAAAAAAGAAAAAAACCACAAAATCCAAAAGAAAACAACCATCACAAGGAAAAATACAAATACAAAAAATATTTCTGAAGCAGTCATTTCATCTCTGGTTAGCGAATAATCGGTCAGGTTTCAGTGATGAGTGCTTCAGTCAGCATCTACAAAAGCTGGGAATTGCATTGATTCTTTTTGCTTAGCATTTTGGTATCACAGTATGGAAATTCTTCTCAAACAGTCACTTCGTTTCTGGGTAGCAAACAATCGGTTGGGTTTTAGTGATGAGTGCTTCAGTCAGCATTTACCAAAGCTGGGCATTGTATTGATTGTATTTGTATCGCATTTTGGTATTCACAGCACGGCTTGTCATCATAAGCAATTAAGATTCTTCTCGGCAGTTTGAACATCAACTGTTTGTTTAAATGATTTCTTTGCGATCTCCACATAGCAGCTAACTCCGAATCGGGTTCTCTTCTATTTGTGCTAGCTAGTGTCTTAGTCCTTATTTTGCATACTTTGCTTCTAAGTTTCTGCTTTTCTATACACGTTCTCTTCTGCTTTTATGATAAATTCTTCAAATTGAGGATGAAATAATCGCCAAGCTGCAAAAATGTAAACTTTCCACTGCTAAGGAGATAGGAATAAAGATAAAAAATCAAGATGTTATTCTGAGCAAGGAAAGATGTGAACGGAGCTTAGTGGGCAAAATATTTGTCAAAAAAAAAAGGTTAATTTCGTGGGCTTAAAGACTACCCTGGGTAAAATTTGGCCTATTAAAGGAATTTTTTCAGTCATAAAGCGAGGATCAAATCTTTTTCAGTTTGTTTTTGCCAGCCAAGGGGATAAAAGAAGGGTGATGAATAGTAGGCAATGGACATTTGATCAATAATATTTGATTATAAAAGAATGGCGTCCTGATCTGAATATCAACACGGAAGAGCTCAATACCATTGGTTTATGGATTCAGGTCTGGAATGTTCCAAGTTAGTGGATGTCACGTGAAACAGAGTTGAAATTCGGCAATTTATTCCACAAGGTGTGGGATGTGGTGATTCCTGAAACGAGTAGCAAAGGTGTCATTATCTCAAGCTATATGCTACTATTTATTTGGATCACCCCTTACCAAGAGGTACGAAAATTAAACTTCAAAATCAGAGTTGTTGGGTATTTTTCAAATATGAAAAGCTGCTGAATTTATGTTTTTATTGTGGAAAAATTGGTCAGATTGAGCTATCTTGTTGGAACCGCAATGAGGATTGTAAGACCAATACCTTAGTAAAGGGGTAGTATGGAGATTGGCTGAGAGTTAAGGCACCTAAAGGCTGGGGCAAAAATGACAATGGCGGCAAGAGTGTCAGTATACAAGGTCATAAACATGGAGATCAATAGCAAATTTGGGCAATTTTTGTATATGCAAGTACGGATCCCAAAGTCCGAAGTTAGCAGTGGGAATATCTATAACAGGCCAAAAGCAAATAGGGGAACAATTGGTTTATGGGTGGGGATTTCAATGATCTAGTGGATAATACAGAGAAAAGAGGTGGTTAGCCCTGTTCTGAGGCTAGTTTTTAGAGTTTTAGGGATTTTATCAAAGACATGGGTATGGTGGATCTTGGGTTTATTGGGAGACCATTCACATGGGCAAATAATAGGGAGCATGAGGGGTTTGTTGAAGAAAGACTTAATTGCTTCTTTGAATCAGCTGATTGGATACTTAAATATCCTATGGCGGAAGTCAGACATTTGGAGAAACAGGCATCCGATCATTCTCTACTTTTATTGGATATGTGTAGGGAAAGTCCTAAACAGAAAAGGAGATTCTTTTTTGACAAAAGATGGCCTCAACAAGAGGGAGCAACAGCCACAGTAGAGTAAGCATGGAATAGGACACAACTCGGCACTCCAATGTACCAAGTCACTGGACCAATGTCGAGTGGATTTACTGAAGTGGGCCAATGCTGAGAATACTAATGCGGCAAGAAGGATAAGGGAGCTCAAAGTGCAAATCAAATTGATGAGCCAAGCAGGGGGTACAAGGGATTGGCAAACTTGGAAGACGCTGAGAAGAGATTTGCACAAAGCGTAAAGTGAAGAGGAACAGTACTGGCACCAAAACACAAAGTTTCAATGGCTTAAAGAGGGTGATAAGAACACAAAGTAAAGATAATGGAAGGATATTATCTTTGCTATTAAAAGTTTTTTTGTCCATTCTAGAATGCTAAAGAGTGTTAACCATACACTTATTACTCTTATTCCCAAAATAAAGAATCCAACCCAAATAGCCCAATATAGGCCTATTAGCTTATGCAATGTTGTCTATAAAATAATCTCTAAGATTCTGGCTGAAAAAATGAAACCTTGCCTCAATGTTTGCATAAATGAAAGCCAAGCTGCTTTTGTCTCTGAAAGGCAAATCACGGACAATGTTGTTATTGCACATGAATGCATACATCATATCAATAGCCTTAAAATATCAGGAAGGGATTTTATGGTCTTAAAATTAGATATGACAAAGACTTTTAATCGAGTTGAGTGGGGTTTTTTATTTCAAGTCTTAACTAAGATGGGCTCCTCTAGAAAGTACATAGACTGGATTATAATATGCATTAGTACCTCATCTTTTTCTTTTAACATAAATGGTGAGGTTAGTGGCTAAGTGCAACCCACAAAGGGGTATTAGACATGGTGATCCACTGTCTCCTTATTTGTTTATAATCATTTTGGAAGTTTTTTCATTTTAATTAGAAAGGCTATAAGTGAGGGTACCTACTGGGGAATGAGATTGTGTCATAAAGGTCTGCTCCTTACTCATTTTTTTTTTGCAGATGACTCCCTACTTTTTGGTGAAGCTACAGTGGAGCAAGCCCAGCACATTAGAAGGATCATAGAAAAGTACTATCTAGCATCGGGGCAGAAAGTTAATTTGAATAAATCCTCGGTTCTTTTCAGCTGGAACTTAGCATGTAGTGATAAAAATGCCATTATTCAAGTTTTAAATGGGATCAAGGAGCAAAGGAGTGCTAGATACCTAGGATTACCCTTGGGTATCGGCAAATCTAATGAAGAAGTTTTTGCATATATCATTGATGTGGCCAGAAGAAGAATAGGTAACTGGAAAAGTCAATTTTTGAGTCAGATAGGTAAAGAAACTCTCATAAAATCAATCCTTAATTCCTTAACTATTTATGTCATGTCATGTTTTAAATTACCAATTGGCATATGCAAAGTATTGAGCAATGAAACAGCGAATTTTTGGTGGGGCTCTAATGCAAATAAGGGTCATAAAATTCATTAGCGAGCCTGGTCCAAATTAACACTTAGAAAGGTTTGGGAGGGCTAGGTTTTCAGGATATACAAGTGTTTAATGACTCTCGTTAGCCAAACAATTATGGAGGTTAATTCAGTTCCCTAATTTGCTTCTGAGCCGAGTAATGCAAGCGAGATATTATCCCCACAGAACACTTATGCAAGCCAAAGTTCAACACAATGCATCTTGGCTTTAGAGATGTTGGATGGGAGCAAAATATATCTTAAAAATAGGGATGAGATATCAAGTGGGAGACGGAAAAACAATAAGAATTTGAGAGGCCCCATGGTGGTATATAGAGCAAATTTCAGGCTACTTCCAAAAGAGCATAATGAAGAGACAACTACTTGGTGCCACCAACTAATGATGGAGAAGGGTGCGCGATGGAATCAAACCCTAATTGGTCAGCTTTTTCAACATGAGGATGCAACGGCAATTTCTAAAATCCCAATAAGAAAGGAGGCTGGTTCAGATAAGCTAATTTGGCAGCACGATAGCAAAGGGAATTTCATAGTTCATTCTGCATATCATTTTGCTATGGCGTAGCATCGAGCTCAGTCAACTATAAACACAGCTACTAGTAGTTCTAGTTTGACATCCACTACTCGTATGTGGCGTAGAATTTGGAATCTTCAAGTCAAAGGAAAACTGAAACATTTCCTGTGGCACTGCTGTCAAGGAATTCTGCCCACCAAAAAAAATTGTGTAAAAGAAGAATTCTGCAGAATTCCATATATGGTCTTTGCGGGATGCATAAGGAAACCATTGAGCACATCCTTTTTACTTGTGATAGGGCAGCTATGGTGTGGAGACTCTTTCCCATTCATTGGGATGGTTTGCGAGGTGAACAGTCCTGTTTTAGGCATTGGTGGGAAACATTAAACTCATTGGGCAAGGATTCCATCAACAATTACAGGATTAACCTTTCTGTTTACATTCTTTGGATGTTATGGAAAACATGCAATCTTTGGCTGTTTGAGAGGATAAGTAAATCAGCTCATGAAGTGTGGATAAGGCAATTTTGGAATGGCAAGAATATCAAGAGATTTTAGAAGGGGCTACACCTAATTCCTAAAACAGAATCGATTATATCTCTATTTTTATTTGTTTTGATGTCATTTTGTATTGTTATTCACTATTCTTATTGTTATGCAAGTTAGTGTTATTATTGGAGACTTTGCATCTAGTATAGCTATCTTTTATAGCGACTTTTGATTGCTATTTTAGCTAAATTAGACTTCATTTGTTTTGTATATCCTTTCCACAAGATTTCATTTGTTTTGGTTATTCTTTCTCAAGATTTCATTTGTTTTGTTTATCCTTTTCTCAAGAGATTGTGCTGATAGGATGGGCTTTCATTTTGGAACACCCTATGTTAGGAAGATTGATGCTAAGATCCTCGTATCAAGCATAGAAAGAGGTTCTAAGGTTAGTTATCCTGATTTGAAAATGAAGATACATAAGGCTGGCCAAAAAAAAAATTTAAAAATTGGACTATAGTTGATGGTTCTAGCCTCTAGATGGATTCTCACTTCTTGTTTCTTTCCTATTCGGTTTTCAGATGTAGCCTCTCTGAATTTACTTGTTCCACTTTCACATGAGTAAGATGGTTTTGCGTGTTTCTCCTTTTCAACATGGGGTATTTTGCTCTTCTCTTTATCTGCTAATATATGTTTTTTTCTTATTTTCCATGCTCTAATTTTGAGGTGTACAGGCTATTGAGGTTGGGCTAATTATCTTTTGGGTCATATGGACTGTTTCTGGGTCATACCTAAAAGGGTCAAACTAGTCAATGAAGTTCTCTTTTATTTTATTTCATATCGTCCCTCTTTCTTACATTTTGTTTATGCACCAAGTGTCTTGCTGTGTTCTGGGGTAAGGATGCTTTCCATCCTTGGAGCACCAATTTGTGCCAATGCGGTGGTCTTGAGGAAGGACATGATCTACTAGGGTGCACGAGTAGGTGCAGGTATTGGGGTGATTTGTTTCTTCTTTTTTTGAGGCTAGTTTGAATTTTTTTTCGAGGATATTTTGAATGATTTGAATGGCAAGTGGTGGAATGTTGCGTGTGGTTGTAAGGCTTTTGATTGATTGCTTGATAGAAATGAAGAATCTTGGTTGCTAATATTGCATGGGTATTTGATTCTTTCGATTGTGTTTGAGGCAAACAACTTGTTTGTTAAAATGCCTAAAAGGAATCTTGGTTGCCATGCTGAATGATCTAGAAGGGTGGCTCTCTAGTTCAGTGGACAGCAATGGCTGTGTGGGTAAGGTGGCTCTCTTAGGGTTAATGTGATATTCATTGCTGAAAAAAAAGTGGACTTGGTCCTCTGGACAGAGTTGTTTCTTCCACAATAGCTCATTTTCATTCTCCTTTTTCTAGAGGAAGAAGCAATGTTAAGGATCTAGTGCATCGGTTTCCAAAAAAAAAAAAGAAGAAAAAAAAAGAGGAAAAAGATTGATATATACATAGGGAAAAAATGAAGGTATGGTTGCAATCTTCTCCTATGATTTCCCTGCACTTTCACCCTAAATATCAAGTTTGGGTTCTATGGAGTAAGGTCTCTATGTTGAAATGCATTCATAGTGTTCTTCATATTTACTATTTTTTGCCCTTGGTTCAGTGGAAGTGATTTAGTGTAATATAGTATATATCTCTTACTTCCTTATGGTCTCCCTGACCTCTCCATATATGTCAAGTTAGGATTCTATGTCTATATGTTAATATATATTCTTAGTATATGCTTTTTGCTTCCCTAAGGCACCCTTCTTCCTATTAGACTCATGAATATTGGCTAGGTTGTCGTGATTCTACAAACTGGAAAAAAGGATAAAAAGGAAAAAAAACAACAACAAAAAAATAAAAAGAAAAAAGGAAAACAAATAATAAAAAAATGGTGTTAGATGTAGGCTTGTTTGTAATCTTTTATTGGTTTTAACCCAACAAATGGTTGTAATTTACTAAGAAGAAGTATCCTTTGATATCGTGTATATTGAGGCTTTTTTGTATTATCTAGAATGGAAGTAATGGTTGCTCAACCCTGGTTTGGTTGCTAATCTTGATAGATTGCTGCTGCAAGAGCATCTATGGACTAAAATATGACCCAAGGATCTTTCTTTTGACTCTTTCTAATCTCCCTTAACTCTACATTCTGGTTTCTCTTTGTTGGTTGAAGTCCCGATTGAAGACTGATTATGATTCCTTTGTTGGTTTAGGAAATTTCTTGCATGAACTGGTTTGAAAGCCGGCCTTGTTAATCATTGTTGCTTTGTGATTGGTTTCATTTTTGGTTGGACTGCTTTTGTTCTCTAATTTCGATTCATTCTTGCTGGGATGTTCTTGATTGGACTGATTTTTGGGAAGTCTGATTTCTACTTGAAGAATGGACATAGGATCCTGATTCCTATTTGCATAATGGAAGAATGAAGGCTTTGGTTTTTCTAATTGGTCCATTTTCTTTTATGTTCTTTAGAATGCTCATATGTAATCTCTACAAATCAAGTATGCCTAGATTGCAATTGATGTTCAAGATATAGTACCCAAACTTAGTCATTTAGTTGAAGTTGGCTATTTACACTATATCTCACAATATCAAATTTTTTGGCAATCTTTTTGACATTATAGTTTTCTTTCCCTTATATAGAATATGATTTATGTTAGCTAGTCCTAGACTAGTTTCACTTTGTAATCAATGGGATAGTGGTTACCCTCAACCATTATTCCATTTTCCTCCTTGGTTATTACATTAGACCAAGGAGATCATTTAGCCTTCTTTGGCTAACAATTGTACAATACCATTTTTCATCCAATGAAATTACTATAATTTCAGTGAAAAAAAAACAACAAAAGGCCCTATCCATCTAGAGCGTAATTTTCCAAGAAATAATTTCAATCCAAATTGGTAGAGTAAAACTTTCTGACCTATTGTGAATTGTTTACCATACAAAGATTGATCATGAAATGCCTTGTCTTGTCTTTGTAGATTCGTGAATTGTCATAAGCGTTATTCCGAATTTCTTCCAACTCTTGTAGTTGAAGCTTACGTTGTTCACCCACCTTCATAAATTGATCATAGCTTCATCAAAATTAATCAAAATTAATCCTTTTTCAGGCTAAGTTCATTAATTTGCCACGAACAGTTATTATCCGCAAAATTAATCACTAGTTCCTCGAGTGATTTGAAAATAAATTTGCAGCAAAAGTGGACCAAGTAGAATCCCAATGGAACCGAAATATAATTTCAAATTTTGAACAATAAGATAAAAATAAATAGAACAAGGGGGATTTTTGAATAATAATTAAATTACTAAAATTTTAAAAATTAATAAAAATAATATTAAAATAGAAAAAAAATGAAAATAACAAAAGTTACCAAATTAATCGAGTTTTCAATCCAAGGGTTGATTTCATTCAATTGCATCACTGATCATAGGTCAAAAAAAATAATCTTGCAAATGCAAATATTTAATTTGAAACCTATTAGGATAGCTGTAATAAATTTCTGTTTTCCTAATTTAATTGACCGAGCCCAACACCTTAAATCAAAACTTACCATTAATTGACTAGGCACGGTAGCGTTACATATCAATTTAAGGATAGCATTAAGATCTATGAAAAAATTAAACCAAGATTAAAACAATGAGATAGCTGCAGTAAATTAATCTTGTCTCGTTAATTCCCCTAAGCTAAGCATGCATATTTCAAGTCATAAACATAATTAACCTAATTTGTACTTGGTCCATTTATTCATGACAATTACGGATCACTAAATTCATGGATAGCAATAGAATAAATAATGAAGAATTAATTTGTCAGATTAATTAATCATCAATTATTCATAAAATTAAATCAAGAATTAACAAGTACTTGAATAAAAACAAGAAAATAAATTAAGAACAAAACTTCATAGTGATTGCAATTGAAATCAATCATTCCCTTGAATTAAAAAAGAGAATTTAGCCACTCTTGGTGGCATACATGGCTTCTGAAATTTAAAAGGAAAACTAGACTAAAAGAAAGAAAAGAAAGAAAAGAAAAACGTGAGATACATAAAGGCCATGAGGAAACAACTAGCAGCTGCCTTGTTGTGTCTTTCCCGAATGTCTCTTGTCTCAAGAGAAGAACAAGAGAAAACGGGTTCCAAGAAGAAAAGATATGGTTGCTTCTATTTCTTAATAATTTCTACAAAGCTAAAGAAAAGAACAAAAAAACAAAGGACGTGAAGTCCAAGAGGAGAAACCAAATTAGCGACTGTTTTCTTGAAGCAAAGAAAGAGATACAAAACTACTCCAAGGCCAAGTATTTATAGACTACCGTATGTTCTTCTCCTTGTAAATCATCAATTCGAAACAAGAAACCAAATAGGAATGGTCATGCGCTAGTTCAATTCCGTGCAGTTCACAATTTTGCCAAGAAGGAACATGTGGATTCACTTTTGTTTTCCTATCCTAAATCCTTCTTTATTTTTGTGTTCAAGTTGTAATCAGATTCTAGTTCCTCGAGGCTAATTTTGTTTTCTTTCTTATGTTGAAATTGCAGCCGACTTCTCTTTTCTTGATTGCAGTAGTCTTTCTTTGTCCTTCTACAACACGGTTTTGTCTTCTTCAAGTTGCAACTGAAGAAGTCTTCTTGTTGTCTTCCAATTGTGCGGCAGAATTCTTCCTCTTTTCTTTTCCAAGTTGTGGTTGAATTCTTCTCCCGTGTTCCAACTATCTTTTGCTTCCTTGTTCAGCTTAGTTTCTTCTTCTTCTAGTAGTAGAATCCTTCTTCTTTTCCTCTCCAAATTTTGGTTGTCCTCTGTCTCCCAATTGCAACACGGTTCTTGTTTGTTGAAGAAGTAATTTGGCCAAGTTTGAAGAAGTGAGACGCGGCTAGTTTCTCTCTTTGTGCCACCCTTTTCCTTGCAGCTGTCCTCTCAAAAAAGAATATCAAGAGCAATTGTATTTTGTCCTTTTCTTGTGCTGTTGGTTTCTAGAAACTTCAAAGAGCTATCGGTATCCAAGAAATAAAAAGAGCAAGCCTATCTCCCTCAAAATAATGGACAGCCGGTTTTTTGTTCTTTTGGTGTATTCCAACGACTGAAGACTAATTCCCTTCCTTTTGCCTTTGTTTGTTTTCTTTCCTTTCTCTCTGCTTGAAGTCAATTATAATATTTGATAGGGTTTAAAATGTTCCTTTTTCTTGTTAATGTTTTGTTAATATTAATTTGAATTTTAAGAGGAATTATTTGGTTTTAATATACTTTTTGTTTTAAGTATGAAAAATGATGAATTTGAGAAAAAGTTGATAAAAGGCAACAAAAGAAGCTGCAAAAGAGAATAGGAAAATAGCTACATAAACTCAAGTGGCCGGAATTGGAAACAAAAGAAAGAAGAGGGCAGCCACACAAGAAGACAAGATGTAGCCAAAACAAAATTGAAAACAAGACAAAACAAAACAAGAAGCATTCAGGAAGTTGACTTTGGCCAGAGAAAGATAAAAATTCTGATTGCGGGAGACTTTACGCTTTTGTACAACTCAAGTCAAAGATGGCAACCTGAGAGACCTTCTTCCATCGTATGCGATTCAAGCGGCAACAACAAAACAAACAAGAACGACATTGCAACAAGAAAGATTCGGGAAGACTTCTTTAGCAACTAGAAAATAGAATGCCATGTTGCACAACAAAGCAAGAGACTCCTTCAGCCACAAGAAGATTAAAAGCTGAGTTGAAGAAGGATGTGTACTAGAAGAGGAAGAAGAATACAACTGCACAAGGGAGAATATACATTGAATAGGGATATGAACAAATATTAGATAGGGATGAATATAATAAATATCAATTCATGTATTTTATAACACTCTCCCTTGAATATTCATTGTACTCATTATTTTACGAATGTGCATGTGATGGGTGTCAAAACCACCAAAAATTAATCCTTCTCTAGCTAAGTTCTATAGATAGCAGTGAGAGGGTTGAATCCACAAAGATTGGTTAGATTTACTCCTTAAACCAAATAAAATAAAAGATTTATGAAACTAAGCAAGAATTAATTAAGACAACTAAACAAATTAAATAACCAACTAAAAATATGAGGAAGAATTAATATGAAGAAGCTTCCAATTAAGAATTAAGTTCAGTATTGATTCCTTGAATTGATCATTGATTCAAAAAATAGGTTTTTATTTTGAATAAATTGGTTATTATTGTTGAAAATCCGTCCTCTAACAACCAATATTTTCTTACTTTTGATAACCTTCGGATCTATCCTATGAGTTATTTCTCAAATTAACAAACACAACCTTCAGATCTGCCCTATGAGTTATGTCTATTAATTGCATTAAGATTCAAAATGACCCAATTACTAACCAGTAAACCTAGAAACGCCTTGTTTATTTAAGTTAGATTATATATTTTCATAGCATACTATCTAAGGTGTTGATTACCTTTCGCCGTTGTTATTTGTCACTTGAATTAGAACAATCAACCAATGATTAATTATTCTAAATGACTATCTATTGAATTCAACCATCAAACAATAGGCCTCTTGTTTAACAATTCAATCTAATAATATAATGAAGCATAGAAAATATATAAATACTCAAGAATAAAATAAATAATAGAATTACTGAAATCTCACAATTGTTAGAATCAAACTTCAATTAATCTTGATTGGAAAATAAAAGCTTAGCTAGACATAATAAAAGAAAATACAAGAAAAATCACAGGAGCGCTGCACTCGTCCATGCGTCACGGCCGTCTTATGTTTTTTTCCTTGTACTTTGTTGTCTTTCACGTGTTCGGACGCAACTCTTTCTCCGTCGCCCTTTGTTGTTTTCTTGTATTTCTCCACCAAGCATGCTGCGGCTAACTCGAAAAGAATGAATATATAGGGTGACTCCCATAAAGAATCAAATGGGCTTGCCTAGTACGGTTTACATCTTTTGTGTAGTTTGCGGGCTATTACACAGGGACGGAGTTTACTCAGTGCGCACCCTTTGTAGCAGCTGCGGAGTTCCTTAGTCAAGATAAAATAAATATCATGCTATTCTAATTTTTTAAAGAAATGACCGAATAGAAGGAAGCAACTTCGCATCAGCGATCAGAGAGATGAGTTAATTATGAAAATAACCAAAAATAAAAAAATATTTTGAACTTTACTGCTTTTTTCCTAGACGATTGTAAACACATTTGGCAGTGCTTTGGACAGAAAACATTAGCACTTTTCAATCACTTTGCACTAGGGAATTTAATTTGTTAATTTGCAAATGCGCTTCCTTGAATGTACTGTAGCCACTAATTAAGACCGAAAATCACGTAATGAGATCAAACATTTATAATTCTTTTTAAACTAATTTGAATATGTACTTTTGAAATTTGCTTTGGAGTTTCTATACATATAACTAAATTTAAAAAGTGGAAAATATTAGGGTTTGTATGAATTATTATTATTTTTTTATTTTTTAGATATTTTTTGCATTCTTAATTCTACTTATATCTTGAAAAAAAGAAGGTCACTTTTGATTTAGTATAACTTTTTTAAAATTACAAGATACAATACATTAAATGCACAATTCTATATATGTATATGCATTGTCACTATTATTAAAGGTAATATAAAAATTTCATAAAATAGTTTCTTTATTTGGGATAAAAGAATTTCTTAAAAGTTAACTTTTTTTTTTTGAGGATGGACAGAATATAAAATTTGTGAAATATAAATTCTATTTAAAATATAAAAATGTTTGGTAAATATAAAAATACAACATGAAAGAACGAACCATTACTCTCTTTGTCTAGGAATACAAAGATGAATACAAAATATGCAAAATGATTACAGAATCTGAAATTGTTTAGATTACAAGATTTGGATAATGGTTTTGAAATATTTGGAGGGTACAAGATAGGGTTGGAAATTGAGGAAGTTAGAAAGCTAGCCACATGGATTAGTTTTGAAAGGAGTGGGCAAAAGCTAGTAGAAAACCGATGCCCTCCTTCTTTGATCTTCAGTATTCAGTACTTATATATGCTAAGACTTCAACTTGAATTTGCATTTTATTTGAGTTTCTCTTTAATTTGCATTTCATTTGAATCAACTTTTTGAAAAGTTGTGCAGTTAATTTTCCTACTTTTCTTGTCTTTGTCATTTTTTCTTCACGTGCATCAATCATATATAGTGTGTCCTAATGATTCCCAACTAATGATTTTTGTCTTCATCTTACACAAAAAAAACTATACAATATGATACAAATAATTATCAACAAATATGGTAAAATATATAGATCCACCTATAGTAGTAATAGAAGGAACCTAAATATCAAAAAAATTAATATCAGAATGTGCATTTCGTTCTTATTAAATGGTAAAGCGTGATGTTTTGCAAGCTAACAAGAGGAGCAATCAAAATTATCCTCCTTGATAAGTCCTAAATAACTCTACGAAGCAAGCAAATTCAAACATCTTAAATAAGTATGACCTATATGAGAATGCTATAAGATAAATTATCTATTAGATAAAATTGATTTAAAAAAATTTTAAATTTTAAATTTTAAAAAATTAAAAAAGTTTAAAAAAAAAAAAAAACTACCAACTAAGAAGAACTGATTATTGATGAAGGAAGATGAAATTGAGTTAACTCGAAAGATGACTAATTTTATGGCTTATCCCCAGAATCAGGCCCACATGAGAATCCTACATAAAGCAACTAAAAGGAAACAATAGAACATGCAAATGAAATCACAACGTTTAGCAAATAGCAAAAAAAAATTGTGCAAGAAAAGTATCAAGAAGAGAGAATTTACGTTGAAAAATGTATTATATGACTAATATTCATAAGAGAACCATTAGCAGTATGAATAGGAGATATATTCATACGAACATATTTAGAGGAGAAAAAGGTTGAGTCAAATGTCATATGGTTCCTACAAACAAAATCAAAATACTAAGGAAAATTATTTAGAGTGACAAATACAGTAGTGGATGGGCAGATTGAGGTAAAACTTGTTTAAGTATGTGTTCAATATCACTTAGTGAAACACATAATATGGAAGAAGTAGTGATTAAATCAAAGGCATCAGTGGTAACAGTACTAAGAATGGTGCAATGAAAACCTCTATTTAGATTCTGACCTTGTTGAGGCGACTAATGAAGACTCTACTTTTGGCAAATACAACATACTCGAACCAAGCAATCGAGAATATAATTACCAACGTTATGATAATAATTGCATTCTTTTGAGAATTACCCTCTTTGGGATGAGGCTATGCCATAGCAGTATTAGTAATAGACTTGCCAATTAGAGTGCCAGAATTGTGTCTATACTAGAAGTTTTAAGGGAATGAACACAGGTTTCCTCAAACTAGATCTCAGATAATAATAATATCCAAAGTAAAGGACCACCATGAAGGAAGCACGAATTGTTTTATACACATTATGAAGTACCATGAAAAACTGAATCAAATGTTGATAATCTTTGTTTATAATTGATGAAGTTTAGAACATTTTGAAAAGAGCTAATCGTTCTCCACTAGCATTAATTTGAGAACAAATGCATGAATAGATTGATTCGTGTCTTGCTTGAGGTGATAAAGAATATCCACCAATTGATATTGACTAGTGAGATCTTTGCTAGTGTATTTTTTGACAAGGAAAATCTAAATCTCCTAAGTAGTTTGAAAGCGTCCAACAACTAGTGTATGGTACGAATGGAGGCATTTCGAAACCAAGTAATAATTTGATGATTTTCGCTATCTCAATCATCAAATCATTCAAAAAACTAATCTAAAAATTCACCCTCAAAATTGATTGGCATGCTAGTATTTATAGTTATCATTCTCCATAATTTTCTACCTTTGAGAAAAATAGAGATAGTTTGAACCTATGAGACATAATTGGCACTATATAAAATGGTCGAAACAGGATTAGAAGCTTTATAGTGTGAGTATGCTATCATGGCAAAAAATAGATATCAAAATGATTTAATAACAAGATTAAAAAATTTTAGTTGAATTGAGTTAAAGTAAAACCATTGAATTTTGTTTGAAATACCAAATTAAATTTATAGTATTTGAATTGAATTAGACAAAATTAGAACCAACGTATCACAACTAGCCTCCCTTATTGGATATCATAAACCACTTGATGAAGTTAAACTTTGTTACATACCCGATAAGGCTTAAAATTTTTTTTTTCTCGTTAATATTTCCTTAATATTAATTTGAATTTAAGAGGAATTATTTGGTTTTAATATTTTTTTTTGTTTTAGATATGAAAAATGGTGAATTGGAGGAAAAGTTAATAAAATACAACAATTGAAGACAAAAAGAAAAATCTAAAAAATTTTCTATTCCTTGGCATTAGGCGTTGGCCTTGGAACACAAAAGAAACTGCAAGAAGAAAGGAAAGTAAAAAGGAAATAGCGGCAATAGAAAACAAAAGAAGTGCAATTGCTTTAAAAGACAAATTGATTCCGGGCAAAGAGAAGCAAAAGGAAATAAACAAAACTGGAAAAAAAGAAACAAGACAAATTGATTTCTGGAAAAGGAAGGAAAAAGGGAACAAACATACGAAAAAAGAAGAAAAAGGGCAGCCGCACAAGAAGACAAGAAGCAGCCAAAATCTAGAAGACAAAGAGTTCATTCAGGAATTGAAAACAAAAGGAAATAAGTAAGGTGCAGCCATTCAGCATTTGGAAACAAAAGTGTGCAGAATTATTCCAATCTTTGGCAGCCGCCACTTCCTTCTCGAAACACAAGTTTCTTTTGTGTTTCCTTTTTCTTAGTTTAGACATGAAAAGAACATGTGGGCTTCATTATATAAACGGCTTCATTATATAAAGAGGGCATATAAAGAGAGCAGCCATTCTTTTCATTCATTCAATTAAAGCATACGGAAGCCAACACATGGCAGCCGTCAACCTGTTTGTTCTTTTGTGCTTCACAGCTTTCTTTTCTTTCTTTCTTCCTTTTAGTTAGTTTTAGTTTACCAAAATTATTAAAACAATTCCAAAAGCCATGTATGTTATTATGAGTGATTAAATTCCCTTTTCTAGTTTAATGGAAAGATTGATTTTAATTGTAATCATTGTGAGATTTTGTTCTTAATTTATTTTTTTACTTTTTATGCAAGTACTTGTTAATTCTTGATTTAATTCGTATGAATAATTGATGATTAGTTAATCTAACAAATTAATGCTTCATTATTTATTCTATTACTATCTATGAGTTCAATGATCCGTAATTGTCATGAATAAGTGGATCAAGTAGAAACTAAGTTAAATATGTTTATAACTTGAAATATGCATGATTAGTTTAGGGGAATTAACGGGACAAGATTAAATTACTGCAGCTATTTCGGTTCTTTAATTTTTGGTTTAACTATTTTCATAGATCTTAATGCTATTATTAAATTGATAGGGAACGCTATCATGCCCAGTCAATTAATGGTAAGTTTTGATTAAGGGTGCTGGACTTGTCAATTATATTAGGAAAACGAAAATTTATTACAGTTATTCTAATAAATTTCAAGTTAAATATTTGAGTTTGCAAGATTATTTTTTGTGACCTATGATCAGTGATGCAATTGAATGATATCAACCATTGGATTGGAAACTTGGTTAACTTGGTAATTTTTATTATTTTCTATTTTCTTACTGCTTAATATTTATTCTCCTTAATTTTCAGAATTTCAGTAAGTTACTTAATCATTCAAAAATCCTCCCTTATTTTATTTTTATTTTATTGTTCAAAAATTTGGAATTCTATTTCGATTCCCTTGGAATTCGACACAGTCGCTATTATTACAAATTTATTTTAAAATTACTCAAAAATCAGTAATAATTTTGCGAATTTCGACAAATCCGTCAACACCTCCAGATTGAACACTTGGCTCCACTTCATTACTTCGGCTTCATTTGCAAGACAAAATTCCAATATGGTTTTGAAGATAAACACTCTATACATTCAAGTTAGTATATGAAATTCTCTATGAGAAATCATAGGTTGACATTACATAATCCTACCTATTGATAATCATTATGTATCTATGCAAGGATTGAAGGATAAGATCCAAGAATGTGCCCTACTACGTAGGAAAGATTACCATAGTAGATAGAGTTATAAATACATTAAGATTTCCTTGTAATGAACCAACAACATATTGGCCGAAGGCCCCATATACCCAGGCCATAATAGGTGTGGGCTCATACTTTTCATCACTCAATAAGGGGCTTTGTACTTACCCAACTTTTCCCAAGTATGAAGACTATTTTGGTGCTTTAGCTTTGAGTAATCCTCCTTGTGGATAATATTTGGCTTTAACAACATTGCTCATCAAGAGGTTAGTGCTATTGTCACGCCAAACTAAACATGTTCCAAAGTTGAAGTCTAGTGTCAGCAGGAAATAGAACCACAATTAGCAAGATAACATAGAATAACGATTGGTGCTGTTTATTGAAGAATCTTTCTAGTCTCCATATGTTCATTAAGAAGTGACATATATAGTTAAAAAAAAAAAACTATGGAACTCTTTGAATGATTGACATGAAAGAAATTAGTGAGAGAAATCATTAACTAAATACTTGTCACTTTAAGTATATATTAATGTAATACCCTTTAAAACATATATTAACCAGTGAGATAATGTGATATAATTTAATTTACTCTGAGTGAGAATACTCAGTGAAAAATTCTTAATAAACTTCACAGTGAGTAACATGACACAATACTATTACATCATAAAAGTTATTATTGTTAAAGAACTTCTACTACATAAATATTATATCAATCACTAAAAAAAATTTATTATAAATTTTCATCTCAAATATCATTACTTTTTGGTTTATGAATATAGCCACCACATATTGCTTTAATCTTTTGAACTTCTTACTAATTATAAGTAGGACCAAATAAGGTCATTAGTTGCTAATTATTTATCATGATGCGCGTGATGCCATGGATGGAACGAAAGAATGAATTCTCTAAGAGTGGAATGAGAATCATGGCTTACGTCACATCCTTAACATTAATAATAATTTCAGGCTGTTTTGGTACGAAAAATAAGGTGGCAAATTGCTTAAGCAATGCGCAACTGAAACAATTAAGTCTTCAAAGATTCCCCCTCAAAATGATTCAATGAATTGATGGCTTTTTTTTTTTTTTCGAAACGATAGCAAATTCAATTGATGGCTCTTTGGCTGGTCAAAAGTACTACAAATCCAAGTGGATTGTTCGGTTTATCCTTGGGATTTAATGATTAAGGTTTTAAAAGATGAATTAAGAAATTCATTAATTCTTACACTGTTGCCTGTCGTTTAGCAGGGTTTTGTCTTTTTCAAATTTAATTTTGTCTTCTGAAATTAATTAATCAATATTTGAGCCTATTTATATATTAAGTAGGGCATAGCTGTTTGCTTCAATCAGTAAATCTACCACCAAATACACATAAAGTAATTTGCTAGGTTCAAACATAATTGCATTTAAAAATTTTCTTTTCGTGTTCCAGTAATTTCAGAATTTAAAACTAAAGAGTATAATATCTGCGATAATTAAAATAAAAGTAAGTGTATATTACCCTCAAGAAGATATATTATGTTATTGTTAATAATCATGATGAGGTATTATGTGATTATTAACCATAATGAGGTACTAACTACAATATTTAAACACATAACTTTAAACAAATTGTTGTCATATACTCTAGTTGGTGGAAGTAAGTCAACAAGACAGACCAATCAGAAAGCAATTACAGACAAATAATTGTTGGGAACTGTTTTTTTCTTTCTATATTGACAGTATTCGGGTTTATAGATTGGCGTTCTAATCTTGTCGGTTTCAAAGAAAAGTAAATAAAATATATTCAAAATTTACTAGATTAAACGTTTTTATGCAAATTTGATTGTTGATTACCATTATGATTACTCTATATTTTCTTGCAACAACCAATATCTAATGGGTAGCAACTTTTCTCCTACTTAATAAATATCATGCTATTCTAATTTTTTAAGGAAAGGAGTAAAGGATCGAATAGAATAAAGCAACTTCATATTGCTGATAAAAGAGAAAAGTTAATTATGAGAGTGACAAAAAATAAGGAATATTTTTAACTTCTGCTTTGGTAGGAAACATTAGCACTTTTTAGGTTTTTAATCCCTTTGCACTAGGGAATTTAATTTTCTTATTAATTTGCAAATGCACTCCCTTGAACTCTAGCAACTAAGAATGAAAATCACATAATGAGGCCAAATGTTGCAGATTTTACATGCAATTGTACGCTATCGTTAACAAGTAATAAAAAGTGAGTGAAGTATCGTTCCCACGAGAACTACTTTTTTACGAAATACCGAAATTTGGTTAATTCTAATTTTATTTGAATGATGAAAAAGATGTTTTAGGACTGAACTAAATTAAAACTAAATTTTAATTTAAACTAAGCAAATCAGTGAATCAAGTCTATATTAGATGGCTCAAGCTTTAGGGTTTCTGATTTCACCGTAACTAATTTATTTTAATATTAATCTATTTCCATAGTCTAATTTATTATTTCTTGTTAATAATAGAGATTCTCTAACTTATTTACTATTCTCTCAGAGATCTAAATAAAAATCCACCTAATTACTAATTTACTATATTACTATGTGAATTACAACAATTATGAAATCATTAAATTGTATGGATACCCATGTAGCGACTACACAAACCATCACAAATCATGCAGGTATATTCCTATCTTACATGCAATTCATAGTATTTATTCCAATCAGTTTGACACATAACTCCTCTTCCAGTTCATTTATTCCAATGAGTTTGACACATAACTCCTCTTCCAGTTCATTATTGGTTAGGTAATTAGAAGCAATAAATATAGAGATAAATACTCAACTATAAAAAATTAATTCAAACTATATTAATAGAAAAATAAAAAGAGTTCATAATTAAGCTACATCGTAGTTTTAAAAAAATAAATTAGTTCATGCTAATATAGAAGAGCATCACCAAAGTCTTAAACATTATTGAAGAGAAAAATAAAAATAAAAGAGAAAATCGAAGTAAAATCCGTAGGATATGCAGCTGCCCTTCTCCCGTTCTTCCGCCCGCTGTTCTCGTTTTTTTCTTTTTTTCTTTCTTTTCCTCTCCTGTTTTTTTCCGTCCAAAGGCGACTGCTCTTTTGTTTTGTTAACAATTCTCGCCACTTCACAATTCTTCCCGAAACCAACGTCTGGATTGCATTTTTGTTTCCTTTTCTTTGTCTTCTTTTGTTGGCTACTAGAATTCTTCTTTGGATTGACTTCTTTTTTCACTTGTCTCCTACCTCTGTTTGAGTTTTGCCTGCTGCCTCAATTTTTGTTCTTCTTTTCTCAACTTCTCCTCCGAATTAACATTTTCATCCCTAAAACAAAAATATACTAAAATCATATAATTTTTCTTAAAATCAGAATAATATTGAGAAAATATTAATAAAAAAAATAAAAATTTTTAACCCCTATCATCAAACATTTATAATTCTCTGAAACTGATTTGAATATGTATTTTTGAAATTTTCTTTGGGGTTTTTATACATATTAGATTAACATATAACTAAAATTTACATAGAGGAAAACATTAAAGTTTGTATAAATTATTATTTTATTTTTTATTTTTTAGATATTTTTTACATTCTTAATACTACTTCCGTTCTAAAAAAAATGTTCAATTTTAATTGAGATAAAATTTTAAATTTACAAAATAAAATACATTTAATACGAAATTATATATATTTTTTATATTTTTATCTTTACTTTTTAATTTTAGGTTATGTATTGTTATTATTATTAAAGATATTATAAAATTTTAAGAAAATAGCTTCTTTTTTTAAGACAACAGAATTTCTTGAAACTTAACTTTTTTTTAGGATGGAATGAATATAAAATTTTGTGGGATATAAATTCTATTTAAAATATAAAAATATTTGGTAAATTTAAAAATACAACATGAGATTACGAGATTTGGATAACGGTTTTGAAATATTTGGAGAGTATAAGATAGGGTTGACAATGGAGGAAGCTAGAAAGCTAGCTAGATGGATAAGTTTTCAAAGGAGTGGGCAAAAGCTAGTGAAAAACCGATACCTTCCTTCTTTGATCTTGAATGTTTATTATAGGCTAAGAATTCAACTTGAATTTGCATTTCATTTCTTTTCAATTTGCATTTCATTTGAATCAACCTTTTTAAAAGTTGTGCCGTCAACTTTCGGACTTTTCGATTATTTGCTTGGAATCTTTCTTTTTCTTCACTTGGATAAATAATATATAGTGAGTCCATACTTCCCAATTAATAATTTTTGTCTTCATTTTATACCAAAAAACTATACAATATGATACAAATAATTATTAACAAATATGATAAAATATTTAGATCCACCCATAATAGTAGGAACCCAAATATTAGAAAACATAATATCATAAAATCGCACATTTTTTGCAGAGTATCACCCCCAGCTATAGTGAAATTGGAGAGAGAAATGCTTGCCGGCCTTTATTTTTCCCCCTCCTCCGATTTATCCTCTTGTTAGCTTGCAAAACATCACACTTTACCATTTAACAAGATTGAAATGCACATTATGATATTATTAATTTTTTATTATTTTTTTTAGCATATGGGTCTAAAATTAGTCAGATTCTGATCCTACTTTCGTCCAGTTTTGTCCTCCATCAGGAAGGTTTTGTAATCTAACTTGGGAAGAGGATCAATCATGATGAAAATACAGCGTTAGGTCACGCATGAACAAGAGTTAGGAGATGTCTTTCCCATTGTATGCTGATTGCACTAACAAGCAGAGGCTGACAAGTTAGAAATTTTATTTCTCTTAGCTAAATTAGTTAGGAGGTCCCGGTCCCGTTCTATCGGGGTTGGCATGTCTTAACTGAAACTTACTAGGTTAGATTAGATGTGTTAGGGCGAGTCCTTAAATAGAACTTTTATATACTTATTAATTTTTTTTTATAAAAGTTAACATATATCTTTTTCCTAAAAAAAAAAACAAGAGGATCAATCAAAATTATCCCCTTGATAAGTCCTAAATAACTCTAGGAAGCTAGCAAATTTAAAAAGCTTAAATAAGCATGACCTATATGAGAATGCAATAAGATAAATTACGTGACTAATTTTATGGCTTATCCTCAGAATCAGGCCCACTTGAGAATCATACATAAAGCAACTAAAAGGAAAAAAATAGAATATGCAAATGAAAATCACAAATTCTAGCAAATAGCAAAATTTTTAGATGCAAGAAAAGTATCGAAAAGAGAGAATTGACGTTAAAAAATGTATTATTTGACTAACATTCATAAGAGAACCATAAGCAGTATGAATAGGAGCTATATTCATATGAACATATTTAGAGGAGAAAGGTTGAGTCACATGGTTCCTATAAACAAAATCAAAATACTAAGATAAATTATTCAGAGCACCAAATAAAGTAGTGGATGGGGCGGATTTAGGTAAAACTTGTACATGTGTTCAATATCACCTAGTGAAACTAATAGTGTGAAAGAAATAGTGGTTTAATCAAACGCATCCGTGGTGGCAACAGTACTAAGAATGGTGCAATAAAAACCTTTATTTATGGATATTTATCTAGATTCCGAAGACACTGTTGGCAAATGATGAAGACCGTACTTTTGGCAATACAACATATTCGAACCAAGCAATCGAGAATATAATGACCAACCTTATCATAATAATTGCATTTTTTTGAGAATTACCCTGTTTGGGATGAGGCTATGCCATAGCAGTATTAGTAATAGACTTGCCACTTGAAATGCAAGAATTGTGTCTATACTAGAAGTTTTAAGGGAATGAAGACAGGTTTCTGTTGGGGAGGTTTTATATAAGGGGAGCCCTGAGCGGCCCAATAGGGATGAGCTCAGTTCAAAGTTAGTAGTGTGGGTTCTGGATCATTGCCACTTATTAAGTGCTCTAATTTCTCTTCCAATGTGGGATAGTATCCATGAACACAACAGTTTCCTCAAACTAGATCTCAAAAATAATAATATCCAAAGTAAGTGAAGGACCAAGATGAAGTAAGGAAGCACGAATTGTTTCATATACAATATGAAGTACAATAAAAAAACAGCACCAAAATGTTGATAATCTTTGTTTATAACTGATGAAGTTTAGAACATTTTGAAAAGAGCTAATTGTTCTCCACTAGCATTAATTTGAGCAACAAATGCATCAATAGATTGATTCGTGTCTTGCTTGAGGTGATGAAGAATATCCAACAACTGATATAGACTAGTGAGATCTTTGCTAGTGTATATTTTGAGAAGGAAAATCTAAATCTCTTAAGTAGTTTGGAAGCATCCAACCACTAGCATATGGTACGAACAAGGCATTTCGAAACCAAGTAATAATTTGATGATTTTTCACTATCTCAATCATCAAATCATTTAAATAATTATTCTAAAAATTCACTGTCAAAATTAATTGGCATGCTAGTATTTATAGTTATAATTCTCCATAATTTTCTACCTTTGAGAAAAATAGAGATAGTCTGAACCTATGAGACATAATTGACACCATATAAAATGGTCGAAATAGGATTAGAAGCTTTATAATGTGAGTGTACTGTCATGACAAAAAATAGTTATCAAAATGATTTAATAACAAGATTCAAAGATTTTAGTTGAATTGAATTAAAGCAAACCCAATAACTGTGTTTGTAATACCGAAATAAATTTATAGATTTGAATTGAATTAGACTAAATTAGAACGAACGCGCCATAACTAGCCTCCCTTCTTGGGTATATTAAACCATTTGATGAAGTTAAATTCTATTACATACCTCCAGCTTGAACACGTGGTTTCACTTCATTACTCCGACTTCATTCGCATGACAAAATTCTAAGATAGTTTTGGAGATGAACACTCTAACATTCAAGTTAGTATGTGAAATTCTCTATGTGAAATCGTTGGTTGATATTACATAATCCTACCTATTGATGATCATTATGTATCTATACATGCATTAAAGAATAAGATGAAATAATGTGCCCTACTGCATAGAAAAGATTACCATAGTAGATAGAGTTATAAATAGATTAAAATTTCCTTGTAATGAACCAACAACATAACTGGGACAAGGCCCCATAGACCAGGCCATAATGGGTCTGGGATCATACTCTTCACCACTCAATAAGGTGCTTTGTACTTACCCAACGTTTCCTACGTATAAAGTCTAATTTGGTAATAATCCTCCTTGTGGATAATATTCGGTTTTAACAACATTGCTCATCAAGAGGTTATTGCTATTGTCCCGCCAAAAAACATGTTCCAAAGTGGAAGTCTAGTGTCAGCAGAAAATAGAACTCACAATTAGCAAGACGAGATAGAATTACGACTCGTGCTATTTATTCAAGGACCATTTTAGCCTCTATATGTTCATTAAGAAGTGATATACATGGTTAAAAAAATTTATTGAACTATTTCAATGATTGACATGGAAGAAATTAATGAGAGAGATTATTAATAAAGTAGTTGTCACTTTAAGTATGTAACTAACTTTATATTCCTTCCATGTAAAAAAAAAAAATCACTTGCAAATTTTTTTTTTCAAAAAAAAAAAGTTCACTTTCAAACTAAATTTCTAAAATATCCTTACTAATAATAATTATGTATACTTATAAAAAAAAAGTAAATTATAAAAATATAAAATTACACATTTAATTAGTGCATTAAATATGTTGTATATAATAACTAATAAAAAAAATTATACATAAACCAGAGAGAACTATTTGTTTGGAACGGAAGAAGTACCATTTAAAAATATATTAACTAGCAAGATAATTTAATATAATTTAATTTGCTTTGAGTGAGGATACTCAAAGTGAAAAATTCTTAATAAACTTTCATAGTAACTAACGTGACAAAATGCTATTAAATCATTAGAGTGATTATTGTTAAATAACTTCTGCTACATAAATATTATATCAATCATCGAAAAATTTTATTATAAATTTTCATCTCAAATATCATTACTTTTAGTTTTGGCTTATGAATATGGCCACCACATATTGCTTTAATCTTTTGAACTTGTTACTAATTATAAGTAGGACCAAATAAGGTCATTAGTTGCTAATTATTTCTCATGATGCGCGTGATGCCAGGTGATGGAACGAAAGAATAAATTATCTTAAGCGTGGAATGAGATCATGGCTTACCGCACATCCTAACATTAATAATAATACCAGGCTGTTTTTGGTACGAAAATTAAGGTGGCAAATTACTTAAGTAATGCGTAACTGAAACAATTAAGTCTGCAATGATTCCCCCTCCAAATGTGAATTGATGGCTCTTTGCCTGGTCAAAAAAGTACTACAAATCCAATTGGATGGTTCGGTTTTTCCTTGGGATTTTGATGATTAAGGCTTTAAAAGACAAAATAAGAAATTCATTAATTCTTACACTGTTGCCTGTCGTTTAGCAGGTTTTGTCTTTTGCAAATTTAATTTTGTCTTCTGAAATTAATTAATCAATTTTTTAGCCTATTTATATATTAAGTAGGCATAGCTGTTTGCTTCCGTCAGTAAATCGACCACCAACCACACATAAAGTAATTTGTTAGGTTAAAACATAATTGCATTTAAAATTTTTCTTTTCGTGTTCCAGTAATTTCAGAATTTAAAACTAATTAAAGAGATTATATTATCTGCGATAATTAAAATAAAACTAAGTGTGTATTACCCTAAAGAAGATATATTATGTTATTGTTAATAATCATGATGAGGTATTATTTGATTATTAACCATAATGAGGTACTAACTACAATATCTAAACACATAACTTTAAACAAATTGTTGTAATATACTCTAGTTGGTGGAAGTAAGTCAACGAGACAAACCAAGTAGAAAGTAATTACAGACAAATAATTGTTGGGATTTTTTTTATTATTATTAACAGTGTTCGGGTATATAGATTGGTGTTTTAATCTTGTTTGTTTCGAAGAAAAGTAAATAAAATATATTCAAAATTTACTAAATTAAAGGTTTTTATGCAAATTTGATTGTTAGAGAATATTATGAATGCTGTATATTTTCTTACAACAACAAATATCTAAGGGTAGCAACTTTTCTTCGACTTAATAAATATCATGCTGCCCCATGGGATAGTTGAGCAGTAAGATGATGTTGCTTCCACAAGAAAGAGCAAAATTCGAATCTCCCCTACACATCGAGTTTGTCGTGAGATATTATAGTATTCGTAAATTTATATGCGACTATGGGATGAAACCTACCCACAGAAGCCCCAAAGTTGGTGCCTGATAAGGAGATCCAAATGATCGTTTGGTGTGGGAGTCTCCAAATCATAAAATATATGTGTAGATATATATATATATCGAAAGGAGTAAATGACCGAATAGAATAAAGCAACTTCACATCACTTATCGGAGAGAAAAGTTAATTATGAGAATGAACAAAAATAACAAATATTTTCAACTTCACTGCTTCTTTCCTAAACGATTCCAGAAACATTTGGCAGTGCTTTGGACATTAAACATTAGCACTTTCTAATCCCTTTGCACTAGGGAATTTAATTTACTTATTAATTTGCAAATGTACTCCCTTCAACTCTAGCCACTAAGAATGAAAATCAAATAATGAGATCAAACATTTATAATTCTCTGAAACTGATTTGAACATGTATTTTTGAAATTTTCTTTGGGGTTTTTATACATATAAGATTAACATATAACTGAAATTTACAAATAGGAAAACATTAGAGTTTGTATGAATTATTATTTTATTTTTTATTTTTTATTTTTTAGATTTTTTTGCATTCTTAATACTACTTCCGTTCCAAAAAAAAATTCACTTTTAATTTATTAAGCTTTTTTAAAATTATAAAATACAATAAATTTAATGTACAATTACATACATATATTTTTACATTTTTATCTTTGCTTTTTAATTTAAGTTTTATATTTTCATTATTATTAAAGGTAATATAAAATTTTCACAAAATGACTTTTTTTGGGACAAAAAAAGTTCTTGAAGCTTAACTTTCTTTTAAGGATGGAAGAAATATAAAATTTTGTGATTATAAAAATGTTTGGTAATTATAAAAATACAACATGAGATGACGAACCGTTACTCTCTTTCTAGAAATACAAAGATGAGTACAAAATATACAAAATGATTACAGAATCTAAAATTGTTTAGATTACAAGATTTGGATAATAGTTTTGAAATATTTGGAGAGTACAAGATAGGGATGGTAATGGAGGAAGTTAGAAAGCTAGCTAAATGGATTACTTTTCAAAGGAGTGGGCAAAAGCTACTAGAAAACTGATACCTTTCTTGCTTCATCTTGAGTATTTATATAGGTTAAGACTTCAACTTCAATTTGCATTTCATTTGCCTTCAATTAGCATTTCATTTGAATCTCTCTTTAATTTGCATTCCATTTGAATCAATCTTTTGAAAAGTTATGCCGTCAACTTTCCAATTTTTCTTTTCTTTATCTAAAATCTTTCTTTTTCTTCACATGGATAAATAATATATAGTGAGTCCCAATGCTTCCCAACTAATGATTTTTGTCTTCATCTTATACAAAAAAACTACACAATATGATACAAATAATTATCAACAAATATGATAAAATATTTAGATCCACCAATAATAGTAATAGAAGGAACCCAAATATCAGAAAAAGTAATATCAGAATGTGCATTTCATTCTTATTAAATGGTAAAGTGTGATGTTTTGCAAGCTAATAAGAGGAACAATCAAAATTATCCTCCTTGATAAGTCCTAAATAACTCTAGAAAGCTAGCAAATTTAAACAACTTAAATTGTTAGGGTTTAAAGTCAAGCAATAGTATATGCGATTGCTTGAAGCATTACACCCTAGGTATCTAATTTGGAATACCTAGCATTCTGCCGCTAGCTAGCATATAAATAGGGGAAATTTACAAATATAACACCTTTGACCGTTGACTTTACAAAAATAACACTCTCCTTTTTTTGTTCTCTGTTATAGCACTTCCACAAAAAAAAAAAAAGACTACAACACCCCTCGGCAGACTTCACTCCATCTTCTTCTTTTTTGTTCTCAAAACCCATTTGATGGATTCAACAAAATTTGTTCTCACACCCCGTTGTTTGCACACCTCATTGTTCGTACACCTTATTGGACTATCATCTCCAAGCAAAATGGCCGCAATCGTAGAGAAGAAATCGCATAAATTTGATGTTAGTTGAAATTTGCAGTAGTTGAATTGGGTTTGTGAATTTAAAGAAGCGAATGGTCGAGCTCTAGGTCGAGTTTTAGGTCGAGCACAAGGTTAGGTCAATGTTGCTAGGCCAACTTTTAGGTCGAGCACTAAATTTGGTCGAGTTTTAGGTCGAATATGTCAAATTTAGGTCGAGCTCGACCTAATGCTCGACCTAATACTTGACCAAATTTAGGTCAAGTGAATTTTTATTTTTTTTTAAATTTTTTTTAATAAAAAAATTCACTCGACCTAAATTTGGTCGAGCATTAGGTCGAGCTCGACCTAGTATTAGGTCGAGTGAATTTTTTTTAATAAAAAAAAAAATAAAAATTCACTCAACCTAAATTTGGTCAAGCATTAGGTCGAGCACAAGGTTAACATTGGCCTAACCTTGTGCTCGACCTAATGTTTGACCAAATTTAAGTTGAGTGAATTTTTATTTTATTTTTTTTTTTAATAAAAAAAATTCACTCGACCTAAATTTGGTCGAGCATTAGGTCGATACGTCGAGCTCGACCTAGTATTAGGTCGAGTGAATTTTTTTAATAAAAAAAATAAAAAAAAAATAATTCACTCAACCTAAATTCGGTCAAGCATTAAGTCGAGCACAAGGTTAACATTGGCCTAACCTTGTGCTCGACCTAATGCTCGACCTAATGCTTGACCAAATTTAGGTTGAGTGAATTTTTATTTTTTTAATTTTTTTTATTAAAAAAAAATTCACTCGACCTAATACTCAACCAAATTTAGGTCGAGTGAATTTTTTTTATTAAAAAAAAATTTAAAAAAAATAAAAATTCACTCGACCTAAATTTGGTCGAGCTCGACTTAAATTTGACAAATTCGACCTAAAACTCGACCTAATTTAGTACTCGACCTAAAAGTTGACCTAGCAACATTGACCTAACCTTGTGCTCGACCTAAAACTCGACCTAGAGCTCGACCATTCGCTTCTTTAAATTCACAAACCCAGTTCAACTACTGCAAATTTCAACTAACATCAAATTTATGAGATTTCTTCTCTACGATTGCGGCCATTTTGCTTGGAGATGATAGTCCAATAAGGTGTACGAACAATGAGGTGTGCAAACAACGAGGTGTGAGAACAAATTTTGTTGAATCTATCAAATAGGTTTTGAGAACAAAGAAGAAGATGATGGAGTGAAGTCTGTCGAGGGGTGTTGTAGTCTTTTTTTTAGTGAAAGTGCTATAACAGAGAACAAAAAAAGGAGGGTGTTATTTTTGTAAAGTCAACGGTCAAAGGTGTTATATTTGTAAATTTCCCTCTAAATAAGGATACACTAGAATTAAAACCAATTAATGGGCTTTTGCCCATACAGGCCCACTACAAAGGTGCATTACCTATTTCGCTTATATTAGAACATACACTTGGGTTATATTAAATATCCAATAATCTCCTCCTATGTTCTACATATAGTACAATCCAATAGATAGATAATGTAATGTTCAAAACAGAATATTGAATCATTCATAGCACAAAAAGTTTCATTACTCAAAAATATGAATTCTTTAAACACAATTATGAGTTTTAGAAACAATCTAAACTCAACCAAACACAATCAATAGGTCTCACTCATAAGTGAACCAAATCAAAGTTTTAGAAAATCTCTAAACTTTGAACACAAGAGTTTTAGAAATACTCTAAATTCAAACTAAATGGGCAACTTCATATGTAAGTGAACTATTTATTCAACTTCAAAGAAAATAATAGTCCCCCACAATGCAGAGCTCTAGATGAATTATCCATTAAGTAGATAATCCCCTTAAGAATCCCAGTTGAAATTAGCTCCTCCATTTCCGTCATTTTCTACAAGTTACCAAATATGAATTTCATGTAAATCCAATCATTTGTATAACAAACTAAAGTGTCTAGTTCTACCAAAAGAATTTAACACAATACTACAATGACTGAAAATAAATATATATCAATGTCAATATGTATCAATATCAATAACAATAATCATCAATGTCAGTAACAATATGCATCAATGTCACATACCAATAAGTATCAATGTCCAGTTTCTTTAGAAGAACAAGACCTAAACAATTTCTTTTCAAAAGAACCATTTCATATTTCTATGTGGAATGTTACAACTATCAAGTCCAAATTTAGTTAAGCAGCATCATCAGATATGGATTGATACCACCGCTCTAAACAGAACATCCAAAATTAGTAAAATTACCTCATCACATGTGGAATGAGATAACTCACCCAAAAAGGATATATCATCAAATGTGGAATGATATATTGACAACCATAAACAACGTCGAAACATTATCAAGTGCTTATCTTAACCAACAAAGGGAGATTCAAAATTCAAAACACAGATGTAGGTTAAGACATGTCTATATAGTCTTTAATCCTATTTTCCCCACAATTTTGAATATTCGATCTTTGTTCAGTCCCTTTGTGAGAGCATCAGCCATATTATCCTTTGATCTCACATCGATCAAAGTGATAATACCGTGTTCTATGAGATAATTCAGCAAGGCATGTTTCAGCCTAACATGTCTCCTCTTACTATTAAAAAGTGAGTTTTTCACTACTGAAACTGTCGCCTGATTATCACAGAACATACTTAAAGAATTAATCTTTAAACAAGTTAGTGGAATATCCAAGATCAGTTCTCTTATCCACTCTGCTTCTCCTCCTGCGGAAGTTGGAGCAGAAAGTTCCGATTCTATAGATGACAAAGCAATACAAGTCTGTCTCTTGGATTTTCACGCAACAACTATTCCACCCAGTGTGAAAATATAACCACTGGCAGATTTACTATCTCCTAATTCCAAGAACCACAATGCATCAAAAAATCCTTCTAAGATAGAAAGATGGCCACTATAACATAGAGCATAATTAGAAGTACCCTTCAAATATTGCATAAGTCGCATGAGGGCATTCCAATGCTCAAGGCTGGAATTACTAGTGAAACGACTCAGCATGGCTACAGAAAAGGCTATGTCTAGTCTAGTGCATGTCATTGCATACATGAGACTACCAATCAATTTAGAATAATCTAACTTATTCACGCTAGCTCCCTCATTGGCGCCACTGCTCATTAGGATCATACGGTGTCTCAGCCACTTTACATTCACTGTATCCCCATGTAGAAAGTAGTTTTTCAATGTAGTGAACTTGGCTTAGAGTAATACCTTGCTCTATAAAACTTACTTTCATACCAAGAATGGTGTCTACCACACTAAGATCGGACATGTTAAATGCTTTTGTCAACTCGGCTTTTACGTCACTCACTGCAGAATGATCAGAACCAAGTATCAACACGTCTTCTACATATAAACAACTAATCGCAACCTTATTCGACATAGAACGGTAGTAAAGACATTTATATGAGTAATTGGTCTAAAAACCGTAGCTCTTTACAACCTCGTCCAATTTTTTATGCCATAATTTAGGTGCTTGTTTTAGACCATACAAAGATTTGTTTAACTTACAAACTTTGTTCTCGAAACCTTTCATGACAAGCCCTTCAGGTTGGTTCATATAGATTTCCTCTGTAAGATCTCCATTTAGGAAAGTTACCTTTACATCCATTTGATGAACAACATAGTGCTCAATAGATGCCACAGCAAGAAGAACTTTTATCGTAGTCAAGTGACAGACTGGGGAGTAAACATCAAAATAATCTACCCCACTTAATTGAGTATAGCCCTTAACTACTAAACGTGCTTTATACCGAGCTATAAATCCGTCAGAATTAAGTTTCTTCTTCAAAATCTACCTGCAACCTATAGTCTTAGCCCCTTTTGGCAAATCGACTAGTTGCCAAGTTTGATTTTATAACAGAGAGTTCATTTCATCATTAATGACTTCCGCCCACAATAAGGAGTCCTTAGATCTCATCGCTTCTTTATAAGTGGATGAATCATCCTCTAAATGGTAAGTGACAAAATCCTCACCAAACGTTTTAGGAACTCGTTCTCTTATAGATACCCTTAAAGGTACAGATTTAGAAATTATCCGAGTGTCAGAGGAATTTATTGTTGTTTGGGTTTTTTTGTGGAGTTTGGAAGGGTTTTTTATGGTTTACTTGTTTGTGTTGTGGTTTGTTTCAAAGAAACCTTCCCAATGGTTTTCATCAAAACCTGTGCCCTCACCCTCTTTTCTTACTTTTGTGATGGGTTTGTTCTTCTGGAGTACACATCATGTGACGCACGCCTGTGATTGCAGCCATATTGGGGCGCGGGTGCAAACTCCCATGGTTTGCAATACGTATTTTCTTTTTTTTTTTTTTTTTTTTTTTTTTTTTTTTAATTTAAATTTAAATTTTTAGAAAAATTATTTTAAATTGACACTATTTTTTTTTTTTTATAAGATATATAATATAATTTAATATATAATGTATAATATTTTTATTATAATTTTAATATAAAATTTATTCCATTCCATTACAAAATAATACCAAACAACATAATTATTATCATTCCATTCTATTCCAAACCTTTCCATTCCACAAATCCATTCCATTCCTAAACCCACCATTTATACCAAGCGCCCCCTAATTTAGTTTCTTTAGGAGATTCTAAATTATTTCTATAGTGCCGGGTATTGTCAACCCTTGATCTCGAAGAAATTTATCTTCAAAGAAAACTACATCTCTAGATTCTATAACCACATTGGTTGATAGATCCAATAACCGATCAGCTACACTATCCTCTGCACTACCTAGGTACACACAAGTATTTGTCCTAGGCCCCACTTTAGGTCTCCTAAGATCTGATATCCTCACATAAGCAATACAGCCCCAAATCTTAAGAGTATCATATCTACAAGAATGTTTATGCCATATCTCATACGGAGTTGAAGACAACTTAGAGTGCGGCAACCTACTCAGGATATGATTAGCAGTCAAAACTGCTTCTCCCCAATAACAAGAAGGCATTCCAGCTGTCAATAACATAGAATTTAACATTTCTATTAACGTCTTGTTCTTACGTTCAGCTATGCCATTGGATTGAGGTGAGTAAGAAGCAATAGTTTCAAGTATTATGTCCTCTGAAGCACAAAATTCCTTGAACCCTGTCAATGTATATTCTCTTCCTCTATCACTCGTAAACCTTTTAATTTTCAAGTTCAATTGGTCTTCAATACGATTCTTGAAAATCTTAAATTTATCAAATACTTCATCTTTTGATTTTAACAGATAAATACGATAATATCTAGAAAAATCGTCTATAAAAGTGACCAAATACTTCCAACCACCTCTAGTTGTGAAACCTTTAAAGTCATAGAGGTTAGAATGTATTAATTCAAGAAGTTGTGTACTTCTAGAGACCGTACGAAATGGTTTTCTAGTAATTTTCGTTTGAGCACACACTTCACATTTGTTAAATTTGATCGAAGTATCTAGAGGTATATTATGAGTTTTAGCTAGTCTAGCCATTTTCTTGTAGTTCACATGTCCTAATCAATTATGCAATGTTTTAGGATCAATTAAATTTGAACTAACTTGCGACTGCTTCATTTACAAAACTCAATCTATACATACTACCAGTCAAGAATCCACAACCAAAATAATGAGTACTAACAGATAAAGTTACTCTACCACTAGAAATAAATATGCTCATGCCAACATTGTCTAAGTGACTAATAGAAATTAAATTCTTTTGAATAGCAGGAACTACTTTAACATCTTTTAAAGTTAGAAGTTTATCTGAAGAAAGGCTCATATTTGTAGTACCAGTGTGAGTCACCGTCTCTGTTACCCCACTAACCACAGTAATAGTTTCATTGGCCTCAACAACATCATCAAGTAACTTTTTATTTTTGCAGACATGGCACGTTGCCCAGAATCTAACCACCATTCTGAAGAAGTACTGTCCTTTACATTATTGCCCACCATAGCAACAAATTGTGTAGGCTCAGTCTTCTGTACTAGCATATTTGCTTCCTTCTTTGGTGTGTCGGATTTGTTCTTTTTAGATTGCCTACAATTTGCTACAAAGTGGCCCCACTTCCCACAATTGTGACACTTGCCCTTTTTTTCTTAAAGATAGGCTTTTTGGCCTCCAATTGTTGAGACTCACTCTTGGGTGACTTGGATTTCTTAAGAAATTTCTTGGGATTTGTTACCCCATTAGCAGCTGATTATTGTTGTCTAACCATCTCCAAGTTATTTCTAGCTCGATTCTCATCCTCGATTCTAATGAATCTTTTAAGATCATCCAGTCCCACCTGCACTTTCTTCCTGTACATCTCAGTTTTGAAAGAATGCCATGCAGATGGTAATTTATAAATAATGGCACCAACCAGAAAATAATCACAAACAATGATATTTTCACTGGTCAATTTAGATCTCAAATTTTCTAGATCAGTTACTTGATGAGTGATTTCCATATCTTCCTTGAATTTGAAATCCTTGAATTTGAAATCCATGAATTTGTCAACAAGATGTGTTTTTGACAATTTCTCCTCTTTCTTAAATTGAGTATCTAAATTGTCCCATATTTCTTTAGCAATTTTAAACTTGCTATAAACTTCTACAAGACGGTCTGAAAGACAGTTCAATAAATAGTCTTTGCAAAAGTCATCATCTTTGTTCCATTGAGACTCATCAACTTCTTCAGTAGTGTCAGCAAATGTACTCAAAATAGTATAAAAAATATTCTCATATTTTAAATTAAATTGAGTCTTTCGCTTCCATGAATTAAATTCAGACCCACAAAAAGTATAAAATTTGACCATCTCAATTGGCATGCGCTTTTCCATTTTTAGTAATTTAAAAACGAAAAAAATAGAATAAGTGCACCTGATTTCATAAGCGAAAAAATTCTTAAAAAGTCAACTCTGGTCTGCACTTGGTCAACGGATGAACAGTGAAATCGGTCAACTGATGAACATTACCTAACGGTCAATGGATGAACAGTACCAAAATAGTCAACAGATGAACAGTATCGCTCGGTCAACAGATGAACAGTTAAATCGGTGAACCGATGAACAGTAGCTTCTTTACCAAGCTTCGCCGAAATTTTAATCATCGTTTCTCCGTCATTCAAGCTCCGATTAAGGCCCGTGACCCCTCAAAATGATCGTTTTGACAAGGAGAACACAACCCAAGTAACCTTACAAGCTAAAACCGTCTGAATCTTTCAGGATCTGAAAAGAAAGTTTTCGGCTACCGAGATTTTTCGGTCACCAAATCAGAAAACCAGCACCACCAATGGATTCCTCTCATCGAGATACACGAGATGGACTCCTCCTTTGTCTTCATCCGTCACTGGAGTAAAAAGTTAAATTTTAATAGGACCAAAATACCCCTGTTTTCACTATTCAAGTATTGTTCACGATTTTTTTTTTAAAATCTTAAAAAAAAAACGTGAAAGAAAGATTTCTTTAAATCTTCAATACCTAATGCTTCAAGATTGTTAGGGTTTAAAGTCAAGCAATAGTATATACGATTGCTTGAAGCATTACACCCTAGGTATTTAATTTGGAATACCTAGAATGCTGCCTCCAACTAGCATATAAATAGGGATACATTAGAGTTAAAACCAATTAATGGGCTCTTACCTATACAAGCCCACTACAAATGTGCATTACCTATTGGGCTTATATTAAATATACACTTGGGTTATATTAAATATCCAACATAAATAAGCATGACCTACATGAGAATGCTATGAGATAAATGATGTATTAGATAAATTTGATAAAAAAAAAAAAACTACTAATTAATTAGAATTGATTACTGATGAAGGAAGATGAAATTGAGTTAACTCGAAAGATAACTAATTTTATGACTTATCCCGTGAATCAGGCCCACTTGAGAATCCTACATAGAGCAACGAAAAGGAAAAAATAAAACATGCAAATGAAAATCACAAAGTCTAGCAAATAGCAAAATTTTTGGGTGCAAGAAAAGTATCAAAAAGAGATAATTTACGTTGAAAATGTATTATATGACTAACATTCATAAGAGAAATATCAGCAGTATGAATTGGAGCTATATTCATATGAACATATTTAGAGGACAAAAAGGTTGAGTCAAATGTCATATAGTTCCAAAATACTAAGAAAAATTATTTAGAGCGACAAATAAAATAGTGGATGGGGCAGATTTAGGTAAAACTTGTACAAGTATGTGTTCGATATCACTTAGTGAAACAAATAATGTGAAAGAAATAGTGGCTTAATCAAAGGCATTAGTGGTACCAACAGTACTAAGAATGGTGCATTGAAAACCTTTATTTATGGATATTTATCTAGACTCAGAAAACTAGGGGTGGTAATAGGTCATGTTTCAGGTTCACGGGTCCTGTTTTGATATAAGTATTACAAATTAATTATGAATCCGAACAGGACCCGCGAACCTTACTTGTTTTTATTTTCGTGTCAAACTTTCGTGTTAAGTTCGGATCGCATTTTGTGAGAGGATTTTGTGTCGTATCATAAATTGCCACCCCTACAGAAGACATTGTTGAGGCGAATGATGAAGACCCTACTTTTGGCAAATACAACATATTCGAACCAAGCAATCGAGAATATAATGACTAACCTTATGATAATAATTGCATTCTTTTGAGAATTACCCTCTTTGGGATGAGGCTATGCCACAGCAGTATTAGTAATAGACTTCCACTTGAAGTGCAAGAATTGTCTATTCTAGAAGTTTTAAGGGAATGCAGACAAGTTTCCTGAAACTAGATCTCAGAAATGATAATATCCAAAGTAAAGGAATTTGAAGTAAGGAAGCACGAATTGTTTCGTACACAATATGAAGTACCATAAAAAACTGCCTCAAATGTTGATAATCTTTGTTTATGACTGATGAGGTTTAGAACATTTTGAAAAGAGCTAATTGATCTCCACCAGCATTAATTTGAGCAACAAATGCATTAATAGATTGATTCGTGTCTTGCTTGAGGATGAAGAATATCCAACAACTGATATTGACAAGTGAGATCTTCGCTAGTGTATTTTTTGACAAGAAAAATCTAAATCTCCTAAGTAGTTTGAAAGCCTCCAACAACTGACATATGGTATGAACAGAGGCATTTCGAAACCAAGTAATAATTTGAGTATTTTTCAATATCTCAATCATCAAATCATTCAACAAATTATTCTAAAATTTCACCCTCAAAATTGATTGGAATGCTAGTATTTATTGTTATAAGTCTCCATAATTTTCTACCTTTGAGAAAAATAGAGATAGTCTAAACCTATGAGACATAATTGGCACTATATAAAATAGTTGAAATAGGATTAGAAGCTTTATAATGTGAGTATGCTATCATGACAAAAAATAGATATCAAAATGATTTAATAACAAGTTTCAAAGATTTTAGTTGAATTGAGTTAAAGCAAAACCAATAAATTGTATTACAAATAAAGAATTAAATTTATAATATTTTAATTGAATTAGACAAAATTAGAACCAACGTACCATAACTAGCCTCCCTTATTTGGTATCATAAACCATTTGATGAAGTTAAACTCTATTACGTACCTCCAACTTGAACACGTGGCTTCACTTCATTTCTCCGACTTCATTTGCAAGACAAAATTCTAAGATGGTTTTGGAGATGAACACTCTAACATTCAAGTTAGTATGTAAAATTTTGTATGAGAAATCGTAGGTTGATATTACATAATCTACCTATTGATGATTATTATGTATCAATACAGAATAAGATCAAAGAATGTGCCCTACTACGTAGGAAAGATTACCACAGTAGATAGAGTTATAAATAGATTAAAATTTCCTTATAATGAACCAACAACATGTCCCTTGGGTTTAGTTCAATGGTTTTACCTCAGGCTAATAATCCATAGCCGCCGGGCCATAATGGGTCTAGGCTCGTACACAATAAGGTGCTTTGTACTTACCCAACTATTCCTAAGCATAAATCTAATGTGGTGCTTTAGCTTTGAATAATCCTCCTTGTGGATAATATTCGGCTTTAACAACATTGCTCATCAAGAGGTTATATCTATTGTCCCGCCAAACAAAACATGTTCCAAAGCTGAAGTCCAGTGTCAGCAGGAAATAGAACCCACAATTAGCAATACGAGATAGAATTACGACTGGTGCTATTTATTCAAGAACCTTTTTAGCCTCTATATATTCATTAAGAAGTGATATATATGGTTAAAAAAAATTATTGAACTCTTTCAATGATTAACATGGAAGAACTTAGTGAGAGAGATTATTAATAAAGTAGTTGTCACTTTAAGTATGTATTAATTTTATATTCCTTCCGTTCTAGAAAAAAAAGTCAACTTTCAAATCAAAATTTTAAAATATGCATACTAACAATAATAATGTATACTTATAATTAAAAATTAAAAGATAAAAATGTAAAATTACACATTTGGTTGCTGAATTAAATGTATTATACTCATAGTTTTCAAAATTCTGATCCGATCCCATCGATTCTACAATTCTACGATCTAAATTTACTAAAATCATTTCTATTCTAATTATGATCCTACCTTATTATGTGAATAAAATATAGTTAAATTTACTCAAAAAAACTTTCTATATCTAAGTAAAATTGAAATTTATCATTATATAAATCATTTAATTAGTTTAATCATGCTTTTATTAGTTTTTAATAATAAATAAATAAATTAGACATAAATACTCTTCGACTGTGATAACAACTGAAATATTGAAAAAATCATATAAGATATTATAAGAAATAAAAATTGAATTAAAATTATTTAATTATAAGCTATATATAAATTTTTTACGTATTTATTCATATATTTTGGGATAAAAGAATTTTCTTGAAACTTAACTTTATTTTTTGGAGGGAAGGAATATAAAATTTTGTGAGATATAAATTCCATTTAAAATATAAAAATGTTTAGTAAATATGAAAATACAACGTGAGATGACGAACCGTTACTCTCTTTGTCTAGGAATTTGGGTCGCACTTTGATATTCCAACTTTTTACACAATAAAATATCATCGATGTTTCGATTGCTTTCTCTAATTTTGCCTACTTTTTTTTTTGATCAAAAACAATAAATATATTAATATGCACAAAAATATACATTTACCCACTAGTAAGACAAAACATTAGTTTTCACACTGAGAATAAAAAAAACTAACTAAAGTACAACAAAAGTACAAACCACTTAACCAAACTAGTCAAGTGACTAAACCCGAACTAATTGATCTCTACAGGAGCACCGCAACCGACATGTAGAGCTGCCTAATAAAAAATAGACTGCAACCGCCGTTATTCTTTACACTACATCTTCCCTCGAATACTCCACCATCAAAGTTCGGACAAAACCCCAAGTAAATGGAGATCACACAATAGGTGGTTACCAAACCAACACCGTACATGTTAAATAGTTCAGAAACTACCACCGTACACATTAAATAGCCCTTACACTATTATTGTACACGTTGAATAATCCAGAAACTACTACCGTATACATGAAATAACTCAATAACCGCATATATTGAACAACACTAAAAAAAAATAATTAAAAAAAAACGCATGAACTAACAGCCGGGTTAGTGGTTGTTGATGTTTGTGGTTGTTGGTCAATAAAAAATAACTGGCGGGTCCTGTTAAAAGTTAAAAACGCATGAACTTTGCAGTTGCTTTAAAGCATAGGATGGTGGAGACTTGCAAACATGATCCTCCATTCATTGTAAAAAAAATTATTTTTATTTTGATATAATTTTTTTAATTATAAAATACAACAAATTTAGTATATAATTCAATATATATTTTTATATTTTTCCTCATATTTTTTAATTTTTATTATGTATTATCATCACTAGTAAAATTCTTATCATCAGAATAATACAAAAATTCTACATGAAAAATAAACTTTTATTTTGGAAAAAAAATATTTGAGACTGAATTTTTTGCTTTTAGGAACGGTGGGTGTAATTTAGAAAAAAAAAAGAAGAATGTACTATTTGGCAACTTGATGAGTTTGGAGCCTTTGCCTATCAGAGAACATCTCAACTCCCTGGGCCTATACTCAAAACTTCAAAAGGAAATGCACGAAATTCTCAAGAGCAATAAACATTTATCTGAAATTGCATTTGAATTCTTAGTTATTGTACCATAGACATATGATTATAGTATACCAAAATAGAAAAATATTTCTGCGCTTTAGCTGCAATTAAGTTACCGCCACATTGAAGATATAAGAGTGCAGAAGAATCCAACTACTAAAGAAAGGGAAAATACAAAGCTGTTTCAGCTTCACAATCAATGGAATGATCCCAAAGAAATGCTTATCAAATAAAACAATAATCGCAAGAAATTGCAAAATATGAGTAGTTTCTGCCAGTTTACACAAACTTAGACAAATTTGATCATCAAACATGGGTTCAATTGCAGAACATCGACAAATTTCAGATCCCAGATCATCAAGGAATATTATCTATAACACTGTTCAAGAAACATTTCAAGGAAGCAGAAGATGATCCTCCCTCAGTGACTGCCAACCTGCCCTTCTCTTGCATTTCCTTCATTTTGTTTCTGATTTCATTCTCACGATCCATCAGTTGTTTAATCCCATTTTCAATCACATCTGCACTCACAATGTTGGCATTCTCTGTTTCCAAGCTCATCATGTAATCCATTTTGATATCCACTGCCATCCCCAAGTCCTTAACCAACAGGAATGTATTAACCTGCTGCTCGGCAAAGAGAGGCCAACCTGCAATTGGCACGCCAAACCAAATACTTTCAAGCGTTGAGTTCCAACCACAGTGTGAAACAAAGCCTCCAACAGCAGAATGGGATAAAATTGCCATTTGTGGTGCCCATCCAATAATTTTTCCCACCGCTGCAGTTCTCTGCAAGAATCCCTCAGGCAAGACTTCTTCCAGGTTTTCATAATTGTCAGGAATATATCCAAACATGCCTTTGGGTGGAGGCCTTCTTAGAGACCACAAGAACCGGCATCCACTACGCTCGAGTGCATAGGCAATTTCCTTCACTTGATCAACACCAAAAGTTCCCATGCTGCCAAAGCAAAGAAAAAGAACAGAAGAATCAGGTTGACTGTCAAGCCAGTTCATAATCAACTCACTTTCTTGGTTCTGATTATTGCTTTCGTTCATTTTCAATACTGGTCCTATCGCATAGACTGGTGGCATGGTTTCATCGTTCGATAAAGCACGTATTGCATGAGACTCCAACTCCTGGAAAGTGTTGATGATGATTCCTTTGGTCTCTATACCGCTTGGCCTGGTCAATAAAAATGTTTCCTCCACCCTTTTCAAAGAATCCGGAGGGCAGAACTTTCCCAGGAACAGGATTGATGTAAGTTGGAACAACTATCTCAGCATCCGAATTCTGGTATTCTGTCACATCTACATTGAGATCATCTCTCAAAGTCTGTATATGGAAAATAAGGCCGAGCATTGCAGCACCTGATGTATAAAAGAGATAGGAAGGAATCCCGAATTCATTAGCTACATCAATCATGGACGTGCAGAACATGTCTACGACCAGACCGGCCAGATTTGACGAATTGGAATTGTTGATTTCAGCAAGAATTTCCCTCACGTGAGCCTTGTGATTATCGATCAATTGGAACAAATCCAGGTGAGTAGGTGGTGGCCCTTGTGAGGATGACTCTTCTTTTCTGAGCTCAACTAACCTTACATTTGAATTCGAAGATTTAGGTATCGTTTTTTTATCAGTAGACAGCTTCATAATGAGAACTGTGACTGAAACCTGCTCATTGCGATCAGTAAGAAGCTTTGCTATTTCTATAGTAGAGGTCATGTGACCAACTCCTGGTGTAGGAATGAAAACGAGCTCTGCTTTCTTCATCGCCATTGCTACTGAATTGAATGTCTTAAATGATAGAGGAAATGAGTACAAAACTACGGATCTTAAGGGCTTCTTTTATAGGCAGTGCTCAGATCTGGCAAAATCTAAATAATAAACTAGTCCATGATTCAGGTGTCTGTATGTTCTGTAGCTAGTGATATGCATGCACAGCTGTTACGGGTCCCGCTTGCTAGTTAGTGCTCTAACTCTGAAATAAACAAAACACGTTAGATGTAGCTTTTTCTAATATTTAATTGTACATCGTAATCGACAAGTAACAAAAATATATGAAACGAATTCATACAATATAGGCAAGTTTCGAATTCATATTCATTGTTGGTCGAGAGAAAAAGTACAAAAGGAAAGCATCACGTGTTAGGAACTTAGGGACTGCTTGGCAGGGGGTTTGATTAAGGGGGAAATAAGTTTCATAGTATTTTTCATGCTTGGCAAGGGGGAATAAAATGAAAAGCCCACTGTTCCCATTTTATTATCTCATAGGTAATTCTCATACCCTAATATTAAGGATATAAAAGTAGGGAATACTAATAAATTTTTTAATTAAATGAATAAATAATTAATACTAATTAATTAATTAATACTAATTAATTTATTATTAACTTATTATTATTAAGTAATAATAAATTAATTAATTAATTAATAATACTTTTAATCTCATTTTATTAATAGTAATTACTATAATTAATGTATAATTAATTTATAAATAATTAATTGATAATATTAATTAATTACTAATTATTACTAACTAATTAATTAACTAATACTAATTAATTAATTTAATTAATATTTATTAATTACTTAAGATTAATTTAATTAATAATATTTTTATTAATAATTAATTAATTTAATATTATAACAAAAATTAACTAATACTAATTAATTAATTAATATTAATTATTATAATTAATATAAATAAATTTATTATCGACATATTATTATTAAGTAATAATAAATTATCTAATTAAGATTAATTTAATTAATTATTCATTTAATTAATAATATAATTTAATATTATAATTAATAATTAATTAATCTCATTTACTAATATTAATTATTATAATTTATTTATTTATAAATAATTAATTAATTGATAATATTAATTAATTTATAATTAATTAATTACTTAAGATTAGTTTAATGAATAATATTTTTATTAATAATTAATTTATTTAATATTATAATAAATAATTAACTAATAATAACTAATTAATTAATACTAATTATTACAATTAATTTATAATCATTTCCATTCCTCAGCACAAACCAACCACTATTATTAGTAATCATTCCCATTTCTCAACACAAACCAACCAGCAGAATTATAATAAAAGACCCCACTATCATTCACCACTACTATCATTTTCATTACCTTTCTCATTCCCCCACATGAGTCAGGCGCACCCTTAGGGTAACACAACATCAATTAGAATGCTGTTACACTTTTTATGTGTCAATCTATATTACTCACTATAATAAGTCAGATATATTTTGTAATTCATACTAATATATAAATCTAATTTTAATATTAACTTTTCTATTTTGTATCAAGCTAATATTTTAATAAATTTTTATAGTATTTTCTATTTTTTTTTACTAAAAATTTAAAATAAATATAATTTAATAACATTAAAAGTGAACCCTTAATGTTAAAATGTATTATAATGAAATAAGTATAAATACTATAAATATTAATACAAATTAAAAATTTATACTAACTTATTAAGTGTGCAATATAATGTGTAACAGGAGATCTTTTGAAGATAGCATTTGTTAGTATTTTTATATCTACACTTCTAATATGGCAAGAAAAATTAATAAATGACTCATGAATACATTGAATAGTATTACATTGGTCACCAAATGCAATTAGTTAGTAAACTAAGGTTATTATCAATCTCATTATTACTATTATTTCTTGTGTCGCTCTAGTTTCATATTAAAATAATAATAATAATAAGTTTGTTTTATTGACACACTTGTATATCTAGTAATGGAGTTTGTGGAAAAATTAAACCAAATTTCTTATTAAATTTGTAATTTTGTAATTCTATTAGATTTATAATTTAGTAATTATATTAAAGTTTTGGATTAGTAGTTAGTTTTTACTAAAATTAAATAGTTGAATTCAATAAATTTAGAATTTTATTAATATTATAAATAAGACATATTATTTAAAATTTTGTTATAAAAAAGTTGAAAAAAATATTAAAAAAATACCTCCGTCCTCTAGAAAAATTAGCCGCCATGAGCCTTTCAATTTTAGTGAAACTTTTCCTTTGAGGCGTGCCTCAATTTTGTTGCCTCTTGCTATTCTGTCTTGTCACATCAAATGATCATTAATCAATCAATTTAATTGTCATCATAGTACCTTTTGATCGAAGTTGTCTTCTTCCCTACAAAGCCCTACGGAAAAGCTTCCGACATTGTGAAGTTTCGTTCTTTTTGTTTTGCTTTTTCCGGGTTTGGTGGCCGCCTCCCGAATTTCCGAATTTAGTATTATTTGAATTCAACGTCTAGTACCAAAATTCTCTGTTGGTTGGGGTTGTTGGGGTTGGGCAATTATATCGAAATTAAATATTACTTATTTTGTATTCAAATTAAAGAATTAATAAGATTATAATTATTAAAAAATTAAAATAAAAACGCATCTCAATATGTTTAATTTATTAGTCCACAATTCAAGAAAAATTAGCATCAGATGCTAATAAAGAGATTAAATAAAACAAAAGTGTTGTTTCAAATTCACCAAATAGTTGATATTTTCATATTTGAAAAAAAAATTCACCACAACAACCGTAAAACAAATGTGAGATATTTTGGACAAAATGTATTATGAAATTCACAAGATCCAACAAAATAACTTGTTAACGTTGAAAAGAAAATTTGAATTTTGCAGCATGGAAAAAAAATGAGACCATTAAATCTTATTGTTCTCGTTTGAATGATATAAAAAAACGAAATGCAATCGAATGGGCATAATTTCACTTATCAGCTCATTGTAGAAAAAGTCTTGAATACTTTGCTTTTAAAATTTGATCATGTTGTTGCCATGATGCAAAAAATAAAATATTTGTCAACCTTGCAACATTGTTGTTGTATAAACAAAGAATTAATAACAAATTGAATAAATCGCATGAAAAGGAGACTGTGGAGAAAGTATTGCAAGCTTTACAAAGAGTAGTGATGATTCAACCAATGGTATTGCTTTTGGTGGTCATGGTCAGCATTTCATAGATCATAAACGTAGAAGAGGTAATTCTCGTAGTTGTAGTAAAGGTAACAACACTTTTCAACAAAGGCAATTTTAATAATTCTAACAATAATCAGCAAAAGAAGTCTAAATGTTTTAATTGTGCTAAATTGGGCCATATTTAAAAGAATTGTTGGTATAATAAATATGGGAATAAAGATGTTAATGCTAACGTTGTTGAAGATTCTAGTGAAAAGTATGAAACAATTTTATTTTATGTTGGTGTGGCTAAAGAACCTAAGAATAATACGTGGGATGTTGACTCTGAATGTAATAAGCACATGACTAGAAAAGAATGAACTATTTATAAATTTAAATTAGTTATTTAAATCCACTGTTCAATTTGGTAATAATTATGAAGTGCCTATATATGGTAAATGAGATATTCCTATTACCTTAAAAAATGGTGTTAAAAGTGTCATTGTTGATGTATATTATGTGCCGGATTAACGTCAAAATCTCTTAAATTTTTTGTTCAATTTCAACAAAAGGATCATGATTTGTGTTTTCAAAAACACATTTGCACCACCACTAATGATTGATTAGGCTTGATTACAAAGACGAATGTGACTAATAGCATAGTGTTCCGTATCACTTTGAATTGCAGTGGTTCAGTTTGTTTTAAGTCTATTGAAGTTGATGACACATGGCTATGGCACATGAGATTCAAGCACTTTTCACTTTCATGAATTGTAATTTTTGGCCAAAATAATATTGTTTTTGAGTTGTCTTCCGTTTACTTTCATAATAAACAGTGTGAATCTTTTACCTTGGACAAGATGCACAGAGACCCATTTCTTAAGGATAAGGCTTGGAGGGCAAAAGAATATTTGCAACTCATTCATTTTGATATGTGTACAGTAGATATTCCTTCTAATTGAGGTAATAATTATTTTATTTTTTTCATTGATGATTTTAGTAGAAATGACTGGGTTTACTTTTTGAAAAATAAGTTTTATGCATGTAACACTTTTAAAAGTTTTATAGTGTATGTTGAGAAACAAAGTAGTTATTCCATTAAGATTTTGAGAACTGATAAAGACATAAAATACACAGAATGTAATGACTTTTTGGCACAGCATGGGATTAAGTATTAGTTGACAACAAGGTATACTTCTCAACAAAATGACATTGCAGAAAGGAAAAACAAAATTGTAATGGACATGATATGGTTAATAATGGTTATTGAGCATATGCCCGAGAGATTTTGAGTAGAAACAGTTTCATGTGCTATTTATGTGTTAAATAGATGTCGTACTAGATACAGCGTTGGAAAGATCCCTTATGAGATTTGGTTTGGTAAAAAGTCAAATATCTCTCATTTAGAGTATTTGGTTATTTAGCAGATGCACATATTCTAGATGCTCTCAGGAAAAAACTTAACAACAAGGCAGAAAAGTGTATTTTTATTTACTACTGTTCTGAAACCAAATGGTACAAGTTATACAATTCTGTGACAAAGAAGACCATTTTTATCTGAAATGTATACTTTGATGACAAAGGTGCCTAGGACAAGTTAGAAAAGGAGTTAGATGCGGTGGTTAGTTATCCTCCACAACCATCATATTTTGATGATAGTGATGATGATGATGAGGTCAATCAAGCCGTTGCACCTGAACAATAGCAAGTTCTTATTCAATCTACTCCTACGCAATTTAGTCGCCCACAAAGACGAAGGCATTTATTAGCTCATTTGTAGGATTACATTGTTGATAGTCACTCTCAAAATTTATCTAATGAATATGTTGTTAATTTTGCTCTTTTTCCAAATTGTAACCTTGTCATTTTTGAAGATACTGTTTATGAGGATCACTAGAAGAAAACAATGGCTGAAAAAATTTATGCCATTGAAAAGAATGATAGTTAGAAACTCACAAATCTTCCAAGTGGCAAGAAATCCATTGGTGTCAAGTGGGTTTACAAAACAAAGTATAACCCCGATGGAGAAGTAGATAAATTCAAGGCACAGTTGATGGCCAAAATTACAAACAAAAACCTAGCATTGATTGTTTTGAGGTATTTGCTCTCGTTGTTCAGTTTGATATTGTTCATTTAATTATTTCCTTCACTGCTCAAAATGATTAGAAAATACATTAAATAGATGTAAAGCCTGCATTTTTGAATGATATACATGAAGAAGAAGCATATGTTGAGTAACTTGCAGGATTTATGAAGAAAGGTGAAGAAAATAAAGTGTATTGTTTAAAAAGAGCTCTTTATGACTTAAAGCAAATTCCAAGAGCATGGTACACACCTATTGATTTTTTCTTCTTTGACAATGATTTTCTATGGTATAATAGCATACAAGGAATGATAGCATGGATACAATGACAATGACAATCATTGTGTTACAATGAATTATATCATGATATTATACCAATGAATTATACCCTTCCTGTCATTGTGTTAAATTATACCCTTCCTATCATTTTTCTTCTTGATATTCACTAGGAATAGTCCAGAAATGATAGGAAGGGTATAATTTAACAGTTCAAAATGATAAACATGGGTCTTATGTCATATTTCCTTAGAATTGAGGTTTTCCAAATTGATCAACGTACTTCTCATCTATTAGAATAAGTATATTGGAGATATTTTGAATAAATTCAAGATAGATCGTGCAAAACCAACCCTAACTCTAGTTGAAAAGTGATTGAGTTTGACCAAATGTGGGATTGGCACTTTTGTGGATCTTACTTATTTGAAAAGCTTGGTAGGGAGTATGAGATACTTAACAATTATAAGATATAATATTAATTTCAACGTCGCCTTGATTAGCAGATTTATGAAAAATCCACTTCAGGCTCACTTGCAAATAGTTAAGAGAATTTTGAAATGCATTAAAGGTACTCAAGGTGATAGAATTTTTTATGCAAAGGTGATCTTGTTGATCTTTTCAGATTCACCGATAGTGATTGGATTGGAGATACTATGGAGAGAAAGAGTACTTCTAGTTATGTGTTCTTTATTGGTTCTACTATTTTTTTTGTAGAGTTCAAAGAAACAACTAGTTATTGTATTATCTACAGTGGAGGTATAATATATTATTGCGGCTAACAATGCTATTCAAGTATTGCAGCCTAAAAAGATATTAAATTTTCTTCAGCACAAACAAGATTGAGCAACTACCATCCTGTATGATAGTATTTCAGTAATAAAGATGACAAAAAATCAGTGTTTTATGGTCGAAACAATCATATCGACATCAAGTTTCATTTTATTTGTGATTTGGTTCAACAAAAACAAATTATGATCGATTATTGTAAGATCGAAAATCAAGTAGCTGATATTTTCAAAAAAGTATTGAAAATGGATTCTTTTATGAAAATGAAGAAAATACTTAACATGACAAGTTAGGAAAACTTAGTTTAAGGAAGACAATAAAAAGTATTGAAAATGGATTCTTTTATGAAATTGAAGAAAATACTTAATATGCAAGTTATGAAAACTTACTTTAAGGGAGACAATATGATAAAATTAAATTAAATTTCCTATTGAATTTGTGATTTTGTAATCTTATTAGATTTATAATCTAGTAATTATATTGGATTTTAGATTAGTAATTTAGTTTTTATTAAAATTAGATGGTTAAATTTAATAAGTTTAGACTTTTATTAAATTTTATAAATAAGATATATTATTTAAGATTTTGTTACAAAAAAAAAACATAAAGAAATTTTAAAAAATGCCTCCGTCCTTTAGAAAAATCAGCCGCCACAAGGCTTTCAATTTTGGTGAATCCTTTCCTTTGGCCAAGCGGCTTGTCTCAATTTTGTTGCCTCTTGCTATTTTGCCTTGTCACATCGAATGATCATTAATCAATCAATTTGATTGTCATCATTGTACCTTTGATCCAAGTTGTCTTCTTCACTAGAAAGCCCTACGGAAAAGCTTGCAACATTGTGAAGTTTTTCTGTTTGTTTTGCTTTTTTCGGGTTTGGTTCAACCATAGTTTGCAGAATTAAAATTCTACACAATTTCGATTTAAGATAATAGGATCACATAAGTGAAATCGGATCGTAAAATCGTAAGATTTTAGAAAAATTAAAAAAATATAATTTATAAACTATTTTTAAAAGGATTATTAATCAATATAAGAATAAATATGTAGAAAATTCATGTAGAGTTTATAATTAAATGATTTTATTTTTATTTTTATTTCTTATAACATTTTATATGATTTTCTTAATATTTTAATTTCTATCACGATCGAAGAATTTTTATATTTATTTATTTATTTATTGTTAAAAGCTAATAAAAGGATTACCAAACTAATTAAGTTATTTATATAATAATAAATCTTAATTTTATTTAGATATGAATTTTTTTTTGAATAAATGTAGATCATAGTTAGAATTAGGATTATTAATTTTAATAAATTTGGATTATAAAATCATAGGATCAATGGGATTGGATCAGAATTATGAAAATTATGAGTTCAACAGACTCTTGTATATGATAATATGACAATTGAGAAGCAAAATCATGGCTCAGATTTGAAGTTTGTCTTCTACTTGAGTCGTTCTTCATGTGAGCAAATGTATGTCCAATAAGATTTCTGTTTTCTAATTAATGCAAATTGCACTGCATTAACATTAAAAACCAACGTTTGGTGGGAGCGTTTTGAAAACAATAAACGTAATTAACACTATTCACAGCTAAACTTGGAACCTAATCTGTTTGGTGAGACCGTGAGAGCTTTTGAAGGGCTTTTGGAATTCAAATTAAAGGATGTTTTAGTTTTTACATGTCTTAATTAATTAATTAATGATACTTACTAATTTTTCTATTTTTGTTCATTTTTTTTATTCGCCAAAATGATATTGACAAAGTATACAAAAAGAAGTGACAATAAGTAATTTTTTATTCCGTTTATCCTTTTTTTTTCCTAAAAATATTTCTAAAGTTCATTAGACGAATTAGTCTCTTTTAAAAAAGGTATTATTAGAGAATAGAAAGATACATACAAAGCGTACTTTCTTCTCCACTTTGTGACATGTCCACCTTTTAGGTTGATTGTGTATAACCCACTTGGCTCATTTTGAGTTGAAAATGGGTTGAACCAGTTATTAACTTTTCCTCGGACATTTTTGATACTTTGACACGATAAAAAATTCCAACAGGGTACAACTAAATATGCAAAGTGAAATTTACAAAAACATAACAACATCACATAAATCTTTAGCACCTTCATCAGGCTAAACTCTAACTTCATGCCTTCTCTTAGTCAGTAATTTTTTACCATCTAAAATGGTTATGAGTTGAGTTCTCATTGCTCGATGGTGAGATGCTGTTGGACTATTTTCAATATTTTAATTACTATATAAATTGGTTTGAATGATAAAATAATCACGGAATTTTTTAGTTGTTTTACTAAATTTCAAGTGGGATGAATATTATTTATTGCTAAGTTTTTTAAACCATAAGGGTTCATTTACTAATTAAAACAAATTTCAAAAGATAAATATAATTTTTTTTACATATTCTAACCTTTCATTTTGACGGAGGGTAGATCCACGAGATATTGATAGTTTTCAAAACTAACAGAATTTTGATTGATAATTAAGTAAAATCTTGAGAAAAGTATATATAATTAACCCTTTTAATAGTCGAATGGCTATGTTTAAGTTAAGTGAACTTGTGGTGATAAATATGAAAGTATACCTTTATTCAAATATGAACTTCATATTAAGCCAATCAACCAATTAGATTTAAGCACACCGAATACATCAACGGTAAAACCATGATATATGTAAGAGAATATGATTTATCATAATCATTTTAATAAACCCTTTATTAGATACCTAATAATATAGAGACATTTAGAATTTTTTTAATCTTCCATTTTAAGTTTATTAGTGCTAACCACATAAGAATACTTCTAACAAAAAATCCTTCTAGCAAAGTCGAACGAAAGCAGAAAGCCGTACAAAATTGATTGGGACAAAAGCAAAGCTGAACGAAACTCAAAATCAAAAGGGACAAAATTGCAACAAAAAGGGCAAATTGATTTCAGAAGCAAAGCCGTCCAAATGAAAGCCGAAAGCGTTACAAAATTGATTGGGACAAAAGCAAAGCCGAACGAAATTTAGAATCAAAAGGGACAAAATTGCAACAGAAAGGGCAAACTGATCTGGGAAGCAAAGCCGTATAGTATAGCGGCTGCTCTTACTGCTGCAACAGCGTAAGGATCTTCTTCTCCATCTTCTACGCAGCCACTTCCCACGGTGAACTCTCCTCGGAGTACAGGTACAACATCCGCCAATGCCGATCCCACGAAGACACCTGTCAAAGAAACCAATCGGGGCTTTCCATACTTGACAACAACCTCACAGTGAGTATCAGCTCGAGAAGCAATTTATACATTTTGCTCTAGGTATGTACACTTGAAATTGTAATAATTTGATGATTTATAAAACTTTTACTTAAAAAAAGATTTATGTTTGATAGAGTACAAATTATGAAAACCTGAATAATTTAGTATGAAAACTTGTTTATCTGAACTTTTAATGTATGAATAGTTATGGTTATTAAGCTTTTACTGTTTAGTTTTCTTGTTATTATTATTATTATTCTTGATAAATTAGTTATAAACTATTTTCATTAATAGGATGACTTTTGAAAATGGCAATTGTTTTGATGAAGAGATAATCATAACTTGAAACAATTTTCTTGAAGCTTCGAGTGAAAAATTGGATGATTTAGTTGAAGTTGATGACATATTAGTTGGCAAGAGTGTTTTGAAATATAGTGAGAAAAATTTGGGTATACGTGGTACAGTATGATTTTTGATGATTTAGAAGATGCTCATGTATGTTATAAGGCATATGCAAAGCGAACTTGTTTTAGCATAAGAAAAAATCATACTCGACTTTCACGAAAGGATAAGCATTCGACTTTCACGAAAGGATAAATGCTTAATTGATGTAGAATATGTTTGTTCAAAGGAAGGGTTTCATAGAAAAAATTTGTACAAAGAAAAAAATAAAGTTAATATGGAGCATGCGATAACTAGAACGGGATGCAAAGTTATGATAAGTTTAAGAGAAGAAATGAAAAGTGGGTTATTAGTTAGTTTGATGACAAGCATAATCATGAGCTTTGTACTCCTAGGAAGGCATGTTTGCTTCGGGGAAATAAAAAATTTACATCAGCTCAAAGAAGTCTTGTGGGTACACTTAATGAAACTAGCATACCTACAAAATAAATCATGGCCGTTTTAGGTCAAGAATGTGGAGGTGAAAATAATATTGATTGTACATCATCTGATGTTCAAACTTGCACAATAAAAGAAGACAATTGCTCAAAAAAGAGGATGCACAAATGATGTATAATTATTTCAAAGAATGTCAAAGTAAAAATCCCAGATTTTTCTATGCTATCCAAGTTGATGAAAAAAATCACATGCAAAATTGTTTTTGGGCCGATACAAAGTCAAGATTGGTTTATCAATATTTTGGGGATGCAGTGACCTTTGATGCTACATATCTGACTAATTGTTATGGCATGCCTTTTGTTCCTTTTAGTGGGGTTAATCACCATTTGCAGTCGGTGATGTTTGGTTGTGCATTACATGTTAATGAGACCATTGAAACTTAAATTTGGTTGCTTAGAACTTGGCTTGAGGCAATTGGTAGAGTTACTCCAAAAACTATTATAACGGATGATGATAAATCTATGAGTAAAGCTATTGCACAAGTATCGCCTGAAACAATTCATCATTTGTGTATGTGGCATATTTTACAAAAAAATTCAGAATACTTTGACTCATGTTTTCAATAAATATCCTTCATTCAAGTCTGAGTTACATCATTGCATATATAATACAACTTTGAATGAAAATTTTGAATTAGAATGGCAAAAGGTCATACATAAATATGAGTTGAAAGATAATTCTTGGCTAGAAGATCTGTACAAGCGTCGTGAAAAATGGGTTCCCGCATATGTACGAGGTACATTTTGTGCATGTATGTCTACAACACAAAGAAGTGAAAACATGAACAATTCTTTAAGGGTTTTGTTCGCTCAACTACTCTAGTCTAGTTAGTGATTTTGTTTTTTAATGTGAGAAGGCATTGAATTCAAGATATTTAAAAGAAAAGGAGAAAGATGTGAAGACAAGAAACCCAAAACCTATTCTAAAAACATGCTATCAGATTGAAGTGGAAGCAGCCCAGATTTATACTAGAAATTATTTTTTGAAATTTCAAGAAGAACTTTTTTTCAATCCAAAAGTATAAAGCAACCAAGTTTTGTGAGGAAGGAGGAAATAAAATATATACGGTGATACAAAATGAGAAAGAAAATCCAATATACATTGTTGTGCTTTATTCTTCAGAAGGCAAAAGTACTTGGAATTGCTATATGTTAGAATTTTGTGGAATTTTGTGTAGGCATATCCTTACTGTGTTGGTTAAAAAATCTCTAGTTAATTGTTATCCGCACCATTGTATTTTAAAGAGATGGACAATAGAAGCTAAAAGGCAAAATTTTGAGAATATGTCAAGTTGTGATTTAGAAAACATAGAATCTTCTTTGATGATATTGAGACATAAACTGATCATGGAATTTTTAGAACTCATTGAGTTAGGAAACTCAAAAGAAAAAATTGATCTTATTAAAAATGCTATAAGAAATGTCCGTGATGAGTTTGGTGTAATGGATGATAACATAGAGATGAAAGTTGATGGTGGTCAAAAAGTTACTAATGGAGGCTTTTTGGTTAATGGTGTTTTGCAAGTGAATGATGGTCAAGTTGAGTCTGCTACCACTTTTAATCTACAAGATCCTCTTTGTGTAACATCAAGAGTATGTCCTAAGTCATTAAGACATAAGTATCCCAACGAAATCCAAACCAAAAAGAAGAGAAAGTGTAGATTGTGTCAACAACCTGGACATAATCGAACTAGTTGTTCTTCCCAAAAGCAAAAGTGGTAACCTTTTTTTTTCTATTTATATGTATTGTATTTTATACTTGATAATATTCAATATATTTGTAATTCTTAGATCATTTTTTTTATTATTAAATCCATATCTTAAAGTGTGTGTGTTTTTTTTTTAAGTGATGATGGAGCTAGCCGATCGTCCATGTTGAACCCCTCATCTGGACTTACTATAAATGAAGACCATATTTGAAGGTTGGACTCATGGAGTTGACAATAATATCTTTGAGATGGATAGATTAGTTAGCCCTATAATTTTACTTACTTTTGGATGATGTAAAAGTTGTGCAAGATTTGTCCTTGTGGATGAGTTAACATAATAATTAACCAACTGACTTTTTTTCCTTGTGGATTGTCTTGCTATGAACAATAATTTGTGAATGTCGCATATGCATATGGCAATAGTGCAAAGCAATGTTTCTCTATTTTAAGAATATAATACTTTTCTTGTAATTTAGACAAGTGCTCGCTTGATTGGTCCTTTTCTTGTTTTTTCTTATTGTTATTTTTAATTTATGTAAAAATGATGGTTTATGACTAGTTGTACTAAAGTGGCAAGTTTTTTCAGTTTGTCTTTCTTTTATCAAATCTGTTACTTAATTTTTTTTTTTGGGTTATACTTGTGATACACTTTAATCTTTAGAGAATGGAGGTGAAATGCTTATTTGGCTAGAAATGAAATTGCTTGCTCTTTGGTAGATGCTTCTGATGCATTTGATGGATAAAGGTGCAGTATTAATTAGATATCAACATAATTTTTGCCTTATCAGTTAGAGGTCTTTGGATTGTTTCCTAGGTTTTTTCAAGTTATGAGCTTCTGTTTTGCAATAGCTGTCCCACCCATTTATTGAAATTATAATGTTTGACATTTTAATTCCCAATTAATTCTTACATGCTTCACTTTGGAATGTGATATTTCTAGTCTGAATGTTGACGTTGCACAGTTTCAACAATCTTTTGTACACACATTATAAATCAATCTGTTTTGTCTGGATTCTGTTTTCTTTATCTTTTTGATGAAGAGGAGTTTTTGCTAGCAGGTTGCCACATTTATTGTACAAAAGATTCTGCTGGATAATGTGGGTCTAGATTATATATGTACCACAACAGAGCAGGTTTTTGTTGTTGGCCAGGTGCTAGGAAATATGGTTGTTGCACTTGCTTAATGGCGATTTGCATCCATTTCAATAGATTGTTTTTGAGGTGTAAATTTTTTGGAGTTGGGTTTTTGGGAAGGAAAAGGAGTGCAAATGCATCCTCATAAAGCCAAAAGACATGAAAAAGACACTTATGTAAATAGTATTTTTTGCAAATTCTTTACTGCAATATACGAAGCACAATGGGATGGTTTTATTTTTCCTTGCTTTAATTTAACAAATAACTTGTGCCTAATTTTTCCTGTATTTTGTTTATTCAACATTTCCTAGGTTATTTTCCACTAATCTCCTTGTTTTAATATGGTCCTGCAGATTAATATAACTAGAATTCTTTCTTCTTGTTCCATTGTTTTCAAAAGCAACACAGAGATGAAGAAAGTGGAATTGATACTAATCTTAAACCAAGAGAATAAAATCTGAACCTATATTAGAGTGTTGGTTTTAGTATCGTCCTCTAGGTTGAACTAAGTCTTCCTTTAGCAAAACACCAACTCCAAGATTGAAGAAAGACCTTGTTTTTGTCTACTTGACACCCGAAGGAATTATCCAAACTCAAAGTTAAGAATTGAACTATCCTTGGAACCAAGAAGCACGCTCAAATTGTTGAGGGAAAGAAACTCAATAAAATAGCTTAAACTTAAACCTAAGAGGCTATCCTCAAAGACTCAAAACAAGTTCTAAACTAAAACTCAAAGAAAAGCCAAAAGCTCTCAAGTTTGTATTGATCAAAGTTTGAATTTTCTTGAGGTTGAATGACCTCTATTTATAGATTACAATGTGTAAGAATTAAGAAAGCCATCTCTTAGAAGGATTAGCTTCTTAAGAAACTACTTTAAGAAACTATTACTAAAAGAAATACTTACTAAAAGTATCCTAATCTAAGAAAAGGAAATAGAATAAAATAGTTGCTTAAAATTAAAACTAAGCATTGCCTAAACTAGAATCCAAGTGTGGCTTGGATTTGTATGCTTGGCCGAATGTTACTTGAATTGACTCTCCAAATGTGGAATGGATTTGTATGCTGGCCGAATTTAGAAGTCCATTTGTGGATTGGAATTCCCAAAATTACACTCCAAGTGCTTAATGGAATTGAGCTAAATTGAGCTTCCTAAATCAACACCCAAGTGCTGAATGGAATTGCCTAAACCATAATTCCAAGTGTTGAATGGAATGGAGCTGAATAGAGTTCGAATTAAGTTGGTCTTGAGTTGCCAAAAACATCCATTTGAGCTTCTAAAAATCGGCCAAAAGCTGGAACCTTCCAAGGCCTAAGCTAGCTGAAATCTTCTAAGGCCGAATTGGATTCTTCACCCGAGCTGGATTCTTGTTTTGCTTCTTGTTGAATTTGAACCTTCCAAAATTGAATTTGGATTGTGATGAGAAGTGGCCTAAGGATCTTGATTACACGTGTGAAAAGCAACCACACTCGATCCTTCATTGATGAAACTAAGTAGAATACCAGCTTATGCTCTTAGATTTGTCTCTTTCGGATTTGATTGAGTTGTCTTGGCTGACTGGTTTATTATTTCAACCTTGGCTCTCATATTTTCATCAGTGATATGGTTGAGGACTTAATTTAATGGCATCTCTCTGAATCCATTTGATCACAAAGAAAATTGGCCTTTCATTCAAACCAAAATTGATTTCGTGTTACTACTTGTTTTGGAGTAGTTTCAGTTCACTTTTTGCCGCGGGGACAAATTGATTTGGTACTTTTTTTTTAGAGGATTGAAAACACAAAATATATGATTAAAAGCATTTCATTTATGTTTTTCACCCAAAACTACATAAAAATTCTACACCAAAGCGTCTAATATGTTACAGCCAACAAACAAACAAAGTCAAAACCACAAAACTACATTCATATTACATTAGAGCAACTAAAGTAATATGCCGAATTCAAGAACTTCAAGAAAAGTGAAGCCCATTTATGTTTTTCACCCAAAACTCCATAAAAATTCTACGCCAAAGCGTTTAAAATGTTACAGCCAACAAATGAACAAAGTGAAAACCACAAAACTACATTCAGATTACATTAGAGCAGCTAAAGCAATATGCCAAATTCAAGAACTTCAAGAAAAGTGAACTCCATTTATGTTTTTCACCCAAAACTCCATAAAAATTCTACACCAAAGCATCTAAAATGTTATAGCCAACAAACGAACAAATTCAAAACCACAAAATTGCATTTAGATTACATTGGAGCAGCTAAAGTAATATGCTAAATTCAAAACTTCAAGAAAAATGAACTTTCACAGACATGAATCAATGCAACTGCTTGGCTTCTCTCTCAGACTAAAGTAGGGTGAGAATATCACCCTCCTTAACGGGTCCCTTGATGTTCCTCATGATGAACCAATTCTAGTCATCAAGGAACTTGACTCACCTGGGTCACCTGTCATTTGGAACCAGTACGACCCATGACTTTGACCACAATGGAATGCTTGGTTTGAGAATCCATTTGAGCAGATAAGCAAAGAAGAAGATCCTTATGCCGAAATCAATTTGCCCTTCATGTTGCAATTTTGTCCCTTTTGATTTTGGGTTTCATTCTGCTTTGCTTTCGCCCCAATCAATTTTGTACGGCTTTCAGCTTTTGTTCGGTTTCGCTAAAAGGATTTTTTGTTAGAAGTATTCTTATATGGTTAGCACTAATGATCTTAAGATGAAAGATATAAAAAATTCTAGGTGTCTCCATATTATTGGGTGCCTGAAAAGTAGTTTCTCATAATGATATTGACAAATCATATTCTATATATGTAAATTCCTTCATTACAAGTTATTTTATAGAAATAGAGAACATAAATTCATAAATGTTCTAGTATTATCATGTTTCCTTTAATCTTGTAGGGTCACTTGGGTAAATATTATGTAATTGTATTTGTTAAATTGTAAAACTTAATATTATTTTTTGAGAGGTAAAATAGTTTCACAATGGCATTAGAGTTAAACAAAAATGATTTATATATAGATCTTGAATGAACTTTATGGGATACTATTTCTTTGTTTCTTAACGATTTTTGTAAACAATTTATTAGAATTTTGGTAACAAAGCAAAATTCTTTGCCATATTCCAAACCACCTTATTATATGATTCAAAAGTTTATCTGGCACAACTTGAATTTCTTATGTAATTATTTTAAAGAGGTAACTCCATAGCTAGTGTGAAGGAGATTTATAATATATAGACCTCAACTAAAGCGATCTAATACATAGTAAGAGTATATCTGAACCAAAAAAGTTAAGTTAGTGGATCTTGAGTCCTTATTAATTATTAGGAATTCTAATTCTTCTTAATTTCTAATGTGGCACACACAACAAACATCTCCTTTAATGAATATACTACCACATTAAAAACTATTTCCAATAAACCTATCTCTTCACTATGGACCCATCTCTTCATTAGGATTCTCATCTTTTCACTATGGTTTCATTTGTGCCTGTGCAAGTAGTAACTGGAATCACAAACCTACTTGTCTACGAGTCTTTCACTAAACCCCACTAAGCCTCACAAGCCCAGTCCTTCTCCAGCAAGCCATTCCCTTTAATGGATATATTACCACTTTAAAAACCACCCCCCAACAAGTTCAATCCTTCTCCAACAAACCAATCTCTTCATTATAGATTCATTTGTGCCCGTGTAATTAGTAACTAATATCACAAACCTACTTGTCTACAAGTCATCCACAAAACTACTTGTCCATGAGTCATCTACTAACCCCCACTAACCTCACAAGCCTAGTCCTTCTCCAACAAACATATTTATTCACTATAGACCTATTTAGTGTCTGTGCAAGTAGTAACTAGTATCACAAACCTACTTGTTCATGAGTACTCTACTAAATCCCACTAAGCCTTTATAGCCCAAAAGGTTAAACTAGTGGCTTTGGGTCCTTACCACATATTAGATATTTCAATTTTTATTAATTTTTCAATGTGAGATAAGCATTTTATTTTGTGTTTTTTCTGTAAAAAAAAAATGAAAATAGTGCTTTTCTCACATTATTCATGACACATTTAGAAATCACATTTTTAAGTGCATTCTCATATCTAGAATACAAAATATATATTTATTTTCAACTAAACCAATTTCTTACGCATCTATCCACCCACTAGCTCTCTGTCCTTTTCTCTTTTTTTTCTTCTTTTTTCTAGATTGTTCTATGCTTTTTTCCCCTCCAACCGGCAACGACCATTCGCCCTTTGCTGTCCCCACCACAGGGTTGTAAACGAACCGAACATAAATGAATAAGCATTGTTCGTGAACCATTCGTTTATTTTTAAGACTGTTCGAGATCAGCCCGTGTTTGATTTATTTTTAAAATTGTTCGAGATCGGCTCGTATTCGTTTAAGTTTTCATATTTGTGTTCGAGCTCATTTATGTTCGTTTATTAGTGTTCGATAAGTATTCATAAACAGTTCGTGAACATGTTCATTAACACATTAAACGAATATGTTCACAAACAGCTTGTTAATATGTTTGCGAATGATTAAACGAACATGTTCAAGAACAATTAAACAAATCCCAAAGGAAAAGCAAAATAATCTCCATTGGGGGGATCAAACCCAAGTCTCCTAGATGAGAGGTGTGATATTTACCACTATACTACAATGATCATGTGTTGTGAATAATGAACGAATAATATTATTATTTTAATATAAACGAACAATAAATGAGTTTTAAACGAACATTAAACGAGCTTGTTCATGAACACTAAACAAGTTTGTTCGTAAACATAAACAAACCAAACACATGTCTGTTCATGTTTGGTTTGTTTATTAAACGGTAAAATTTGTTCGTTTATTATTCATTTAGTTTAACAAATGAATATAAACGAACGTAACCGAACTTGTTCACGAACTATTCACCAAACGTATTAGTTTGTTTACACCCTTACCTTGCCACCAACATTAATTTTTTTAATACAAGAAAAAAAATGGTCGTCAAGTCTGTCTCTTCATGTAAGAGTCCCCTAAGAAAACCATGTGTAATGGCTTAAGCAAAATTGAGGCTAATGTGTTTTTAGGAATAAGTTGTGCCCTTTCATGAGGATTTTGAGTGTGTATGTGCATCATATTTTAAAACTTGTTTTTAAATTTTTTGAGATAAAGATTATAAAATAAAAATTATTTAAATAATATAAAAATTTATGTTAAGAAGTTGAAAAATGCATTTTGCACTAGCCATGAGAGAAGCAATAGTAACACTCGCATAATTGTCTCCCCCCACCCAAACCCTAAATTTCTTAGATAATTATGCACAAAACAAAAGCCATGGCTAATTCTTTATTAGCCATGAGAAAAAGTAATGCTCGTATAAAATTGTTCCTCCACCCCACTTTCTTAGAGAATTATGCACTTATGTTCAGCAGATTATTTGAAGTAAAATCCCTGATGGATGTTAGTGTTGGATTTATGTTCTAAAGCTAATTAATATTGGGATTATAATTTATATTTATTTTCAACGTGATTAAGAATTTAATAGGTCACACACAAATAAATCTAATTTCTTGAATTAAAATGATATTATAATTATAAGCTAATTATATGATTAATTTATGAAATAAATTAATATTAGGATTTATTAATAAATAAACCTTTGGATTATTTAGTTGTTAGTTCAAACCCATTTAGTCTATAAATAAGTCTCAACCATAGATTTTGAATAAGGTATTGAAGTCTGTTACATGTCGTATATATCAGACACTTAAGATTTTTTAAAAACCCTAGTTCCTATTACTCAAGGGATCTAGCTGTCAGCAACTCATGGTTGGTCAATCCCATAAGGATCCCTAGAAATTGTCTGTGTGGATGCCGTTAAAAGCCGGACAATTGTGCGGTTTATGATCAATCTTGCCTATTATTAGTGAATCTGTTGCTGATGTGACATCTTGATGCTATACATAGATTACAAAGAGATCATGGTACGTTAGCAATCATTTTACTATTCCACTACATATATGGGATGATTCCCTAATAGTGGTGTCAAAGCTGTCTTTGTTTATTCTTGTTCTAGCATAATTTTATGTGTTTAATTATCATGGGTGATGAATTGTCCATGTATATATTATTTTTGATTAATTTATTTTGAGAAATTCTGAATTTCAAAGGGTTCAAAATTAGGGTTTTCAAATCTGAAAGTTCAAATCAAAAAATTTGAAAAAAAAATTCAAAAAAAAAAGTTTTCTGCCCAAATCGATCGGGTTTGACCCCACCGGATTGGGTTGACCAGCTTGGTCAACTACCGGAACTCAAAAAAAAAAAGGGAAAAAGAAAGCTGTCGGATGGACTAATCCAGCATTAAGGCCAGCCCCGTTCTGCTCACATAACAAGAAGGTCAACAATGCTTTAGCTGGATCCAGTTTGGTCACTTGACAAGAAGCCATCTAACCAAGCGACCAGACGAAGGTGAATCTGGCGTGTCTAGAACTGCGACCAAAACAGCTCTGGTCACGCGGCTGGAATTGCTCTAGTCGCAAACCGGAGGCCTCAGGGCATGGTTGGGATGATTCCGGCCGCTCTTCGGTAGGAAAAGTTCTGGCTAATTGCCAGAAATTAAAAAAGAATAACAATGGCGACTATGCAAAAAATGGAAGATGAAAGAGATGTTGATGTCATCAAATGATGCCATCATTAGGGCAACACAATGATAGTGTCATTTGATGACGTTATCACTAGGGGCAGGAGCAACATATATTTTAATTTTTTTTTCTCCTTTTAGCAACAATAATTAGAATGCCGTTGAAAGTGTAGTAATGTGATTACAAGGTTCTAGCGACAAACTTATTATTTTTTTTCCTTTCTTTATTTTGTAAATTTGATTTACAAAAGATTTTAATCCTTAATAATTTATAAATCTAAAACAAATTATGGGCTAACTTTTATGTTTTAATTAGATTAAAATATAAAATAGTATCTAATCCAATTAGATTATTTATTTTGTTCAAATTTAAATGTGATTTAAATTTTAAGAAACTTCCAAATAAATATTTGAATTTTCTTTACTTGGAAGTGTTTCAAAATAAATAGTTGAATCCTTTTATTTTTTAAATCAACTACAAAATTTAATTGGATTTGTGTTAGAAGATCAAATTATACTTGTTGTAGGTATAGATTTGAGATATTTGAATAGTTCAAATAAAATTAAGTTTGAAATTTTACTAAAAGTATTTAATGTTTCAATTAGATCATCTAATTAAATATCTTCATCAAAATTCTAAATTATCTAACTAAGAATGTGATCCTTATTGGTCATTTATATACACTACTAGTGAATAGTATTGTATAAAAGAAAGATCAAATGTATTAGATATATTTTGATTTATGACTAGTTATGTAGTATTTCCAAAAGAGCTTTGAAGTTATGCCATTAATGTTGTCTCCAACTTGCTAATCGTATTTTGTTTGAAATAGTTGATTTTTATTCTATATGAGATATGGATAGAAATAAACCAAAATTTTATGAAAATTTTGATATTGTCCTACTTATGTGAAGAGGATGAGGTAAAATTAGTCTAGAAGCTGAATCCAACGCAACATTTATTTATTGAGTATCCAAAAGAAATTTTGGTTACTAATTTTATTATTCTATTGAACAAAAGTTGTTTAATAACTTACTGACTTGCTAAAATAAAATATTTATTTTAGAAAGGTTAGTGGGAGGAATAATAATTTTGAAAAGTTCAAAAACACAAAGTAGCAAATCAACTATTGAAATAAACATTCTAATCATATGATGATTTGATAGATCTAAATGTTATAATTACATGTTGATGTAATGACCTAGACATTAAATTCACATGATGATCTGAATTTGCGACAGTTGCATATGATGATCAAGAGATATAGAATTGCATTATGCAAGAAATTGTATATGATACGATTCAAAATTTTATATCTGTTGATCATAATAGAATATGCAAAGTAAAAGATCCAATTGGATTCTAATATTTTGATTAAAAAAATCAAAATGTTTGGTTTTGTCAAAATTTTGAAAACTTGTGTATTCAAGTTAGTAAGTGGGAGCATAAGCATATTCTTATTACTTTATGTATGACATATTATATATGGAAAATGAATACCTTGAATTAAATGTGAAGGTATAATAATTAAAAATATAAATATTAGAAATTATGATTTATAGAGATAGATCGTGAATATTGCTTTATATACATAAACATGATGCTAAAGTTGTTTAGCATGGAGTTAGATAGTATACAAATAATTCCATATGTTTTGACTATTGGATTTTACTTTCATGCTATGGTATGTTCTATAATAAATATTCTTGATTTTAATGGACCAATCAAATATTTGTAGATATATAGATGCAAAATTTTTAATTTTAAAGTTGAAATACATTTGTATAATTTACTTATACTAAAGTACTAAGTATTGGAACAGTTCCAATTAGAATGTTTTAAACATTTCATAAATTGTGCCAAATACATTAGACCTTGTAAAGTGTTTATGAAATTTTGGATAAAAAGGTTCTTCATTGAACCCTATGTGGTTGGTTCCATTATTTATAATACTTTTGTATTGTGATAATAATAGAAAGAGAACATGATTAGTGATTCATAATGTATAAGACACCATTATAGAACAATCTCACTAGTGATAAAGATGTTTATCAGTCGACTAAACCTTTATAAACAATTGGTTTTAGACCAAGTGGGAGTTTTGTTTTAGTGTTTACTTAGTGTGTGGACAAAAATAAATTTATTTTGGTGATATGTACACTTTCTATACACTCTCTACATTTTTATCCATATTTTAAAATTTATGCAAAAGTTTGGTGATATGGAACTATTTATCATTTATATTTAACTTATAAAATGATAAAGTCCTTAGAATAATATTTATGGAAGAAATCATAAGAGTTATGATAATAAGATTCTTCACATGCTTATAATAATATTTTTAAATCATCCCTAGTCATAGTGTTAGCAAGACGTACATTGTTGATACGGATAGATTAGCACATATTTTGCTTCTTTCTAAAGTAAGCAGTAATTGATCTCATGAACTATTGTGTATTAACACAAAAGTAAATATGTGAATGCTTGTTGGAGAACAAGTTCGTTGGATTGATCTACTCAGAGATTTTCATAAGATAATCTATTTAAGTGCTAATGAAATTAATCTCTATGTGACGATAGTGTAAGTGATCTTTTGACTTACGATCATAAAAGTATTTAGAGTGTGGATTATTATACTTTTACTCTTTTGGTCCTTAAGCTTGGTTGGTTACGTGTGCTGTAAGAGTCGAGTATAATATGAAATATGGATGGATAGTTTATGATCCATAAAGAATTCACCACTTCTAATAGTAAGAAGAGTATATCCCATTTATGGCCACTTGTTGAAATATGACTCAAAAATGTTTGCGCAAAATGGAAGTGAATTTAAAATATTTTAAATTCATCTTCAAGGGAGAAGTTATATTTTGGAAATAAAAAAAGAATAATTAGTTCATTATGAGTTGGTATCATTCCTTATTCTTGAACTAATTGGGATATAATATGATGAGAGAATAATAATTATACGGAATCGAGTTCATGGAAAGGTGGAGTCTATTACATGACTTTTCTTAACACTGGGGTGGTCATGATGCTTGGCTAGAGGCCAATCTTGATCTATAAACATAAATTAATTAATTGATGAATTGTCTTTAGTCCAAGTGGGAGTTTGTTGGTTTTATGTCCTAAAACCAATTGATATTGGGATTATAATTTATATTCATTGCTAACGTGATTAAGAACCTAATGGGTTACATACAAATAAAGATAATTTCTTGGATCAAAATGATATTATAACTATAAAATAATTATGGGATTAATTTATGAGATAAATTAATATTAGGATTTATTAATAAATAAATCGTTGAGTTATTTGGTTATTAGTCCAAATCCATCTGATCTATAAATACGTTTCAACTATAGGTTTTGAATAAGGTGTTGAAGTTTGATACGTATCGTATGTATCAGACACGTAGAGTTTTTTAAAAACCCTAGTTCATTTTTATTACTCAAGGGATCTAACTATCAGTAACTCATGATTGGTCATTCTCTTGAGAATCTCTAAAAATTGTCTGTGTAGATATCGTTAAAAGCCGGACAATTGTGCAACTTGCGATCAATCTCACATATTATAGGTGGATCTATTGCTGACATGATATCTTGATACTATACATGAATTACAAAGAGATCTTGATATGTTATTAATCATTTTACTATTCCATTGTGTATATAGGTTGATTTCCTAACAATTAGGTGATTTACACTATAGGTCAACAAAAAAATAAAATAAAATAAAATCAACTAAAGTGATGCCCAACTGAGGCAATCATATATGAGTTATAAATATTCAACACTCAATATATTATATTAATAAAAATATGAATTAATAGCTCGTTGCAACAAAAAGTAACTGTCATGGCAGCTAACAAGACAAATCTACTAGTCCATGGCTCTTTTCATTGTGAAGGATTGATTTCTTTTGGGTGTGCATAAACTAATGATATAGTACATGAAGCCCGAAATTTAATAGTACAAATCTAAAATATTAAGGGCGGAAATATGGATAGATTAGTTAATTCAAGCATTGTTCACTCTCGTGGGGCAAGTTGTGTCATTTCCTTATTTGAATGTCTTTAGAAATTGACTAAACAATTTTTAATCCTATTTATTCAGAGTTAGGCCACTGGTTAGCTATTTGCTTTCATTCAATAAACATAAAACTAATGCACGCAATATTAATTTGATTCAGACAACCCAACTTATTTTAAGATAATTTAACGTTGTAACTGACGTGGAACACCAGAAAAAATATTCTGCGTCTTTATCATTAATAAAATCATTTTTAATTTTTTTTTGTACATAAGAGCATTTTATCAGAACAAAAAGAAGTAATTTACATAATACACTATAGTAGTTAAACATAACCTAAACTATACAAATATGTTATGACTGATCTCCTCTGGACTACCAAATCTCAATTTTGTATTGTCAGATAAATATGTTCATGTGAAACTATAATCATAATTACATTCTTTACCACTTGCGCAATAATTTCAACAATTTTTATACAGTAAATTAATTATATTAACTTTTATTGCTTTACTCCATTATATGTAAACAAACTATTTTTATTAAATTATAAGTTATTCTTTATAATTATATTTAATTATACCATCCTAACTGTATGTGTATAAAATATTTCCTCCTACAATTCTACTCAACTGGTATAAACAGTTCAACAAAAATTTTTCAAGGAGAATATATTATCTGGGTTATTCTATCTAACGTCCTATCACCACACTGCATCATTACATCATATAGTCCCCATAATAAACAAAACATGAGCATTACTAAATAAAAAGGCTACAATTCTGTCTGTTCGTGTTTAACCAATACAATGTCAAAAAGTACGAATTAACCTTTCCACAGGAGCAGAATTTTGAACACAAAATGTGCGCCATAGGACTTATTTCCAACTAGTGGACAACTTGAGCAAGCTAACATACTTCGTGGTTGTATCAAATTGGCCTTGAACTTTCATCATGTTTTTTCTGGATATAGTTGTTGGCATGTTCATGTAAATTAGCCTATAAATTAGCTAGGTTAATATTACCAAGTTGAGATAGAATCCTGCTACTACCATAATTGTAAGAGATGTACATATTCAGTTACCATATTCTGTAGAAGAAGTTTTTAGGTAAGTTCTTTGTCAAATTTGTATATGTATCATGTGTCTGGATTTCCAGAAGATGAATAAGAAAAACTTTTCTTCATGGTATCAGAGCGGGTTAGGGTCTGTTACAAGTCATGGAGAGACAGGAAATAACAACAACACCACCATCAAGTGAAGGATCAACAGCCACAACGATTCTTGAAAACTTTACAACTGCGATGAAGCAGCTTTTATCACAGCAAAATACACCATCAGTGACAGAACCTTCTGCCCCTGCAATTGCTATTAGGTTCAATGGTTCGAACTATGGCTTGTGGTCTCAAGTCATCGAGATGTATGTCTCTGGTAAGGATAAGTTGGGATATCTCGGCGGGTCTTTGTTCCACAACCAGCCAAAACCGATCCTGGTTTTAGGAAGTGGAGAACTGAAGATGCCACCGTAAAAGGATGGCTGATAAATTCAATGGAACCAGCACTAATTGGAAATTTTATACGATTCCCAACTGCAAAAGCTGTTTGGGATTCAGTAGCTACAACCTACTTTGACGGGACTGAGACATCCCAAGTATATGATTTGAAGCGGCAAGTGTCGCGGTTAAAACAAAATAGAGAAACAATAGAAACCTACTACAATAATCTTCAGGCTCTCTGGCGAGAAATAGATTTTTACGACCAAATCCGTGATGTCTGCGAGGATATTACAAGATATAACTTAGCCATTCAAGAAGATCGAGTATATCTCTTTCTTGATGGACTTGATGATCGCTTGGATAAGGTACGAGCAGATGTGCTACAGATCCAACCATTTCCTACTGTGGAACAGGCATATGCCAGGGTAAGACGAGAAGATCTCCGACAAACTATTATGCTTTCATCTGGAGAACATGGAGTCTCAGGTGGAGCTATGATCTCCCGCCGTGAAGGGGCTGACTCCCAACCAAAGTTAACAACAGGGGGAGCACTAACCACAGGAGGGTGCTCTCACTATGGAAATCCAAAACATACAAAGGATAAGTGCTTTAAACTTCATGGTTATCCTGAATGGTGGGATGAACTCCAGAAAAAGAAGAAAGGGAAGGCAGCTGGGAAAGAAAGTGCTCAGGCGGCTTTAGTTTCTGGAGGGTCTGAATTATCCTTAGTTCCCGATCAGAGTACATGTGCCGAACCCAAAGGTAAATCAGGCTGTGCTTATTCTGTCTCTCACATGGGCAAGAGTGATAAATGGATTATTGACTCCGGAGCAACAAATCACATGACTTTTGACTCCCAAGATCTTGCCACAACAACTCCTCCTAAGATTGACCAGATTACAAATGCAAATGGACAAAGTTCCAGCGTAATTTGAAGCGGGAAGATGTTCATCTTTCTCAATCTATTTCTCTTCCAAATACTTTATTAGTACCATCTTTATCAAATAAGCTATTGTCGGTAGGACAGATCACTAGTGATTTACCATGTTTTGCTTTAATGCATCCTGATTTTTGTATATTTCAGGACATTCGCACGAAGGAGATTATTGGACGTGGTACTAAGAGAGATGGATTATATTTCCTAGATGATTTCAAGCCAAGGGGTTATGGATTACACACTCAAGGTCGTCTCGACAAAGAAAAAGGCTTAGTTTGGTTATGGCATCGTCGACTTGGACACCCTTCTTTTGGATACTTGAAAGTTTTATTTCCTGAATTGTTTCGTAATTTTTCAGAGTCCCGTTTCACATGTGAAACTTGTATTCGGGCAAAAAGTCATCGTGTTAGTTTTCCTCCCAGTATCAATAAAAGGACAAAACCATTTACTTTAATCCATTCTGATGTATGGGGGCCATCTCCAATCTCTACAATTTCTGATTTTAGATGGTTTATTATTTTCGTGGATGATTGCACACGTATGACTTGGCTTTATCTAATGAAAAACAAGGATGAAGTTGCTGCTATATTTGAAACCTTTTATGAGATGATTAGAACACAATTCGGTGTCAAGATTCAGTACTTGAGCGATAATGGAGGGGAATTTGTGAACACCAAACTTAGCACCTGCTTTAATCTGCATGGTATTACTCATGAGACATCTTGTGCTCACACACCACAACAGAATGGAGTGGCGGAGAGAAAGAACCGACATATTCTTGAAACCGCAAGAGCTATTCTCATAGGTGGCCATGTTCCTAAAAGATTTTGGGATCTCTTTGTCATAACTTCAGTGTATCTTATGAACCGAATGCCCTCACGAGTTTTAAGTCTTCGAACTCCATTACAATGCCTTGCTGATCATGTGGAGATTCCTGGTGTTTTGACTTTACCTCCAAAAGTATTTGGATGTGTGGCTCTTGTACATTTGCATAAAAATCAAAGGACCAAGCTGGATCCATGTGCCGAAAGGTGTATGTTTATTGGATACGGATCACATTAGAAAGGTTACAAATGCTATAACCCAAGTACCAAGAAGTTTCATGTCACACTTGATGTTACTTTCATCGAGTTTGAATTTTTTTATCCACCATCACAACTGAGTATTCGTCCCACAGAAGAAGAGTTGGATACAAATTGGTGGGATATTTCGAATACACATTTGCCTACGGTAACTTCTATGATGGAAAACAGTCTACAAAGGCAACCTGCAGTCTTAACAACTATGATCCAGCCTATGATGGAAGTTGGACACCCTATCAACAATGAACAAACTGAATCCAGCAGTAAGGAACAAACTGAATCCAGCAGTGATGATATTCCAGCCGAGCTTCAAGAAGTTGAGCTTCAGGATTTCTGTGAAGACCAACAAAGTCTTATCCATCCATCTCCCTCTTTAGTATCCACCCAAGCTCCTGCGAATGCTCCTGAAGTAAACACTTCTTCTCCACCTTGTGATAATTTACATAGCCGCAAAACATATGTTCTTCCTGACAGGCATAATCGGGGCAAGCCACCCAACAAATACTCTCCTGAAATAAAAAGTCGAACATCAAAGTATCCCATTGCAAATTATGTGTCAACAAGACGATTGTCAGCCACATATCAAGCATTTATCGGAAACGTATCGGCTAAGCCTGTTCCAGAGAGGGTGGAGGTGGCTATGAAGGATCCTGAATGGAGAGCAGCCATGAAAGATGAGATGGAAGCCTTAGAGAAGAATGGGACTTGGAGGCTAGTTACTCTTCCACGAGGGAAAAAGGCAGTAGACTGTAAGTGGGTTTTCACAATCAAGTATAAGTCGGATGGGTCTATCGAACGATACAAGGCAAGGCTAGTGGCAAAAGGGTATACACAGACATACGGGGTCGACTACAAGGAAACATTTTCTCCAGTGGCGAAATTAAACACCGTGAGAGTTTTGTTATCACTAGCAACAAATTTAGACTGGCCCTTACATCAACAGCGTAAAGAATGCATTTCTTTACGGCAATCAACGAGAGATTTACATGAAAATCCCAGGGTTACAAGTGTGATGGCAACCCTAATGTTGTCTGCAAACTGGACCTATCTCTCTATGGATTGAAACAATCTCCCCATGCATGGTTTGGGAGATTTAGTTCTGCTATGAAGGAGTATGGATATGAGCAGTGCACGGCTGATTTTACTTTGTTCATAAAGAGGTGCAATGAGAAAATAACTCTTCTTATTATATATGTTGATGACATTATTATCACAGGCAATGATCGTGCGGAGAGTGCAAGACTCATGTCTAAATTGAATGGTGACTTCGATATGAAGCATCTGGGAGAGTTAAAATATTTTCTGGGTATTGAAGTTGCAAGATCAAAAGAGGGAATCTTTTTGTCTCAACGGAAATATGTATTAGATCTTCTTGCTGAAGTTGGAATGCTGGAGTGCAAACCAGTAGATACTCCGATAATACAGAACCATAAGCTTAATGAAAGTCCAGTTCAGCCTCCTGCCAATCGAGATAGGTACCAACGACTTGTAGGAAGGCTGATCTATTTATCTCATACCATACCTGACATTTCATATGCTGTAAGTGTGGTAAGCCAATTCATGCATGCTCCCAAGAAGGATCACATGGATGCAGTTGTCCGAATTCTCCAATATTTAAAGTCTGCTCCAGGAAAAGGCCTGTTTTTCGGAAAGCATGGTCATCTAGATGTGGAAGGGTATACAGATGCAGATTGGGCGGGTAATGTTACCGATAGGCGTTCAACTTCTGGTTATCTTACGATGGTTGGAGGAAATCTTGTTACATGGAGAAGCAAGAAGCAAAAAGTAGTGTCTCTTTCTAGTGCAGAAGCTGAATTCAGAGGAGTCGCAAAAGGAGTATGCGAGCTACTTTGGTTAAAAAGGTTGATGACTGAATTGGGTTACTCTCCAAAGACAGGAATGAAACTCTTTTGTGATAATAAGGCAGCCATAAGTATCTCTGAAAATCCCGTCCAACATGATAGAACTAAACATGTGGAGATTGATTGTAATTTCATAAAGGAAAAGATTGAAGAAGGAGTCATTCAAATATCGTTCATTTGATCAAGTGATCAACTAGCAGATATGCTAACTAAAGCTATATCTGGGAGGGACTTCAAGATCTCGCTTTTCAAGTTGGGTATCAAAGATATCTTTTCACCATGCTGTGCCATGAAAAGTTACACGCCATAGTATTAGTATACAAGTCCTTTCTTTTCTCCAACAAAATCGTGACTTCCTTTTGAAGCAAACAATCTTTTCAGTCCTTCGCTTTTCAAGTTGGGTATCAAAGATATTTTTTCACCCACTTGAGGGAAAGTGTTGGCATGTTCATGTAAATTAGCCTATAAATTAGCTAGATTAATATTACCAAGTTGAGATAGAATCCTGCTACTACCATAATTGTAAGAGATGTACATATTCAGTTACCATATTCTGTAGAAGAAGTTTTTAGGTAAATTCTTTGTCAAATTTGTATATGTATCATGTGTCTGGATTTCCAGAAGATGAATAAGAAAAACTTTTCTTCAATAGTTCCTTATCACGAAAAATTTATTAGTTTTAATCATTCACAGAGGAAATTCAATCTATATGCTAAATTTTCTCTTTAACTGAAATTGAAGCCTCTAAATGTGAATATCGCTTGAACAAATAAACATCCATAATTTCTATGACGTTATTATATTAATGTTGGGAAATTCTTATAAATTATAAGGTTAACATATGATTAAGGTTTAGCAAAAGAAAAATACTCGTGTTTTAGCTGCAAATATTGCCACATCCATGATTTGTGAGCTCTAAATTACGACCCTATATATTTTATTTTTTCTCCTTTCCCCTTTGATCAGCTTCACTTGCCATAGAAAGTTTCCAGTGAAATGCATCAATTTCTGACAATCAAAACAACATAAACGCAAATAACTAAAAAAAAGGATTGTTGCAGCAGATATTCATTGAAACGGACACATGTGATCAACAAACATAAGTCCTAATATAGTCCACGACTAAATTTCACACCCATATCAATATATCATCCAGGGATATTATCAATAATATTATTGATAAAGCATGTTAAGGAAGTAGAAGATGATCCTCCCTCGGCGAGTGCCAACCTGCTCTTCTCTTTCATTTCCTTCACTTTATTCCTAACTTCATTCTCAGGGTCCATCAGATGTCTGATCCCATTTTCAATCGCATCTGCACTCACAATGTCTGTAGTCTCTGTTTCAAATTCTTTCCTGTAATCCATTTTAATTTCCACAGCCAGCCCCAAGTCCTTAACCAGTTGGAACGCATTCGCCTGCTGCTCAGCATAGAGTGACCAAGCTGCCATTGGCACGCCGCACCAAATACTTTCAAGAGTTGAGTTCCAACCACAGTGTGATACAAAGCCTCCAACAGCAGGATGGGATAAAACCGCCACTTGCGGTGCCCATCCTATGATCTTTCCCACCTCTGCAGTTCGCTGCAAGAATCCTTCCGGCAACACTTCTTCCAGGTTCTCATAATTACCAGGAAACTCCAGCCTGCCTTTAGGTGGAGGCCTTCTCAAAGACCATAAGAACCGATACCCACTATGCTCGAGTGCAACAGCAATTTCCCTCACTTGATCACCACCGAAAGTACCCATACTTCCGAAGCAAAGAAAAATAACAGAAGAATCAGGCTGAAGATCAAGCCATTTCATAATTATCTCACTTTCTTGGTTTTGATCGTCCCTTCCCTGCAGTTTTAGTACTGGTCCGATTGGGTAGACTGGTGGAATGGTTTTATTATCCGACAAAGCTTGTATGGCGTGAGATTCCAATTCAAGAAAAGTGTTGATTATGATTCCTTTTGTCTCTCTGTACCGCTTGCCCTGATTAAGGAACATCTCGCATGAATCTTTGATAAACACTCCCGAAGGCAAACATTTAGCCGGAAAAGGACTGATGTAAGTTGATATAGCAATCTCCTCATCCAAATTCTTGTATCCTGTCACATCAACATTAAAATCATCTCTTAAACTCTGCAAATGGAATACAAGTCCAAGCATTGCAGCGCCAGATGTGTAATAAAGATAGGATGGAATCCCGAATTCATTAGCTAAGTCCATCATGGATGAACAGAACATGTCTATAACAATACCAGCCAGATTGGACGACTTCGAATTGTTAATTTCAGCTAGAATTTCCCTCACATGAGCTTTGTGACTGTCGATAAAATCATACAAAGCAAAACGAGGAGGTATATCCCCTTGTGAAGAAGACTCTTCTTTTCGGAGGTCAACAAATTTTGTGCGTGATGAATCAGAAGAGTCAGACACCGATTTCTTATCAGTGGGCAGCTTCATAATGAGAACTGTGATGGACAACTGCTCATTGCGAGAAGTAAGAAGCTTTGCCACTTCAATGGCAGAAGTCAAGTGACCTGCCCCTGGTGTAGGAATCAAAACTAGCTCTGCTTTCTTCATCTCTTTGTTTTTGCTACTGAATTCCAATCAGTGTAAAATTGATGGAGCAAGGACCATCAACACTAGAAAAAAATGGTATATTTACTACTTATTTTAAGGTACTATGCTATGATCTGAGATCTCATATCAATGTGCTTTGCACATAATCTGCAATTTGTATAAAGAATTCGTCTATGATTGGGTATTATTATATATGTTTTCCACCTGGATTCCACAATGAAAGGAACAGGAAAAGTTTGTTTTATGTGCACATTAATTTGTCTAGAAGGTAATGGAAATTTTTGTGTTCCAAAATGTGAAGTCATTGCTCACATTTTCAAATTTGTCGTGTATTAACGACCTGTTTATGGGAGCAATTTATGTGTATATGAATTCGATTTCGAATTCCAAAGAAAGAAGGTAAAGAAAAAATTAATATGAAAATGGAACAATTTTAGTCATTTAAGAACCAAAACATATTGGATCCTCTGTGGATTATGGTGTCACTAAAGATCGAAAACGATATTACTAATTCAGATGTTGTTAACAAAATTTTATATATTTAGCAAATAGCAATGTATAAAAGAACCAACACCCAAAAAAAAAAAAAAGTAAAATATCAATATCATTAATAGAACTCAATTCACAATAGCAAATCGTAACAAAATATTCATGAGAAAGCAAAAGTTCCATGTGCACTAGACTATATTGAGCCTAATTTATTTTGGTTCTATTGTATCAAATATTCATGCGATATATGAAAAAAAAAACATAAACTGTATATAATATTAGAAATTAGCGTGTTTGCTGTTGTATGAAAATTAGGAATGGAGTTTAATAAATTCTTATAAAGAACGAGTTTAGGTAATTCAACCAGAAACCAAACATACTCAACGGCATGCGATTGAGGATTTTTTTGACAAGCTGATATGAGCTTGTGAACTAAATATGCACTTTTTGACTATAGATTTTAAGTTTAATTAACACAAAAAATATCCCTTCTAGAAAAAGGGAAAAAACCATTTTTAGGGAGGAAAACACCATGAATGAAGTACATTGTTTGAATTTCTTTCCGTGGTAGGATTGTGTAAATGGATAACAGCGGTAGTGAAATATAAGATGGCAATCCAACTTAAATCATGGCAGTCGTGAAATTTTTTACTCCCTATGTCATAAAAAAAAAATATATATATATATATATATATTTTTAAATTATAAAATACAAAACATTTAATATACAATTAAATTTATTATTTTATATTTTTATCTATATATTTTAATTTTAATTATATATTATTATTATTATTATTAAACATAATATAATAATTTTACGTCAAAAGTAGATTATTTTTTTAAAATAGAGAAAAATTTTAAAATTAAATTTTTTTTTAAACGAATATCGCATTTAATTGTAAGTTGAATTTGTGGAAATTGAATATAAAGATAATGACTCTTTTCTGATCTCAAATAAAGCAGAGTTATATTTTAGAGAACAATTGATGCACATTGAGCATTGCATCTTTACTTCTTTTTTTTTTTTTACCCAAAACAATTTATATGATATACAGACACAATCAAAATTGTTATATTTACAACATCGCCTACTGGCAATGAAAGCCTTAAATCTCGCAATGAGACTAAGTGTAACAGTTTGGGATATCCCAGAAAAAGATAATACTCAACTACTAATAACCGCACAAACTAAATTCTATATCTAAGAGGCAAAAGAAGATCTATCAAGGAAAAATAAAAATACTCACTTCGCTTGATCCATTAACCACATATGATACTATAATGGCAATAATATCCATAATCCAAGTAGGATGGATATTATTTGCATTAAAGATAAAGCCTCTGCAACAATTGTACCTGCTAATAACGAAAGAGACCACTGAACTCTATTACTAATTCCTAGTCGCATTCTAAAAACTGACCTTCATTCAACTGATTTACTTCCATAAATTCTAGCCATTCTGCCTGAGCCCTCTCTACAACTTCTTTTTCATCTAACCATTCATTTTGAAAGATTCATAAATTTATAGCCTTCCAAAGCATTCATAAAATGTATACCGACAATTCTACTCTATCCTTCCACAAAGTGTCATTTTTCCCATTGCAAATGAGAAGCCACCATTGCTTAAAGTTTAACGCATCACCATCTGTATCCGACTACCTGATCCAAGCAATTTTCTATAGCTTTTCCGCCCTGGGGCAGTGAAGTAAGACATGATCAAGGGTTTCTTCAGAAGCTCTACACATGTTGCAAATGGGATCTTCTTGAATACCTCTTCTTAAAAACTGGTCTTTTGTAGAGAGAATACCAGGCCAACATCTCCAAATAAAATGTTTGAGCTTCCCTTTGATGTGAAGGTTCCAACTGTGCATCCAAACAGCTTTCATTGCTTCCTTGGCTGAGCTAGTCTTTGCTTTTTGAAACGTCTCCTTGTGATTTTTTAGGGCAACTTGGTAGGTAGACTGGACCATGTGATTGCCCTGTTTTGTAAATTGCCACACAAGTTTAACTTTATAATCACTTAGACTAACTCTTGGGCGAAGAATACTCACAATAACATCAGCATTTGATTTGTTAAAAATTTGGCATACAAGAACCTCATTCCAGCTATCTCCCCTATCTTTTAAAAGCTCACTGACCCAGATTGCTTTCTCACACAGAATAGGAAGAGTTGAAGGGTGAAATAAGGGTTTTCCAGGAATCCAAGGGCTTTCCCATATTCGAATAGATTTTCCATCCCTAACATGAAATATGGCCCCACTCTGAAGGATGTATCGGGCGCTCATCCAATACTTCCACATCCATGAAGCATTTGTTTTAATTGATGCATGCATTAGACCACCATCTAAAAAATACTTGGCTTTCAGTACCTTACTCCTAAGGAGATTTGGCTACGTGATAATTCTCCAAAGTTGTTTTGAGATTAGAGCATCGTTAAACAACTAGATATTCTTGAAACCCAAACCCCCTTCATTTTTAGGCCATGTTAGATCTTGCCAAGCCTTCCAATGAATTTTAGAGTTGCCATCTCCTTTGTCACCTCACCAGAAGTTAGAGGTACGCCTAATGTTGCTCTAGCAGACACCCTTAGGAAGTTTAAAGCATGCCATCACATAAGTAGGAAGAGCATCAAGAACAACCTTAATAAGCACTTCTTTGCCAGCTAGGCTAAGAAACCGATTTTTCCACCCCTAGATACGTTGCTAAACTCTTTCTCCCACAAAATTAAACACCTCTTTCTTCGATCTACCAATGATCATGGGAAAACCAAGGTATCGGGCTTACAGCTTCTCTTTGATTTCTTCCAACACCTGGCAGATAGCATTTTAACCTTCTTTGGAATGTTCTTGCTAAAGAAAATAGAAGACTTTTCCCAATTGACCATTTGACCGAAGAAGCAGCGAAAGTTGGATAGAAGGGATTTGATCATAGTCGATTGCTCCAATCTTGCTTCACAAAAGAGTAGAGAGTCATCCGCAAATAGCAAGTGTGTAATTTGAGGACCTTCATGGCTAGCTCTCAAACTCTTATATTCCCCCCTCAAGTTGGCTTGCTTAATCATGTTAGAAAATGTTTTAGAAACGACTAAGAAAAGGTAAGGAAATAATGGATCCCCCTGTGTAATTTCTCTAGTCTGTTGAATATACCCTCATTTTTCCCCATCGATGTTAACTGATAAAGTTGAAGAGCTAATGCATTGCCGAATCCACCTTATAAAAGTAGCTGAAAACCCCATTTTACTAAGGACCTCATATAAGAATTTCTATTCAACTTTATCACAAACTTTAGCCATGTCAAGTTTAATAGCCATCCAACCCTTGTACCCCTTATGTCTAGCGTTAAGAGTATGAATGCACTCACGGGCCACTACCACATTATCCAAAATTTGTCTTCCAAGGATATAAGTAGTCTAAAAAGGGCTAATACATTTGTGACGGCAGACTTTCAACCTATTAGCTAAGATCTTAGAGATTACTTTATACACAAAATTACATAGACCATGGGATGATATTGGGTAACGGATTGAGGATTTTTGATTTTCAGAATCAAAGTGATTAAAGTGTGGTTAACTTTTTTAAGAATTTTGTTATGCTCAAAAAAGTGCTTAATAGTAGAACAAAGGTCAACACAAATCATGTTCCAATAAGATTGAAAGAAAAAGAGAGACATACCGTTAGATCTAGGAGCAGAGTTTGGGTTCATGTTGAACAGAGCACTTTTAATTTCAGCATCAATCATAGGTCTAGTAAGCCTATGGTTCATTACAGCGTCAATGGACATGGGGATACCCTCCAGATCTTCCTATCTCAGAGTCGGACTAGAAGTAGAGAAGAGATTGTCAAAGAATGATAGAATTTCATCCTTCACTTCTTGGCTATTTTCACGATGCCTACCGTTTTTCTTCATCAAGCTGTCAATTGAATTTTGGCGCCTCCTATTGATAATAGAGGCATGAAAGAATTTGGTATTTTTGTCCCCTTCATGAAGCCATTGAATTCTTGATTTTTGACACCAATAAATCTCCTCATCTCGGTAAGCTCTATTAAACTCATATTTCAGAATTCCCCATCATACCAATCCCTGTTTCTCCCATAACTAGAAAAGATGTCCATCCTTGATTTGATTCTTTGGATTTGTCAAGCTGAGTTGTACATATGCCTCTGGCTTCATTTTAATAGCTCAACTCTGCATGTTCCAAGTTTGGCATATAATTTATACATGGGGAAGCCGTCTTGCATGCTACTTCACGAATCTTCAACAATTTTTCTCACATCCTCTTTCTTGACCCATCTTTTGTCAAAAATGAATTGTTTCTTAGCTTTTTTCTCAGACTGTTAAGGATTGCTATAATCTGTTAACATTAAGATGACTACTGTATATTCTCTATGTTATCTGATTGTATATTTTGTAATTATCGTAATTATCTAGTTTCCTTATTTAGCACAGAATAGTCTATATAATGTAAGTTTAGCCTTGTACAGATATATGAAAGAATAATACACAACATTATTTCAACAAATTCTCTGGTTCTATACTTTCTTACATGGTATCAGAGCGAGCGATCTGACACAGCTACTGCTCACATTTTTTTTCTTTTTCTTCTTCTCAAACCAGAGCCACGAATTTGTGTTGCTGTTTCTTTTTTATCAAGCCAGCAAGTGTTGCTAATTTTTTCTTCTCAATCAACGACGAGTTTTATTTATTTCTTTTTCTCAAATTCCTTTTTTGCCCTCGTCCTCACCAGACCCTAGTCCTTCTCTGTTTTTCCAACTCTGCCCCCACTGCTTTTTGGCAAATTACGCTTCTGCCCTCGTCACTTCCAGCCATGGACGCTGCTGCCGCCGCCCTTACCACCGGCACCACCGCTGCAACTTCAAACCATCCGACTGCTCCACAAGATCCTTATCACCGTTCAGCCGCAAATCTTCAGACAGGAAGCATAGTTTCCACAAAATTGACTAGGGAAGAAAATTGGCCGGTTTGGCGCGACCAAGTGCAAACCGTTTTTTTGGCCAGAAACAAATTGGGTTTTCTCACAGGCTCCCTCACCCGACCTTCTGACAATGATGTTGAAGTTGCAAGATGGGATCAATGCCACGCCGCAGCCAAAACATGGCTTACTCATTCCGTTGACCCATCATTGGAGGCGTTGGTTTCTCGGCTTCTCACGGTGGCAGCAATTTGGCACACATTGAAGGACAGCTTTGACAAAATTAGCGGCTCCCAAATCTTCTCTATCAAGCAAGACATACATGACATGAAGCTCGCCGCCGGTGCAACGAGTTCCAACCTCACTACCTTCTACATCCGTCTCAAGGATCTTTGGACTGCTTTGGATGCTCACCAGCCGCTGATTCGCTGCACTTGCGGCCATTGCACTTGTCAAATTAACGACCGTCTCCGAGCTCATCAAAATGAAGATCGGGCAATAACGTTTTTGCTTGCCCTTCCAGAAGAGTTTCGCACCTTGCGAACTCACGTCCTTGCTCGCGACGATTTTCTTTCTCTTGAGAGGTTGCATGCGCTCACCAAGGAAGATCTCCATCAACGTTCCTCTATGGACGGTGATTCCACCGACGAAGCGGCTGTTTTTTCTGCTCAACGACTTGCTGTTTCTGGACAACCAACGAGAGAGACAGGTAATTGGCAATTATCGGGTCATCAGATGGGTCAACTGAATCTTGGACTCACTCATTCAGCAATTGGGCCGCCTTCTTTTGTTGGGCTTTCTGGCCCAGCTTCCTCCAATGGTATTCTTGGCCCTCAACCTTCACCAGGCTTGTCTCCTGGGCCGCGGCCTGTTTGTACCCATTGTAAAAAGACGGGCCATGTCCGCGAGGCCTGCTTTCTCCTTGTGGGCTATCCTCCTAACTGGAAGCCCAAACAACATGGCGGCTCACGCAAAAGGAATAATAACTCTAGCCCTTTGGTCCATAATGTTGCTGCTCATGGCCAACCTTTTCCTCCTGGATTTGGGCCTCCTCATGCCCTATTTGGATATAGTCCACCATCCATGGATTCTCATGGTGGGCCTAATTCTATTACTAATCCATCTGCATATTCCAGTGTAGGTATCTTGGGATCGGCAACCCCTCACCCGGGCGCTATTTATGGGGGTTCCTCTGGGCTTAATCTCACAATGGATCAACAACAAAAGCTTGTCAATAAGATAGGGTCCACTGATTCCACGGCCAACTTCTCAGGTACCACTACACCTTCTAAATCTTTTTCATCAGTTTGGATTATCGACTCAGGTGCAAGCGACCACATCACATGTAATATGTCTCTTTTAGATTCTTGTTCCCCATGTGTTGCACCTATTTCCATAACCTTGCCTGATCATTCTACTAGTCCTGTGACACATATTGGCCATTTCCAACCTTATCCTAAATTACACCTCACACATGTTCTTTATGCCCCACATTTTAAACATAATTTATTATCCATCTGCAAACTCACTCGTGATAATAATTGTGTGGCTCTATTTTTCGATGACTTTTGTGTCTTTCAGGACCGTACGACTGGAGATCTGATCGGTCTCGGCAGAGCTAGTCGGGGGTTATACCTTTTGTGTTCTTCCATTCCCGATTCTTTTTATTCTGTTTTTCAAAGTTATTTAAATTCTATAAAAACTATTGCTAGTATTTCTTTTTCTTCTAGTTGTAATTCTGCTTTTATCAATAAAACTAATTATGATATTTGGCATCGTCGTCTTGGTCATTCCTCCCTCAAATCCTATCATGCTCATGGAACATCAATTTTACGTCCTACATCTTTTTCATGTCCTATTTGCCCTTTGGCCAAACAAACTCGTAGTGCTTTTCCATTACGCACCACTGCTACAACATCCACTTTCGAATTAGTACATATGGATATCTGGGGTCCCCATCGGACTCCCAATCACGATGGTGCACGATATTTTCTTACCATCGTCGATGATTTTTCCTGTCTACCTGGATATACCTCCTATACTCTAAATCTCAAGTTTTTTCAAAAATTCAAAACTTCATCTCTATGGTATTCACTCAATTTGGCTCTCTTGTCCGACGCATTCGCTCTGACAATGGAACTGAATTTTTTTCTGTTGAGTGTAGCTCCTTCCTTGCTAGTCAAGGCATCCTTCATGAGAGCTCCTGCGTTTATACTCCTCAACAAAATGGAGTTGTTGAACGCAAACACCGTCATTTGTTAAATATTGCACGGGCTTTGATGTTTCAAGCTCACATCCCACCTCGATTTTGGGGTGAATGCATTCTCACTGCCACTCATATTATTAACCGCCTACCTTCATCATCCATTCATGGCCTCAGTCCTTTTCAAATTTTGTTTCGCAAACCTCCCATCCTTGAACACCTTCGTGTTTTTTGCTGTCGGTGTTATGTTACTACTTTAGGAGCCCGTGACAAATTTAGCCCACGTGCTACTCCCTGCATTTTTATGGGGTACCTCCTTCTCAGAAGGGTTATCGCCTGTATGACCCCAATTCGGGAAAATTTTTTGTGAGTCGAGATGTGATTTTTCAAGAAAATGTTTTTCCATTTTCTCATTACTCATCCGGGTTACCCCCGTCGCTCCGACCAATCCGGCACCTCCAACTGTATGGTTCGACGAGACTCCCAATCTCCCTGTTGACTCACCAACTTCTCCCAATAATTCGACCACTTCTGAATCACCTATGCCTTCAACAGATATCGACACTTCTTCATCCGCTACCCCTGACCTCAACATAACTGTGCCTCCTCGCCGCTCCGGCCGTCCTTCTTGACCTCCTATCTGGAGTCCTGATTATATTTGTCCTACCTTACCCTCGACCTCGTGTGTCTCCCTTTATCCCATTTCCAAATACGTCTCGATGGCCAATTGCCACCCTCACTACCAACACTTTATAGCTTCCATATCAGCCATCCACGAACCTACGACTTATCAGGAATCTGCCACCAATCCCCATTGGGTGGCTGCCATGGCCCATGAACTTCATGCTCTTCAGGCTAACCATACTTGGGATGTGGTTCCATTGCCTCCTGGTCGTCGTCCAATCGGTTGCAAATGGGTTTACAAGGCAAAATATAATGCTAATGGTTCTCTTAAGCGGTATAAGGCCCGTTTTGTGGCTAAGGGCTTTAATCAGAGAGAAGGCATTGATTATCAGGACACCTTTTCCCCCACTGCTAAGCATGTCACTGTCCGCCTTCTTCTCACTATTGCTGCTGTTCACCATTGGCCTCTTTTTCCAGATGGATGTTCAAAATGCATTTCTCCATGGTGATCTTTCTGAGGAAGTGTACATGGAGTTACCTCCTGGATTTCGCACTCAGGGGGAGCATTTAGCATGTCAACTGCGGAAATCCTTATATGGGTTGAAGTAAGCCTCCCGTCAATGGAATGCAAAATTCACTGGTGCCCTCCTTCAGCATGGTTTTCATCAATCCCTCCATGACTACTCATTATTCACCAAGATGCAGGGTACATCTTTTGTTGCCTTACTTATTTATGTTGATGATATATTAATTACTGGCAACAGTCCCGATGGAATAGCTGACCTCAAACAATACCTCCATGCTACGTTTTTTATGAAAGATCTTGGCCAATCGAAGTTCTTCCTTGGCCTTGAGATTGCTCGATCTCCTGATGGTATTTCACTGAGTCAGCGTAAGTATACATTGGAGTTAATATCTGAGGCTGGGTTGGCAGGTTCTAAGCCTTCAGTTATTCCTATGGAGCAAAACAAAAAATTCACAAGCGTGGAATATGACCAAGTCTCAAGTGAGAAAGTCGATGATCCGCCTCTCGAAGATCCTTCAGTATACTAGAGATTAGTTGGCAGACTCATCTATTTGAATCTCACCAGACCTGATATCACTTTTTCAGTACAACTTCTTAGCCAGTTCATGCATAATCCGAAACAATCTCATATGGAAGCAGCTCTAAAAGTGATTAAGTATCTGAAGAGTTGCCCAGGTCTTGGTCTTCTATTTCCGTCATCCTTAATGTTTGAGTTACGAGCTTATTGTGATTCATATTACAGCACATGTCCAATGACAAGGAGATCCACCACCGGATTTTGCATCATGCTTGGAAATTCTTTAATATCGTGGCGTTCAAAAAAACAGCCCACTGTTTTTCTCTCTTCCGCCGAGGCAGAATATCGAGCCATGCAAGTTATAACTAGTGAAATAGTGTGGATCATGGGACTTCTCAAAGATTTTGATTTTCACATGAGACGACCTGCTTTACTTTACTGTGACAATGAAGTTGCAGAGAAAATAGCAGCAAATCTGATTTTTCATGAGCGTACCAAACACATTGAGGTTGAATGCCATTATGTAAGAGAAAAGCTCCAGCAGGGCATAATTGCAACACGGCACATATCTACCAAGGAGCAACCAGCAGATTTGTTGACTAAAGCCCTGAGTAGCAAGCAGCATTGGCATCTTCTTTCCAAACTTGGAGTATTTGATCTATACAAATCTTCAGCTTGAGGGGGAGTGTTAAGGATTGCTATAATCTGTTAACATTAAGATGACTACTGTATATTCTCTATGTTATCTGATTGTATATTTTGTAATTATCGTAATTATCTAGTTTCCTTATTTAGTACAGAATAGTCTATATAATGTAAGCTTAGCCTTGTACAGATATATGAAAAAATAATACACAGCATTATTTCAACAAATTCTCTGGTTCTATATTTTCTTACACAGACGGAGCAGAGTCCATTAGGATGAGAGAGTGATCGGATGAGTGCATTTTCATATGAAAGACTTTTACGCTAAGAAAGCTAAGTAACCACGAGGGGGAACCAAAGAAACGGTCTAATCTTTCTTCAACAAAACCTTCACCTGATCTATTGTTGGCCCATGTGAATCTCTTTCCAACAAAGTTTACGTCACACATCTCCATGTTGCCAATGAATGATTTGAAGGGTTGGAAAGTAGCTACAAATCTTTGCTTTCCCCCTTGCTTCTCAAGGGGAGTTAACATATCATTAAAATCTCCACCCATAACAAATCACCCCAACTTTGTCTTTGGGTCTGGGACTCTAAATACTTCCACTGTTCTTACCTTATTTTGTTGTCCATGCTAGCATACAAAAATACAGCCCAAAAGATTCTATTCACGTCTTTGAGTTCACATTCCATCTGGATACAAAGACTAGTGGAGATAAACTTTTTGATGTTTATATTCTCGTTCCATAGAACCAACATACAACCATTTTTACCAACCGGCTCAACATCTCTCTCTCTATCATAGAATTTTAATCTACGACAAACAGAGGTCACTTTTACAAAATTTAATTTTAAGTACCCCATATGAGATAGAGCGCCAATAAGATGATAATCTCCCCTTCAATGAGATTTTTTTCCTTTTAATTTATATTTTTAAGAAAGTGAAGAAATACTAAGATGAGAATCAGTCTTACTATTTTTATTTTATGATGAAAAGATAAATTCTTAATTACTAGACTATATAGAAATTATCTTAAGAATTCATTATACTCCAGATTGTAGTTACAAAAAAAAAAACACATAAATCATATTAGTTACTAAAATATGAAAGAATATTTTAAAATGTCCCCGCTTAAAATTAAATAGTGAATGGACAAGTAGAATTAAAAATTTGAGTAGTAAAGGTTACTCACTCGGTTCCTTACTGTTGATGGTTTTCGAGAGAACATGCTATTTATGTATGGTAATATTAGTAGAAAATACAAATTTTATTTTCCTTTTATATCATTTGTGGTCTATCATTTTTTTATTTAATATTAATAATTATAAAAAAAATAATTGAAGATTTTAGTTTTATTTAATAAAAGATAAAAATAAAATTTTTAACTAAAAAATTATTATAATAAAATTTTAATTAATTTGAAAGAAACATGGCAATTTATTAAAACAAAAAAAAAGTAATTACTATATATAAATTTCAAGTGATAAAAAAGGCGGCGAGCATTTAGAGACAAGAGAGCATAACAAAGATGAATCGAGTATTGATAGTGGGATCAAAATCAAAGCGTTGTGCAAATACTGTTTATACTTTATAGAGCCTCGTGTTGGGACGTGGTGCGGTGCGCAATTTATTCTAGCAGCCTCTCACAAAGTCAAATTCACTAACTATATGATTCATGACAAGACAATAAAATAAAATTTCATCGGCACGCGAAGTAATGACTTCTTACACTTGGATCATGATAATTCGTTTGACCCATGATTAGCGATCAATCAAGAGAATGATTACTCACCATTACAGCCTCGTAAAGTAACATCAGAAGAGAATCATTTCTCAAGTGGTATGATGATCATATGACCCCACTAAACTTTGGTATCATCCAAAACTTAACTACACCCCTGAGTTGGGAAAATTACACCTTTAAAGTTTAAAAGTTCAACATTTTTAATTATTAAAATTTGGTGATTTACACTTTTAATTCTTAAAATTAAGAGAGTGCATCAGTTTCTATCCAACTAACTCAAATTATCACATACTAACATTTGAATTTGATTTGATTATTACAATCTAATTTTGTGGATACTTTTAATTCCTCAAATTTATAGAGTTAACACTTTTAATTCTTATTATTTGAAATTCGACATTTTAAATCACTAAAATTATAAAAATAACTCAATACTGGGACAACTAATGGAAAATGTCACATTGCCAGAATTTCCTTTTGTGAATGTTAGATGTATTATTTAATTAAGAAAAAAATCCATTTTAAATAAAATACCTTTTTACAATGACAATACTTAATTAATAGAATGCTCATATTTAGTGCATAGGAAATAAAGATCTAAAAAAAAAGAACAACAAAAGCCATGTCTACAGTAAAAAAACTTCTTCATTAAATGTTATTATAGTTTTATTTATTATAGGAAAAACTTGGTCCACTTAATTAATTAAAATGCCCATATATAAAAGTATTTCTTTATGCAAACCTCATTTTTTTTCTATCCATAATACTATTATAACCCTTAATTAGGAAAAATTACTTTTTATATAAACATTTCAGTTTTTAGTTCCTAATCACTAGACATGAGCATTCTAAATACTTAAGTGATGCTATAGTATATAAAAAAATATTTTTTTTTATTCAAAATAGTATTTTTTTTTCCTCTAATTAAATACTACAAGTTGACATAAGTAAATTAAAATAGTGTGACATCATTTTGTATCAGTTGTCTCAGTACTAGATTATTTTCGTAGCTTTGAACAATAAAAATATTGATTCCTAAATATTAGAAATTAAAAGTAGTAACACTACAAATTTTGGAGATTAAAAGTGTTGATCAAAAATAGATTCTAATGGTCAAACTAAAGTCAAATATTAGTTTACAATAATTTCCGTTTGTTGGACCAAAACTGATGTATTTTCTTAACTTTAAAAACTAAAAGTATTAACCATCAAATATTAAGAACTAAAAGTGTTAAAACCCTAAACGTTAAGAACTAAAAGTGTTATTTCTACCCTTTATTTATATAAATGTCAAAACTAGGTAATCTATTATTATACTAGGGATACTTGATGATGGCCTTTTGTCATCTGATTTTTCTCAGATTATAGGTTACTCTTTCATATAAGTGTAATTGTGTAAAGTTTTAAAACTATTTTTCCAACAATTTTATGAGTTTTAATTTTCTTTAAAAGTTTTTATATTATTTTACTTATTTTAACATAAAAATTATTATTAATTATTTAAATTTTACTTTCAACTACAATCAATAGTTATAGTGTAAAATAAATCAAACTTCCTTTTTTGTCATACATGGAGATTTATTTTTTAATTATTATCATATAAATTTTGTTAATGATCGACACACACATATGTATATTAAAAAAAAACTGTGTTATCTTAAATTAAAATGTAATGTTGATCACGAACATTAAAAGTAATATAAATTGTTTTTTATTTAGCATTTTAAGTTAAAATATCAGCATTACTTTTAAATATTGTATAAAATCATTTTAATTGTCATTTGGTGTTTGTAATGTATATCTATCCAAGCATTTCAATTGGTATATTTATTTTTAACTAAAAAAATACATATTTTATATTTGCAAGTTTTTATTAAGCAGTTTGAGTTTTAATTTGCTTTTAAATCTTTTACGATGGCTTTCATTAATTCTAATAATTTAATATGAATCCTTACCGGTTTATTTCATTAATTGTTTAGACTATTTATTTTAAATCTTATTTGTTTTGTTTCTTTAAAAAAATATTTTTTTTTATTAATTTAAGTAAAAAATATTAATTTTTTCTTACTTAACATTTAATTACAAATGCAATCGATAGTTCAATTTTAAAAATAATATTTAAATTTTATAACCTACACACTTGTATATTTCTCTTATAAGTATTCCCATCAATTTAATTTTTTTATTTGTAAATATATTATATATTAATGTAAAAATAAAACACTATAAAGCATAATATTAAAATTTAGATTAAATCACAAATTTCGTCCCCAACATTTGAGTTCAAAGTCTTTTTAGTCTCTAACATTTAAAACGGTTTTTTTTAGTTGTTAACATTCATAAACGTGGTAATTTAAAGTCAATGACTGGCAACAACCCATTTTCCTGGTTAAATGACTCACGCAAGGCGCACTCTCTCTTACATTCGAGAATGTACTTTTGGAATAGCCATTTTAGCATCTTCTTCTTGTTTTTTTGTAGAGAAAACACCAGCCAATGTTCAATTTTTGTAGAGAAAAATATCGCAAGAAAAAACAACCAGAAGTTAAATTTGAGCTTGAAAAAAGTGAAATAACCAAGAATGAGGTAACAAGTGTACTGTTATTGTGGGAAGGCAGTAATTACTAGGACTTCTTGAACAATTGCAACCCTGGAAGAAAGTTCTATGGCTATGAACACTATGAGGTAAGATTAATCATGTTGTAGCTACAAAATTTAAGGGAAAACCGTTACTCATACAAGCTATTGTGGTTGTAAGGCAAAAAAGGTTGTGGATTTTCCGCTAGTACAAGGGGATGTGTGATAAGCACAAAAGATCAAATGATATTATTAGTGGTTTACTAGTTACTATTCGAGAGCTGGCAGCAGAAGGTGCAAGGGCTAAAAAAACCTTGGTGTTAAAGGCTGCACTTTGGGTGGCAGTCTTGATGATTGTCATCCAATTAGGGTCATGTATGTAAAGGAGGTCCAATGTAATGGTAGAAATGTTTTAGTTTCTGCTGGGCTTAAGTAGTAGCTAAAAATGCAATAGTGGCAATAGCTTTTGTCCTGTTAATTTTGTTAGCTGGTAAGATGTATGTTTCGAATTGTGGAAGCCAACTTAATGAATGGCATGTTGTTACTTTTCGAAAGCTAGTGCTTTGGCATTTGCTGTGAGTCCAAATTGCAGAATGCAAACATCCACTCTAACACTAATAATGCACAATATCAGTAATGGTGCTTAGTCAAAATAAAGTAATAAAAACAATAAATTATCAGTAGCAATAATACTATATTATAATGCACAACAATGCACATAATAACAGTAGTAAAGCACAACTTAAACTAGAGAAATAACATGACATTACCAATACTTTGCCAAAACACTGTTAAAATTTGTCCATAATTTATCCCATATTGTCAAACACTAATTACATAAGAATTCAAAATAACTAGTGTGCAACCCAGTCACTTTAACAACAAATCTTTTGTCAGATTCCAATTACCACTGACAATCAACAGTCTGATATAAACAAAATGGCTATAAATGTACAATAAAAATGGCAAACTCATAGCAATATTTTCAAAAAAATTTGTTCTTATGAAAAGATTCAATATTTTCACTCATAGCAATTATCCACTTCAACGATTTAGAACTTGCAATGGCCTCCTAATATGTAGTAGGCTCTAAAGTCTTGATATTATTTACCATAGTTAGTACATATGACACCAAGTTTGCGTATCCATATCTCTGCGGTGGTTTAATCTGTCTTCTCTCTCTATATCGAGTAAGACAATAGTGTTCTTGTTGTTGTCCTTGTAGTGCATCCATGCCAACGGTGTCTACTATATTTTCAAAGGGCTCTTTTCTAGTTATCTGGGAAATTTTTCCAAGGTTTCAACTTCAAACTCCACCTACTTCTTAATGCTCTTGTTTTTAGCCATGTTAGTCTTCTCCTCTTTATTTGTTAACAAAACAAACTCATCAAATGTAACATCCCTACTGATAAAAAACTTAGATGACTTGTCATCAGAACACCACAATTGATAACCCTTTACACTATTTGCATACCCTAAAACTATGCACTTCTTTGCTCTTGGCTCAAACTTGCTCTTGGATTCTTTAAATTATTAAATCATCAAAAAATCCTCACTTATTGCAGGATATATATCCAAGAAAAACTATTTTATGTATTTTGAAAGTTTAAATTATTCATAAAATTAACACGATGCAAGGACAATGGAGTCTTGATCATGAAGATAGGCATCAAAAAGTCATGACTAAAGAAATGTGCATCCACGTCCAAATCTACTTCTTAGATTATCTTTCATTTTTCTTAACATGCAGACTTGAATTATTTATAGATAGTCTAAGTAGTATCATTTTCTTTCAATTTGTTGCACTTTGTGTCAATATGATCTCCCAAATATGGTTTTTAAATTTTTTTCATAATTCTAGAATTCACTATTTCATTCAATTGAAATCCAAATGAGTTGTTTGTGTGTCAAACTCTGTTAAAATCAGCATGTGAAAATGGCTACCTAGTCTTGCAAATGATTTGATTTTGCGAGAAATCCCGAAATATCTTGTTGCAAAATCAATATGCAAATTGAGATGTGTTTCAAAATACTGGAAAGATGAACTCTTCAAAACACAATTCACCAAATTCCACCCCAAATAACAAGTTAATGACTTGCGCAAAACCATCTTAATTTATGATCATTATGAATGTAAAATATCATCAGCCCATATCTCTAAAATATATTACCTCGAAACTTCCAAATAATAATGGTGGTTATTTTCTTTTAGTGGTTTCGTTCCCTAAAAAATTCTAGTGTGCTGGTGTGTGTGGTGGTAGGTTTTACAAAATGTTGCTAAAAGCTTCCAAGAAATTGATGTCATTGTTCTTTAATCATCTTATTGAGTTGGTTTCTTTGCAACACTATATATATGGGCTGTCTAAAACTTTGTTTGTGTGTGTATGGAGAATTAAATCCCCTCTTTTTTAGCTTATCATTATATAAATTTTTTTTATCTTTTATGTGTCCAAGTTCCATACTCTAGTTGCGAGTGTATGTGTACTTTTTGAATATTATAATTTGTTGCTATAATCTTATCAATGACTTGTAAATTCAAAAAGTGGCATCAAAACAAGGTTAGAAATTTTGTGGTACTCATTTTGAGATCACTTTTTTAAAAAACTAGAGTACACTATTAATTTGCTAGCATAAACAGTTTCGAACCATTGTGTAAAATAGTTTCGAACCATGGAAGTAGTTGGTCTAGGATCAAATTAACTTGGTTCGTGCCAAGCATACTAAGAAGTAGGGTTTATGGAATATAGTTGGAGGAGAAAAAACCACACAACCAATTGATGATCCTAATGCTCTTGAGGAGTGAAAGCCAAGATGTGAGAAGGCTAAGTTCGCACTAAAAGTTGCAGTAGAGAATGAACAATTGCAATGGATAAAATTAGCAAAGACACCAAAGGAAACTTATGATACAATAAAAAATGCCTTACCCAAAAGAATAAAGCAAAGCTCCAACATCTTGAAAATGATCTCTTTTCTATCTTGTAATGAAATCTCATTGTAAGTCAATACTTCCCTAAAATAAAATTTTATATGAGAAAACCTCTAAGTTAGATCTAGAAAATGATATTAATGAGACGCGGATGAGGAGACTGTTGGTATATATATGGCAAAGAAAATGATATAAAACTTTGAAAGATAGACTTCAAATCGTGAATTAAATCCACTTTTCTTTTGGCTAACAATTAAAGACAAATTAGGATAGAATGAAGTTTTGTTGAATATACTATGCATTTAGCATTCCAAGCCATTAAAAACAAAGGAAAGATAGTGCCGGATTTTCTAACTATTTGAGACTTATTTTTTGTAGCAAACAAGACCCCAACTAGACCTTTTATAGTAGTTAAATGTTGAACTTGAAAGGTTGCAACTCAAAGAAAATGGAGAGTTGTAACTCTTGAAGAATGAAGAATTATAACTATTGAGTTGTGACTCTTGGAAATGAAGTATTATAACCTCTTGGAAATGAAGAGTTGGACCCTTTCAACCTTATGATTTCCATTTTATAAATTTTGGAAATTTTCAACAATCCCCTGTCATTTTCAAAATTTTTAAAATGCAATATAAAGGTCTCAGAAAATTCTGATGATTATATGCATAAATAATGGTATCTTTTGATTGAATTATTATCTTAGTGAAAGTTCTTTGTAACAAGTCAACACAAGATGGTAGACAAGTTTTGAACCATTTGTATAATTGACAAGTTGCATAAACATATCACACATAGATTCAGTACCTTTCCGAATGTTATATAGCATACATTAGGTCTTGTATCTATCCTTTCATGAATATTTCCAAAGCTAAGCCCAAAACTTTGTGGATGCCCAAAATCCTACATTCACATAGGTAGACTCTTAATGCCCCCTTCATTAGTAGCATTATCAAGATCTATTAAGAATTCTAGATTCAACCTTTCTTTATTGCCAAGTATATTTGCTCTATTATCCTTAGAATGATATTTAATATAGTGCACTGACCACTAAATGATATATTTTGACTCATTGAATTCAAGACTAGATGTTGTATCTAGTATTGAATTGAGGTTCCACCGTTAGTAATCATTAGTATTGGACTTTAGTCTCATTCCTTTTGATGTTTTGTAAACCAAATATCTAGATAATCCTTTTGTTAAAGGATCCCTTAAATTTTCTTTTGACTTTACAAAGTCAATTGTAATCACTTCAGTTGAGATCTAATCTCTTACAAAACTATGTCTCAACCCAATATGCCTTGATTTTCTATTATATGCCTGACTATAGGCTTTTGCAAGAGTTACAACACTATCACAGTGTATAGATATAGGTGATATAGATGATATAGGTTTTGGCCACATAGGAATATATACGTAACAAATTACTTAGCCATTTAGCTTTTCTGCTAGCTAATGCAAGAGCTACAAACTCTACTGCCATAGTAGAGTTAGTTATACAAGTTTGTTTCTTAAACCCCAAGAAATTCTTCCACCACCTAACCAAAATATCCAACCATTTGTTGAAGAGTGATCATCCTTGTTCGTTATCCAACTAGTGTCAAAGTATCCTTCTAAAACTGAAGGATATCCACTATAGTAAATGCCATAGTCATTTGCGCCTTTGAGATACCTTAGGATCTTTGTTACACGCAACCAATGATCTTTGCTTGAATTACTAGTATATCAACTCATTACACCTACAGCATAAGCAATATTAGGTAGTGTACAAGTCATAGCATACATTAAGTATCCAATCATGGTGGCATATTCTAATTGAGACGTCAGACCTCCACTATCTTAATATAGTCAATTTTAGGGTCCATTGGTGTAAAGGCCGGTTTGCAATCCAAATAATTAAACCATTTAAGAATCTTTTCAATGTAATGAGATTGGGTAAGAAAAATCTTGCCTTGATCCCTTTTGATTCTTATTTCCAAGATGACATCTGCCTCACCCACATCTTTCATTTTAAATTTGCTTAATAGCAACTTTTTGATTTCTAGGACTTGATCCATGTCAATACCAAAGATTAACATGTAATCCACATACAAGCATATTATGAAACCCTTACCATTTTTATACTTGCTATGAATATATTTATCCAATTCATTGACTTTGAATCCATTAGCAAATATCACTTGGTCAAACTTTTGGTGCCATTGCTTAGGAGCTTGCTTAAGTCCATATAAAGACATACAAGCTTACAAATTTTACACTTTTGCCCAGGTCCCTTTAGTTTGTTTCATGTACACTTCTTCCTTCAAATCACTATTTAAGAATTCCGTTTTGATGTCCATTTAATGATTGACCATTTTTTAATAGAAGCAAGTGCAAAAAGCCTCCTTATTGTAGCTATTTTAGCCACTGGAGAATATGTATCAAAATAGTTGATTCCATGCTTTTGAATGAAACCTTTGGCCACCAACCTAACTTTCAACTTATTGATGGTTCCATCCACTTCATCTTCTTTTTGATGATCTATTTGCAATCTATTGGTTTGGAACCGGAGGTAAGTCTACAAGCTTCCAAGTTTGATTGGCCATTATTGAGTTCATTTTATCTTGAATTGCTTCCCTCCAAAACAAAGCATCTTGTGATTGCATTGCTTCTTTATATGTTTTGGGATCAGTTTCATTATTGAAGTAATATGAAAACTCATTATTTATCACTTTTCTTGTACCTTTGACAAGATAGGTGATAAAATTTGAACCAAAAGACTTTTCTTTCTTAGCTCGTTTGCTCCTTCTTAGTTAAATAACTTTATTATTGTCATCTTCACTTGTTTGGGTGGTCTTGATTTGAGTTGAATTATTTTCAATTGTCTTTGGAATAGAATTAAACATATTCTCATAAAAAATAGCATCTCCTGACTCAATGATCGAGTTAATCGATATTGAATCATTAGGTTCTATAACCATAAATCTATATGCCTTGCTATTATGTGCATATCCTAAGAAAATGCACTCAATGCCTCTTTCTCCCAACTTCCACTTTTTAGGTTTTGGAAGTTTGACAATCACTCTACAGCTCCAAACTCTCAAATGCTTGAGGTTAGGTTTCCTTTTGTTCCAAATTTCATAGGGGGGTGACTGAGCTCCTTTTGTTTGGAACTCTATTCAGAATATAGCAAGCTGTGAGCATTGCTTCTCCCCAAAACCCTTGACTCAAATTGGAACTAAGAAGCATGGCATTAACTATTTTGATTAACACTCTATTTATTCTCTTAGCAACACCATTTTTTTTGTGGTGTATATGGAGTAGTAACTTCATGTTTGATTCCACTAGACTCAAAGAAATCATTTTGATAATATTCACCACCTCTATCGGATCTTAAACATTTAATCATAGATTCACAATGCAATTCAATTTCAGCTTTATATATTTTAAATTTAGGCATTACTTCATCATTGGAATGCAACAAATATACATAGCAAAATCTAGTGCAATCATCAACGAATGTGACAAAATATTTTTTTCCTCCTAATGTAGGTGTACTATGCAAGTCACAGACATTACTTGAATAAGATCCAATTTATTAGTTTATCTTTAAACTTTAGGGAATGGATTTCTTGTAATTTTTGTAAGCATGCAAGTACTACATTTACCTTCTTTTATTTCACACTTTAGTAATAAGTAAAGTTTCATCATATCATTCAATATCTTATAATGAACATGACCTAATCTATGATGCCATAAAGAAGATAAAGAAGACTCAATAATATAAGCCAAAGATAAGTCATTCTTATTTGATTGGCATTACATTAAACTTCAACATCCCATCACAAAGATAACCCCCTCCCCCCCCCCCCCCCCCACAAACATACCACCCTTAGAGAGTACAAATTTGTTAGCCTCAAACACTAACTTGAATCTAAACCTATTCAAGAGGCTATCTGAAACAAGGTTCTTTCTCACATTAGGGACATACAACACATTGATTAAAGTTACAACATGTCCAGATGTAAACTTCAAGTCTATCTCCCCAACTCCAAGGATTGGTGAGGTTGAGGCATTTCCCATGTAGACCATTTGATTTTCCTCTCTTATTGGCTTAAAAGACTTGAAGAACTCCTTGTTCTTGCGCACATGGCAGGTAGTGCCTGAATCAATCCACCAAGGGAAGTCCTCTTCAACAATGTTTATCTCCGAAATTATGGTGCGAGATTCATCACATCATTGTTGTTGTCGTTGAGGGAGTTAGAAGTGTCTTGCTTCATTTTCTTCTTGAGAAGCTTGCACTCATATTTGTGGTGCCCTTCCTTGTTGCAATGGAAGCACTTCCCATTCTTTTTCTTCCTCTTTTTGTTGTTGGATTGACCACGAGATTAATTTGTAATATTGCCATCCTTGCTCTTGCTAGATTGGCCAACTTCCACCACATTCACTTTGGAAGATGGACTTTTGTCCTTGTCTTCCTCTTTGGGTTAAGCATTCCTCGTGTCCTGCACATGAATTTTTTTTTTTATTCGAAGAAAGTTAGCCAAATTTTGAAGAGAGATCTCTTCCTTTTTGTATTTGAGATCTTTCTTGAAGTCCTTCTAAAAGGGTGGCAATTTCTCAATAATGAAACTAACAACAATAGTTTCATCTATGTTCATATTATGTTGAGAAAAATAATTTAGCATTTTTTCAAGTTTAGCAAATTGATGCATCACAAGCCTCTTATCTACCATTTTGTAATTAAAGAAGTTAGAGATAAGAAACTTCTTACTAGTTGCATTCTTTTGCATATACCTAGCCTCAATCTTGCCTACAACTATTTGGCAATTGGAATGGTGTGGTAAGTGTCAAATAGACCATCACTCATGGCGTTTAAGATATGTCCCTTGTAGATCTTGTCGTAATTTTCCCATTTTTTCACTTGGTGCAAATTATCAATGGTCTCCTTCTTTTCATTTCTGGTTGGATTTGGTGTAGTCAAAACACAGGCTACCTTCAATGCTCGAAGTAGAAAGTGCACTCATTTTTGCTTTTGAACAAAGTTCCGACCATCAAACCTCTCCAACTTGATAATATTTGTTGCTAAATCTTTCAAAAAGCTTGCCATATCAAGTAGGAGCCTAAAGATTGATGGTGTATATACAGCTAAGAAAATAATATAAAACTTTGAAAGATAGGATTCAAATCGTGAATTATATTCACTTTTTTTTAGGCTAAATTTGTCTGCGATACTGTACAAACAATTAATGACAAATTTCCTTTAGGATAAGATGAAATTTGATTAAGTATACTATGCATTTAGTATTCCAACCCATTTGGAACAAAGGAAAGATAGTGTAGGATTTTTTTTAACTATTGGAGGCTTATTTTCTACAACAAAAAAAAAACCCCAACTAGTTGTTGAATGTTGAACTTGAAAGGTTGCAATTCAAAGAAAATGGAGAGTTATAACTCTTGAAGAATGAAGAGTTATAACTCTTGAGTTGTGACTCTTGGAAATGAAGAATTATAACCTCTTGGAAATGAAGAGTTGCACTTTTTCAACTTTATGATTTTTATTTTCTAAATTTTGGAAATTTTCAACAAAGAATTATTATCTATGGCTTGAGAACCAAATTCAAGGGTCTTACCATAGCCACCTGTGGATGGGCTACATAGCCAACTATTGAAGAGTTAGAGAATTTGTTACCGAATGAAGATACTTTGGATGATAAAATGTCCAAAGAAACAATAAAGGATGAGGAAGAAGCTCTCTTTAACATAAAGATAGTATATAAAAATCAAATAACAAAGTAGCAAGATTTGATAATGAAAGAGATAAAAGTAATCAAAGAAGGTTAGAAGAGTGGTAATCCATAATTGTCATGAATGAGTGGTACAAGTAGTAACTAGGTTAATTATATTTATGACTTGAACTATGCGTGCTTAGCCTAGAGGAGTCAATGGGACAAAATTAATTAGTTGCCGTTGTCTCTGTTATCTAATTTTTATTTAACTATTTTTATAAAATTATGTTATCATTAATTTAATATGGAATGCTATCGTGCTAATCAATTAATAATAAGTTTTGATTTGGGTATTGAGTACAATCAATTATTTTAGAAAAATGAAAAATTTATTGCAGCTATCATAAAAAGTTTTGGAGTTAAATATTTAAATTTGTACGATAATTATTTGTAATTAACACGTGATTAGTGATGCAATTGAATGAAATCACCAATTGGATCAAAAGGTTGGTAAATTTGATTTTATTCACCATTTTTTTGTTTGATTATTTCTTTTAACTATTTGTTAGAATTTAGTTAAGAAGTTACTTATTCCAAAATTCTCTCTCTCTCCCCTCCCCCCAAAGTTTTATTTATTTAGTTTTATTGCTTCTAAATTTAGAAACAACACCATTGGTTCCCTTGGGATTCAACCTTATCCATTATGATTGCAAATTAAATTTTGTAATCACAAGAGGCTAGTGATTAATTTTGCAGGTTTCGACAAACCCGTCATCACCTACTTCAGTTTATTACAAGGTCATTTTAACAGTGTGATGTAGACTAATTCTTTTGTTCTTATAAAATTTATTAAATTTACTTTCACAAAATTACAAGCTATTATATGTCCATAACCTCTTAATATGTTTTCACGTTTACTTTTCATTCAAAAAATTTCATAATTTAAAGATTAAAAAAATAATTTTTATCTTTCAAGAAATATTCTAATTTTTCCTTAAGTAATCATCAACAAACTTCAATATATATTTGGCATCACACTTAGAGAAAATATGAGAAGGTCCTCAAAAATTAAAATGAATACAATATGAAGTAACTTTTGTTTATAAACAATAGGTAAATTGAAATTGACTATTTTCTAGTTTTCAAAAATATAGTGTTCACAAAAGTCCATCTTAGTAGTACATTAGCTAAAAATTGGGCCTTTCTTACTTAACAACATTATTAATACTTTCTCATATATATGTTCCAACAGAATATGCTGAATCTAGTAATGTCAATATTTGAGGATGTAAAGAGTACTACAGTACTTGTGAGTGTTGATCTCTACAAAATATATAAACTACCAGACTTGTAAGCTTTCAGTAATACAAAATACCTTTAAATTTTTTTAAAACTTTACCTTCAACAGAGTACTTGCATCCTTAAGAATTGAGAGTGTCCAAAAAAATGAGATTTTTTTTTTCAAATCCTGAACATGTCTAACATTGGTGAATATTCTAACAATCTATCATACATCTTGATTTGAACTATTCCTTTACTAACTATTTTACAAGCAACATTATTATCTATCAAAATAATTCTACTATCCTATTTTTCATAAGTGAAAAAAAATCCCTGTCGGACCTCATGTGGTAAAAACAATCCAAATCTAAGATTCACATGTTATTGGATTTGACTTTATTATTTGTGACTAGAAAGATAATTTCATCATTCTCAAATGCAACTATGTTAGTTTTACTAGTATTGCTGTGACTCTAATCAATTTAATGTTTTTTTCTCATATTTTAATTTATAAGAGTCAGCTTTAATGTGTCCTTTTTCCTTGCAAAAATTATAAATTTTATTTTTATGTTTGTATTTAGACCTTTCTTTGAATCTACTACTTTCAAAATTTGTATTTCAATATTTACCTTGTATAAATAGTTCCTCTACCTGATTTCCACTAGTTCTCCCTATGATGTCTATATAATTTGTTCTTTAGACTTTCATATAGATTTATACTATTATATGAGATGGATTTCTTACTATAAATCATACTATCTTGAATGTGTTTAAAAGATCGAGAAGGGATAAAAAAACAATAATATAGCTTGATCCTCATATTAAATTTTAACATCTACATTCTTCAAATTCATAGTGATATAATCAAATTTATCAAGATACAAGAGTATAAATGTAGCTTTTGTCAATATACACAACTTTGTTTCAAATAAAGCATTATCCATGCATAGTTTTCTTCATGTATATTGCTTTCAAGTCTCACAATCCTTTCATTGGCGACTTTTGAAAATCCTTATTGAAGAGATTTAATATAATGTTCATTCTAGTCTTTTTATCTATATTTGCAAATTTTTGCATCAATATTTGTCGTGCCTTTTTCTCTACTCCAACACGTGTCAATTTACATCCATCTTGAATAAAATTGTCTTGAATTGTCACATAGCGAAGTTGACACTTCGGTCAAACTTTTCAATGGAGATTTTTTTGTTACTATCATAGCGATTTATAGATCTGAAACAGGGTAAAGTTTAATACCAATTTGTTTGAGAAAGGAATCCTAAGTTATATCTAATAGCTCAAGATAATAACCAAAAACAAAGGAAAATAAATAGAATAGTTGACACAAAGATTTACATTGTTGGATCAATGTGACCTATGTTAACCACTAGAGGTGAAGCTAAATTTTACTAATATACAGAGAAAATATAAATTTACAATGACATGCTCAAAAGTTTTTCTAACCACTAAGCTCCCTGAACAATTAGAGGTATTAAAGATAAACTTGTGAAATTAGAACTTCCATTTTGTATCTGAGAATTAGTTTACTACTAATGCTACACTAAGGCCTTTGTAAATACCATTATTTATAGGCAAACTCCCGTCACGACAAATTTGTTAGAAATCTTGTGCATAAGTATCCACATATCAGTAAAATTTATTACTAGCAAATTCAAAATGTAAATCTGATTTTGATAACGGAAACTTTTTAATAATGCACGTTCATCATTTAAAGCTTGAGAACCAGGAAAGTAGATGGAATTCCCCGCGGTGTCTTGGAGTTGAGAGACCAAGGCGCATAATTACTAACACCAACAAACAGATATTTAGTGAGAAATTTCGCTGAACTTTCTCAATTGCTTTATCTCACGTACATATCATGCAGAAACAAAAATTTTTTTTGAAAACTTTCACTATCATTACTCGTTGCATATATATGATATATCCAAACCACAAGCAAGGCAAAGTACAACCTATACAAAGCTGTTAGTGCACACAAAGGAGTGGGGTTTTGAAATATAAAAGACGTCCCACTTCATTGTGAATCAATTTTGGGAAAAAATTCCAAAGCCGTACAAGTCAAAATTTCCTTTTGAACTGTTAGTCATCAAAGTTTAGCCACGGAATTCTCAAAACTAGTCAGTTTAGCAGGAAATTGTGTCCAAAAGGAGTTGCACTTGCACTCTTTTTCTCTTCTAGAAAAACCATTGTTAACTGGTTGCATACTCAATGGGAGGAATTTTCCATGGTTCAGAATCATGGAGGACTTTGACAAAGTCAGTCTGTAAGGGCCAACGTAAAATGACTGCAGAATGGAAGGCATTTGACTAGTATAGTTGATTTGCAGTTCGTTTGAAACTTTAGCAGCCTTTGGGAAGCCTCATTTCCATTTCAATGTAGTTACTTGTGGACTGTCATTGAAATTTAGATTGGTGAGAATTCAAACTCTCGTCTAAGAAAGTAAATATAGGAGCAAGAAACACTTGGTGCAAATATGGCATATGGTGAATACATTGGGCATTTCACATTAGTACTACTACCGCTTGAACTCCTAGCTACCAATTAAAATTGTTCATTGCATTACTGCCCTCTCAAATGCATAATAATTTGGTAGTACTGTTGTGAAATGGTAATCCCATAACTGTTCAACTAGCTAGGAAGTAAACTTGGCAATTTTTGACACACATAAGCATTGGAGATTGTTGAAACTAAATCACATATCTAAACTTGAAAACGCAAACTTCGTGAAACAAAGAGAAATTAGATATAGATGTGGATTCCTAAAAACAATCCCAAACACATGATCCGTCTGAAAGAATTTTATTGGTTTAATTTAAAACAGGCCAATAATCACCTCAATGTCTAGAGATTCATTTACAAATTTCATGACCCTGAAACTTGTTTGATATCTCTAGAGATGAAATCAGAGAACATTGCTTATTACATCATCAATGAAACATCTCAGGGAAGAAGAGGATGATCCTCCCTCCTTGAGGACTACCTTACTGTTTGTTTGCATTTCCTTCACCTTCCTTCTCACTTCACTCTCAGGATCCATCACAAGCCTGATCCCCTTTTCTATTACATCTGCAGTGACATCTGCGCTATTCAACTCGGGGGCCGCCAGCATAGATCTTCTATAATCCATTTTGATCTCCACAGCCATCCTCAAGTCCTTCACCATAAGGAATGCATTGACTTGCTGCTCAGCATAAAGTGGCCAAGTTGCCACTGGAACACCACACCAAACACTTTCCAATATCGAATTCCATCCACAGTGGGAAACAAAGCCTCCCACAGAAGGGTGAGATAAAATTGCCCCTTGTGGTGCCCATCCAATAACTTTTCCGATGTTTGCAGTGCGCTGCAAGAACCCTTCTGGCAAGATTTCCTCAGGATTCTCATAGTCACAAGGAGAGCCAATCCTGCCTTTAGGAGCAGGCTTTCTCAGTGACCATAAGAATCTGTATCCGCTACGCTCTAGTGCATAAGCAATTTCCTTCACTTGATCACCATCGAAGGTTCCTACACTTCCGAAACAGAGGAACACAACAGAAGTATGAGGTTGAAGATCCAGCCATTTCATAATACTCTCAGCTTCTTGCTTTTGGTTATTGCCTCCCTTAAGGTTCAGCAGAGGTCCTATTGGATAGACAGTTGGGACGGTATTGTCATTACTTAAAGCTTCTATTGCGTGCGGTTCTAACTCGCGGAATGAGTTGATTATGATTCCCTTTGCCTCTCTGTGTCTTTTGGCCTGATTGAGAAACATCCTGCTACCTCCTTCTTTGTCAAAGATTGTAGATGGCAAAACTTTGATTGGAACAGGATTGATGTAAGTTGGAATAGCTATCTCAACATCTGAATTCTTATAATCTGTGACATCTTGGCTGAAATCATCTCTCAGACTTTGCAGATGCAAGACAAGGCCGAGCATTGCAGCACCAGATGCATAAAACACATAAGATGGAACTCCAAATTCATTGGCCACATCAAACATGGATGTGCAGAACATGTCTACAACCATTCCAGCAAGCTTAGATTCCGCAGAACTGGAGATCTCACCAAGGATTTCCCTGACATGAGCCTTATGATTGTCTATAAATTCATACATAAACCCACTACCAAATGTTACCTGCGAAGGACCAGTTGCCTCTTGTAGCAGATCAACATACCTTATCCGCGAATCCGATGATTCAGTGAGCGATTTCTTGTAACTAAGGATGCTTGTATCAGATGGTCGAGTCATGATAAGAATTGTAATCGAAAGATGATCATTTTGACTGATGAGGAGATTTGCAACCTCAACAGTTGACACCAAATGGCCCACCCCTGGTGCTGGAATGAAAACCAGCTCTGCTTTTTTCATTTCTGCCATTCCTTGCTGCAACCCGAGTGGCCTTTCTCTCATTTCACCGCAGCATACTTGTTGGTATTTAAGAATTTGAATTGTTAATAGTACAAAGAGATTGTAGAAGAAAAATGGAATCTTGACCGTGAAACGCGGAGAGTAAAGTCATGGCTAACAACGCGTTTGGTCTACTTTGAATTGAATTTTGGCCACAAATCGCGTTTGCTTGTTTGGCAAAGCATATGATTCTTTTTTACTTTTACGAATTAGGACTGGTTTAAGTTTTATTAAAATTGTCAATATTTTTTTATTCCTACCTAAAAAGACATTATAAATAAGTTAGAATTACCATAAAACAAAATCTATAAAATTCAAATCAAATCTTATAAAATAATACATAAAATTTCTTTGCAACGCATGCTAAACTTGAAGACACTTCATAAATCATGCTCACCGTGCTGACTCATTTAATTTTAAATTTCATTCTCATTTCTCTAAAATACTTAATTTAAATTATAAATAGATCAGTAGCACATGTTTTGATTTTATTATGAATGGTTTCCTATACCAAATGAATTATGCGCAACCATGGACACCAATAAAACGCCACAACGATGGGCTGCACTTCAAGTGGTTGCCTAACCTGCAGCAAGATCTCCTTTTATTTTAAAGCGCATAGGTGTATGGCCCACTGGTCATCGTGCAAATTACTTCCTCTTGAAGTCATAACAGTCAAAATGGGAATTATTAATTTATAAGCATAATCATTTTCCCAATCCTTCGACCAACAAGTCGAAACAGGAATTTTTAATGCATAAGCATTTTCGGATTTTTCCATCCTTCAACCAACAGTCAAAACAGGAATTTTAACGCATTACCGTAATCATTTTCCCATCCTTCAACCAACTGGGACTAGTCTATGGCGTGTTGATGACTTCGTCTCCGTTGGGGCCTAGAGAATATAAAAATAGTTAGCCCACAAGAAGGCCGTGGGCTTCACTCCAATTCCGAAAATGACAAACTTCAATTTCCCGTATGGAATTTTGGCAAGTAATGGACAAATTGCAACAAACAATAATCAACAGAAACAAGAAGCAATTCGGTCAATTGAAGAATGATTTGGACAACTTGGTTTTGCCAATGTGACTCTGGCCCACAAAATTCAACGCAACCAAAGCTAGGGATTGGAATCAAAACAAAATCGATCCAAGTTTTTATTTTTTTTTATTTTTTGTCTAAAAACAATAAGTATTATATTGCAATTGTAAAAATATACATAGTCAAAAAGGTTAATTGATTCTCATTGTATTTAATCTGAAGTTTGATCGTTACAACGAAGGAAAGAGCGATCACTGGAGGCCAACAAAACACCTCCAATACGGAGGAAAAAACCTTAATAAATAGGGAATTTAGCCCTAATAAATAGGGACAAAACGCTACCTAAAAAGCTACAATCTTGAGCCTCACAAAATAACAAGCTGCAAAAGAGATTGAACGCAGATTCTGGTCACTAACTCCTACCCACCGCCATCTTGACGCTGTTCAAGTTGAGACCACATTTTTATAAATAAATTTTAAAAAAAATATAATCACACCATGGATCGTCCACAAGTACATTAGTTTAATATTACGTAGCAAAGTTTTTGAAACCAAGCCGTGTGGCTTTTCTACATGATAGAGGTTGGATTTTTTTCTCTTTCTATATATATATATTTTACAATAAAACTCTTAATAATATATCCCATTTATGAAATTTAACAAAATTCTAATTTTATTAGATTTGACTATCTAATTTTAATAGAAAATAACTACTAATCCAAAACCTAATATAACTATCAAATTATAAATCCAATAGGATTATAAAATCATAAACCAAACAAGAAATTTAGTTTAATTTTATCACATTACCTCTCTTAAACTTAGTTTTTATAACTTATTATGCATAACATTTTCTTTAACTTCATAAACGAATCCATCTTCAATACTTTTGTGAAAATATCAGTCACTTGATTTTTGGTTTACAATAATTGATCATAATTTCATTTCGTTGAGCCAAATCACGAATGAAGTGAAATTTGATGTTGACATGCTTGTTTCGATTATGAAACACTGGATTCTTTATCATCTTTATTTCGAAGTACTATCACACAAAATAGTAGTTTTTCTATCGTATTTATGCTAAATAAATTCTAACATCCATTTGAGCCACAATGCTTGAGTAGCACTATTATCTACTACAATTTATTCTGGACCTACTATAGACAATGCGATAACTGATTGCTTCTTTGAATTCCAAGAGAAAATTTCAGAACTAACGAAGAGCACATAACAAGAAGTATTCTTTCTCTCTATAATGTCTCCAATCCAATCACTATTAGTGAATCCAAGAAAATCAACAAGATCACCCTTTGCATAAAAGACTTGAGTACCTTTGATGCATCTCAAGATTCTCTTAATTGCCTGCAAGTGAGACATTAGTTTCCTTTGAAACTCTTGAGGTCACACCTCATAAACACCCAGGTTCTAATAGAAATTCTGAGGTCTCACATCGGGACCACATCAACGCTCTTGTAAATCTTGAGGTCGCACATTGGGACCCCCAAGACATTGGAGTATTGAAAGGTTCAATTGGAACACCAAAGATCATAAACGAGGTACAAGAAGTTGTGATAAATGACAACCATCCAGAAAAAACAACCAAGGTGACAGCTTCATTGCCCGCAGAGATAAAAAACCGAATCATTAGCCTCATTCGGCAATATAAGGAAGTTTTCACCTAGAGCCCAAAAGATATTCTTGGGATCTCGCCTTCCTTGGTGACGCATATGTTGAATATTGACCCAAGGATAAAGCTTGTCCAATAGAAGAAGAGAATGTTATCTCCGGAGAGGAATAATGTGATTAAAGAAATAGGAAAATTGCTCAAATCTGACATCATTGAAAAAGTCTTCTATCTGACAAGGTTGTCCAATCCAGTTTTGATCAAGAAACATGATGATAATTGGCATATGTGTGTCGACTACATTGACCTTAACAAATATTGTCCTAAGAATTACTACATTCTATTGGTGATTGACTAGAAAGTTATATTAGGATATGAGATTCTTATGTTCCTTGATGCTTACAAAAGTTATTATCAAATCCTAATGTATGAAGAGGATGCTGAAAAGACAGTTTTTATTACCAAAATGGGAGTCTACTGTTATAAGATAATGCACCTTGGGGTTGAAGAATGCGGGAGCAACTTATCAGCACTTGGTCAATCAAGTTTTCTCCAACCAGATTGGCAGGAATTTAGAAGTCTATGTGGATGACATAGTGGTAAAGTGTAAGAAGGTTGGGAGTGCTCCTACTAATTTGAAAGAAACTCTTCAAAGCATGATAAAAGTTGGAATGCGTTTGAACACCAAAAAGTGCACTTTTGGGGTAGGATCATGCAAATTTTTGGGGTATATGGTTTTTAAACAAGGAATTGAAGCTAATTTTGACAAAATATGGGCTATTACCGAGAAGGCATCTCTGCGAACTATGTAGAAAGTTCAAAATTAACAGGGTTGCTTGCATCCTTAAAAAAGTTCTTATCTCAATCAGTAGATCGGCATCTCTCGTTCTTTTAGATACGACGAAAAGCCAAAAACTTCAAATGGAATGAAGAATGCCATAGAGCTTTTCGAAGAACTGAAGAGACATTTGATAAAGCTTACCGATGCACATAGTACCAACACAAGGAGAAATCTTGTATTTATACCTGACAATCTCAAATAATGCTGTAAGTGCAGTATTGGTCCGAAACAAGAACAATGTGTAAAAGTCAGTGTATTATGTTGGTCGCACCTTGCAAGGAGTCGAGATACAATATCTTTTAGTTGAAAAACTAATTTTGGCTTTAATTCATGCTGCTAGAAAAATTACGACCCTACTTTCAACCTCACTCCATATGCGTCCTTCCTGATAAGCCAATTAGGTTGTATTGTTTAAGTCTGAGGCTTCTAGGAGATTAGCGAAATGGGTTATAGAACTTGGGAAGCATGATATATATTATCAACTGCGGATAGCTATTAAGGCTCAAGCCTTAGCGGACTTTATAACTGAGATGCCTACTGCAGGGACATCGAATGTCAACCTCCCACCACTGCTCGAGTTTGAAGAAGAAGGAAAAGATGATGCGAAGGTATGGACTTTGTATGTTGATGGCGTTTCCAATGAAGAAGGTAGTGGAACAGGACTGTTGCTCGGAAACCCTGAGGACGTAGAGATTACGTATGATTTGTGATTTGATTTTAAAGTGACTAACAATGAGACTGAGTATGAAACTTTGATCTCAGGGCTCAAGTTGGCCCAAGGAATCAAAGCTCGCGATATATGGGTATACAGTGACTCCCAGATAGTGGTCAATCAAGTTCAAAGCTCTTACGAAACAAAAGAACCTCAGATGAAGAGATACCTTGATAATTTATGACAACTCAGCCATCATTTCTATAGCTTCAAGGTTGAGCAGATTCCCAAATCAAAAAATAAAAGAGCTGACACCCTAAGTAAGCTAGCATCATCTGCATTTTCCCACTTAAATTAGAGGGTTTTGTGAAGGTCTTTCCCTGTAGGAGTGCAGAGGAAAATGTCATGATGACTACTGAAGAGACGGGAGACAATTGGATGACTTCCATATGGCGATACTTACGGACTAGAGAGTTGCCAGAAAAACAAAAACAATGCAAGAAAATTAAAATTAAAGGCACCTCGATATGTATTGCAAGATAGTGTCCTTCATAAGCGTTCTTACCTTTAGCCATTATTAAGATGCATCAGACCTCAGCAAGCAGATTATGTCCTCTAGGATGTGCATCTCGGATCTTGTAGAGGTTATGTAGGGCCTCATATGCTTGCTAAGAAAATTATTTGGTGGGGATACTATTGGCCTTCCATGTTTCGAGATGCTCATGACTTCATACAAAAATATGTCAAATGTCAGCTTCATGCCCCAATAGTTAGAAGACCTATGAAGTTAATTAACATTCAAAGTCCATGGCCTTTTACACAGTAGAGTATTGATATTCTTGGACCCTTCTCTGAAGCATTAGGTTGCTCGGAATTCCTGATAGTTGCTATTGATTACTTCACCAAATGAGTAGAGGCTGAACCTTTAGTTGGTATCACTAGGAAAAACTTTTTGAAGTTTGTGTGGAGCAAGATTGTTTGCAAATCTACTATTCTTCATATTATCATTTTAGATAATTGGAAACAATTTTCAGATAACCCCTTTTCGATTCTAGTGTGACGAGTTCAAAATTAAATAGAAATTCACCTCAGTTGAATACCCTTAAGCTAGCGGCCAAATCGAGGTCACAAATCGCATATTGTTGCAGGGATTTAAAGCTTAGTTGGACAAGGTCAAAGGAAATTTGGTGAAAAACCTCCCAAATGTCTTCTAGGCCTATCGTACTACACCTCGAATGGCAATAGAGGAAACCCCTTATAGCCTAGTGAATAGGTTCAAAGCCATCATCTCGGCAGAAATTGGGATCCCTAATCCCATGATTATAGCCTTCAATACCGCAACCAATGAAGAGAAGATTTGGCTGAATTTGGATCTATTGGAGGAATCCTGGGATCTAACCTTGTTCAAAGAAGCTCAATACAAAAAAGTTATGGCAAAGTACTACAATGAAATGGTGAAGTCAATGAGTTTTTCCAAACGAACGTATCCTGGGCAAAAATAAAACAAGTAGAGCTTAGAAACTTGGTAAATTGGAAGCCAATTGGAAAGGTCCTTATAGAGTCATTGATGCGTCGAGATTCGGAAGTTATCGCTTAACAACAATTAGAGAGATTTGTTACCCTGAGTTTGGCATGTCAGTAATTTAAAGCGTTTCTATGTTTGAAACTTTGTTGAATAAATAAAATGCCTTCCTTTTTTGTGTTTATTCTTGCATTAGTAATTGTTTATAAATCGAGAATGAGAGCACAAGTTACCCAAGACTCAGTTCAAGGTTGGCTAAGCCACCTTGCTTGACTATAAATAGGGAAAATCACGTGTAACCTTGGTTCAGCTAAGTTAAAGTTGTGCATTCTAAAACATCCTAAGGGGTGGTGAAATCTTGAACACCCAAAGGGGTGCTGAAATAAAACATCATATAGGGTGAAAAACAAACAAACATGACGAATACAATTCCAAACATCTCAAGGGGTGGAGACCTCTGATTACCATTTTTATTTCCTTGAAAATAAGCATAACACATAGAAGGTTTACAACTTCTCTTTTCCTTTCATTGTTTTTTCCTCATACCTTACTCTATCCTGCAGATACATGTTTAGCATCACCTCTTTTCTTTTGTATTTATTGTCGTCTTTTTGCCCTATTGAGCTAAAAGTTCTAGCTCTGCCAACATTCTCTCGACGGGATCTCTATTAGCAACGGCCGACTTCAGACCCTCCTCATTAAGATGGGCTTTTATCTTCTTGACCTTCGATCACTAGATTTTACACTCGAATTGCAACTCGAAAATTTGCTTCTTATGCGACTTGAGTAACTTTTAAAAACTGCAGATGTCTTTGCATTTTCTCTCCAACTCTTCGATAAATGTATGGATTCCTTCATCTAGTTTTTTAATTTCATAATCCATTAACAAGACCCCGAAGGAGGGTACAACAATCCTCTTTTTATACACTTTATTTTCTGAAGCAGTGGACCTTTCCGGAAGAATTAGGTCCCTTATCACCTTTTGTTGTTTTATCTTACCTTTCTTAAGACTTTGGCTTAAGCACTCGAGATGGACAACTTTGTCCTTAAGTTGGTTATTTTCATCACCTAACCTAATTATTGCATCTTAGAGTTTTTTATGTGCAGCCTCGAGCGTTCTGACTCTCTCATGCATCACATTAAAGTTAGCCCTCGAAGGTAAAAAATGACCTTGACATAATAACAGCTAAGCGAAATCAGAATTTCATTCATGATCAAGTCAATATTACAATAGGAATTTCAAAATTCAAAAAAAAAATCATGACATATATATACAAAAGAGTCTAAGGACTAGCCTCTATTTACTTTTCTTTTTGCCGAGACCTCGAGCCTACTCTTTCTCGCCTTTTCACTAATTGGAGTCCGGAAGTCCAAGTCCTCATCCACCTGATAAGCTCGAAACTCATCCAATGTCATGGGGGAACTCCAAGATGCCACATGCTCTAGCAGTGTGAATGACCCATTAAACTCTTTCACCGTCTTAGCATAGGTTTAGTTTACCTTGGCAATGACTTCAGGATCATACCCAAGCAACTCTTCTAACTTGAGATCCAGAAATCTTTCATGGATCTCGATGACCACGTCATGCCATCCTATCTCCTTAGTTTCTTAGGAGAAGTTCACCACAAAGTACCCGAATTCTTGTGTCTGAAAATTTTTTCTTCACCAACAACTTTGTGAACTCCCCTTGTTCAACACTCCTTAGCCTTTTGGCCCTCTACTTGGCAAGTCTCCAGTTGTTAACATAGGAGCATGATTTCTTCCTGCATCTTTTTTCTTGCCTCTATGGCCTCCGCCTCAGTACGGTGAGCCGACGCCTCAACCTCCCTTAACTGGGAGTTCTCAGCTCTTTTCTTGGTGGCCTCCACCTCCACATGGTTGGTCCTTTGGAAGTATTCCGTCTATACGGCTAGTGCCTGTCATCAAAACAAAATATTGATACAATTACTTTCTTCACAAATTCATGGCAACCACATGATCCTATTAAATTCATTGGACTTCACCTGAGGTACAGTAAACGCCAAGTTGTCATTCAAATCAATGGTTGACATATCTGCCAACCACTTCTACTGTTCCTCATGCTTTGGACGGATACCCCAGGCAAGTCCCCAAGAGGCATGAAGAAATGAAACAAAGTTTTCAAAGTCCCAACCTTGACTTCTACCTAGCTAGCTCTTCTTTTGCTGCTAGTCACCTTTATTCTTTTACCTTTTGCCGAAATCCCCACTTTGGCTACCTTTTTTCAGCCTTCTTTTTTGAAGACTCTACTAGCAACGCCTCCCAAGATGAAAGTGCCCCTTTCTTCCCTTTCGCACTAGGCTTGCTCTTTTGAGCACTCCCACTCTTGATTGAGGTGCTGAAGTCAATAACTACAAAATAAAAAACAACCACCTAGTCAATCAAGTTATCAATGATAAAAAAAACAATTCTAAAGCGTAATCACCCTTCCTTTAGCCTTTTTTCTTTGACTTGATTGCGACGCCTGAGGTCCAGTCTCTATAGTGGTTGGACTCAAATTATATTTAACCAACTTCTCATCAATGTAACTATCAATCTTTTTCTCTCGAAGCTCTACATAAGCACGACCTTGAGGATTTTGTTTATTGCGGTTCCTATAGATATTATTGGCATCTTCATAGAACCAGTCTATTTTTTCCCCACAGGGCTCAAACTTTACAAAGAAGAACCTCCTCTTCCAATCATAGTGATTCAATGGTTTCACTGTCTTACTTGTGGACCTCAGGAAAAAAGAAAAATACCTCATAAAATTTGCCAATTTATTCGTATAGTAAAAATATCTAAACAAATTTACAGAGCTCTCTATCTGCACCTCTCGGCATAACACTTCAAACCCTATAATTGTCCTTGCTGAGTTCGGAGCTAATTGAGCCAAAACTATCCTATAATACTTCAGAATGTCAACTACTAACTTGCACAAAGGAAACCTTATGTCGGCTTTTAAGTGCTTTTTATAAAAGGCACATTATCTAACCGGGTGGGGGGGGAGCAACATGCCCTCCACTAGGGCTTGCAGCCTTCGCCCCATATTCTTTAGGGATATGAAATTTTTTCTTAAGATTCTTGATCTTGGCTTCCCTAAAAATCGAGGTCAAGGTCTCGATCGTCAAAGTAAATTTCTCTGAAAATGTACCTAATAGTCTAGGGATCAATTCCTCCTTCTCGCTTTCAAATGTATCTGTCGCCCCCAATAAAGCTAACCAAGTTTGTTAAAATCAAGTTTTTATGTAAAATAGGTGAAGGGTCCAAAAAATCGAATCGTAAAATCGGAAAATTCTACCAATTATGAAAAATAATTTAATAAATATATTATATATAATATATCTTAAATTTATAAATTATAGACCTGTTTAAACTTATAAAAGTACACAAATTTCATTTAGAGAATATTATCAATCACACCTAGAAAGATTTATAGATTCATTAAGTGCTGCACCACTGCCTCTAGCATCTAAAGCCAAATTGTCTTCCAAATTGTCTTCACTACGAGCACCTGCACTATTAAGAACATGCAAAGGATTAATTTCAATTGAATCATCATCATCATTAAGGTTCTCAGTTATCCACTCATCATCAGATGCTAGATCATCAAAGCTTTCTTCAAAATTTTGAACTTTTCTATCCTTCAACTTCAAATTGTACATCACAAAAACCAAGTCAGTCATCTTCTTTTGGAGCAATCGGATCGTAAAATCGTAAGATTCTAAGTTCCAGAACGTAAAATAGTAAGATTTCACCCCATTTAAGATTTTACCAACAAATGAAAGAGAAAGCTATAAAGTGCGGAAGAAATAGAAACCCTCGCGTGCTTACCTTTTATAGGCAACTCCAAATTTCCTGCACACGTCTCTTCAGGTCTTTCAGGTCTCGCCGCATTATATGTGTGTGCCTTAAAAGATAAGCATTGCTAGTCACATTTAATGTGATTAGGACTCTTGAGCGGCAGACGTGACGCATGCAGTCATTACATCTATCCCTATCTACTAATCCCCAATAAACCCTAATTCTTATGAGGCCTCGGCCTGATAAGTCATATTGAGGTTTGGGGAGCTTGTGATATATATGGGATCTCTACATATGTGAGTCTTTACATTCTGACCTCTACATCCTAAATTAGACTTACACGTTGATCTTTACATATGTGGGATCTTTACATCATGACCTTAATCTCGATATCTCATACATTCAAACTTTAGAAATTGGTAAGTTCGTTAGACATCAATTTTCAGGTTTGGGGGAAAGTATATTGAAACCACACTAACAACATGAGATTTTGGACTGTGTTAGCAACGTGGAAAATGAAACTCGGCTAGACTAAGCCTATCTATGAATGGATAATGACATGTGACATTTGTGGAGAACCATGATAACGTTTGACTAGCTGTTACAACCGTATCCTATAGATCTCGAAAACAAGGTACATATGCTCAATTGAGCTATTAGATAATGCGGGAAAAAATCTATTTTCTAAGATAACACTTTGATTCGAGAAATTAACATCAAGACTTTGAGTTATGCATCAGAGCATCTCTCTTGGAGAACCACTCTAAAATTTTTTTTACAAGTGAACGATTGATCAAGTAGACATTAAACTCGCAGGTCATAATTACTGAATCAAGTCGCAGATCAAACCTTCATCAGTGTCAAAAATGATTTATTGTAGTAGAACATGGAGGAATGGTGCACACAAAATTTCAAAGGTTCAATACAAATTAATATTTATTTCCTAGCAAACTATGATAATAGAACAATTTCAAAAAAACAAAAAAATTCCACCTGTTATGAACCAAATTAGATCCAAATCACACAAGGGACTAGGATCATTACTGTTCCTATTTTGACGAGTAAATGTATCTGCCGCAACTACTACTAGCTTTAATAAAAGTTAGTTCCCGTAGAAGATGATCACTAATGTCGATATTTTCATTCTTTGATATCATTTGAACAACTGAGGCTGCCCAATAACAAGCGCATTTTCCCAAAAGCCATATACTTACTTGAAATTTAAACAACTAAAAAGACTATTTTGATAGATTCAAAACATAGACAAATCTTGATACATGCTACATAGAAAAATATTGGCAACTCGCATAAATAAATCGACATACAACAAATCTATTACCTGGCATATGTTTATAGCTAATTCTCATCAAGTGCTTTAATGCAAGCCAGTAAAATATTAGTAGCAATATCCAGTTCTTGCTCTGATATAATCAAAGAAAGCACAAGCCTAACAACATTTCCTTTTCCTGCAGTCAGTACAAGTAGAGCAAATTGTCTACATGCATCAATGAGATGCGAGGCAGAGACATCTAGCTCTATGCCAATAATAAGCCCCATACCCCTAATTTCTTTCACATGTGGTTTTTTTTCTAATTTCTTGGTTAACAATTTTTTGAAATGTTGGCCTGTATTTGATACACTAGTAAGAAACCCTGTCTCTGAGATCTTATCCAACACAACAATTGCAGCACTGCAACTAAGAGGGCTACTAGCAAAAGTGCTACCATAGTCTCCAAAATCTATGGTGCCAGCAACCCTTTCAAATGCTAGGATAGCCCCAATTGGTAGACCACTAGCAAGAGGCTTGGCAAGAGTCATCATATCTGGATACACACCATAGGTTTCATTAGCCTAGTGTTGGATTATGCTCTAAGATCCAATCATGTGATGATGGTTTAGGCATATATTGTATCATAACGCTTATAATTAATGGCAATTTGTTATTATTATATTTAATTCCATATCTACGATTATGAATAAATATAATAATGTCCCTAAAATTTAATTATTCTAAAATTATTCCTAGTCAAGTATTATCATTAATAGGACAATGATAATGCATCAAAACTAGTATGTGTAGTGACTAATGATATGTGTCATAATATGAGATATCAAGTCAACGCATGGGTACATGTTAGAGAACAATGTATTGGATCGACCTGCCATGAGAAAGGCTATATGGATTATTATATAAAGTGTCATAAGCATATCTCATAGTGATGATGATGTATGTGATCCTTAGACTTGAGGTCATCAGAGATCCCAATATGAAGAGTTGTATATTTTGATACTATCAAATGTTACCTGTAACAGGATGAACTATAAAAGTAGCAATTGTATATGCAATGAATTATGTAGTGGGATGTTGAATGATCAATATATGATTTAGCCCTCCTATATAATAGGAGTGATATATTTGAGCCTCTTGATTGAGTGAGACCATAAAATGCATGGCCGTGCTCAAATGAGTCGATATGTGATATAGGGCTCATTTTGTTTAGATGAGTCTACTTGGGAATCAAGAAATGCAAAGATTGAATTATGTGAGCGTAACACATTCCATGGCTCATGTTCAATTAAGGTATCTAGGGCAAAAGAATTGAATTACATGGTAACATCTATCACACGATAAGTAATGTCAAATTACTAATATTCTTATAACTTGGGTAGCTTTGATGTGTTGCTAGACACCGCCCACTGCTTGTGGCATAAAATAGATTTTATGTAATGGCCAATGTTATGAGAACCTATTGTGTCTCACACTTAGATTGTATCCAAAAGGAGTGTAAAATTCATATGATGAATTTTGGTTAATTTTAAGGATCCTAATGTGAATAGGTTTCTATAAGGTTTTCTGGTTTAAGGGGGTATTCGGATTTGAGACTAAATAGTTTTGGTTTTGTGTTAATAAATCCGAAACAGTTTTGGATTTATTAATTTATGAGAAAACCAAAATCAGAAAGCTAAATTAGAATGGGATTCTTGTTTTGGCAGCCAATCCCAAATAGATTAGAATTTAATAGTTCAAGTAAAACTCTTTAGAAGAAATTTTGCTCTAATACTACTACTATATATATTGAAGATTTGGCCAACAGCCACACATGTGAGTCACAAACAGAAACCCAGAAAACTATCCCTTCTTCTTCTTAAATAAAAGAAATTATTTGCTGATTCTTAAGAAGAAAACATCTGCCTTTCTTGTTGAAGAAAAACCCATAGCCTCTTTCTTGGTGAAGAAAAACCCGCAGCCTTTTCTTAGAGAAGAAAATTTTTGTGGCTTTTTCTTGGTGAAGAAAAATCCATAGTTTTCTTGCTGGAGAAGAAAACCATTCGAATGTTTTTGAAGAAAAATAGCCACCACTCTTGAGAAAAGTTCTTGAGAAAACTAAAATCCTTGAGTTGAAAAATCTTGAGAAAACCGAACATAAACTTGAAGCTAGCAGTTCCGGTTTTTGTTGCTCATTTTTCTCCTTTTTCTAGTTATTTGTGTGACAATAACTAGATGCTTGAAACAATCATATGGATACCATAGAGGCAAGGTTGAATTCTTCTTACTTGTGATTCGACAAACAACAGTCTTCGCAAAACATCTCTACCGATACTAACAAAGCACAAGCCCTAAACTCCGATTTGATTTCACTTCGAATGGATTCTTGGAGGAAACCAAAAATTTTAAATTCTACTACGTGATGCAATTGGTTTCCTAAAGTGGTATCATAGTCACTTATGAAGATTCAAATCGGTTTTATATGAAAGAATGTTTCTTTTATTAAATTATTTATGAACAAGCATGCTAAAATTTGGATCATATGAATATGTTTAATATAATCTGAATTTAGAACTAGACATATATGATATGTTTATGTTTATTAAATCCAATTTAGGGTTTGCTTTAATGAGTTATTGCTGGATTCGAATAATACAAGATATATATGTGTGATATGTGTGATGTGTGTGTGTGTGTGTGTCTATATATATATATATATATATATATATAGATATGTATGTATGTATGTATGTATGAAACCCTAGCTTCAGATTTTCTAAATTTTACCAAGCTTTGGGTTTTAATTTTTTCTTTTGGGCCTTTCATTTTTAATTTTTTAATTAAAGCAAGAAATAATATGTGTTGAATTATATTGAGGCCAAATTATATATGTGATATTTAATTGTTCCGAATTATGAAGTATTAAAGCCTAAATGCATGAAAAGGTTGGCTACGGTTTTCAAGCTTTGGCTAGCTTTGGATTTTTTTTTAAAAGAAATTATTTTATTTTCTATTGAGGCCGAAGCATATGTGTTAAATCACATTGAGGGCCAAATTATATATGTGATATATAATTGTTTTGGAACTTTGAAGTGATACCCAAAATATGGTTTACAACATATACATGATTTTCGGAATTTTGTGATTGGCCGAATTGATATATGTGATGTATCATGTTGAAACCTAAAATATATATGATATATTATTCAAAAAATCCTCATGATTAAATGATGGCCAAAACCCTAATATATGATCAAGGGTTGGTCAAAATCCTCATGATCAAGTAATGACCAAAATCTTTCCATGCATAGGGTATTATTCGAAACCATAATATTTGATTTAATAATAACCATCATATATTAATTAGAATAATAAATTTAAATTTTAAATATGAATGACAATTATATGTGACATGCACATTATATGATATTTGAGCATAGTGCATAGTTATAGCCCTAAGCCCAATGTGATTGGATGTGCTTTGTATTGGTTGAAATTAAATATGACTTGCGAGTCATGCCTTGCTCTATTTTTTTGGTTGAATATTCTTTTCTCATCTAACTCCCCTCAAATGTAACTCAAGGTTTCTCAAAATTTGTAATAGTTAGATAGGAAATAGAATTAAACTAGAAATCATGGAGGCAAGCAATTCGTGACCATACAAGAACAACCAATGAGGAACTTGGAGAAGATGCTATTACCCTTAGGTTGAGCTTTCGATTCTCTCATTGGCTAGAGAGAACCAATGTAGTTTGAACTATAACCATGTTACAGTTTATTTTTCTTGTTCATGTATGAGATGCATATTTTGCATGGCTATTGGTTAATTGCATGATAAAATCATGAAAGTAATAATTAGTTAGTAAATCACAATGATTAATTGAACTAATAATTACTTTAACCAATGCAAATAAATGGTGAGATTCAAATATCAAATCCCTCAAACGCAAATATTAAGTCTAAGATGCCTTCCAATGCCCAGCACTCGTTAATGTTTCGATTAATCATGTGTAGGTTTGCCAAAGCAAAGTGCCATGATCCATCTTGGTAAGACGCGACAGGATAATAGTAATATCTGACTGCTAATCATTGGGTTTGACTTAACTGGATAGACTCAAAAGGATTGAGACCTAACGGCATAGAGTTGGGCCTTGGCTTATTAGATAAAGCTAGAACAAGAGTTGTTCACCCAACTATCCAAAGAGTTGTATGGGATACAATTGACAAGTGTTGTCTACCAAAATAACCTGGTTTTAGATGATTAGCCAAAGCTAACTCAAAATTAGGTCAAATATAAATCTTGGCCCACTAAAAAGATATTAGATTAATCTTTCCAAATTAATATTGAGGGTTATTAATTTAATCAAAATAGTGGGAGTAACATTTAATAAAAGTCCATATTAAATGTTTGTATTCATGATAATTATTTTGCATATTTCTATTGTAGATAACCATGGCATTAAACACTAACAATAATACACTATCATTGCGATCTGTCCTTGAGAAGGACAAGTTGAATGGGACAAACTTCCTGGAAGAACTCTTACCTGAGGAACCTAAAGGAAAGGTAACTAAGGAAGGGAACTGCTTCCATTGCAGTGAGACCGGACATTGGAAGAGAAACTGTAAAGTTTACTTGGAAGATCTTAAGAAGAAGAGGAAGGAAAATGAAACTTCCACTTCAGGTGTTCATGTTATAGAAGCTAATTTATCTACTTCTTCATCATAGGTATTAGGTACCAGATGTGGTTCACACATTTGTGTAGATGTGTACGAACTGAAAAGAAGTAGGATTTTAACTAAACGCAAAGTCGAACTATGAGTGAAAAATGGAGCAAGGGTTGCTGCATTAGTTGTAGGGACTTATGTCTTGAATTTGCCCTTGGGACTTATTTTAGAACTAGACAATTATTATTACGTGCATTCCATTACTAAGAATATTATTTCTATTTCTTGTTTAGACAATATTGGATATTCATTTATTACAAAAGGCAATTGTTGCTCTTTTTATTTAAATGAAATCTTTTATGGAAATGCACGACTAGTTCAAGGACTTTATGTTCTGAATTTTGACATGCCTATTTATAACATTTTGGCCAAGAGGATTAAATTAGATAATTTTAATCCAACTTATCTCTGACATTGTCGTTTGGACCATATTAACGAGAATCGCATTTCCAAACTCTATAAAGATGGATTTTTGGACTCATTCGATTTTGAATCATATGAGACATGTGAATCTTGCTTAAGGGGCAAGATGACTAAAGCCCCTTTTACAAAATATAATGAAAGAGCAAGTGATTTATTGGAACTAATACATACTGATGTATGTGGACCATTAAACACACAAGCTAGAGGTGGTTTTTAATACTTCATTACATTTACTGATTACTACAGTAAATATGGCTATGTGTATCTTTTGAGATAGAAGTCATAATCATTTGAAAAGTTCAAAGAATTCAAGAATGAAATACAAAACCAACTTGGCAAAAGTATCAAAGAACTTCAATCTGATATAGGGGGTGAATACTTAAGCCAAGAGTTTCATGACTATCTAAAAGAGTGTGAAATAGTCTCACAACTCACTCATTTTGGAGCACCACAATGGAATGGTGTATTCGAGAGGAGAAATCGAACTTTGTTAGACGTGGTTTAGTCAATGATGAGTCATGTAGATCTTCCAAAATCCTTCTAGGGATATGTTTTACTTACGAGTACTTTCACACTAAACCGTGCTTCATCTAAATCAGTTCAAAATACGCCATATGAGATATGAACTGGGAAACGTCTTAGTGTGTCTTTTATGAAGATATGGGAATGTGAGGCTTATGTTAAACGTCAAGTCTTCGACAAACTTGGACATAAATATGATAAGTGCAATTTTGTGGGGAATCCTAAAGAGACAAAAGGATACTATTTCTATAATCCCAACAAGAACAAAATATTTGTTACTCAAACTAGTGTCTTTCTAGAAAGGAGTTCATTTTTAGAAAATCCAGAGAGAGACAAATAGAATTTCAAGAAGTTCAAGAACCACAAAATAGCGTTGAATTTGACGAAATGGAAACTGAGCAAACACCACAAACGATTGTGGAACAAGCACCTGCTCAACAGACACAAGCCCCACGTAGGTCCACTAGGATTCATCGTGAGCCACAGAGATATGGATTTCTGGTGACTCAAAACAGTGACTTCTTGCTAATGGATTAAGATAAGCCTAGTAGCCTACAACCTATCAAGAAACAATATCGGGGCTAGACTCTGAGAAATGGCTTGAGGCCATGAGATCTGAGTTGGAATCCATGTATACAAATCAAGTATGGACTATGGTTGACCCACTTGAAGGGGTAAACCCCATAGAGTGCAAATGAGTCTTCAAGAAGAAGACCGGCATGGATGGTAAAGTACATATCTTTAAAGGACGATTGATTGTTAAAGATTTCAAACAAATTCATGGTATAGACTGTGATAAAGCATTTTCATCAATTGCCATGCTTAAATCCATCAGGAACTTGCTTGTAATAGCTGCATTCCATGATTATGAAATCTGGCAAATGGATATCAAAACTACTTTCCTTAGTGGAAATCTTCTTAAGGATGTGTATATGACAAAACCTGAAGGTTTTCTCGATCCATAAAATGTTGGAAAGGTTTGTAAGCTACAACGATCCATTTATGGGTTGAAGCAAGTTTCTTGAAGTTGGAATCTACGATTCGATGATGCAGTCAAACAGTTTGGTTTCATCAAGAACGAAGATGAACCTTGTGTCTATAAGAAGGTTAGTGGGAGCAATGTTGTATTCTTGGTATTGTAAGTAGATGACATACTACTTATTGAGAATGACATTCCTTCTTTACAATTTGTAGAGACCTGGTTAGAAAGTTGCTTTTCTATGAAAGACTTAGGAAAAGCAACCTATCTATTAGGTGTCAAGATCTATAAAGATAGGTCAAGGAAATTGATTGGCCTAAGTCAAAGTACATACATAGATAAAGTGCTGAAACGATTTAGCATGCAAGAATCTAAGAAAGGGTTCTTGCCTATGGAAATGAAATTAGTTTCTCAAAGGAACATTGTCATTCGACACAAGAAGAGAGACAATGCCTAAATAACATTCCATATACATCAGCTATTGGATCTATCATGTATGCCATGTTATGTACACGTACCGATGTCTTGTATGCTTTGAGTATGACGAGCAGATATCAAGTAGATCCTAGTGAACGTTACTAGATCACTGTCAAGAATATCCTTAAGTGCTTGAGAACGACTAAGGATACATTCTTAATATATAAAGGTGAGGAAGAGCTCAATGTAACTGGTTACACTGATGCAAGCTTCCAAACCGACAAGGATGTCTACCGATTCCCATCATTAAAAGGTTTAACCGAGTCTCGAAAATTAGTGCTAAACAACTAATATGACTACCACAAGAAAATAGAATTCAGCTACAAAAAAGATTGATATAAACAGAATTTTCAGTTATGGAAGCAATATAAACAAAATTTTGTCGTAAAAAATTTCAAAATTACCTAGAGCTCTAACACCAAACTGATGTACACCTTACGGTTATAAAGAGCCAGCATTACACAATAAGCAAACATGACCCAAGACTTAACTTGTGAAATCATTAGAACCGGTGGATTTTGAGACCGATTGATGAAGCGTCGCCACAATCTAGGGTTCTACTAGATTGATAAGGCTCAAAAGATCCACAAACTAGTCAAGTTTGATAAGCCCATTGCTCTTTGAAAGAATGAAGAAATTGATTCACTCAAACTCTCAATGACGTAATGTCTTAAAAATTCTCAACTTGTCGATCCATCTCATGGCCGAATAGCCTATATTTATAGAGTACAAGTTGTCTTGAAAGGTAACAACTAAAATCCTAATCCTATTCTAATACTTAAGAGGTGGCCAAGAGCTTTAAAAATAAAAAGGAAATAAAAACCCTAATGCCAATTGAACTTAGAGATTTGGCCCTTTAAGGCTTCCTTCAAACTTAAAAATTTGGCTACCAAAAATAAGGACAAATTCGACCCCAGCATAATACAACAATTCGGCCAAAAAATAAGACAAGCAAGGGCTGCTTCTTAAAGCTTATTTTCGGCCCTATGAATAAAATATTAATGCCAAAAAATAGCTAAACACTTGGCCTACTAATACAATAGAATTCGGCCAAGGCAAGACTAGTGTTCTTCAAATTAGACTTGCAGTAAATTAATGATGTGCAAATCTTGGCCGTATGTTTGACGAGTTTGGAGGTCATGAATTAAACCACTTAAGGTTTCTTGAAAACGTTTAGACTTAACTCTCATCATCAAACCCATAATATGTCAAGGCGGATCAAATGATTGGTGAGTAGGTTGAACGGCTCCTTGAATGGCTCCTAAGTTCTAATCAATTGGTTCCCTAGGGATTCGAGCTAATTCACTATAACTACAAATTAAATTTTGTAATCACTAGAGGCTAGTGAATAATTTTGCTAGTTTCGACAAACCCATCATCACCTACTTCAGTTTGTTACGGGTCATTTTAACAGTGTGATGTCGACTAATTATTTTGTTCTTATAAAATTTATTAAATTTACTTCCACAAAATTTCAATCCATTATATGTCCATAACCTCTTAATATGTTTTCATGTTTTCTTTTCATTCAAAAATTTTCACTATTTAAAGATTAAAAAAATCATTTTTATGTTTCAAGAAATATTCTAAATTTTCCTTAAGTAATCATCAATAAACTTCAAAATATATTTGGCATCACACTAAGAGAAAATATGAGAAGTTCCCCAAAAATTAAAATGAATACAATATGAGGTAACTTTTGTTTATAAATGATAGGTAAACTGAAATTGACTCTTTTCTAGCTTTCAAAAATACAGTGTTCACAAAAGTCCATCTTAGTAGTACATTAGCTAAAAATTGGGCCTTTCTTACTTAACAACGTTATTAATACTTTTTTATCCATGTGTTACAACAGCATATGCCAAAGCTAGTAATGTCACTATTTGAGGATGTAAAGACTACAACAGTACTTGTGTGCAGATCTCTACAAAATATATAAACTACTAGACTTGTAAGCTTTTATTAATACAAAAACACCTTTAAAATTTTTTAAAACTTTACCTTCAACTGAGTAATTGCATCTTTAAGAATTGAGAGTGTCCAAAGAAATGAGATTTTTCTTTTTTTTCAAATCATAAACATGTCTAACATCGGTGAGTATTCTAACAATCTATCATACATCTTGATTTGAACTATTCCTATAACAACTATTTTTCAAGCAACATTACTATCTATCAAAATAATTCTAATATCCTATTTTTCATAAGTGAAGAAAAATCCCTATCGGGACTCATGTGGTAAAAACAATTCAAATCTAAGATTCACTTATTATTAGATTTGACTTTATTATTTGTGACCACGAAGATAATTTCATCATTCTCATCTACAATTATGTTAGTTTTACTGGTATTGCTATTACTCTAATTAATTTAATTTTTTCTTTTTTTTAATATATAATAGTTAGCTTTAATGTGTCCCTTTCTCTTGAAAAAATTATAAATTTTATTTTTATGTTTGGATTTAGACCTTCGTTTGCATCTACTACTTTCAAAATTTGTATTTCAATATTTACCTTGTATAAATAGTTCCTCTACCTGATTTCCACTAGTTCTCCCTATGATGTCTATATAATTTGTTTTTTAGACTGTAACACATATTTATACTATTATATGAGATGGATTCCTTCCTATAAATCATACTATCTTGAATGTGTTTAAAAGATTGCGAAGGGGAAAAAAACAATAATATGGCTTGATCCTCATCCTCAATTTTACCATGTACATTCTTCAAATTCATAATGATATAATCAAATTTATCAAGATACAAGAGTATAAATGTATCTTCTGTCACTGTCAATATACACAACTTTGTTTCAAATAAAGCATTATCCATAGTTTTTTCATGTATATTGCTTTCAACCTGTCTCACAATCCTTTCATTGGCGACTTTTGCAAATCCTTATTGAAGAGATTTAATATAATGTTTGTTCTAGTCTTTTTATCTATATTTGCAAATTTTTCATTGATATTTGTAGTGCCTTTTTCTCTACTCCAACACGAGTCAATTTAGACCCATCCTGAATAAAATTACCTTTCATCTTGAGTTGCCACATAACGAGGTTGGCACTTCAGTCAAACTTTTCAATGGAGATCTTTTGTTACCATCATAGCAATTTATAGATCTGAAATAGGGTAAAGTTTAATACCAATTTGTTTGAGAAAGGAATCCCAGAGTTATATCTAATAGCTCAAGATAATAACCAAAAAAACAGGAAAAATAAATAGAATAATTGACACAATGATTTACATGGTTCGATCAATGTGACATATGTCAACCACTAGAGGTGAAACTAAATTCACTAATATGTAGAGAAAATATAAATTTACAATGACATGCTCAAAAGTTTTTCTAACCACTAAACTCCTTGAACAATTAGAGGTATTAAAGATAAACTTGTGAAATTAGAACTTCCATTCTGTATCTGAGAATCAGTTTACTACTAATGCTACACTAAGGCCTTTGTAAATACCATTACTTATAGGCAAACTCCCGTCACGACAAATTTGTCAGGAATCTTGTGCATAAGTATCCACGTATGAGTAAAATTTATTACTAGCAACTTCAAAAAGTAAATCTAATTTTGATAACTGAAACTTTTTAACAATGCATGATCATTATTCAAAGCTTGAGGACTACGAAAGTAAATGGAATTCCCCGCGGTGCCTTGGAGTTGAGAGACCAAGGCACATAATTACTAATACCAACAAACAGAAATTTAGTGAGAAATTTTGCTGAACTTTCTCAATTGCTTTTTCTCACGTACATATAATGCAGTAACTAAAAAAATTATCGAAAATTTTCACTATCATTACTCGTTGCATATATATCCAAACCACAAGCAAGGCAAAGTGCAACCTATACAAAGCTTTTAGTGCACACAAAGAAGTGGGGTTTTGAAACGTCCCACTTCATTGGGAATCAATTTTGGAAAGAAATTCCAAAGCTGTATACGTCAAAATTTTCTTTCGAACTGTTAGTCATCAAAGGTTAGCCACGGAATTTTCAAAACTAGTCAGTTTAGTAGGAAATTGTGTCCAAAAGGAGTTGCACTTGCACTCGTTTTCTCTTCTAGAAAAACCATTGTTAACTGGTTGCATACTCAATGGGAGGAATTTTCCATGGTTCAGAATCATGGAGGACTTTGACAAAGTCAGTCTGTAAGGGCCAACGTAAAATGACCGAAGAATGGAAGGCATTTGACTAGTATAGTTGATTTGCCGTTTGTTTGAAGCTTTAACAGCCTTTGGGAAACCTCATTTCCATTTCAATGCAGTAACTTGCGGACTGTCATTGAAATTTAGATTGGTGAGAATTCAGACTCTCGTCTAAATAAGTAAATATAGGAGCAAGAAACACTTGAGTGCAAATATGGCATATGGTGAATACAATGTACATTTCACATTAGTACTATACCGATTGAACTTCTAGCTACCAATTAACATTGTTCATTGCATTACTGCCCTCTCAAATGCATAATAATTTGGTAGTACTGTTGTGAAATGGTAATACCATAACTGTTCAACTAGCTGGGACTAGGAAGTAAACTTGACAATTTTCGACACACGTAAAAACTTCTTTATCAGGGAGCATATTGTTGGTCCTATTATTGTATACAAATGATGTTTTATCATATTAAAATAATATAATTTTATTTAAAATTTTAATACAAAACATCATTTTAGTGGGACAGACAACCTTAGTACATATTAGTAAAACCAAAAATTAATTTTGCATATCATAAAGTGTGGTAGAATTAAAATAAATTTTCCATTGAATTTGTAATTTTGTAATCCTATTGGATTTATAATTGTTAGTTATATTGAGTTTTGGATTTCATAATTATCAAATTCAATAATTTAAAATTTTAATGAGTTTTATAAATAGAATAAATTATTAAAAAAATTATTATACATAGAAAAACAAAGAAAAATCAAATGCCCTCCCGTTCAAAGGCTAGCCGCTGCTTTGTTTGTCCCGTGAGAGGTTTTTTCAATCAATTTTAATACTTCTTGGATTTATTGTTTTTATCCCAACATAGAGCAAGACCTTAGTACATAAAGCAAAAACTTGTTACGCACCCTGTCCTTTCAAGAGTGAAAACTTTAGCACAAATCCATCCTCAAGGAAGAGCACAGAGATTTCTGGGAAATTTGCAAAAATAGCAAGTTGCGTCCGGACATTTGCAAAAATAGCAGGACCAATAAAACCTTTGTAAATATAGCAGGTCAACAATTTTTTACCATGTGAAAACACCAAAATGTCCCTTAAGAGCAAATTTCATCGTGCGAAATCTCTTCACCATTCTTGAAACCGTTGTTGTGCTGCTGCTAATCGTTTGTAACAAAATTGTTGAGCAATTATCCTTCATTGAATCAACATCCCATCTCCCCCATTCCATTATTGTTATTAGACTATTAGCATAAACTAGTGGAATGTATGCAAGAAACGCAAAATGCCGACAAACACAAATTTGCTATATTTGCTATCACACGGCATGTGTTTTCGAGCATAGCCTACAAATTGGAAGGGCTGATTGCGAAAGAATGTAGATGAAATGTAGATAAAGAAGTGGAACAAATATCAACCAATATGAAAAATGTAGATCAAAATATCAACAAAAATATTGAGCAAACTCTCGTCAAATATGTTGACCAAATTGTCAACAAATATGTAGACACATATGTCGACCAAACCGTCGACTCATTTGTCGATAAAACTGGACAAATATGTCGACCCATTTGTCAAGAATCTTCTTGAAAAAGAAAGCCAAATGGCCAGGGTGATCCAAATGGGTTTTTTTTTTTCAATATTGAATGGTTTGCTAGAGAAATCAATGGAATGGAATATTGCATTTATTTTATTCCTCAAAGTGTTGTGTTGTAGTAATATAACACCATGTTTCCTGGTGAACCTGAATAAATTTTAATATTCAATAAAGAAAAGCAAATAGTGTATCAATTGTTCTTCCTACAAACGAATAGATTTGAGCAAGTTTGCTGGTTGTGTCCGCCCTGTCCACAACGGTCACATTTTTTTTGAATCACATGCTCGCTGGTTGGAGGAATTCTCATTTTCTTGCGCCTACTACTCTTAGCCATTGGTTCCAGTGGTGATAGGTGAATAGCTAAAACATCTTCGAGCACAATCCAACCATTAGGATCACCAACGGGCATAATAGGATCTGCATATGCACTTAAAAGTGCATCTGTGTGATAAAGTGGCGAGCATAAGGTGTAATGGTCAATTTGTCAGTGTCGAGCTGCAGCTAATGCATGCACACAAGGGAGTTGATCCATATCAAACACTTTACACGTGCAAATTTTCTGAAGCAAATCGACTGTAGCTACAACATTTGCAATGTCTCAAACACACTATCGGCTCCACAACGTATGCTTGTGCTTCTCGCATCCTAGATCCAATTTTATCTGCAATGTATGGGATTGTCATTGTTTTCACTTCGCCAGCTGCAGTACACCTATCGTGAAACCACCTCTGAAGAGTGTTGCGGATGTAATCGACCAAAGAATGGATAGGTAATTTTCAGGCATCTTTCAACAATGCATTTAGACATTCTGTAATGTTGGTCATCATTATTGTATACCGTCGCCTACCAGAATACGCCATTGACCAACGTTCAATCCCAACTTCTCTCAAATACTCGCTCACCCTTGGATTTTATAGTGAAAGCTTTCCAAACATCTCATTGAATTCAGCCACCGTGTAAGCTTTTGCAACCTTAAAGTATAATGGGATCCCATTTTCATGTTTGAATTTTGCTTTTAGATTGTTATTTAGATGGTAAATACACGCTCTATGGAATGATTCTGGAAAAAAATTTGCAATACCTTTTGGAATGCTCTTATGTCGGTCTAAAACAAACACCAAACCATCCATATTGTTACCAATTGCAATCTTTAGTCTTTCTAAAAACCACTCCCACGATGCATCATTCTCAGAATCAACAATTCCATATCTGACAGGGTGGACTTGGTTGTTACCGTTAATGCTAGTTGCAACAAGTAATAATCCTGGATATTTTCCTTTTAAGAAACAAGCATCAAAGGCAACAACTAGTCGCATGTGGGTGCCGAATCCTCGGATCGATGCACCAAATGCGAAAAAAAGATACTTGAATCTACCATCTTTTTCAATACTTAGCTCAATAAACGTTCCAGGGTTTACCTCATTCGTCACGTGTAAATAAATTGGTAAAATTCTATATGAATCCTCAAAACTTCCTCTAATTTCGTCCAATGCAGATTCTCTTGATCGCCACGCCTTGTGTTAGGTAATGTTAACACCCAACTCTGTTCGAATATCGAAAATAATTTCCTTAGGCCTATACGGCCGACACACGTCCATGTACTTACACTTGATCCATGATCCAAGTACACAGCTGTTAGCCTTTTGATTATCACTTCGAACCAAAGATGATTAGCATGTATGGGTGTTGTCATATTTAGTAATCCTCCAAGCTTCCAAATTCCCAATGGCAGCTGCATTCAACATCCACTTGTTATTTTTGTCCTTACACCGTAGGTACCAGAACTGCCTCTTTGCCATAACAACCTTTCACTCGAAGAAATTTTTCACGGCCATCATGGACATCCTCATGAACAAATGACACCTGATTTCAAGCACAACCTTTACTGCAACATCCACTACTGGGGATAATCTATCAGAAGATGTACCAGCATCCGCATGTGATGACTTTGTTGCGTCAAAACAATGCACGGTCTTTTTAATAGGCTCAACTATCTTCTTCTTTCTTGTCTCTGCAGAACTCTGTGTTCCTGATCCTCGCCAGCAAAGGTTTCATCAACCGATCCTCCTCCTCATCACTATCTCTAGCATCTTCATTCGATATGGTAAATATTTGCTCATCCATTTGTCTTGAATGAATTACATCGTTAGTCCATATTGGACTATCGGAGTTCAATCGCTTTATCGGCGAGTTGCTAGCACCATCTTCAACGTTTGTTACTCTAACATCTCGAACAGTAACACATATCAGTATCCTTGTGACCTCATAACATTTTATAATATCATTCAAAAAACACTGCACGTGGTGATCATTCTATATGGGCAGGACGGCGATGTTTGATAGGTACTTGGGTAGGTATTCGATCACTAGCTTATTTCTTATCGCCGGGTCTAAATCCATGATACCCATAATAGTATCAACCATTTCTGAGAAGCTCACATCTTTCTTCAACAAAATACTTTCAATCCTCTTATGGTTCACAAATCTATATTTATTTGTGACTGGATCAACAATCCATTCTCCGCCGAATAACACATGGACAGACCAAATGTTTAGGTGCGACATTCCTGCAATATGGCAACAAAATAATCCATTTAACTTAGTAACGAAAATGACCAATGTATACCCAATACGAATCAAACATATAATTATGTCCCATCATGAACAAACTCATACAAGAAACATGTAGGGTAATGAAATCAGCAAAAACAAAAGTAAGTCGTGGACAATATGAACACTCCTTACTCGATTCATTTGCACGGCTGAAATGTAAGCTGATGAATGAAAATGCGATGCGGCTACGAAATAGGAAATGTAATAGATAGAATTCAGTAAATAGGGCGAACAGATATGTTCCTTTGACAATATGAAGTAATAAAAAAATTCGCTATTCTTTTTCCCACGCATAACCGACGTCATCGCCTAGATAAATGTCGAGCAAAATGTCAAACAAAATGTCGCTCCAAATGTCAACGAAACTGTCAACCAAAATGTCGACATTCTTGTCAATTAAAATCTCGACGCAAATACGAACATAAATATTGATTAAAATGTTGACTCAAATGTAGACTCAAATGTGGTCTTTAGTATAATGCGAATAAAATGTGGATCAGAATGTTACTGCAATGAATTTAACATATTCTATACACCCTAAATTGAAATAATGAAGAAAATTGTGTAATGAAATCTCAAAAAATAATCATCCATTTACATTGTCTAATGTATATATTTCATTACACAAAATGTCAATACCTCTCTAATGGGGAGAATGAATTCAAGTAGTCTATACACCCTACATTGAGACTAGATCATTTAAACACCTAAACCTAATGTATTTACATAAATGAATTTACATCAACAAAGTATTTTTCACGAAATAACGAATTAGTACATTAACAAGGTATGGAACGTAATAGCATTATTGTGTATCATTTGTTTTTTCTAGGTTTCTTTCGACCTTTCTTTTTATCATCCGATGCAAATTTATTCTGCTCGGACAAGAGGGCAAAAAGCACATACACCATCTGTTTACACATCTGCAAGGCATTCGTCGGTGTAATTGTAGTAAGCGGCTAGCCATGGATAATGCATTCATCCCATTTTAAAACGTAAATACCACAATCGCCGCTCTTTCATATACGTGAAGACAAAAATTTAAGTTAGCCGTCACACACTATGATTGAAAAATTAAACATTTAGTGTAAAACATAGTAGTCACTTACGCCGGTTCTTGGTGCACCATATTGGGCTCAACCACGACATTCCATCTGTCCTCCATTGGTAGTTCTTTGGCACAGTATATGTAAAACTCACACGCCTTAAGTATCTTGGGCATTGACCTCACTAGGTATTCTTACTTTGTCACTACAATGTCCCCTTGAGGCGATGGGTTATACACATGGAATAACTTCTCATATATATCCATCTTCACCAACATCCAATGGTTGCCATCAATGTGGCAAGGGAATAAAATCAAATCCAACATTCTTAGGTTGTGTGGAAATGGACAATCACCAATGAATTGCTTAAGCGCCAGATCATCGACGTCCACATCCTTATTGGTGACATGTATTAGTTTCATGCCAGTCTAACAAACAAACAAGAAAAAGAAAATCCTCATGAAATTAGTGAACATATGACATATTTTGACTAAAGTATTTAAATTTCCAACTTACATCGAAATATGACTTCATAATGGATACATTTGCATTACCCATTTCAAAGATCTGTTTGTGTAGTATGGACGTATACAAATCAATTTGCTGCAAAACAAAAAGCATGAAAATGAGAAGAAATTCATCCTTAATGAAGTGAGTATGGAAAATAGATCAAATGTAGAATATTACATGATCAATGAGCCAAAAACCCCTGGTCCATATTGTCTCAAGCATTTCAAAGTCCAACGAAAAAAGTGGTGTCCATAAGTAAAGGATGGGTGAAGCGGTCATCCACTGCTTCATTTCCAATTCTTGTTCCTCGGTGGGAAGTAAGGTTGAAGAGTTAACTAGCCGCTCTCTGACCGCTTCTAGTTCAAGGAACGGCCCCAAATTTTGCCATACAATGGCTTCCTCAACTGTAGATGTGGTACCCTTGTCTTTCATCGGCGGAGGTGGAGCATTCTCTGCAGGGTAGGTGGTTTTAGGCGAAGAAGTACTATGCTCAAGAGTGAGCTATTTCCATTACATCAACTTTTTCATTAGCCCTTTCCACTAGTTGTTTCTTATCATCTTCAAGGGCCTTTTTTCCCTTTTCAAGGGCTTTACCCCCCTCGCTAGGGGCTGAATCCCCCTCTCCAGGGCCTATACCCCCCTCCCCAGGAGCTAAATCCCCCTCTCCTAGGCCTGAATTCCTCAAATCTCCCACTCTAGGGCCTTTACAACCATCGCCAAGGGCTGAATCCCCTGAATCCCTCACTTGGAAAGCCCTATACCCCCCCCCCCTCACCAGCGGCTAAATCCTCCTCTACAGGGGTTGAACTCTCCCTCTAAGGGCTGAATCCCTATCTCTATGGGCAGAACCCCTATCTCCAGGGCCTGAACCCCCTTCTCCAAGGCCTGAACCCCCCCTCTTCATTACTATCCTCGAAAGAAGTACCAAGCAAAGGACTTGATTGTGGGCTTGCCGGTGGAGGGAAAACATCTTTGGCAATAAGGTCGTGTACACAAACACTAAGATGCTCGACTCTGGCGGACATCTTCTCGAGTTGAATAGTCATGCCATTTACTTTATAATCCATCTCCGCCTTCAAACTCTTGAGCTCTTCTTTTGTATCCAACAATTCTTGCTCAGACTTACTATGACGTTCAAGCAGCTGCGTGATGAAGGCATTTCTTCACTGTGTTTCAGACTTGGCCTTATGGCGTACCTTTGTTCTCTTTTCTACTCCAGAAACATCTTTTTCTTTGATCCTCTTCCTATATGACACATAATAAGTTGAGGACTCTCCTTTTTCTCCTGATTGGTCAACCCCCTCCTCATCTGTCTCTCATCTTCCCACTGCAAAAATTTTTCTTCTTCTTCTAGTGTCGGCTTTATTTGTGTTACTAACACTTTCTGCATATCATAAAAGTATTACTCAGTATTCACATGAAGGATAGGGGTGAGTATTACATAGGTAAGATAGAGCAAGATATAAAATGATTACAGACCGATCATTTAATTACATATTTAAGAAAACAATAATTTAAATAAAAAAATAATTTAGTAATAATAAACAATTACACAAATCTTACCTCTCCGTCGGCAGTTATTTTTTCTCATACCTGCTTTCTTTCTTGTTCTCTACGTTGTGCATTCACAACTTTCCATATTAACATCCTCGACTTTACCCCATCAGTGTGAATCTTATGAACCATCTTCAAACGCTCTAGATGTGGCATTACCTCATATGCAAACACCTGAGACATTGAAAGATAAATAAGAAAAAGATGTGGTATTATATGTATTTATATAACAACATAAACCATAACTTAACAAGCGCTCGATAGCTTTATCCCCACTGCAGGCAAGAATCCTCCCAAAGTGTAAGTCCTAAGATATAGGTGACTAGTTTGTTTCATAGCATTTATCATGCTCTTTCTAGCACTATCAACGGTGGCCTTGTAAGATAGTTCACCCCACAGCAATGCATCGAACCGAAGCCAATCACATGCCAAATGAAGTATCTTGTCTTCGATTTTCGTTCTCTTCGCCGTGCCGTTGATTGATGTGTATAAAAGTAAGAGTGTAAGGCAAACGACATCAGCGTCTGAATAACTTGAGTTTATATGATCGCAAGCCTTTAACACTTCATCATACGTGGTTTTCTCGGTTGACTCCAAGGGTTTAATGTACTTGATTATTGGTGAAAAACCATATGGGGCGTGGTATTTGCCAAAAACAATGTCAAAATCTCCCATCTTAAGGCTCGTGATGATGGCAAACTCCCTCTTGCTGAACTTCACCTTCTTACCCGCGAAGTTGAAGTATATGCTATTAGCCCATGTGGATTTCTCATTGGGCTTGAGTTGCCTCATCAGCACGGAATGTATGATCTGTTTGCACCATAATATATGCTCATGGTCAAGAACGATTTCGGCGAAACTACTCTCCTTTCAAAGTATTTGCTTCTGTATCTCCGTCATCTTAGACCGGATCATCTTCATATTGGCTTTGTAGTAGTAGTACTACAAAACCTGGGCATTGAAAACCTCTTATTGAACAATCATTCTATTCTTTAGATGTTCCTGCACATAACAAATAACTTCAACAATGCAGTTGACATTTTGTTCCACACACTTATTGATAGTTCAATTGAGAGTTACTCGATATTTCAGTTGAGAGTTTATTCTACAGTTCAGTCGAGAGTTTGATCGATAGTTCAGTCCAGAGTTTGCTTGATAGTTCAGTCGAGAGTTTACTCGATAGAACAGTCGAGAGTTTACTCGATAGTTTAGTCGAGAGTTTACTCGACAGTTTACATTCGCCATACTTCTCGACAAAAATGTCAGCATTTGATCTCGATCTATTTATCCTCAAACTGTTTATGGCTAACATTAACATTTGCAGGCAAGTATTTTTTCAACAGTTTGTAGTATATGAACAAAAACACTATGTGATAAAACTCTAACTTATAAGGTTCAAATAAGCTGAAATAAGCAAAACAGGAAGATGGTAACTCACCAAAATAAGAAGCTTCAAATAAGCAAAACAATAAGAAAAAATCACACTTAGAAAAAACTGACATTTTTCTTTGGCACAGTCGCCGTCTTTGATTTCTCCTCCATTGTATTAGATGACGGGCTTCCACTTCGCGTGCGTGCCATTGATGGTGTAGGTAAGTATATATGCTGAATAAGAAATAAGGCAAAGGCTCAATCGGTCTGGAAATCGCGTTAGAGAGGGCAACTGAAGTGTGGCGAATGGGAGTGGAAAAACAAACAGTTGCATAACTGAAGTGATGGCAAATTGAAGTAGGAGAACGAACAGTCACGTAACTGCAGCAGGCGCGATTTTCAAATACGGTGGTATTTTCGTATTTTTAACCTGCAGATTAAAATGTAGACTCAAATGTGGAGTAATATGTGAACCAAAATGTCAACTAAATTGTCGAATACATAAACAAATGTGGAATTTTTGACTTTGAAACTTATATAAGATGCTCGCAATATGATGGTGGCGCCCATAAAACAACCAATTGCTAGTAGATTTGGAATGTTCATCAACAGGGTTTTATTTTTTATGATAACTTACAAAATATCTACATAGTTATGATGACATTCAAACTAAGCGACCATACAAGCGGGAACCCAGGAAAATGAGATACTGAACCAATAAATTTCGTAAATTGAGAATAAAAAGTAATAAATAATAAATTAAAAATAGTGAAGTGAAGTGAAACAATGAAGTTTGCTCTTGAGAGACATTTTGGTATTTTTATATGATCAAAAATAGTTAACCTGCTATATTTATAAAGATTTTGTTGAATCTACTATTTTTATAAATGTGCCTCCGATACATGCTATTTTTGCAAATTTCCCGAGATTTCTGGCTGCCTGACATTGTCAACATGTGTGTAACTTCCAAGGATGTCAAAATTGACTGGACTTTTCAAACCTTGGAAAATAAGCATAGCTATGCTTTAAATAAGCAGATACACCAACAGTGTTATTTTAATAGATGTAAACTCTACTCGACGAGAAAGCGTCGACAAAGTTGATCGAAGGCTGCTAAATTTGACCATAATAATTAACCAATCTAGACTGTAGACTGTCTTAAATTTCATCAAACCTTTTTATTCCACGTTTGTTGACGGCTTCCGGGTTCACACCATGGAGAATATAAATAGAAGAACAGTACACTAGAGTAAAATGATAAAAAATAGGAAGATTTGACAGCCATATAGTGAAGAATATCTATCCCAAATTTTAGCTATAGTCCACACTTAAGTTTTGTCTGTAATGTGATGTATTTGAAAAAAGTTATATTAAAATGTATAAAAAATTTTGTGAATATTTTTTTTGTAATGTGATGTATTTGAAAAAAGTTATATTAAAATGTATAAAAAATTTTGTGAATATTTTTTTAGAAAAAAATTATTTTAGAATGAAAAATTAGAGAATTTTTTTTTAAAAAAATTATATAAGAGGAATTTGAATGAAAAATTTTGAATTTTAAATTTTAAAATAAAAATGTGTTTAAATATTTTATTTTTATTTTAAAAAATTAATTTTTATATTTAAAAAACCTTGTCCAAACACAGCTAAGGAAGTCTAACAGAAAAGCATGTATATCGCCTTCCCATGCCGCAACCCCTTTGTAATAATGAAATCCCAACAATAATAAAGAACGTCATCAATGACACAATATTCAATGCCCTTTGGCTTCACTATTTGAGCACTTTCTACTAAATAAATCCCTTACTCCAGCTTTTTATGGCGTTAATGTATAAAATTGGTTAATAATGCCTCAACATCCTTCTCTTTAATTATTCTGATGTATCCAAAGTAATCCTATTCTACAATAATTCCACCCTAATACAGCCAAAAAAAAATTTTCTAATATTATAATTTAATTATCCATTCTTACCTATCAATTAGAGCCTCTCCTCAATGATACCAGACGCCAATATGATTTATAAATTTAATCACAATGATTAGAACTCTAGTTGTGATCTACAAAACTACAACTTTCTTGAGGCCCTCAAACTAATCCTAAAAAAATCAAAATTCTTTTAATATATTTTTTAAAAATAATTATGATTTTTATAATTAATAATTAATAATAAAAATATAAAATTATACATCTAATGATATATTAAAAGTGTTATATCTAATACTTTAAAAAATTATATTTAATTCAAAAAAAAATTTTGAATTTTTGGGAGGGGAGAGAGGAATACTTGTTAGCTTACCTACTGTGAACGTGGCTTCCCAAAATAAAAGTTGCCAAAAAGTGTAAGCGCCCTTATATCCTTCAATTTTTGTAGATCAACTAATTGCCAAACAACAGATCCAATAATTTAAGCATTGGAGGTTGTTGAAACTAATTCACATTTCTAAACTTGAAAAGGCAAACTTCGAGAAACAAAGAGAAAATTAGATATAGATTTGGATTCCTATAAACACTCCCAAACACATGATTGATCTGAAAGAATTTTGTAGGTTTAATTTAATCCATGCTAATAATCATCTCAATGTCTAGAAATTCATTTACAAATTTCATGACCCTGAAACTTGTTTGATATCTATAGAGATGAAATCAGAGAACATTGCTGATTACATCATCAATGAAACATCTCAGGGAAGAAGAGGATGATCCTCCCTCCTTGAGGACTAACTTACTCTTTGTTTGCATTTCCTTCACCTTACTTCTCACTTCACTCTCAGGATCCATCACAAGCCTGATCCCCTTTTCTATTACATCTGCAGTGACATCTGTGCTATTCAACTCGAGGCCCGCCAGCTTATGTCTTCTATAATCCATTTTGATCTCCACAGCCATCCTCAAGTCCTTCACCATAAGGAATGCATTGACTTGCTGCTCAGCATAAAGCGGCCAAGTTGCCACTGGAACACCACACCAAACACTTTCCAATATCGAATTCCATCCACAGTGGGAAACAAAGCCTCCCACAGAAGGGTGTGATAAAATTGCCCCTTGTGGCGCCCATCCAATAACTTTTCCGATGTTTACAGTGCGCTGCAAGAACCCTTCTGGCAAGACTTCTTCAGGATTCTCATAGTCACAAGGAAAGCCATTCCTGTCTTTAGGAGGAGGCTTTCTCAGTGACCATAAGAATCTGTATCCGCTACGCTCTAGTGCATAGGCAATTTCCTTCACTTGATCACCATCGAAGGCTCCTGCACTTCCGAAACAGAGGAACACAACAGAAGTATGCGGTTGAAGATCCAGCCATTTCATAAGAGTCTCAGCTTCTTGCTTTTGGTTATTGCCTCCCTTCAGGTTCAGCAGAGGTCCTATTGGATAGACAGTTGGGACGGTATTGTCATTACTTAAAGCTTCTATTGCGTGCGGTTCTAACTCGCGGAATGAGTTGATTATGATTCCCTTTGCCTCTCTGTATCTTTTGGCCTGATTGAGAAACATCCTGCTACCTCTTTCTTTGTCAAGGATTATAGATGGTAAAACTTTGGTTGGAACAGGATTGATGTAAGTTGGAATAGCTATCTCAACATCTGAATTCTTATAATCTGTGACATCTTGGTCGAAATCATCTCTCAGACTTTGCAGATGCAAGACAAGGCCGAGCATTGCAGCACCAGATGGATAAAACACATAAGATGGAACTCCAAATTCATTGGCCACATCAAACATGGATGTGCAGAACATGTCTACAATCATTCCAGCAAGCTTAGATTCCGCAGAACTGGAGATCTCACCAAGTATTTTCCTGACATGAGCCTTATGATTGTCGATAAATTCATAGATAAGCCCACTACCAAATGTCACCTGCGAAGGAACAGTTGCCTCTTGCAGCAGATCAACATACCTTATCCGCGAATCCAATGATTCAGTGAGCGATTTCTTATAGCTAAGGATGTTTGTATCAAATGGTCGAGTCATGATCAGAATTGTAATCGAAAGATGATCATTTTGACTGATGAGGAGATTTGCAACCTCAACAGTTGACACCAAATGGCCCACCCCTGGTGCTGGAATGAAAACCAGCTCTGCTTTTTTCATTTCTGCGATTCCTTGCTGCTGCCCGAATGGGGTTTCTCTCATCTCACCGCAGCACATTTGTTGGTATTTAAGAGTTTGAATTGTTAATAGTACAAAGAGTGTTGTGTTGATGGATACTATCCCACATTGGAAAAGTAAGAGAAACTATAGCACTTAATAAGTGGCAAGGATCCAGAACCCACTAGCTTAGGCTTTTGGGTTCAGGTGGGCTCCTACTATTTATTGGGCCGCTCTAGTTGGGCTCCCCATGGTGTAAAAACCTCCCCAACAAGTGGTATCAGAGCCGGAATGTTGCCCTACTGGGCCTTAGTGGGTAACTCGTGGACAAGTATACTGGGCCTTAGTGGATAACTTGTGGACAAGTAGGTTTGCCACCTTTACTACTTGTACGGCTTGTGGGGGAGTGGGCTTTAATGTGGTAGTGTATCCATAAAGGGGGAGGTTTGTTGTGTCGAGAATGGGCTTGTGTCTGGTTGAACTGGGCCTTAGTGGGTAATTCGTGGACAAGTAGGTTTGCCACCTTTACTACTTGTACGGCTTGTGGGGGAGTGGGTTTTAATGTGGTAGTGTTGGACTGGGCCTTAGTGGGTAACTCGTGGACAAGTAGGTTTGCCACCTTTACTACTTGTACGGCTTGTTGGAGTAGGGAATGGGCTTGTGGGGGAGTGGGCTTTAATGTGGTAGTATATCCATGAAGGGGGAGGTTTGTTGTGTAGGAAATGAGCTTGTGGGGGGAGTGGGCTTTAATGTGGTAGTGTATCCATGAAGGGGGAGGTTTGTTGTGTTCATGGATACTATCCCACATTGGAAAAGTAAGAAAACTATAGCACTTAATAAGTGGCAAGGATCCAGAACCCACTAGCTTAGGCTTTTGGGTTCAGGTAGGCTCCTACTACTTATTGGGCCGCTCTAGTTTGGCTCCCCATGGTGTAAAATCTCCCCAACAAAGAGATTGTAGAAGAAAAATGGAATCATGATCTTGAAATGTGGAGAGTGAAGTCATGGCTAACATCATGTTTGGTCTATTTTGAAATGCATATTGAATTTTGGCCACAAATTGCGTTTGACTTGTTTGGCAAAGCATATGATTCTTTTTTACTTTTACGAATTAGGACTGGTTTAAGTTTTATTAAAATTGTCAATATTTTTTTTATTCCTACCTAAAAAGACATTATAAATAAGTTAGAATTACCATAAAACGAAATCTATAAAATTTGAATCAAATCTCGTAAAATAATACATTAAATTTCTTTACAACGCATGCTAAACTTGAAGACACTTCATAAATCTTGCTCACCGTGCTGACTCATTCAATTTTAAATTTAATTCTCATTTCTCTAAAGTACTTAATTTAAATTATAAATAGATCAGTAGCTCAGGTTTTGGTTTTATTATGTATGGTTTCCTACACTAAATGAATTATGCACAACCATGGACACCAATAAAACGCCACAAAGATAGGCTGCACTTCAAACGGTTGCCTAACCTTCAGTAAGATCTCCTTTTATTTTTAAGTGCATTGGAGTATGGCTACTGTTCAGCTCATGCATTTGGTGGGTTCGCGCAAATTACTTCCTCTTGAAGCCATAACAGTCAAAATAGGAATTTTTAATGTATAAGCGTAATCATTTTCCCATCCTTCGACCAACAAGTCGAAACAGGAATTTTTGATGCATAAGCATTTTCGGATTTTTCCATCCTTCAACCAACAGTCAAAACAGGAATTTTAACGCAGTTCCGTAATCATTTCCCATCCTTCAACCAACTGGGACTAGTCTATGGTGTGTTGATGACTTGGTCTCTGTTGGGGGCAAAACAATATAAAAATGGGGGTTAATGGCAAAAATAGCACCTTTTTATATAGATTTTGCGAAACTAATAGCGGTATAATTTTTTTTACGAAACTAACAAATCAACATAATTTAATCAAGTGAAAAGACCCTAATAATTCTCTATTTATAAAAAATGAGAAATATCATGCATAAAAATACTCTTTTAGATCGAGCACTAGGTCGAACTTGACCTAAAAGGTCTAACACAAGATCAAGCTTTATAAAAGTCGATCAAGCTTTATAAAGATTTTGGAAAAAATTAAATCACGTGAATTCCGCATTTGACACATGGCTTCGAGCACAACCTAAAAGGTCGAGCACTGACTTTATAAAAGTGCTATATTAGTAAATAAAGGGTTATTTATATTTTTTTATTTGATTAAAATACGTTGACATACTAGTTTTGTAAATAATTTTATACAAATATTATATTTATAAACTTATGTTCTGAAAGTGCTATTAATGCAAGCGACCCTAAAAATAGTTAGCCCACAGGAAAGCCGTGGGCTTCACTCCAATTCAAAAACTGACAAACTTCAATTTCCCGTATGGAATTTTGGCAAGTAATGGACAAATTGCAACAAATAATAATCAATAGAAACAAGAAGCAATTCGGTCAATTCAAGAATGATTTGGACAAATTCGTTTGCCGGGAAGGATGTGACTCTGGCCCACAAAACTCACAACCGAACGCAACCAAAGCTGAGGTTTGGAATCAAAACAAAATTGATCAAAGTTTTTGAAACCAAGCCGTGTGGCTTTTCTGCATAATGGAGGGTGGATTGTTTCTCTTTCTATATGTTTTTTTTTATGATAAAAATCTTAATAATATATCTCATTTATAAGATTTAACAAAATTCTAAACATATTGGATTTGACTACGTAATTTTAATAAGAAAACAATTATTAATACAAAACCCAATATAACTACCAAATTATAAATCCAATAAAATTACAAAATCATAAATCAAATAAGAAATTTAGTTTAATTTTATCACATTGCCTCCCTTAAATTAAGTTTTTATAACTTATCATGCATAACATTTTATTCAATTTCATAAACGAATCCATTTTTAGTACTTTCCTGAAAATATCAGTCACTTGATATCAATTTTGCAATAATTGATCATAATTTCTTTTTGTTGAGCCAAATCACGAATGAAGTTAAATTTGATGTTGATATGCTTGTTTCGACCATGAAACGATGGATTCTCTGTCATCTTTATTTTTCAAAAGAACTATCACACAACATAGTAGTTGTTCCATCTTGTTTATGTTGAAGAAAATCTAATATCCTTTTGATTCACAATGCTTGAGTAACACTGTTAGCTGCTACAATATATTCTGCATTTGCTATAGATAATACGATAACTAATTGCTTCTTTGAACTCTAAAAGAAAATTCCAGAACCAATGAAGATGCATAACAAGAAGTACTCTTTCTCTCCATAGTATCTGCAACCTAATCACTATTAGTGAATCCAAAAAGATCAATAGGATTGGTCACCTTAAGTACCTTTGATGTATCTCAAGATTCTTTTAATTGCCTACAAGTGAGACATTGGTTTCCTTTGGTACTCTCGAGGTCACACTTCATAAACACCCAAGTTCCAATAGAAATCCTGAGGTCTCACCCTAGGACCACATCAACGCTCTTGGAAACCTTGAGGTCGCACATCGGGATCCCCAAGACGTTAAAGTACTGAAAGGTTCAATTGGAACACTAGAGATCATAAACGAGGTAGTATAGATGACAACCATCCAAACAAAACGGTCAAGGTGGGAGCTTTATTATCTGCTGAGATTAAAGACCGAATCATTAGCCTCATTCGGTAATATAAGGAAGTTTTCACCTAGAGCCCAAAAGATATGCTTGGAATCTCGCCTTCTTTAGTGACATATAAGTTGAATATCAACCCAACCCAAGGATAAAGCTTGTCCAATAGAAGAAGAAAACGTTGGCTCCGGAGAGGAATAAGGTAATTGAAAAAAATAGGAAATTTGCTCAAATCTGATATCATTAAAGAAGTTTGCTATCCGATGTGGTTATCCAATCTAGTTTTGGTTAAGAAACCTGATGATAGTTGGCGTATGTGTGTCGACTACACTGACCTTAACAATTATTGTCCTAAAGATTTCTACCCTCTATTGGTGATTGACTAGAAAGTTGAAATTACATCAGAATATGAGGTTTTAATGTTCCTTGATACTTACAAAGGTTATCATTAAATCCTGATGTATGAAGAGGATGCTGAAAAGACAGCTTTTATTACCGAAATGGGGGTCTACTATTATCAGCGCTTTGTCAATCAAGTTTTCTCCAACCAAATTGGTAGGAATTTGGAAGTCTACGTGGACGACATGGTAGTAAAATGTAAGAAGGCTAGGAATGCTCATGCTAATTTGGAAGAAACTCTCCAAAGCATGATAAAAGTTCGAATGCGTCTGAACCCCAAAAAGTGTACTTTTGGGGTAGGATCAGGCAGATTTTTGGGGTATATAGTTTCCAAACGGAGAATTGAAGCCAACCCTAACAAAATAAGGGCTATTATCGAGATGGCATCTTCGTATACCATGCAGAAAGTTCAAAAATTAACAGGGTCACTTGCAGCCCTAAACAGGCTCTTATATCAGTTAGCAAATCAGCATTTCCCATTTTTCTAGATACTACAAGAAGCCAAAAACTTCAAATGGAATTAAGAATGCCAATGAGCTTTCAAAGAATTGAAAAGACATTTGGCAAGCTTACCGGCGCTCACAGTACCCACACTAGGAGAAATCCTATATTTGTACTTAACAGCCTCAAATAATGCTGTCAGTGCAGTATTGGTCTGAGACGAGAAGAATGTGTAAAAGTTTGTATGTTATGTTAGTTTCACTTTACAAGGAGCTAAAATATGATATCTCCCAGTTGAAAAACTAATTTTGGCTTTAATCATGCTGTTAGAAGATTATGACCTTACTTTCAACCTCACTCCATATGCATCCTTACTGATAAGCCAATTAGGTAGATATTGTCTAAGGCTAAAGCCTCTTGGTGATTAGCGAAATGGGCTATAGAACTTGGAGAGTATGATATATATTATCAACCATGTACAACTATTAAAGCTCAAATCTTAGCAGACTTTATAGCTGAAATGCCCACTACAAAGATATCAGATGCCAACCTCCCACTGTTGCTCGAGTCTAAAGAAAAAGAAAATGATGATGTGAAAGTATGGACTTTGTATGTTGATGGCGCTTCCAGTGAAGAAAGTACTGGAGCAGGATTGTTGCTTCAAAACCCTGAGGGCCTGGAGATCACGTATGCTTTACTATTTGATTTTAAAGTGACCAACAATGAGGTTGAGTATGAAACTTTGATCACAGAGCTCAAGTTGGCCCAAAGAATGAAAACTTGAAACATACAGGTATATAGTGATTCTCAAATAGTGGTCAATCAAGTTCAAGGTTTTTATGAAGCAAAAGAAGCTCAGATGAAGAGAAACCTTGATAAAGTACGACAACTCAGCCATCATTTCTATACTTCAAGGTTGAGCAGATTCCCAAATCAAAAAAAAAAAAAAGAGCTGACACCCTAAGTAAGCTAGCATTATCTGTATTTTCTCATTTAAATAAAAGGGTTCTGTGAAGGTCTTCCCTATTGAAGAAAAGGTCATGATGACTATTGAAGAGATATGAGATAACTGGATTACTCTTTTATGATGATACTTGCACACTAGAGAGTTGCCAGAAGATAAAAACGAGACAAAAAATTGAAATTAAAGGCACCTTGATATGTGTTGCAAGACAGTGTCCTTTATAAGCATTCTCACCTTTAGTCATTATTAAGATGCGTCGGATCTTGGCAAGCAGATTATGTCCTCCAGGAGGTGCATCTCGGATCTTGTGGGGATCATGCAGGGTCTCTTATGCTTGCTAAGAAAATTATTCAATGGAGATACTATTGGCCTACCATGTTCCAAGATGCTCATGATTTCGTGTAAAAATAAGTCAAATGTCAGCTTCATGCCCCAATAGTTATAAGACCTCATATGGAGTTAATTAACATTCAAAGTCCATGGCCTTTTACACAGTGGGGTTCTTGGAACTTTCCCTGAAGCACCAGGTCGCTTAAAATTCTTGATAGTTGCCATTGATTACTTCACCAAATGGGTAGAGGCTAAACCTTTCACTGGTATCACTGGGAAAAACTTTTTGAAGTTTGTGTGGAGCAAGATCGTCTGTAGATTTGATATTCTTCATATTATCGTCTTAGATAATTGGAAATAGTTTTCAAATGACCCCTTTCAATTCTACTATGAAACGTTCAAGATTAAACAAAACTTCACCTCGGTTGCACACCTTTAAGCTAACGGCCAAGTCGAGGTCACGAATTGCACATTATTGCAAGAACTTAGAACTCAGTTGGACAAGGCCAAAGGAGATTTGGTAGAAAACCTCTCAAATGTCCTCTAGGTCTATCGTACTACACCCCAAATGGCGACAGAGAAAACCTGATATGAATTCAACAAGCATTGAAGAGACTTCGAACCCGAAGAATGATGACAATAGCAAAGTCTCGAGAACAAGCTTCGATCCACTTCAAGGTCTTGATGGACCGATGACAAGGGCTAGAACAAAGAAAATAAAGGAAGCCTTGAATGGACTCATCCAAACGGCCCAAAAGGATGGGGAGAAGACCAAGATTGACAAGGCCATGTTTATTAATGTACTAAGTGTAATTGGGTCTTGTTAATGGGTTTGGCTTTACTACTATTTTCCTTAGAACTACTTAGGATCATTGGGTTTAGTTTTAATTATATGGTAAATTGAGTCATGTAGCCCAAAGAGTCATGTAGCCCATTTGGCCCTAAAAGAAACCCTAGCTTGTGCAACCCTAATTTGTAAACCCTAGCTTGTATTCATATAGTGGCCGTCGGCCATCTTGAGGGGCAGATTTGATGAAATGAAAATTTGGTTCTTGACATTACAAGCTTGAGAGAATTGCTCTCTAGTTTCTGTAATTACTTGCAAATTACACAAATTCGGAATTTGTGTGTTTGTTGTTCTTGATTTCCTAGATTTGTTCCCTAGGAAATTCGGATTCCATCCTTCAATTGATTCCAAGGTTTCTTGATACGGGTTATCAAGGGGTTGAGGACCTATTCCATCTTCAAGGAACATACCAACTCCAAGGGAAGAATTTTCAGTTGGGTAGATCCAAGGGAATTTCACGCCAGTTGGTATCAGAGCAGTCTTGGTTCCCAAGCTGTTCATATCTTTCTTTTACCGTACAAAAAAAAAATCATCATCATTGGTATGTTCTTTATATCCTCAATCTTTTTGTTGTTCTGAATATCATCATCATTGGTATGTTCTTGTATTGATGAAGCAAATTCTGTTTTTGTATTGATGTGTTGGTTTCGGCTTGCTTCCAAAATATTAGACAAAACCGTACCTTTGCTTTCTTGATGAATCCATACCTTGCGGCTGAAATTGTTGTCTATACCTTACTGAAATAAAAAAAAAAAAAATTTGCTGTGCTGATCCAATTGTTGTTTATGCCTTGATAAGATTAAAAAAAAAAGGAGATTAAAAAAAAAAAAAAAAAGAGAGGAGAGAATCGGACAGTAAGTAGTTGTGGCAAAAAAAAAAAAATCAAGTTCTTTGTTGGAACTTGAGCAGAAAATTTGAGGCGGACAGTAGGTGGTTTTAGCGTTATTTTTTGACCCCCAAAGTCCCAACGGACAGCCTTCGGCCGTCTGCTTGTAGATCTCTCCGAGAGCTTCGATTTGAGTACTTACGGAGCAAAATCCGATATCGGAGTAGAAAGTTATGACCTTTTGAAGTTACCATGCCAAACTAAGAAAAAATTTCTGATTTCGGAAAAACAGATTTGCCTCTCCGATTGTACTTTGGATTGTTTGCAGTTTGTGATTAGCCTTCTATTTATCCATATACAACCTTCCACCACATTTTGAACCCAGAAACATCCTTGACCAATTCCAGAATTTGGAAGGGCTGAAACCGACCACCAATATGCAAGCTGCTTTGTCTAAATTTCTTTTCTTCAAGTGTCTTGAATTGTGATCCGAAAATTCTGAAATTATTGTGATCCAAAAATTCTGAAATTTTGTGTGTTTCACTGATTTTTCGTGTAGATTCTGATTTTGCAATCAGTTTGTCCGAATTCCTTGCCAAAAAAATTCGAATTCTTGTGTTTTTGGTACTGTTTTCATTGTATTCCTTAGATTCATTCTAATCTCATTGTCCACTTACATTACCTTGTTGTAAATTCCTTTGTGAAATATTGAGTTGTGGTCCGAAAATTCTGAAATTTTGTGTGTCTCACTGATTTTTCGTGTAGATTCTGTTTTTGCATTCAGTTTGTCCAAATTCCTTACCAAAAAATTGAATTCTTGTATTTTTGGTACTGTTTTCATTGACTTTGGTACTGCTTTCATTGGTTCCTTAGAATTCATTCTAATCTCATTGTCCAAATTGCATTAACTTGTTGTAAATTCCTTTGTGTAACATTGTTTGAGTAAGAATAGAAACGGAAGAGCAAATTGAGTGGTGTGAATCCGTCCCTTCACTTATACAAGCCCGAGAGTACTCAAACACTTGCTGAGTGAATTTGGGGAATTGGGAAGGAAGTGAGGACTTATAAACTGCTTTATTTCCTTTGCTAACCTTTGCAGCTATAATGGAGAGGCAACCACCACCACCACCACCGGTTCTAAAGAATCCTATGAGGAGATGTTAGCAAAATTTTACACTTTAGTTTCAGGTTTGCAACAGGATATCAAGGAGCTCAAATCTGAGAGAGCCGAATCCTCTCGATCTACAAAGACCACATATGGCCATGATAATGATGATGAAGCCTTCGAGGCATTTCAGGGAAGTCAATACTGCACTCTAGAATTGATTCCAATTTAGGATGTATTAAAATGAAAATTCCTCAATTTTTGGTAAGCAAGATCCTGAAGCTTTCTTTGAATGGTCCGATAAAATTGAAAGTATTTTTACAAAGGCACAACTATTCGGAGGAAAAGAAGGTCAAGCTAGTGGTTGAATTTATGGATACGCCCAGAATCGTGGACTAAAATTCAGCCGAAAGGAGGCGTGATGAAGAAGGGCCTGTTCGTACTTGGGATGAATTAAAGAAGCTCATGAAAAAGCGATTCTGCTCCACACCAATACTACAGGAGATGTTCAACAAATTACAAAAGATCACCCAAGGAAATAGGATCGGAGGATTATTACCAAGAGTTGAGACTACTATGCTTCGAGTCAACATTCAAGAGGAGGTGAAGCTACTATGGCTCGATTTCTAGGAGGACTAAGGAAAGATATTGCCCACATTGTTGAGATGCAGGAGTATGAAGATCTCAATGAGATGTATCACAAGGCAATGAAAGCTGAGAGGCAGCTTAAGGAGAGGGGTACCCGAACCTTTTCTACCCCATGTAATTCAAACACCTTGAAGTCTACATGGCCTAAGAAGGATTTAAACATCGACTTCAAAAAGGCTGCAACTCCTAGTACCTCAAAAACTACTCCAACCGTGGTTTCAAACACTCACAAATCAAGTGAGGTGAGAAAACCAACCAGGGAGGTTACGTGCTTCAAGTGCCAAGGCAAGGGACACTATGCACGAGAGTGCCCTAATGCTCGAATTATGGTTGTCAGAGATGATGGCATGATCGAAAGTGAGAGTGAACATGAAAGTGACCATGATGATATGCCAGCTCTTGTAGAAAATGGTGAATCTGATGAAGATGTTTTTGGCCCTGATGAAGGACCATCTTTGGTGATTATGAGATCTTTAAATGTTCAAATTAAAGAGGAGGACGATGTTCAACGCCAGAATATCTTCCACACTAAATGCACCATCAATGAGAAGGTATGTATACTTGTTATTGATGTGATGGCGCTTGTACTAACATTGCTTCAACCTTGCTTGTAGATAAACTGAGATTGCCCACACGTCGGCATCCAAATCCATACCGGTTGCAATGGTTCAATGAGACTGGAGAAGTGAGAGTAACAAAACAGTCTTAGTAAATTTTTCACCAACAAATACAAAGATGAAGCCTTGTGTGATGTGGCTCCTATGCAAGGGTCACCTATTGCTTGGAAGACCTTGGCAATTTGACAGGGATGCTTCCCACAGTGGACGAAGTAATAGGTACACTTTCTTTGTTCATGGTAGAAAAACTACTTTACTGCCTTTGTCGCCTACTCAAGTTTTTGAATCTCAATTGCATTTAAAGGGCGAATTTGAACAAATGATGAAATTGAATTCTGCACTACCCGTGAGAAAAGAAGGAAAATTTGAGAATTCTACGCCTAAGAAAATTGAGTTAAATGAAGTAGAACATATTGAGAGGAAGAAAGTGAGTCAAGTAAATAAGAAGCAACCGAATTTTTATGCAAATGTCCGACATGTTGATAATTGTCTGCATACTAATCGTGTTTTGTTTCTTCTTATTTGTTGTGAATCTAATGTTCTGTTTAGTGCTGACTTGCCATCCAACCTACCGGTTGAGATTTCTAACATATTGCAGGATTTCCAAGATGTATTTCCTGACGAGTTGCCCGCCGGATTGCCACCCAAAAGGGGAATTGAACATCAAATTGATTTCATACCGGGCACAAACGTACCAAATCGACCGGCATATCGGTCCAACCCTGAAGAGACCAAAGAGCTACAACGGCAAGTTGAAGATCTTTTAGTTCGTGGTCAGGTAAGAGAATCTTTGAGTCCATGTGCAGTTCCTGTCATTCTTGTGCCTAAGAAAACTGGTGAATGGCGTATGTGTACTGATTGTCGTGCTGTTAATAAAATCACCATTAAGTATAGGCACCCAATTCCACGTTTAGATGATATGTTGGATGAGTTGCATGGTTCAAAGGTGTACACCAAAATTGACTTAAAATCTGGATACCACCAAATTCGAATTAGAGAGGGTGATGAATGGAAGACGACTTTTAAGACCAAGTTCGATTTGTATGAGTGGCTTGTTATGCCTTTTGGTTTGACAAATGCTCCTAGTACCTTTATGCGCCTTATGAATCATGTCCTGCGTTCTTTATCATTAAATTTGTTGTGGTATACTTTGATGACATATTGGTGTATAGCAAAGACATTAATGAGCATGCTGAACATTTGAAACTTGTTTTGATGACTTTGCGACAAGAAAAACTTTTTGCTAATCTAGCTAAGTGCTCGCCTGTAGAGGAGGTTGTTTTTCTTGGTTTTGTTGTTAGTGCACAGGAATTAAAGTCGATGAGCAAAAAGTGGAAGCCATTCGGTCTTGGCCAATTCCTACTAAGATCCGAGGTTCAAGTTTTCACGGCCTTACAAGCTTCTATAGGAGGTTTGTGAAGGATTTTTCCACAGAGGCCGCACCCCTGAATGAGTTAGTTAAGAAAGATGTAAAATTTGAATGGGGTGAAAAGCAGGAAGAGGCGTTTGATTTACTTAAGCATGAGTTAACACATTCGCCTGTTTTAGCATTACCTAACTTTAATCTAATGTTTGAAATTGAGTGTGATGCTTCCGGATAGGTATTGGAGCAAGAGCTTCAACAAGAGGGACGCCGATTGCATACTTTAGTGAGAAGCTAAGTGGGCGACCTTGAACTATCCTACATATGATAAAGAGATGTATGCGGTGGTAAGAGCTCTAGAGACTTGGCAAAGATTATCTTTATCCCAAGGAGTTCATCATCCATACCGATCATGAATCCTCAAGCACTTGAAGGACAAGTTAACTTAGGTAAGCGTCATGCTAAGTGGGTTTCTTTTATTGACACTTTTCCCTATGTTATCAAATATAAGAAAGGCAAAGACAATGTTGTTCTTGATGCCTTGTCTAGAAGGTTTGCACTTCTTACTACTTTAGGCACTAAGATTTTGGGTTTTGAATTGTTGAAGGAATTATATGCAATCGATCCCGAGTTTTCTAGTGTCTATTTTGCTTGTGAACACGGTGCTTTCAACAAGTTTTTCCGATTTGAAGGTTTCTTGTTCAAAGAAAACAGTTGTGTGTTCCGAGGAGTTCCATACGTGAATCGTTAGTTCGCGAAGCTCATATGGCGGTTTAATGGGACACTTTGGTGTCTTAAAGACTTACGAGATTCTGCGTGAGCATTTTTATTGGCCCAAGATGAAAGTAGAAGTTGAAAGAATTTGTGCTATGCTGCTTGCAGTGCAAGCTAAGTCTACATCAAGCCACACGGATTGTATCATCCATTACGGCCCGACTTCACCTTGGACGGAAATTTCCATGGATTTTATCCTTGACTTCCAAGGAGTCACGAGGTAATGACTCCATTTTTGTGGTTGTTGATCGGTTTTCTAAGATGTCGATTTCATACCTTGCAGAAATCGATGACGCAAAGCATGTCGATTTGTTCCTTAAGGAAATAGTTCGACTACATGGAATACCGAGAAGTATTGTCGATGATCGTGATGTAAAGTTCCTTAGTTATTTTTGGAAAACTTTATGGGTAAGTTAGAACTAAATTGTTGTTTTCTACCACGAGTCATCCACAAACGGATGGCCAAACCGAGGTAACTAATCGCACTTTGGGACTTTACTTCGCCATTGTGCAAAAGAATCTTAAAATTGGGAGGAATGTTTACCTATTTGTGAGTTTGCTTACAATAGAACTCTTCACAATCGCTACTAACCATTCTCCCTTTGAAGTTGTATATGGCTTTAATCCTTTGACACCTTTAGATCTTTCACCTTTGCCAATCAAGGAACAATTTAATTTAGATGGCAAGCGCAAGGTGACTTTGTCCGGAAGTTACATGAGCAGTTAATTTGAATATTGAGAAGAGGAATGAATCATATGCTCGAAATGCAAACCAGGGTCGAAAGGAAGTCACTTTTGCACTACCAGATTGGGTGTGGGTTCATATGCGCAAGGAAAGGTTTCCAGTACAAAGATCGACAAAATTGCATCCACGTGGAGATGGACCTTTCCAAGTTGTCGCGAAAATCAATGACAACGCTTACAAGATCGACCTTCCTGGTAAGTACAATGTAAGTACTACATTCAATGTTGCTGATTTGTCTTCTTTTGACGTTGCAGATTATGATGATCTGGATTCGAGGACGAATCCTCTCGAAGAAGGGGGGACTGATATGAATTCAACAAGCATTGAAGAGACTTCGAACCCGAAGAATGATGACAATAGCAAAGTCTCGAGAACAAGCTTCGATCCACTTCAAGGTCTTGATGGACCGATGACAAGGGCTAGAACAAAGAAAATAAAGGAAGCCTTGAATGGACTCATCCAAACGGCCCAAAAGGATGGGGAGAAGACCAAGATTGACAAGGCCATGTTTATTAATGTACTAAGTGTAATTGGGTCTTGTTAATGGGTTTGGCTTTACTACTATTTTCCTTAGAACTACTTAGGATCATTGGGTTTAGTTTTAATTATATGGTAAATTGAGTCATGTAGCCCAAAGAGTCATGTAGCCCATTTGGCCCTAAAAGAAACCCTAGCTTGTGCAACCCTAATTTGTAAACCCTAGCTTGTATTCATATAGTGGCCGTCGGCCATCTTGAGGGGCAGATTTGATGAAATGAAAATTTGGTTCTTGACATTACAAGCTTGAGAGAATTGCTCTCTAGTTTCTGTAATTACTTGCAAATTACACAAATTCGGAATTTGTGTGTTTGTTGTTCTTGATTTCCTAGATTTGTTCCCTAGGAAATTCGGATTCCATCCTTCAATTGATTCCAAGGTTTCTTGATACGGGTTATCAAGGGGTTGAAGACCTATTCCATCTTCAAGGAACATACCAACTCCAAGGGAAGAATTTTCAGTTGGGTAGATCCAAGGGAATTTCACGCCAAAACCCCTTATAGTCTGGTGAATAGGTCCGAAGCCATTATCCCGGCGGAAATCAGGATCCCTAGTCCTATGATTATAACCTTCAATACCGCAGCCAATGAAGAGAATTTTAGGCTAAATTTGGATCTATTGGAAGAACACTGAGATCTAATCTCAATCAAGAAAGCTCAATACAAGCAAGTTATGGCAAAGTACTACAATAAAAAGGTGAAGTCAATGAGTTTATACCAAAGGATCTCATCCTGTGCAAAAATGAAACAAGTAGAGCTCAGAAGCTTAGTAAATTGGAAGCCAAATAGGAAGATCTTTATGGAGTCATTGATGCGTCGAAATCTGGAAGTTATCGCATAACAACAATTGGAGGGGACTTGTTACCCCGAGTTTGGCATGCCAGTAATTTAAAACGTTTCTATGTTTGAAACTTTGATGAATGAATAGAATGCCTTCCTTTTTATATTTATTCTTGCATTATTAATTGTTTATAAATCGAGAATGGGAACACAAGTTACCCAAGACTCGATTCAAGGTTGGCTGGAAATCACGTGTAGCCTTAGTTCAACTAAGTTAAGCTGTGCACTCTAGAACATCCTAAGGGGTGTTGATATTTGATTACCAATTTTATTTCCTTGAAAATAAGCATAACACGTAGAAGGTTTATAACTTCTCTTTTCCTTTCATTTTTTTCTTCCTTATATCTAACTCTAACTTGCAGATACATGTTTAGCATTGCCTCTTTTCTTTTGTATTTGTTGCCGTCTTTTTGCCCTTATTGGGCTAAAAGTTCTAGCTCCGTCAACATTGTCTTAACGAGATCTCTATCAGTAGGGGCCAACTTCAGACCCTCCTCATTGAGACAGGCTTCCATCTTCTTGACCTTTGATCTCCAGATTTTACATTTGAATTGCAACTCAAAAATTTGCTTCTTATATGGCTCGAGTAACTCTTGGAGATTTCAGATCTCTTGCGTTTTCCCTCCAACTCTTCGGTAAAGGTATGGATTACTTCATCTCGTCTTTTAATTTTAGAATCCATTGACGAGATCTGAGAGGAGAGTTCAGCAATCCTCTTTTTATGCATTTCATTTTCTGAAACAGTGGACCTCTCCCGAAAAATTACATCCCCTATCACCTTTTGTTGTTTTATCTTATCTTTCTTAAGGCTGTGGCTTAAGCGCTCGAGATGGATGGCTTAGTTCTTAAGTTAGTTATTTTTGTCACCTAATCTAATTATTGTATCTCAAAGTTTTTCATGTGCAGCCTCGAGCATCCTCACTTTCTCATGTATCATGTTAAAGTTAGCCTTCAAAGGTAAAAAAATAACTTTGACATAATAAGAGCTAAGCGAAATCAGAATTTCATTCATGATCAAGTCATTTTACAATAGGAATTTCTAAATTTTTTTTTAAAAAATTATGACATATATATACAAAAGAGTCTAAGGACTAGTCTCTCTTTGCTCTCCTTCTTGCTGAAATGAGGTCTCAGCCTCAAGCCTGCTCTCTTCCACCTCTTCACTATCTGGAGTCCGAAGGTCGAAATCCTTATCCACCTGACAAACTCGAAACTCATCCAAAGTCATAAGGGAACTCCGAGATGCCACATGCTCTAGAAGCGTGAAAGAACTATCAAACCCCTTCACCATCTCAGTAGAGGCTCGGTTTGCCTTGGCCAGGACCTCGAGATCATACCCATGTAACTCTTCCAACTTGAAATCCAAAAATCTTTCATAGATCTTGATGGTCATGTCATGCCGTCCTATCTCCCTAACTGCCTGGGAGAAGTTCACTAGAAAGTTGCTGAAATCCTATGTCTGAAAAATTTTCTTCAACAATAACTTTGCGAACTCCTCTTGGTCAATACTCCTTAGCTTTTGGACCTCTTAGCTAGTCTCCAGTTGTTAACGCTGGAGCATGATTTCTTTCTTCATTTTTTTCCTCGCCTCTATAGCCTCTGCCTTAATAAGGCGAGATGCCGCCTCGGCCTCCCTTAATTGGGAGTTCTCAGCTATTTGGTTGGTGGCCTCCACCTCCATGTGGTTGGTCCTTTAGACATATTCCGTCCATAAGACTAGTGCCTATCATCAAAACAAAATATTGGCACAATTACTTTCTTCACAAATTCATGGCAACCATATGATTCAATTAAATTCACTATACTTCACCTAAGGGACAGTAGACGCCAAGTTGTCATTCAAGTCAGCGGTTGACATATCCACCAACCTCTTCTACTGTTTCTCAATGTCTTGGACAGACACCCCAAGCAAGTCTCCAAGAGGCATGCAAAAATGAAACACAGTTTTCGAAGTCCCAACCTCAACATCTGCCTGGCTAGCTCTTCTTTTGCTGCCAGTCACCTTTATTCTTTTACTTTTTGCCAAAAACCCCACTTCAGCTACCCTTTTCTTAGTGTTCTTTTTTGAAGACTCTACCAACAACACCTCTCCAGATGAAAGTGCCCATTTCTTCCCTTTCGCGCTAGGCTTGCTCTTTTGAGCACTCCCACTCTTGATCGAGACACTGAAGTCAATCATTGTAAAATAAAAAAAACCACCTGGTTAGTCAAGTTATTAATGATTAAAAAACAATTCTAAAGCATAATCACCCTACCCTTAACCTTTTTTCTTTGATTTGATTGTGACGCCCGAAGTCTGGTCTCTATTATGGTTGAACTCAAATTATATTTAACCAGCTCCTCAATGTAACTGCCAATCCTTTCCTCTCGGAGCTCTAAATAAGCACAACTTGGAGGATTCTATTTTTTGTGGTTCCTATAGATATCATTGGCATCTCCATAGAACCAGTCCATTTCTACCCCATAGGGCTCAAACTTTACAAAATAGAACCTTCTCTTCCAATCATAGTGATTTGATGGTTTCACTGTCTTACTTCTGAACCTTAAGAAAAAAAGAAATACCCCATAAAATTCGTCGATTTTTTCATACAATAAAAATATCTAAACAAATTTACAAAAGTCTCTATCTACCCCTCTTAGCACAGCACTTCAAACCCTATAATTGTCCTTATCGAGTTCGGAGCTAATTGAGCCAAGGCTATTCTATAATATTTCAAAATGTCAACTACTAACTTGCATAAAGAAAACCTTATGCCGGTCTTTAAGTGCTTTTCATAAACGGCACAATACCTAACGAGGGGGGACATGCCCTCCACTTAGATCCTACAGCTCTAGCCCTATATTCTTTGGGGATATGAAATTTTTTCTTAAGACTCCTGACCTTGGCTTCCCTAAAAATCAAGATTAAGGTCTTGGCCGTCAAAGTAAATTTCTCCGAAAATGTACCAAACAGCTTAGGGATCAATTCCTCCCTCTCACTTTTAGATGTATGTGTCGCCCCCGACGAGGCTAACCTACTTTTAGATAAACTAGCTTCTTCTTATAAACTAGACGAAATAACTAACTGTTTTCTTTTCACAACCTTTTTCCTATTGGTCTGTCCTACCTCATGAACAAAACTACTCCCTTAGCTAGATGAGCTAATTAAACTACCCTCTTCACCGGCCAGGAACACATATCTATTCTCCCATCTCGATGAACTATCAAACATAGTTCTAGAGGAAGACATACTTTTTTCTTGCTATTGAACTCAAACTAAAGACCGCTGCAAATGGCTTCACTTCACCGGGACAGGCGACACTTGACCGCGACCACACACTTGTCGGAATCAGAAAGCCAAAAAAAAAAAGATGTTAGAAATAAAATTACTAGCAAATGAAAGAGAAAGCTATAGAATGCGGAAGAAATAGAGACTCTCGAGTACTTGCCTTTTATAGGCAACTTCGAATTTCCTACACATGTCCCTTTAAGTCTTTCGGGCCCCACCGCATTAAATGCGTTTGCCTTAAAAGATGAGTATTGCTAGTCACATTTAATGTGACAAATGCAGTCATTACATCAATCCCTATCTGCTAATCCCCAAGTCATGTCAAGGTTTGGGGGGCTTGTGATATATATGGGATCTCTACATACGTGGGTTTCTACATTCTGACATCTACATAATAAGTTAGACCTACACGTTGATCTCTACAATGTGGGATCTCTATGTCGTGACCCTGATCTCGACATTTCATACATATGTGGGATATCTATGTCATAACCTTAATATCGACATCTCATACATCAAGACCTCAGAAATTGATAAGTTTGTTAGACCTCAACTTTTCAGGCTTGGGGAAAGGTATATTGAAACCACACCAACTATGTGAGATTTTGGACAGCGTTAGCAACGTGGGAATTCGGCTAGGCCAAACCTATCTACGAATGGATAACGGTATGCGATATTTGTGGAAAACCATGACAACATTTGACCAACTGTTATAACTGTATCCTATAGATCTTGAAAATAAGGTACATATGCTCAATTGAACTATTAGGTAAAGGGAGAATAAATCTATTTTCTAGGAGAACATTTCGATTTGAAAAATTAAAATAAGACTCTAACTTAAGCATCTCAATATCTCTTTCAGAGAACCACTCCGAAATTTGTTTTGCAAGCGAACGACTGATCAAGCAAACGATAAACTTGTAGGTCGCAATTACTAGATCGAATTGCGGATCAAGCCTTCGTCAGTGTCAAAAATGATTTATTGTAGTAAAACATGGAGGAATGGCACACACAAAATTTCAAAGCCTCAATACAAATTACTGTTTATTTCCCAGCAAAATATGATAATAGAACAATTTCAAAAGAAAAAAAAAATCCCTGTTATGAACCAAATTAGATCCAAATCACACCAGGGACGAGGATCATTACTGTTCCTGGTTTGAAGAGTAAATGTATCTGCCGCAACTGCTGCTTGCTTTAACAAAAGTTAGTTCTCAGAGAAGATGATCACTAATGTCGATATTTTCATTCTTCGATATCATTTGAACAGCTGAGGCTGCCCAATAACAAGAGCATTTTCCCAAAAGCCATATACTTACTGGAAATTTAGACAACTAAAAAGACTATTTTGATAGATTCAATACACTGACAAATCTTGATACACGCTACATAGAAAAATATTGGCAACTTGCATATATAGATCGACATACAACAAATCCATTACCTGGCATATGTTTCTAGCTAATTCTCATCAAGCACTTTAATGCAATCTAGTAAAATATTAGCAGCAATATCCAGCTCTTGCTCTGATATAATCAAGGGAGGCACAAGCCTGACAACATTTCCCTTTCCTGCAGTTAGTACAAGTAGACCAGATTGTCTACACGCATCAACGAGAGGTGAGGCAGAGACATCCAGCTCTATGCCAATAAAAAGCCCCATACCCCTAATTTCTTTCACATGTGAGTTTTTTTCTAATTTCTTGGTTAACAATTCTTTGAAATGTTGGCCTTTATTTGATACACTGGTAAGAAACCCTGTTTCTGAGATCTTATCCAACACAGCAATTGCAGCACTGCAAACAAGAGGGCTACCAGCAAAAGTGCTACCATGGTCTCCAAAATCTATGGTGCCAGCAACCCTTTCACATGCCAGGACAGCCCCAATTGGTAGACCACCAGCAAGAGGCTTGGCAAGAGTCATCATATCTGGATACACACCATAGGCTTCATGAGCCCAGAGATAACCAGACCTACCTAAGCCGCATTGAACCTAGAGGATAGGGAAAGTATCATATATCACAGTAGATACAGAGAAATATCAGGATGCACATAGCAATTACAATGGACTAATCAAGGTAATGGATTCATTAATGATGTAAACATTCATATCAGATTTAAGATTCATTGACCATATTAATGCCTTAGATATCAGGTCCCATCAGAGATAGAGTTCAGTATATTCATGAGCTGGGGAACCTCCCTTTTATTAGTCACGAGGGGAAACATTGTTACCAATTTTCCATTTTGTAAAATAACGAATACCCAAACTTATATTGTATACCAGCTGCTGACAAACTTCAAGTAATTTTTTAAGTAAATGTCAAATAGCCTGAATCAGCTATGTCATTGAAGACCAAAACACAAGCAAGAGCGAGCCAATTCTTTGCCCAAGGATCAGCAAAGCTAATCCCACAGGAGCAATGCAATGTGTCTAGCATTGAACCAATTTTTAAAACATAGTTGCATACCTCATCAAAAACAAGAAGAGACCCAGCAGCATCACAGGCTGTACGCAATGCCTGTAAGAAGTCTTTTGTGGCACTGTATATGCCACCTTCACCCTGGATAGGTTCCACAAACACTGCTGCAATCTTACCAGTGTAAATCAGTTCCACTGCTGCTTGAATATCACCATACTCTAAGAAGTTAACTCCAGGCATCACCGGTTCAAATGGTACTCTGTAATGTTCCTTGCTTGTCAAAGCGAGAGCACCCATGGTTCTCCCATGGAAGCAGTTGCTGAAGGCAATAAATTCAACAGGTGGTTGTTTTTCACCAGAATGTGAAGATCTTTGAAATTTCCTAGCAAATTTGATCGCGGCTTCATTTGCTTCTGTTCCAGAGTTTGTAAAGAAAATTCGATCAGCAAAAGAGCAGGCAATAAGACGCTTTGCAAGCTCCACCTGCAAAAGTTTCCTTGTTAAGTTGAGGTTTATACATTCAACAGTCATTTAAACCAATTCAAAGTTTTATTTCAGGTGGGCACCACATAATTTAGCCATCAAAGTTTAGAAACAAAATTGGTCTTTTTATTGTATTCATGGAAGATAAAAAAGATATGAGAATCACTGTCTCTAGCATAGTTTTCGGTATTGCAAGTTACTTGAACAGCTAGAATGAGTTCTTGGTACCAAAATTGGTTCATGCTTTTCTATTCAGAAAACTTTTTTGAGCCATGTTTGATATCAGGACCTTAAAGATTTCTTAAAATCTTTTTATATCAAAGTACACTTGTTCAAACAACAAATAGATTAAAGTCTCACAATTTCCTCAATGATATTCTATATCAGACATATATTTTGCAGTTTTATACACTTTATGCCCATTTGTTAAACAGCTTCAAGAAATTTGCCCCGGACCCTCTAAATGCGGAAGCTTCTATATACCTGGCTGCCCTTTTTTGGATTTTAGGGAATCATGTACAACGAGACAGAAAACTCAAAACATTAAATTGATTTTTTTTTACTAGGTTATCACATTCACATAATTCACTTTAACAACCATTTTCTTCCTTCCATCCAGAGACTTCATCAAATGCAGTCAGTTTTTTCACCACAAAATATTTTAAACACATGTATTTACAAAATCAAAGAATTCCAAAACACATCATATAATCCGTTTTCACCATCAAATCAAATATAAATGTTAACCAATTTCTAATCCAGAAAAAGAAACTTCAAAATCACCAAAATCCATACCATTACACTTTACAAGAACTCAAACTTTCCATAAAATTTCCCACCATGTCAAAATACCATTTTCAAAAACTATTACAGTAAACCTACACAAGGCAACTGAAAGTAAACCCTTCACCTGTGGAACAGAGTAATAAATATTGCTGATATGGGTGAGTGTACTAGCTTGCTCTACGACCGCACGCAGCCAGTCAGGATCACCATATCCAAGGGCATTTACAGCAATGCCAGAGCTCAAGTCCAAATACTCTTTACCCTCGACATCATACAGTTTACAACCTTTGCCGCTGGAGAGTACAACAGGAGCTCTGGCATAGGTCCCCACCAAAACCCTTTTTTCTTCTTCAATTATCTCCCTCGTCCTCCCAACATTTCCCTTCTGGACAAGCTTATCAGGGGCTGAAACCTCCACGTTTAGACATGCAAATGGGGTTGGAAATTGACCAAATTTGGGAGAATGAAACAAATGGCGGCGGTGGAAATTGGTCGGGGAGTAAATGGGAGTGTTGAGGACGAAATTGATTGAGCTACTCATTGATAGTTCTTGTGGATGGAATGGAGGTTTAGGGAATTGAAGATTGAGTTTTGGTAAAGAACTGGGGTCAAAGCAGCCATGCCAAAGACTAATCAGAAATGAATTCTGGGGTTTAATTGGGGTTCAATGATGGCGTCCAGCGGTATTACCAACGGCCATTTCTTTTCTCAAAATTTATAAAATGGAACCCCTTTAAATAAATCGTTATCAAAAGATGATTGCATGGTTTAAATTTAAAAATGTATTTTTATATTTTTTTTAATTTTTAATATAATTTTTATTTTACAATTATATATATAAAAATATAAAAACAATTTTTGATATTGTGTCTATACATATGTTTTTTTAAAAGAGGCTCGCCGGGTCATGCCGCTAAATCGCTCACTGTGGGCGATTTAGGTGCAACCACAGTGCGATTGAATCTCTTGGTTTTTTTTTTTTTTTTCATGTAAGTGTTTTCACTACGACTTTAATTGCCGATTTTTCAATATATGCGGTAGTAGTTCGGTTGGCCAACTTTTCAACGCTTGCGGTAATAGTTTGATTGCTGCGCTATTCAACGTTTGCAGTTTGCGATCGAGCCAGTCTTCTTAGTTCGTAGTTAGTTCGCAGTAGTTGTAGTTTTTACTAGACCCTAGTTAGGCTAGTGGTCTCTTTTGTTAGATCCTTGAGACCTTTCTTCTAGACCCTTGTGGTCTGGTTAGAACGACCCTTCTTGCGGTCGCTTTTCTTCGTAGGTTCGGTTCACTCCAACACCACGATGAGCAATTAGTGTTTTTGGCTATGTACATATTTTACACTTGCAATGAAATCTATTTATCGTTTGTTGAGAAAACAAAATATTGTGTCTATACATAATGTGAACATATTTATAGCATAAACATTCTCATATTTTCATTTCCCTTCAATTTTCTCATTAAATAACAATATGGATAATGGGTCTTCATGAACAATTTTAGAATCCAATCCTATTAAATTGATTTAATCATAAGATAATAAATTTTATTCTATTAATAAATTTCAAAACAATACATCTCCTTTCCTCAAAAAAAAAAAAAAAAACTACTTTCAAAAAATATCTTTATATTTAGAAAGAGTTTACATTTAAATAAAATTCTTATAGTATGAGTCAAAATTAAAAATATAAAATATAAATATAAAATTATATATTTAATAATATATAAAAATATATTGTATCTTATAATTTTAAAAAAATTAAGAATATTAAAAAATGAACTTTTTTGGGTACATTATAATAGTATAAAGCAATTGCCCCAAATAGAGATAATCATTAGTTCTAATCAAACCAAATAAAATATTCTACAATTCACTATATTCAAAAGATTGCAAAAGGAAAAGCCACTACAACTGACCCAATTACATTTGAAATATTACATAAGTCAAACTCTTTCTAAAACTTCAAACAACTCATCAAATATTATCTCCATCTCCATGCAGTTTACTATGAAAACAAGCTCCAATCAATTTCAATTTGAATTTTGCTCCCTTCCACTATTTTTTTCTACCACGTCTTCTCAGTATTTATATTTTAGTTTAGTTCTCACACTTCTCTTATTCAAGCACCACTTTTATGTTTTTTAAAACTCTTCAGTGCTACAAAGTAATCACTCAAAATCAAATAAATAAAGTAAACTAAAGCAACTTGCCACAAAAGAAGAGATTATATATGAGAAGAAGACGGAGATAGAAGGTGGTGGAGAAGATATTGAGGATAGGAAAAGATAGGTTTATATATGTGAAAAAAGAGGGAGATGGAACATTGTGAGGAAGACTAAGTGCATGTTTGGTTTGTATTTTGAAATTGATTTTTGTCTTAAAAATGCTTTTTAATATATTTTTTATTTCACAATTATTATTTTAAAAAATTTAAAAACACATTTTTAGATTAGAAACCCATTTAAAATGCTGTCCATACAGGTTCTAAAAAAAATTAAAGAATAGATATGTTTGGGAGAAGAATAGGGAGGTGGAAAGTGGTGGTAAATAGCTGAAAGATAGAGAAAGAGAAGAAATGGGATGTGGAGAGCAGAAGGTGGCGAGGAAAATCAAGAGAATGGAAGAAGAGGTAGGGGCGACTGCTACAAAGAAACTTCAATAATTTAGAGCTTTAAAAAAAAAACTCTGCAAAAAAACAATTTACTAATTTACTCTTCAATAATTTAAACAATTTTTATTTGTAAAGATTTAAATATCTCTAAATTTAATGCAATATAAATCTTAACGTGCAAAAATAAAGAAATGACTTAAATTAGACGGTTTAAAAAGTTTAATGACTTTTTTCCCAAAAACAAATTAAATTTGGAACTTTTATAAGTATAATAACTATTTTTGTCACATACTCATTTGAAATCTTATCATTTGATGGTGGTTTAACAATAGTCATATCGCAATTTATATGGCAAAAAACAATGAAAAAAGTTTGCTCCCTTATCTAAGGTTTCTTTTCACACCTGGATTTTTACCCCTTTAGGGGTAGCCAAGTTGGTGTGGCGGATAAGTGCGTAACTGTAAGGTCACGAGTTCGAATCTATTGCTGACACCTTATTGGTTGAGCTCGTCACACAGGGCTTGCCTAGTGTTATTTATATCTCCTGTGTGGTTTGCGGGTTTATGGACCCGAACCTGGGTGATCTATCCATGACCAGGATGAAGTTTGGGTGAAACTAAGTGGAGGTCCGAACCGACTAATGTTGAAGAATCAGCTGATGAGTTGTGCTTAGGGGTGAAATGCCACTCGAACCCAGAGCTAGCTGGTTCTCCCCGAAATGCATTAAGGCGCAGCAGTTGACTGGACATCTAGGGATAAAGCACTGTTTTAGTGCGGGCCGCCAGAGCGGTACCAAATCGAGACAAACTCTGAATACTAGATATGGCCTCAAAATAACATCTTAATTGTTGAGCCCGTCACACAAAGTTTGCCTAGTGTTGTTTATATCTCCTGTGTGGTTTGCGAGTTATTACACAAGGGCATAGTTTATTGGTGCGCACCATTGGCAGTGGTTCTTTAGTCATGAAAAAAGGCATAATTTCAAACTCATGTTAAAAATATTTAATTCATTCTCGTTCAATTGTAGCTCAAATTCCATCCCATCAAGCCAATTTGCATTTTTAGTGCTATTTTTTTTTTTCAAAAATGGTTCCTATTTTCTATTGATGAGAGGAATAATCTTTTTCACAATCGAAAATACTATGTCTCAATTTCTTCTTATTGGATGACATATACGCTCCAGATCTTTTCTCGCTTGCCTCGATTGTTAAGGCTCTACACGCAAAAACCCACTAATAAGTTTGTGTAATCTGATTTGGTACAAGGGCACATCCCTAGATTCACACATGTATTAGTTGTTTGTTGTGCTGCAATCTCGATTACCTACTCAAAAACAGATTTAATAGATGAGAAATGCAAGTGAAAGAAGAACATTATATGTTGTTCAAGTTACAGAATCAATGGAACATCTTTTTCCCTTTTATTCCTAGTACATCTGCAGAAGGTTCTGCCTTTTTTTACCTCATTGATGCAACTTGACTTGTCAAGATTGGACTCTAGGTTTAAAATGGTTAATGGAGAACTGTGAAGGTAATATAGCCGAAAGGAATCCGAAAAAGCTAGCATTTAGTACTACGTTGTTAACCCCATGGGAGGACACAAAGTGAATTGTCTTTGACAAACAGATTTCTTCAATTATTAGGATTGTTACTAAGAATATGGAAGCTCTGTGTGCTACTGTTGCCTAATTCTATTTACACAAATATTGAGCTTTTTAATCATATTTAAAAAAAATATTTATGTTTTAAATTTTATTTCTAAAATATTAAAGTTAATATTCGGTATATCAACTTTGAAATCAATTTTTCACAAATGGACAAAAATTAATTTTAAAATCGATATTTCAAATACCAATTTGAACCAATCAAAACTCCATTCCCATTGCAGAAATAAGCACGTCTGATTTCTAAAAAACGCAAGAAACAATAGTTAAGAAACGGTGCACCAAATTCAGACCCAAGAAACAACTAAAAAAAAAGTTCAAGAAAACGCATCACAATTAGAGGACATCAAGCTTCAGAAAAATTCAGTACAGTAGGTTTAAACTATTGACAAGGTAATTAACTTTCTCTATTTTTTCCTTTTTTTTAATACATAAATGTCGCGGAATATTCCTTGAATGTTGGAATCTAAATTTATTACAACTCTTTTAATAAAAAACTTTTTGAGAATTTGTTATAAATTTAACACACATATATATAGGGTTAATTTACTAGATGGATTATAAGTTTTATCAACATTTTCTTGTAAGTTGCTCTATTAGATGACTTATGAAAATTTATTTGATAATTTACTATATTAGTTGTATATTTTGTGAAAACATTGAAAATATGATTATTTTTTTATATATAGGAAAAGTCTAAAGTCAATATTCCAAATATCAATTTTAAAATCGACATTTGGAATAAAGATTGATACTCATTCCGTCCTAAAAAAGAGTTCATTTTGAAAACTTAATCTTGTCTCTAAAAAAAAAAGTCTACTTTTAAACCAAATTTCTAAAATATCCTTACTAATAATAATTATGCATACTCAAAATTAAAAAGTAAAAATAAGAATGTATAATTAAACATTTAGTAGTGCATTCAATGAATTGTACCTAATAACTAATGAAAATTTGTACATTAAAAAAGTGGACTCTTTTTTTGAGATAGAGAGAGTATTCGAATTGTCAACTTCACTATTTTGGAAAATGCTTTCAAAGCATCAATATTTATTTAATTTTCTATAAATTGTATAATATTGATGAGAAAGGGTTTTCTACACAAATATTAAGCTTTTTAATCATATTTAAAGAAATATTGATATTTTAAATTTTGTTTCCAAAATATTGAAGTCAGCATCCAGTATATTGATATTTTGAAATTGATTTTTTGGAAATCGACTTTAAAATTGTTATGTCAAATATCAACTTTAACCGTAAACACAACCCAATATCTTGAACCAAATAGCAAGAACTGCTAGAAACAAACAGCCAAAAAAAGGTGCACTAGATTTAGACCCAAGAAACAATCGAAGGAAAAGTTAAAAGAACACATCACAGATCAAAGGACATCAAAGCTCCATCAAAATTTATTAGAACAGGTTTAAACTAATGACAAGGTAAATTAACTTGGAAAATTTACAAAAATAGCACATTTGACCATTGACTTTACAAAAATAGCACCCTCATTTTTTTTCTTTTGTGTTATAGCACTTCCATCCACAAAATGACAACAACATCCCTCTCTTGTACGCGCGCGGGAAATCAAAAGATAGTGTTGAGAAAACCTTTCTTATTTCATAAGCCTTCATTACAATCCATTATCAATTCCGACAGTTCTTCTTCCAATACCTTCTTTGTTTTCTTCTTCATTTCCTTCCAAAACCTTCGTTATTTTCCACCTCAAACATTTTTTTCAAAACCAGAGTGTTAACCCATTCCAAATATATTCAATGGCACGCACAAAGGGAGAACGATCATCTTCCATCGTTAAGAAGACAACCGCGACGGAGAAGAAGGAAGTACAGCATCACTTGGTCAGTATCAGTAAATTTTGTGCTTAAATTGATCATTTTATTCTTCCTACATAGTGTGTGTTGATATTGTATGTATGCATTTGAACTAGGTTGTCTAAATTTGGTCGAAAAATTGGTCAGGTGGGGGTCGATGATAAGTCGAGCCCTAGCTTGAGCGGTACTCAATCTCTTAAAAAGTCGAGTTTCAAGTTGATTTTTTTGTCGAGTCACCGGTTCTTCAACAGTCAAGTTTATTAATTTTTTTCAAAACTTTATGTTTTTAGTCGAGCTAATAGTCGGGTCAAGGGTCGAGCCAGCTTATTAAATTTTTGTTTTCAGAACTTTATGTTTTTTGTCGAGCTATTAGTCGGGTAAAGGGTCGAGCATGAAACAAAATTTTTGTTTTCAGAACTTTTATGTTTTTGGTCGAGCTATTAGTCGGGTAAAGGGTCGAGCCAGCTTATTAATTTTTGGTTTTCACATCCAACTTTATATTTTTTGTCTAGCTATTAGTTGGATAAAGGGTCGAGCATGAAACAAAATTTTTTGTTTTTAGAACTTTTATGTTTTTGGTCGAGTTATTAGTCAAGTAAAGGGTCGAGCCTGTACTAATTTGCTTTTATTTTTCAAATTTTGTTAATCAGGACCCTCTGAAAGAGCAAATGGTGATTCAGTGTGATTTCTTCAATGCCAAGGTTTTGCAATATTGCTACTACAAAGCTAATATGTAGAGAATAAGGCTCACACTAACCGAAACGCAATGAAATATACTAAGAAATGAGAGTAGCCTTGCTGGAATTGCGCTGGACCATGAGCATACGTTTTGGTGCAAACAGATGATACTATGAAGCCAAAAAAAAAAATGTTGCACATAAGGACTAAACTAACCAGGCAGCGGGACATATTGATGTTCAACATATACCAATGACTTATCTTGAATAACAACAAAATGTTCCACAAACAAAAGAAAAAATGACAAATTTTTAAAATGTTCCTTAAAATAAAAGTGAAGACAAATACAAATTGACATTAGTTTTTGGTCAATTGTCTTCAACTGCGCTACATTTGTCCTCTTCAAAAACATTTACTACTTTTTCAGAAATATTTTCTATGGCCTTTTCTAAATGCTGAATTTTGGCTTTCAATTTCTCAACACGAGCATCCAAATGTTTGGCGGCCTTATCCAAATGTTTGACAGCCTTTTCTACACGCCCAGTGCATTGCTGGCATCTCTCTGCTGTCGGCGCTATGTAGGGGGCAAGAGCATTCATTCGTGCATGCATATGCTGAGCTATGATGTCCCATTTCTCCTGCAAGACATGAAGACAAATACAAGGAACATGCTTGATAATTTGCTTGACAAATTCAAACATTCAACAACACTGCACTATTTCAAAACACTCTCTGTATGAATTTGTAAGATTAAAATGACAATTTGTAGTGAAATTTCGACTGACCTCGTGAGCCTGCACTTTTTTGCTTGAAGATGATGGTCATTCTTTTGTGCTTGCCATTGAAACGGGTGATATGTATTGCCACTGAAAACATAAAATTAACTCGATCGAAAACATAAAGTTCTAAAAACATAAAAGTAATAACTCGATCGACCCTTTGCTCGACTATTCACTCGATCGAAAACATAAAATTAATAAGCTGGCTCGACCCTGTACTCGACTAATAGCTCGACCAAAAACATAAAGTTCTGATAACATAAAATTAATAAATTGGCTCGACCCTTTACTTGACTAATAGCTCGACCAAAAACATAAAGTTCTGATAACATAAAATTAATAAACTGGCTCGACCCTTTACTCGACTAACAGTTCGACCAAAAACTTAAAGTTCTGATAACATAAAATTAACAAACTGGCTCGACCCTTTACCCAACTAATAGCTCGACCAAAAACATAAAGTTTTGATAACATAAAATTAATAAACTAGCTCGACCCTTTACTCAACTAATAGCTTGACCAAACACAAAAAGTACTGAAAAAATAAAAAACTGGACCGTTGGTGAACCATTGACTCTACTAAAGAATCGACTTAAAACTCGACTTTTTAAGAGGTTGAGTAACGCTCGACCTAGAGCTTGACCAATCATCGACCCCTGCCTAATCAATTTTTTGACCAAATTCAGACAACCCATTTCAAATGTGTACATATAATATCAACACACACTACATACAAAAAATAAAATGATAAATTTATCGACAAAATGGTACTGACCTTATTATGATGTGTTTTCTTCTTCTTCTTTGTCACGGCTGCTTTCTTAACGATAGAAGATGATCGTCCTCTCTTTGTGCGTGCCTTTCTAAATGTTTAGAATGGGTTAACATGACGATTTTGAAGCAAGCTATTAAGCGGAAAACAATAAAGGTTTTGGAAGGATATGAAGAAGAAAACAAAGAAGGTTTTGGAAGGAGGAGAACGGTTCTATTGCTAAAGGATTGTAATCTATTCCGAACATTTAGAAAGGGGTTCTATAATACAAGAGAGGGGCATTGTAGTCTTTTTTGGGCTAGAAGTTTTATAACAGGAAAAAAAAAAGGAATGTGCTATTTTTGTAAATTTCCCAATTAACTTTCTCTACTGTTTCCTTTTCTTAGTACATAAATAGAGCAAAATATTCCTTGAATGTTGGGATCTAAATTTATTACAACACTTTTAATAAAAAGAACTTTTTGAAATTTTGTTATAAATTTAATTTATATGTGCTTATGGTTAAGTTACTCTATGGATTATAAATTTTATCGACATTTCCTTATATGTTACTCTATTAGATAATTTATTAAATAATGCACTATATTAGTTGTGCATTTTGTGCATTACACACATATATATATGTGTGTGTGTGTATATGTATTACAGGAGAGTTTAGCCTAAAGTTGTGGTCGGGTTGTCGAAGCCCCCAAAATTAATTCAGATCTTCAACTAACTACAATTTATTTGTAGTAGTAGTGGACCAGTTCGAATCCCACAGGGAGCTATGTGTTGAGGGGGTTTCTTAGCACTTGAGATGAAAAAAAAAATAAAAGAAGAAGTTTAATATTAAATAAATAAAGAAAAATTATAAAAGAAATTACTAGGAATATGTAAAAGAAATTTTTCAGTCTTACCAAACTCCGATCCAAGGAAGTGTACTTATACCGAATATATCTAGATCATATGATTCTAAAGACACTTTTTCATTCAAGCCTTTAACCGAAAATTTCGCAGGATAGCAATGACAAAATTTTGAGTTTTCCTATTCTATTTGTTTGAACCTAGCATTCACAACAAACCTTACGAACAAATGACTGGGGGCAATAGCGTTCCATATCATTTGATAGTAGCATTAAGAAAATTGAAAACAGTTAAAACAAAAACCAACAATTGAGATAGCTACAATTGAAAATCTTTGTATCATTAATTCCCTTTAAACCATAAATGCATGATTACTGTCACCTTACACATGCAAAAAGATTTAAATGCTACTTGTACTAAATGTTTCGGACAATTACGGATCAAGAACAAATAGATAGCTATAGGAAGAAAAATGAAAATAAGTTGTCAATTTATTTAACATTCAAAATCCATAAAAATAGAATGCAAGAACTAATGATTACTTGAATGCAAAAGATTATGAAACTATGAACAAAACCTCACAAATATATTGGCAGTAACACCCCTTGGAACGGAGTGAAAGTAGTTTTAGCCACTCATGGTGGTAAAACTATTCTAACTTTATTCTAAAAAGAAAGAGAAGTACAAAAAAAAGGGAAAATTCTGCAGAAAATTAAAGGAAAGACTTGTGTCTTCCAAGTTCACTAACCCTCCTATTTATAGCCTTATTTTCTAACAACCTCCCTAAAGATTTCCTAAAATCTCTCCAACAAATCTAAGTCTTTAAACCTTAAATTCCTAACCAACCATCCTATCCTATCTAATCCTATCAATTGTCATCCAATCCATCCTAACTTGAATTACAAAAGTTTAAATCAAAAGACAAATTCAAATCTTGAAATTTCAGCCCATCGGTCCTTTGTCTCAGCTTAAGACGTGGTCACGTACATTTCTTTGAGTTTCACCTCCAAGACTTCATCCTTTAAGGTGTGGGCAAGCTTAATCCAAATAGTCTTCTGTTTTGGCTCCAAAAGTGCTTCTCCAAAAATCATCTAAATCTCCATTAAATACCATCCTTTCATTTTAGTCTATCAACTTTACTCCCTGTACAAAAACACTTTAAATTAGACAATTTCATACCAAATAAAGCATTGTCATCATAATTTTGCTCCTATTAAATGGTAACAAATTAAATCCTATCAAATACCCCCACATCTAAACTATGCTTGTCCTCAAGCATGTGATTAATGTCTTCCTCTCTATTCTCTTCCCTTTGTCATACTATTTACAAATAACCCAAAATCACAACACATTAGAAATCAAGAATGAAATGACAATTCAAAGGATAAGCATTCATAGCCCAATTTTCTAAACAAAACACATGCATCTTATTAATCCCAACAATTTTGTCGAAATCAAATATACAACATTTGATTACTTCTCACAAGTTTCACTCTATCCACTCAAAGTGTTTAGGGATTCATGTAGCACTCAAATCAAACATAGCATGTCATTACCATATGCTTGCTTATATATCACATCTCCACCACTAAAGAATATGAATTTATGCAAAGATCAAAGAGACTTAACAGGGTTGTAACGGGGCTTAGGTTAAGGTAGGTAACAAAAGGAAAATTTAGGCTAAACAAATCAAGATATGTAGGAACTTCTTAAAAGATTTAAAAGCAACACAAGTACATTTTAGAACCACTTTTTTACCTTTTTTTTTTCAGAATATAGTTGGACATTTTGTAAACAATGGAACACATTTACTTTGTCCAAACCTTTCAGGGAATACTTTCTCAATTTTTTTTTTCAAGTGGTTCTTTTCTTTGGAATCCATAAAAATCTAATCATGCAACTCATTCCTACATACACTTGACAAAAGGTTTAACAATGGTAAATAACAATGGTTAAGGCTAATGATGTGGTGTGATCACAAAGAAAAGCTTAGGCTCAAAAAATGGTTGACTAGGGTATATCTAATGGAATGGCTTTTTAGAGAGTTAAAGTTGGCTACTCCTAAACGCCCTTATCATTTCAAAGCATAAACCCACAATGTGATCTCGACATGCATAACAAAGCAAGTTCTAGAATAAACATACCATATTTGTCAATACTCAACAAAGAAACATGTGAGCAAGAAAAAGACAATGCTCATAGGCTCAAAAACTCACAATGGTTCAATGTTCAAACATTGTATATCCTTATTCAACTCCATCATCAAAACCAATGAGATGCTTGAACAAAATTTTCAAAACAAGGCTAATCATACTCTCCCTTTTCATGCTTTCCAACTCAATTACTAATGCATGCTAACCAAGAGTTATTCTAACCAAGTATCAAAGAGTTGGGAATTTCAAGGAAATCATTCAAATTTTTAAATCTGTTTTGAGGAATTTTGCAAAAAAATTTGACCAAAATAATTTAAAACCAATGAGCTAATCACAAAAGAACAAAAACACAAAAAAAAAAAAAAAACACAAGAGCACCCCCACACCTAAATCATACATTGTCCCCAATATATGAAGAAAAAGCACACAATTCAGAAAAGAAACAGAAAAAGAAACAATGAAACAAAACTCCCCTGAATTGCGGACAAGCAACGGCACTATGGTGTGAGAGGAAAATGTGGCATAAACCCAAGATGGCGGGACAAAGCATCTAAATTAGACTCCAATCTCTTAATCCGTCGTGCCGTATCTGAGTTTGAAGATGAAGCTTCTGGCGGATGGCTAGAGGAACCAGGGGTATCCTTCACTGGAGTGGAATCATGAGGAACTTGGGAATACTATAACTGCCATCGCGTGCATTCCCAAGTTCCTCATGATTCCACTCCAGTGAAGGATACCCCTGGTTCCTCTAGCCATCCGCCAGAAGCTTCATCTTCAAACTCAGATACGGCACGACGGATTAAGAGATTGGAGTCTAATTTAGATGCTTTGTCCCGCCATCTTGGGTTTATGCCACATTTTCCTCTCACACCATAGTGCCGTTGCTTGTCCGCAATTCAGGGGAGTTTTGTTTCATTGTTTCTTTTTCTGTTTCTTTTCTGAATTGTGTGCTTTTTCTTCATATATTGGGGACAATGTATGATTTAGGTGTGGGGGTGCTCTTGTGTTTTTTTTTTTTTGTGTTTTTGTTCTTTTGTGATTAGCTCATTGGTTTTAAATTATTTTGGTCAAATTTTTTTGCAAAATTCCTCAAAACAGATTTAAAAATTTGAATGATTTCCTTGAAATTCCCAACTCTTTGATACTTGGTTAGAATAACTCTTGGTTAGCATGCATTAGTAATTGAGTTGGAAAGCATGAAAAGGGAGAGTATGATTAGCCTTGTTTTGAAAATTTTGTTCAAGCATCTCATTGGTTTTGATGATGGAGTTGAATAAGGATATACAATGTTTGAACATTGAACCATTGTGAGTTTTTGAGCCTATGAGCATTGTCTTTTTCTTGCTCACATGTTTCTTTGTTGAGTATTGACAAATATGGTATGTTTATTCTAGAACTTGCTTTGTTATGCATGTCGAGATCACATTGTGGGTTTATGCTTTGAAATGATAAGGGCGTTTAGGAGTAGCCAACTTTAACTCTCTAAAAAGCCATTCCATTAGATATACCCTAGTCAACCATTTTTTGAGCCTAAGCTTTTCTTTGTGATCACACCACATCATTAGCCTTAACCATTGTTATTTACCATTGTTAAACCTTTTGTCAAGCTGCTTGGAGGAAGGAAGCTATAACTGCCATCGCGTGCATCCACCAATCCCATACGACGAAGACAATGGAGATCTAAAGGTTCTAACTCACAAGCCACATGAAGGTTAGTTGTACTCAAATCAATTAAACCGAGGTTGACAGCCAAATGAGTAATTAAAGAACCAAAAGTTAAAGCATGTTGCTTATTGATAATAGACTGGAGTTGTGAAGCTACCCAACACCCAAAATTGACTTTAATATGATTTCTCATTGCCCAAATGAAAAAAAACTCGGTTTTAGTCAAAGTTACCGAACTGTCCTTTCGGCCTAAAAACGAAAATGCAAAAAAACGATGAATATATTTCCAAATTGGATCATGAAGGTAAATATCCTTCGATTGGCTTGGGTCATATGGAGTACTATCAATTGACATTTCTCGCCATAAGGAACAAGGCTTAAAGTCATCATCAAAGTCAACCCTAGAAGCCTTATATTCAGAGGTAAGGGCATACTCAGGCGTAATAAATCCCAAGGCAAGATTAAAATCAGTAATTGACATTTGGAATTCTCGCCCCATCAATCGAAATTGAATGACCTTGGGACTATCGAGAGAAAAAGGGTTCGGTGTTTTAAACACAAAAGTAGTATAAAATTCACGAGTTAATTCAGTAAACGCAGGGCAACGAAGATAAACAAAAGGATACAAGTCACTATTATCTACCACCTCCTCAAAGCCTCCAAAGTAGGAATATGCACATATTTACCAGGTAAAATCTGCAATTTGCAAACCTTATCATACTTTTGCCGCCTGGCCTTAGTGGAGAATTTTAAATGTCCATGGAGTTGCGCGTCCGGCGGCGGAAGTACAGCTCTTCCTCCCTTTAGGCGATGACGTGACGAGCGCATCGGTTCTATGGAGGACCCATCGGCAACTGGAGGTGATTGAAGCGGGGATAAGGGACGTGGGTGAAAGTGCTTATGTCGAGATGAAAAGCTGTGTGGCGGAGAAGGGCTGCGCCGAGGTGATGGGCTGCGACAAAATGCAAGACGACGTTTCTTGGCTTTTGCCTTGATTCTCGGCATGATGGAATGCTGGGTTTTCTCAAGATAAACGGCAACTTCAAAAACAATAATCAACTAATCACCAAGAAAAAGAAATAAAAATCCGAAAAACATAAACAATGAACCACAGAAGTAGTGAAAATAAAAGCAAAAAACAAAATCAAAATAAAAGAGTGAATTGGTGAATGTGCAAAGAACTTTGCGATGGCCGGCGAGCAAAACAGCAGCAGCAGAGATGGTTCAATGCCGCGGCAGAGCAGTGGAGGCGCATGGTGGCTGTGGAAAGGAGGTCGACGATGCAGCCGGCGAAGTAAGGCGGCGGGAAAAGGAGCGGCTGCAACTTGGAGAGAACCGGAAGGTTTGCGACCCGAGGCTCTGCGGCTGAACTGCGATGGCTATGGAAGGTGGCCGTTGTTCTGCCTGGTCGTGTGGCGGCGGTACTAAACCAGTAATAGAGAGGCGAAATTTCCGGTGGCTCCGGCAGAGAGAAACGGCTGGATTGGCAACAAAGAGGAGAGACACGGCTGCAATTTAAGAAAAAGATAGAAAAAATTGGGGTTTGTAAAACGAGAGTAAAAAAAAATTGTCTGCAATTTTGGAGAAAAAAGGAAGAAGTGGGTAGTTTAAAATCCTTATTTGGAAAAAACGATTTTTCATCTTTTTTTTTTTTTGTTAAACAGAAGACCAAATGAAATAAAGTATGGGCACGCCTAAGACAAAGGGATCTTCGGATGAACATTGTAAACAAAATCCAGAAGACTATAGATATTAAGGCGTGGGCACGCCTAAGGTGTTAAAGTCTTCTGAATTTCTTTCATGAAACTATCATTCTTATGGCGTGGGCACGCCTAAAAAGCTCTAGTCTTTTGTTTTTTTCCTCTTCAAATTTTTTTTTTTAAACTTCTTGAATAAAACCTGCATTGCATAAATAATTAAAAATCATTAGCTATATAAAGAAAAGGAAAGAAAATAAAAGACAAGAAAATAAAAATAAACAAAATCAAGAAATTCCTTGGGTTGCCTCCCAAAAGCACAATTGTTTAAAAGTCGTTATGCTCGATCGTTTAATAAAATTAACTTCAGAAGTAACTTGGCAAAGCCAAATCTATACCAGTTAATGAATTCATTTCAACACCCTCATGAAATATTTTTAAACAGTGACCATTAACCTTAAAAATCTTACCTGTCTCCACACTCTCTATTTCCACTATACCATGTGAGAAAACATTAGTAACAATGAAAGGACCAAGCCAACGGGATCAAAGTTTACCTGGCATAAATTTTAACCGAGAGTTATACAACAATACCTTGTGTCCCACCTCAAATTGTTTCCTCAAAATCCTAGAATCATGGAACAACTTGGTCTTTTCCTTGTAAATTCTCGAATTTTCATAAGCCTCTAACTGGATTTCCTCAAGCTCTTGCAATTGCAACTTCCTTGCTTCACCAGCTTTTTCCATATCCATATTGCAATGACGTAAGCCCAATAAGCCTTATGTTCAACTTCCACCGGTAAATGGCAAGGCTTCCCAAAAACTAACCTATAGAGAGACATCCCTATTGGTGTTTTATAGGCTGTTCGATATGCCCAAAGTGCATCTTCTAACCGAAGGCTCCAATCTTTTCTTCCAGGATTAACAGTCTTCTCTAAGATCATCTTGATTTCACGGTTGGAAGCTTCAGCTTGACCATTTGTTTGTGGGTGATATGCTGTAGCCACTCTATGATGTACCCCATATTTCCTTAATATTGCTGCAATGGTCTTGTTACAAAAGTGGCTTCCTTGATCACTTATAATAGCTCTAGGAATTCCAAACCTGCAAAAAATGTTAGATTTGATAAAACCTGCAACAACCTTAGAATCATCAGTTTTAGTGGGTTTTGCTTCTACCCACTTGGATACATAATCAACTGCTAGAAGAATATATAAGTAACCACAAGATGAGGGAAAAGGCCCCATGAAATCGATACCCCAAATGTCAAATATTTCGCAAATAAGAATAGGAACTTGAGGCATTTCATTTCTTCGAGACATTGCACCAATCCTTTGGCACTTTTCACAATTTTTACAAAAGAAATATGCATCTTTAAAAATTGTCTCCCAATATAAACCACTATCTAAAATTTTTCTAGCAGTTCTTTTGGGTCCAAAATGCCCTCCACATGCATAATCATGACCAAATGCTAGAATAGATTGATGCACACTTTTTGGTACACATCTCCTAATTATCTGATCAGAACAAAGTCTCCATAAATACGGTTCATCCCAAACATAATACTTTGCCTCACTTTTAATCTTTGCCCTTTTTGCTTTACTCATGAAGTTAGGCAAGTTTCCCGTGACCAAATAGTTTACTATGTCTGCATACCAAGGAACCATACCTCTCAATTGGAACAATTGTTCATCTGGAAATAATTCAGAGATTGGTAAAGGATCTTGTTCCTTCACTAACCGGCTCAAATGATCTGCAACTGAATTTTCTGCTCCCTTGTGGTCTTTTATTTCTAAATCAAACTCTTGAAGCAGTAGTATCCATCTTATCAATCTTGGCTTTGACTCCTTTTTCTTCAGCCAATGTCTCAAAGCTGCATGGTCAGAAAAAACAATAACCTTAGACCCTGTCAAATAAGATCTAAATTTATCTAAAGCAAACACAATAGCTAAAAGCTCCTTCTCTGTTGTGGTATAATTGCACTGTGCTGAATTCAATGTCTTTGAGGCATAATATATGACATGACTCTTCTTGTCCACCCGTTGGCCCAAAAAGGCTCCCATTGCATAATTACTTGCATCACACATGATCTCAAATGGTTTGCTCCAATCGGGTGATTGAATAATTGGTGCAGTTGTTAGCATTTCCTTGAGTTTGTCAAATGCTTCCCTACAATGATCTCCAAACTTGAATTCTGCATCCTTTTGCAATAATTTTGTTAATGGCAAAGCTATTTTAGAAAAATCCTTGATAAACCTGCAGTAGAATCCTGCATGACCAAGAAAAGCACGTATTTCCCTAACATTTGTAGGGTAAGGTAAACTATCAATTAAATCAACCTTTGCTTTGTCTACTTCTATTCCTCTAGAAAAAACCACATGTCCTAACACAATGCCTTCAGTCACCATAAAATGACATTTCTCATAATTCAAAACCAAATTAGTTTCTATGCACCTCTTCAAAATTTTAACCAAATTTTCTAAGCAGTCATCAAAAGAATTCCCATACACAGTGAAATCATCCATGAATACTTCTATACACTTTTCAATGTAATCAGAGAAAATACTCATCATACATCTCTGAAATGTACTTGGAGCATTACATAGACCAAACGGCATTCTTCTATACGCAAATGTGACAAATGGACATGTAAATGTTGTTTTCTCTTGATCCTCTTGAGCAATCACAATTTGATAATAACCTGAAAAACCATCAAGAAAACAAAAGAAGATTTTTCCAGCTAATTTTTCCAACATTTGATCAATAAAAGGTAAGGGAAAATGATCTTTTCTAGTAGCTAAGTTAAGCTTTCTAAAATCTATGACCATTCGCCATCCATTTTGGATTCTTGTTGGCACCAATTCATTATTCTGGTTTTTTTACCACAGTTATGCCAGTTTTTTTAGGCACCACATGGATCGGGCTCACCCATTCACTGTCAGAAATTGGGTAGATTATTCCCTCCTCAAGGAGTTTGAGAATCTCCTTCATTACTACTTCCTTCATGGCTGGGTTGAGTTTTCTTTGAGGCTCTCTCACTGCTTTGGCATTTTCTTCCAAAAGAATCCGGTGCATGCATATTGAAGGACTTATACCTTTAATATCTGCCAATGTCCACCCTATTGCTGCCTTGTGCTCCCTTAAGACCTTTACCAATTTAGTTTCTTGTTCTTCATTTAATCCTCTTGCAATTATTACTGGTAAAGTCTCATCCTCCCCCAAATAAACATATTTGAGATGATTTGGCAAAGATTTCAACTCTAACTTAGGGGCCTGCAAAACAGAAGGCATTAATTTCTCATGGGAAATCTGAAATAATTCTTTCGAAATTTCAGGAATTTCCAAGGAAAATTCATCACTTATATCCTCATCCCCTTCTAACCTTGCACTTGATCCTGCAGAAAAAAACATCATTTTCTTCATCAAAAACATCTTGCACAATAGGATCCACAATGTCAATAGAACACAAGGAATGAGTGTCAACTGGATGTTTCATTGCTTCAAAAATTTTAAACTTCACAATTTGTTCATCAAATTTTATAGAAATTGTGCACTCATCCAAATCTATGTTGGTCTTAGCTGTCATCATAAAAGGTCTTCCCAACAAAAGAGTGGCTGATTCTCCCACATCATCATCCTCAGTTTTCAAAATATAAAAATCAGCCGGAAAAATCAATTTATTAACTTGAACTAAAACATTTTCCACAACTCCTTCAGGATATGCAGTAGACCTATTAGCAAGCTTAATAAATACTCTTGTTGGTTTCATTGGTCCTAAATTTAGAGCACAATATACAAAATATGGCATAACATTTATAGATGCTTCCAAATCTAGCATGGCATGTTCAATCATTTTATTCCCAATTACACAAGGAATTGAAATCATCCCTGGATCCATACACTTATCAGGTAATTTTTTTAAAATTACAGCGGATTCATTTGCCCAACATTGATGGTTTCATCACCTTTTAGCCTTCTTTTATTGGTGCATAATTCTTTCAAAGATTTTGCATACCTGGGAATTTGCTTGATTGCATCTATCAATGGAATGTTTATTTCTACCTTTTTGAATGTCTCCAAAATTCCTTGCTCATACTCTTCTCTTTTTGATCTTGCTAACCTGCTTGGAAACGGTGCAACATTAGTAATTGAATCATTAGGTAATAAAGGATCAAATCTTACTACTCTTGGGTTCTCTTCTTCCTTATCCTTGGTGTCCTCAACAATTTTCTTTTGGGAAGTGGGTGTGGGTTGAAGTTCCTTACCACTTCTCAACATCATTGCATTAACACTTTCCTTTGGATTTACCACTGTTTGAGAAGGTAATCCTTTTGAGATTGCTTGCTTCAATTCACTCACTTCTGCCGCTAACTAAGATACTTGATTCTCTACATTGCGGATACTAGCTCCAGTCTCTTGTTGAAATTTCTGCACATTGTTTTGAAATTGTTGTGTGTTAGTAACCAAAGACCTTACAATATCTTCTAAAAGCATACCTGAATTTGATGATGGCATTAGTGGTGGTTGTTGTGCTGGCCTGTTTTGGCTTGCAAATGGATATCTTGGCTGCCCACCTGGGTTCCCATAACTAAGATTTGGATGATCCCTCCAACCAGGATTATAATGGTTTGCATAAATATCATATTTTCTTTGGGGTTGATTGGGATATCCTCCAATTGCATTTGCTTGTTGCGTCATGTCTTCTTGCAAGGTTGGGCACAAATTTGTAGGATGTCCAGGAATCGAGCAAACTCCACACACCTTTGCATTTTGCAACCTACAGCCATTTGACGAACTAGAGTAGTTAGATCAGAAATTTGGTCTTGAATACTAGAAGTACTTACCTCATGAATCCATTTAGTAGTCCCTTCGGATCTTGAACCAAATTGTTGCGAATTCTCTGCCATGTTTGAAATTAATTGTCTTGCTGCAGTTGGTGTTTTGTTCACCAAGGCTCCTCTGCTTGCTACGTCAACCATGCTGCGATCCATCGGTAACAATCCCTCATAAAACTATTGGATCAAAAGCTGGTCTGAAATTCGGTGGTGCGAACAACTTGCACACAATTGGTTAAATCTTTCCCAATATTCGTATAATGATTCTCCACCAATTTGTCTAATACCACATATCTCCTTCCTAATATTTGCAGCTCGTGAGGCCGGAAAAAATTTCTCCAAGAACAACCTTTTCATTTCCTCCCAAGTTGTAATGGAACCTGCAGGAAGATAATAAAACCAATCTTTCTCCTTATCTCCCAAGGAGAAAGGGAAAGCTCTCAAATTAACTTGTTCTTCCGTCACTCCTTGTGGTTTCAAACTAGAGCAAACCACATGGAATTCCTTGAGATGTTTGTGTGGATCTTCACCTGCATTTCCACGAAAAATAGGCAACAAATGAATAAGTCCAGATTTTAATTCAAATGCTACTTCTAAATTTGGAAATTGTATGCAAAGAGGTTGTTGATTTAAAACTGGAGCAATAAGCTCTCTCAATGTACGATCTCTTGCAGCCATTTCTTCTTCCTCACGTGGTGTTGAATGAAATTGTAGTCTCCTTCTTGTTTCCTTCCTTAGTCGTCGTGCTTCCTTCTCAATTTTTGAAATGAACACAAGATCACCTTTGTGAGAAGCACGGGTCATGCAATAAAAATCACAATGCTAAAAAAAATAAAATAGCTCCCCAGCAACGGCGCCAAAATTTTGGTCGGGTTGTCGAAGCCCCCAAAATTAATTCAGATCTTCTACAATTTATTTGTAGTAGTAGTGGACCAGTTCGAATCCCACAGGGAGCTATGTGTTGAGGGGGGTTCTTAGCACTTGAGATGAAAAAAAAAATAAAAGAAGAAGTTTAATATCAAATAAATAAAGAAAAATTATAAAAGAAATTACTAGAAATATGTAAAAGAAATTCTTCAGTCTTACCAAGCTCCGATCCAAGGAAGTGTACTTGTACCGAATATATCTAGATCATAGGATTCTAAAGACACTTTTTCATTCAAGCATTTAACCAAAAATTTCACAGGATAGCCATGACAAAATTTTGAGTTTTCCTATTCTATTTGTTTGAACCTAGCATTCACAACAAACCTTACTAACAAATGACTGGGGGCGATAGCGTTCCATATCATTTGATATTAACATTAAGAATATTGAAAACATTTAAAACAAAAACCAACAATTGAGATAGCTACAATTGAAAATCTTTGTATCATTAATTCCCTTTAAATCATAAATGCATGATTACTGTCACCTTACACATGCAAAAAGATTTAAATGCTACTTGTACTATATGTTCCGGATAATTACGGATCAAGAACAAATAGATAGCTATAGGAAGAAAAATGAAAATAAGTTGTCAATTTATTTAACATTCAAAATCCATAAAAATAGAATGCAAGAACTAATGATTACTTGAATGCAAAAGATTATGAAACTATGAACAAAACCTCACAAATATATTAGCATTAACACCCCATGGAACGGAATGAAAGTAGTTTTAGCCACTCATGGTGGCAAAACTATTCTAACTTTATTCTAAAAAGAAAGAGAAGTACAAAAAAAAGGGAAAATTCTGCAGAAAATTAAAGGAAAGACTTGTGTCTTCCAAGTTCACTAACCCTCCTATTTATAGCCTTATTTTCTAACAACCTCCCTAAAGATTTCCTAAAATCTCTCCAACAAATCTAAATCTTTAAACCTTAAATTCCTAACCAACCATCCTATCTTATCTAATCCTATCTAATCCTATCAATTGTCATCCAATCCATCCTAACTTGAATTACAAAAGTTTAAATCAAAAGACAAATTCAAATCTTGAAATTTCAGCCCATCGGTCCTTTGTCTCAGCTTAAGACGTGGTCACGTACATTTCTTTGAGTTTCACCTCCAAGACTTCATCCTTTAAGGTGTGGGCAAGCTTAATCCAAAATAGTCTTCTGTTTTGGCTCCAAAAGTGTTTCTCCAAAAATCATCTAAATCTCCATTAAATACCATCCTTTCATTTTAGTCTATCAACTTTACTCCCTGTACAAAAACACTTTAAATTAGCCAATTTCATACCAAATAAGGCATTGTCATCATAATTTTGCTCCTATTACATGGTAACAAATTAAATCCTATCAAATTGATATTTGGAATGTCAACTTTATTATTTTGGGAACTACTTTTAAAATATTAATAGATATATATATTTAAAATTTTCTATAAAATGAACAATATTGATGTAAAAAACTTGATTCGGAAGTATAATTAAACTCCCTCTATTTCAGCAATTACCATGGTTTTATGAAACAAAAATTACTTAATTAATACTCAATTCCTTCCAAAAAAAAAAATCCAGTTTAAAAATTTTCCTTTGTTTCAAAAAAAAAAAAGAGTCAACAATTTTTGTGAAATTCTTGTATTACTTTTATTAATAACTAGTTTAGGATTGCGATGCAAGTAATGGAGATGTTGAGTAATTTTATTGATAATTTATTAAATATATACTACCAAAAGTTTAGGGGGAAAAACAAAAATTAAAAGATGTTAAAGAGAAATTTTCAAAAAAATAAAATTGATAAAAGTATGAAATAATGTTTGTTGAATAAAAGTATTAAATAATGAATTCATAGACAGTGGTAAGAAAAGTATTTTAAAATAAAGCGACTAAATAATAATTATAATTTGAAAAAAAAATAGTATAAATGTAAAACTCTAAATCATAAACTCTTTGCATATAATTCATAAAACTAACTACTATATGTTTGACTTTTATTATAATTTTATATTATATATTTATTACATTGTTTTAAAATTCTATATACAGATAAAATGAATGATTAATTCCTAGAAATAAAAATGTCAAGCAATTAAAAAAAATCATAAAACAAAAAACTCAAACTCTCATAAATTAATGTGAGATGATCTTACAAAAGTATAATTAATAATGCCCCCAAACTGAAAAGGCACAAAAGACATGTCAAATTAGGGGGAGAAAATTAGGTAAGGTTAGAAAAGAAGAAAGAAAGAGTAATAATATTTTAATTATATATATATATATATATATATATATATATATATATTACTTCCAATACTATTTTATAATTACTACGAAAAGAGTAAAGTAATTAATTAATTATGGTAAAACATTTGAACGAAAATTATTAAGATGTCTAGCATAATATTTTTTGTAATTTGTTGTTTTTGAACAATTCAAAATGTCATAATTTACAATTATATAAAAAAAAATTGAATTTGGTGAAAAAAAAGAATAATAATAATAAGCTAGTTGATGAGTACGCATGCCCCGTAATATATGGATAAAAAAGAATGAAATTATAGATGATAATGAACACATCAATTCTAACTATTCTTTAATAGCAATTTTGATAATCATAAATTATATATGGCTAATAATTCTAGTCTCATCTAACTTATATATGGATACCAATTACTCAAATTCATACTCTTTCTTTGTGGTAAATACTAATAAATATAGAATTTATAAGATACTAAACTTATAAATTATGTGAGAATCTAAAAGATTAAAAGGTGTAAAATTTAATTGGTAATTTCTACATATTTCTTTTTAATTATAATAGTTGAGAAACAGATGTTCTTAGAAATTATTATTCTAGATTTTACATATAGTATCGTTTTCATTTCTAATTTTGATGCATTTTTTTATAATCAATTAAATAATTATTTTAATTACAAAGATATTAACAAAGAAAATGAAAAAAAAATTCCAAAAAAGAGAGGAAACAATCACAATACAAGTAACACAAATCAAAATTTAATCGCAAATATGTAAAATTCCAAAAATCCTAAGACATGAAGTGTTTAAATTACTCTCTAATCCCACATTTTTCTTGCAATAGGTCTTTAAAATACAAATAAATTTTTAGCTAATTAAAAATAAAATGAAATAAAACCTATACAAAACTTCTTTACCGTTATAATTGTGCATTTATTCTCTATTATATCCTATTAATTTTGTTGCCTTACAATTAATACGTTTGTAAATTCAATGGATGATGATGCCCATTGTTCACCTGCTTTATTTCTAACAAATATATATTTTAGTTTATTTTTTGTATATATATTTATGTTATATAAGATATAAAAAATTATTATCATGAGTAATTAAATAATTTTTTGATTCATCCATTTTGTTGCCCCTTACTATATTTATGAATAAATCTACTTATTGATAAATGTTTAGCCAGGTCACAATCTGTTGCAGTAACATTATTAATATTTTATCACCTCCCTCTATTTTTTTCCCTTTTTCTTGCCAAAATTGTTTGTTTCTTATGATATTGCAATAGTTCGATTATCAGGTTATTCAATGCTTGCGGTAATAGTTTGATTTGCTACGCTACTTAACGTCTGCAGTTTACGGGATCATCACAACAGCGTAGAACGAGAGTTAAGAAATTCGCATTCAGTCTCTTTCTTCATATGTCATTTGCGGTGCCTAGTCGAGCCAGTCACCTTAGTTAGTAGTTAGTAGTTGTTAGTCTTATATTAATATTATAGGACGATAAAAAGACAATCTAATTATTAATATTTATAATAATTATATTAAAATCGATTGATAAACTTTTTTTTATACAATAAAGATAATAATGCATAATCAAAATTTAAAAGTAAAATAAAAAAAATATATATTTAATTATATATTAAATGTATTATAGATTATGAATTAAAAAATTATATCAAATTAAAAGTAATATTTTTTTTTAAAGCAGGGGAGAGTAATCCACTAAAGTTTGGCGTGATAATTTTTAGTATTTTTAGTTTGGTTCATCGTACCGCACGATGTTTGGGATTCTCTAAGATCAATGGACAAGTGTCGTCCAAACTCCAAAGTGATTTTACAAAATGCTCAAAAGGGAGGTCATTTTAAATGCCTTTTTCCGTTCTAGTGAGGGAAAAGATAAAATAGCGTGACCTGCGGGTCGTAACTCGTTAGGTCATTGGCTGTATCCTGCACCGGCGCAGTCGAAAAAGCGTGATTTGATACGTTTAAAGCGCGGTTCTTTCCCGCCAAAGTCGTAACTAAAGTGTGTCGTTCGGTTGGGAAAAAACAGCGAAACGCTGTCATCTGACATCTCCAAATGTGTCACCGTCGTTTCCAAACATCTTCCCCGGGAATCACAACGCACACTCACTTTCCCAACTGTCTGACACGTGGCAAAAACACCACGAAATCATGCCACGTAGTCTCTCTCTCACACAAGCACACCTCCTTGAGTGACAGCCCTGTCTCCTTAGCCACTGCGGTATCACAATGCACTCAGTACTCAATGCATAAAGAAAAGAAAAGCAAACTAAGAGCTTCTGAAACAGGAAGGAAAAGAATGGTGTTGTTTCAGATGTGAAGTTGTGGATGAAAATTATTGTAGAACCATTTTAATTCTCTAATATTTTGTGAAATCTTCCATCCGGCGCCATTGATATTCCATTGAGATAGGGAAGTCATCAAGATGCAGGTACCAGTGGGATTTCTTGCCAAGTTTTGGAGCTTTGCGTCCTTCTTGCCGTTCTTCTTCTTGCTCTTCATCCTTGGCTCTCTCAAAGGTTCCCCTTTTCTACTTTTCTTGTCTTTTTTTTTTTTTTTGTATAATAATGCTTTTACCATTTTTGTTTGTTCAAATTTTTTTAAGTACGGTACACATCTACATAGTTACAGAGATTCAATTAGCACATGCCCAATAATGGGATTTTTTTTTTCTTTTGATTTTTATAAATCCCCTTCACTCCCTTTATCTAGCCAGTCCCTTCAATCTAGGTGGCTGTGCCAACATGAATATGGGCTTCCTCTGTGTGTGTGTGTTTTCCCCTTCTCTGCCCTTTAAATTCAGTCTGTTTTTACTTTGTTTCCCTTTCTGTTCTTGAACTTTTTGTGGTAGTGTGTTTAGTGGATCATTTTGAGTATAGTTCAATATAGTTCTTCAGTGTTTGATCGGTTTCTATGCCTTTTTTTTTTTCCTTGTTAAGATTTAATCACAAGTATTGAACGATGTTAGTGGAAACTTGTTTGTTTGAACAGGAATATTCATTGGTGTAATTGTGTTATTCATCATCGTGGTTGGGAACACATCAGTGGTGATTGGGCTATGGCCGGCACATTTTATCTGGACTTATTATTGCGTGGCAAAGTATGTTATCGAAATTTCATCTCTCTTGTTTTCTGCAACTGCAATGCGGTATTTTGATCGCAAAGTTTTTTAGCTTCTGTTATCATTCCAACTCAGAAGCAAAAGGCTTGGATGGATTTCGAAGGTTGTGGTGATTATAACTCTGCTTGTGCCTTTGATTCTTTTGCCAATCGTGGCAATCATTGGAAGCGTGCTAGGTGGGGTAGGATATGGGTTCTTCGCTCCCTTAATTGCAACTTTTGAGGCTGTGGGAGAGAATGTCAAAGAGAAGTTCTACCATTGTTTTGCTGTGAGTTCCTGGTACCTTTTCTGTAGTTGATCAATCATATTACATTCCTAAAGATTGATTTAGATTACTGACGTTCAATTAACTATGTTTCTTTGGGTAGTTGTAGAACAACTCTCTCGTCTCTTCATTTTTAGCTTTTAAGGTTTCAGCGATTGTGGTAGACAGCATTATGTTGTTCCGGTTGCAGTTTGCTGTGAAGGAAAATGGTTTCTGGTCTAAAGGCCTGTGCCATTCATAGTGCCCACGTCTCAATTGCAAAATTTAGAGAGCATGACATCTGATATTGCTAGCTATATTCAGTTTAACTCATCAGTATTGGACAGGGAGGATATAACTAATCATCTTTTGAGTAATCCGTATCATGTGCCAAACTTAAGTTCAGCTGAAATAGTTTCCATTTTTCTCTTTGCTGGCTTTCCCTTATCATCGCACTTCATGATTTAATTAGTTTAGTGTAGAATATATTCAATGGTTTGAACTCTAGTTAAAGATATCAGTCTTGCATGTGTCAATGGTGTCGGCTATAGCCACCTATTAACTGAACTTAAGTGGTCTATCAAGCTGAAGCAGTAAGATACACTATTCTGGCAGTGATTAATTCACCTTCCAAATTTGCAGTCTTTAAGACAATGCTGATGCTCATAATTGGCATAATTATCAGGATGGAAGCATCTCCACCATTAAGGGAAGCTGCACTGCAGTAAGAGATTTCACAGATTTTTGTTTTCATTCATACTTCTCTTACATGGATGAATTATCTGAGGAAGTACCCAAAGATGGAAAACCTATGGACATAAAGTAAGATACTAGCTGGTCAAACTTACACTACAGAAAAATTTATTAGTTCAGTAAATTATTTGGAAATAAACCTTGTATTATACTGTTTAGGTTGTCAAAGCTTCCAAGCTCTTTATTGGTTTCCATGCTTGCTATTCCTGTGGATGTGCCCATAATTACCGGCATTGCCATCTGGAAAAGCCCATTTATGTTGTTGAAAGGTTGGAAAAGGCTGCTTGAAGACTTGATTGGACGGGCAGGTCCTTTTCTTGAGACGGTATGTGTCCCATTTGCAGGCCTTGCAATTCTGCTGTGGCCTTTAGCAGTTATAGGATCTGTCATAGCTGCTTGCCTGTCCAGCTTCTTTCTTGCCCTTTATGGTGGAGTAGTTGTACATCAGGTGCATTTTTGTTCTTTTTCTTACACCTCTTCCCTTCTTCACCCCCTTCACTACATGAAAATATGAATTACTGTATAAAGTGTGGGATAATTTGATTAGTTTGTTTAATTTTATTTTCTGTGTTAGTAATTTCTTTGTGCTTCTCCAGGAAGAGTCTTTCAAAATGGGACTTGCATACATAGTGGCTGTTATTTCACTGTTTGATGAATATACGAATGATTTACTTTACTTAAGGGAAGGATCATGTTTTCCGAGGTAAAAGCTATGATTTCAACTTCACTCCACACATTACTAGCAGCTGGAACTTAGTTCAAGGAGATGGGCTTTGTCCAGTATGCTTTTCTTCTGAGTGATATCATGACATTAGAGGCACAACACATTCAAATTGCTGATAAAACAAAATTTTGACAGCCAGGCCTCGCTATCGTCGAAACATGAGTCCTAATCCCCCTAAGGAAAGAAAGTCGCTTGATCAAATAAATGAGAAAGAAGGCTCACACAATACCAGACTGTTTTCACAGGGTTCAAGAACACTCAAAGAAACTATCCAACAGTATACACCTGTGCAGGTTTACATCCTTTTAACTAAGTGCAGATCTGATTCAACTGATTGTTGAAATTAATTTGAGCTAGCAATGTTACAGGTGTGGGATTGGCTTTTCAAATCTTGTGAAGTAAATGGTAGACAACTTCTGCAAGAAGGTTTGATAGATGTCAAAGACATTGAGGCATGCATTGTGAAAGGAAACTGTAAGAAGTTAGGCATCAAGCTTCCTGCTTGGTCTATACTACAGTGCCTTCTTGCATCAGCAAAGTCCAACTCCTCCGGTTTACTGATTAGTATGTTGTTTGTTGATTAAATTGTTTTACTTTGTTGAGCTTAACATTAATGCGAAGAAAAATAATTTCCTTTTCCCATTTGAACTGTCTAGCTGATAATGTAGAGTTAACAAAGACTAATTGGCCAAGGGACAAAGTCTTTGAGTGGTTTATCGGGCCTCTTTTCGTAATCAAGGAGCAAATAAAGGGATTGCAACTGCAAGAAGATGAAGAAATTTGCCTGAAAAAGCTAGTCATGGGCTACAAAAATGAAAGGCCAGAGGAATGGGATGAAACAGGCTTCCCATCCAGTGATAGTGTCAGGAGAGCACAGTTGCAGGCGGTAATTAGGAGGTTAGCTTCAAAAGTTTTCTACTTCATACAAGTTTAAGAGCTTTGGCTCTCAAAAAAAAAAAAAAAAAAAAAGGCATGGCTGCGAATCAGCCAGGCATATTTCTAGTATTATCTCACTGTGAATGTTCATATGGTACAGAAAACTACTCAAAACTGGGTATCTAACAGATTTCATTTGAGATAGAGCTGTCTTTCTAGCATTATCTGACTCTGACTCTCCTTTCATTTTTCTAATTTCACGTATGTTTTGCATGCAATGCATTTGCTTTTTCTCTTGAAGCAAGGAAAACAAGTTGCTGGAAGACAGGATGCAGTTGCAAGTGGCAACTTTTCAGAGCGCATACTGTTTATTTACTTTGTTGCACTGCTTTTATTGCTTGTTTTCATTTTTTCCAACTAGAAATTCAACAGTATATTTTGGCTCCTTAAAATTCTTGAGAAGCAAAGCCTTCCACTTCTGTTGAGCCTCTAAGTCACTGCAGCCCATTACTCACACAGACTCGTTTGTTATGATCTTGGCCAGGCTGGAGGGAATTGTGGGTTCATTATCCCGGTACCCAACATTCAGACGACGCTTCAAAACTTTGGTGAAGTTGTTGTATCTGGAGGCTTTGCATACAGGTCTTTTAGTGGAGCATGTGGTAAGAAGCTCGAGTTCTGGACAAAATAAGAAGCCCTTAACTGGAAAGGGTGATAAAAGGTCAGAGGAGATGAAGCAGTCGATGCATGATAACACAGACAATGTATGATGGTGATTCATTTCTTCACTTCTTGTTGTAGGGTGTTACATTTTAATCTTTATACGTTCTTAGTGAGATGCTGATTTATATGCGTGTAGCGGAATTTAAGAGTGAAACTATTTTTGTTGCATACATTTATCTGTATTTCTGGAAGAAGTTGGTGCGTTTCCTTTCTTGAGCAGGTGGTGTGACTTGTGAGGTGGTAGAAGTATGTATCAGCCAAAGCAAAATGATTACATTGTCATGGTAATATGCTTTGTGATATTGTGTTCTATGTTCCAGATAAATGCTGGTCTAACAACAATTTCACACTATAAATCTAGCCGAAGGATTTTGCCTTAACTTTCAAGTAAGAAATTTTTAAGAAAAATAAGGGCAAATTACTTATGTGGTTATTAAATTATTTAGTCATCTAATTGTTTAACAGAATAGTTAAGCTGCACAATTTACTTTTCACACATAGGCTGTTTCAAAGGCAAAATACTGTGGGCAAAAAAGGTGTGAAAAGAGTGCGATTTTTTACCAAGTCATGAACATTGAATTTTAACAGTAAATTACTGTTCATGAACAGTATTATGTGTGTGTGTGTTTTTTTTAAAAAAATTTTTAGTGGTCCGGCGTTGGTCGATTTTTGGGTTACTCGTTTGGACGAACGAGATGTGCAGTTTCAGGGACGATTGTTGCTGAAATCGGACGTCGGCAATTGGTTAGTTCGTGATGGTATTGGCACGACTTTCTTACGAAGGGGTAGTGGTCTTTGGTAGGAGAGGTAGTGCTGAGTCGTATCCTCGAGGTTTTCCTACTGCAGGGTTATGGAGTCTTAGTTTGAGAGGAGGGTCAAGCATGATGCAACGCAGTGTAAGGCTGAGCACGGGATAAGAGGGATCGACAACGTAGAACCGCATTACACGGATTTCTGCAATCTGTTTCTTCTGATCCTATTTAGGGGGGTTGTGTATGCAGAGGCCAATAAGTTAGGGTGTTCTTTTGATCTCTTAGGTAGGTAGTGGCTACGAGGTATCAATCCCACTGTGTATTTGGTGTGGTTATGCCAATCCCATTTAATTTGAGGAAAACAACCTTAACCAACCCTTACTGGGTTTAGGTTAGTTGTGTTAGGGCCTGTCTAGTGAAGACTTTGCCTTCTCAGGTCGCTCCTTGTACTGTATTAATCTGGGAATTCTCACGTTAATATAATCAGTTTCTTTTGGACAAAAAAAAAAGAAAAAGAAAAAAAAAGTTGCACAATTTGCATGTTTATATTGGATGATAAAATGGTTCAAGCATTATTGCTTTGCGATGAATGAATAATCATAAAACTTGGACCATCTTACTAATAATGATACAGGAATAATTTATCTTATTAATGAATATGCAAATTGCACATATTGGCCATTCTGTTTCACAGATAAAAAATTTATTAAATTCACTCGTATCATCATTAATTCAAAACAAAAAAAAAAGGGACTCTAAAAATACCAATGGAAACCAATTGAAGGGGACTTGAGGACAATCATTGTTAGGAGCAGGTCTTACTATTAATTGATAGCCGTAAAGAAAATAACAAAAATAGTAGAAGAGAGAAAATAAATGGGACAAAAGACACGAAAATTGATGTGAACTCGGTCCAAGCTTTAAGTCCAATTCAATTGAGTGATGGTCCAATTACAAGTGTATGAATTAAATTATTTAAAGAGGCTATTTCTAGACTTATTCAAAAATGTTTTACTTAAGCGACATTGATAGAGTTTAAATTGTGCATATTTTTTGTTTATATTTCCTTAATATTAATTTGAATTTTAGGAGGAATTATTTAGTTTTGCTATACTTTTTGTTTTAGGTATGAAGAAAGGTGAATTGGAGGAAAAGTTGATAAAAGGCAAGATTTGAAGTAGAAAAAGAAAGTTTCCTATTCCTTGCATGGACGTTGGTCTTGGAGCACAAAAGAACCTACAAAGAAACAAAAACAAAATAGGAAACAAAGAAGTTCGTGGCACAAGTCATTCAGCAAAAAGGAAACAAACAAAAAAATGCTGCACAAATTAAACAAGGAAGAAGACAAAAGAAGAGAAAAAGGGAGAAATTGGAAAAAGAATTCAGCAAGCTCTTGGCCGTTGGACTTGGGCAAATTTGTATCAAAAAATAAGAAGTTCATTCGGCAATAGAAGTCAAATTCAAGAAGAGGGCAGCCACACAACAAGACAAAACAAAACAAGAAGAAGAGGGCAGCCACACAACAAAACAAAATTGAAAACAAGAAGCATTAGGGAGTTGACTTTGGCCAGAGAGAAAGATAGGAAAATTCTGGTTGCAGGAGATTTTCTTCCTTTTGTACAACTCAAGTCAAAGATGGCAACTGAGACAGCCCTTCCATTTACGTACAATTCAAGCAATAACAAAACAAACAAAAATAGCCAGCTGCAATAAGAGACATTCGGGGAAGACTTCTTTAGCAACTAGAAAATAGAAAGCCATGTTGCACAACAAAAGCACAAGACTCCTTCAGCCACAAGAAGATTAAAAGCTGAGTTGAAGAAGGATTTGTACTAGAAGAGGAAGAAGAATACAACTGTACAAGGGAAACAAAAGAATTCTGCAGCTACAAGAACAAAAATTCAGCTACACCGCACCTTGTTATTTCCTAGAAAGCAGCTGCTAATTGGAAGACAATAAGAAGACTTCTTCAGTGGCAATTTGAAGAAGATAAAACCGTGTTGTAGAAGGACAAAGAAAGACTACTGCAATCAAGAAAAGAGAAGTCGGTTGGCAGTTGGAAATAGGGAAAGAAACAGCCGAAGAGTAGTATAAACCAACTACAATAAGATTACTACAAGTTGAGCTGAATTAGGAAGCAAAAAGAGACAAGAATCGGGCATTAATGAAGTAGAATATGGCTGGGATTGGAACACAAGAAGGAGACAAGAAAGGTGCAGATTGCTGCAAAAAATTACAACAAACCTAAGATAATGAAGTAGTTTCGTGAGAGCAGAAAATTGAAGAGCAGCTGACTGAAATTTCAACATAAGAAAGAAGACAAAATCAGCAACAAGACAGAAGAAGTTGACTACAACTTGAAGACAAAAGTAAAGAAGGTTCAGGAAAAAAAAGAAAAAAAAACCGAGAAGGGACAAGGAAGTAGAAGTTGACTGAAATTGAAGGATTCTAACAGCTGAAATTTAAAAGAAGGATACGGGACAATGAAGTAAAAAGTGAACTCACACATTCCTTCTTGGCAGTCTGCACGGAATTGAGCTAGCAGAAATCCATTCCTATTTGGTTTCTTGTTTTTGAATTGATGATTTACAAGGAGAAGGACATACGGGTAGTCTATAAATACTTGGCAACCTTGCAGTAGTTGGGATGTATCTTTTTCTTTTGTTTTAGCAGCCATCTTCGTCCGTAGTCTTCATCTTAATTTCTTTCGTTAGGTTAGCTTAGGTGTTGATTTTTGTCACAGTCCTTCACGTCCCTGTCTGTTTTTCCCTAGAAGCCAAAATTACATTCGGGTGCTTAAAACAAAACAACCGCCTGCTTTTTGTTGTCTTCCTGGAATTCTCGAGTTTTGTTTTTTTTGTTCTTTTCTTTCTTTTAGTTTTAGTCATATTATTAGAAAAATTCCAGTAGCTATTCATGCCACTATGAGTGGCTAAATTCTCTTTTCTAATTCAAGGGAAAGATTGATTTCAATTACAATCACTGTGAGGTTTTGTTCTTAATTTTTATTTTCTTGCTTTTAATTTAAATACTTGTTAATTCTTGATTTGATTTTATGAATAATTAATGATTAATTAATCTGACAAATTAATTTTTCATTATTTATTCTATTGCTATCCATAAGTTCAGTGATCCGTAATTGTCATGACTAAATAGACCAAGTAGCAACTAAGTTAAAATTGTTTATGTTTGTAAATATGCATGCTTAGCTTAGGGGAATTAACGGGACAAGATTACTTCACCGCAGCTATCTCGGTGTTTTAATTTTGGTTTAACTGTTTTCATAGTTTCTTAATGCTATTATTTAATTGATATGGAATGCTATCGTGCCCAGTCAATTGATGGTAAGTTTTGATTTAGAGTGCTGGGCTCGGTCAATTATTTTAGGAAAATAGAAATTTATAATGGCTATCCTAATAAGTTTCAAGTTAAATATTTGAATTTGCAAATTTTTTTTTGTTTTTTGTGACCTGTGATCAGTGATGCAATTGAATGATATCGACCCTTGGATTGGAAACTCGGTTAATTGGCAATTTTAGTTATTTTCTATTTTTACTGCTTTAATATTTATTTTTATTAATTTAATTATTATTTAAAAATCCCCCTTTGTTCTATTTAGTTTTATAATTTATTGTTCAAAGCTTGGTATTATACTTTGGCTCCCTTGGGACTCGACCTGGTCTGCTACTACTGCAAATTTAATTTGTAATTACTTAAGGACTAGTAATTAATTTTGTGGGCTTCGACAAACCTGCCAGACATTAGGCCAAAGTGATGCTCAAAATCCAAGTGTGCATTTTGCCCAACTTGAAGTTCAATTCTAGTCCTAGAGTTGGTTCCAATTTAAGCCCATCAATTGTTCAAGTTTTGGTTCAAATTCAAGTCTTCAAATGTCAAATAGTCAAGTATTGAAGATTTCAAATTCAATCAATTAGTCAAGTATTGAAGACTTCAAATTCAAAGTTCAATCACCCATTTTGAGGTTTAGGGGGATGAAAATTCAAGGCTGGAAATTCAGTCAAAGAAGCATTTAATAAAGTTTTGGAAACTAGCTCAAGGTGCATGCATTCAACTAGTTGGATTCAAGACTTCCAACTCTTGGTCAAAGCATAATTCCAATCTACAATTTTTTCAACCAATATATCATTTAGAATGGCATGTAATTGATGGATTAAAATGCATATTTTCTTATCTTTTTATTAGTCTTGTTAAAGTCTAGTATAGGGGTTAGTGAGTCAAAATTAATCTTTATTTATTCTAGTTTCAAGACAAGATTATTTAGAACTTTTCAAAATTTTTTGTAGCTTATAAATAGACCTCTTTTGTATTGCTTTCACAAGCCTTCGAAGGATTAAAAAAAAGAATTGAGAGTTTTATCTCATCTTTGGGTCTTTAAAAACTTTAGAACTTATCAAGTTTTCTTCCAAACTTGTGGTGTTCAAACTAAACTTATTAACCAATTTTGGTGTAGTTGGTTGTGGTGTTTCATACCAAAGTTCCTATCTCTTTATAGATAGTGGATCAAGATTTACACCAATCCAAACTAGCATTTCCTTAGACATATCTTGGGCAAATGAATAAGTGTTCTTATTCATTTGGATTGGATCACATCATTTGTATGTAAACTCGGCCCAAGCTTCAAGTCCAATTCAATGGAGTGATGGTCCAATTACAAGAGCACGGGCTAAATTATCTAAGGAGACCATTTCTAGACTTATTCAAGAATGTTTTACTCAAACCACATTAGGCCAAAGTGCTGGTCCAAGTCCAAGTCCAAGTCTAAGTGTGCATTTGGTCCAAGCTGAAGCTCAATCCTAGTATTAGAATTGGTCCAAATTTAAGCCCATCAATTGTTCAAGTTTTGGTTCAAATTCAAGTCTTCAAATGTCAAATAGTCAAGTGTTGAAAACTTCAAATTCAAGGTTCAATCATCCATTTTGAGGTTTAGGGGACGAAAATTCAAGGCTAGAAATTCAGTCAAAGATGCATTTAATGAAGTTTTGGAAACTAGCTCAAGGTGCATGCATTCAACTAGTTGAATTCAAGACTTCCAACTCTTGGTCAAAGTACCATTCCAATATGCAAATTTTTCAACCAATATATAATCTAGAATGACGTGTAATTGATGGATTAAAATGCATATTTTCTTATATTTTTATTAGTCTTGTCAAAGTTTAGTCTAGGAGTTAGTGAATCAAAGTTACTATTTATTTCTTCTAGTTTCAGGACAAGGTTATTTAAGGTTTTTCAATGACCGGCAGTTCACAATTGGGATAATAAGTAATTATTGAATAAACAAAACATCACATAAGGATTTCTTTTTATGTTTATGAATTGCTCATTTCAAATATTAATTTTAAATAAGTCGTATTTTGCTCAAACCAATAAATAGAGCTGAGGTTATAGTTAAAGCTGCTAGTAGAAAACCAAAATAACTAATTATAGTACGCATTAACGGGCTAAATGAAATAGGGTTTTTATACATATGTTTAGAAAGCACTTACCTAAATTTCCATTTTTGCAAAATAGGAGGATACCCCAAACCTCCAGCCAAGAATTGGGACCTCATAATCACTAGCCAATATACTTTTCTCTCATGACTTTCTTCGTTCATGGTTCGATATTCTGGTGTCCTAGGCGTAGAGGAACCACACCAACCATCCCGAACTTGGTGGTTAAATTCTACTGCGGTGACGATACTGTAGGGGAGGTCTTTGTAGCCTATAAATAGGCCTCCTTTGTACTACTTTCACAAGTCTTTGAATGATTTAAAAAAATAAATTGAGAGTTTATTTCATCTTTGGGTTCTTTGAGAACTTTAGAACTTATCAAGTTTTCTTCCAAACTTGTGGTGTTCAAACTAAACTTATTAACCAATTTTGGTGTAGCTGGTTGTGGCGTTTCATACCAAGGTTCTTATCTCTTTATAAATAATGGGTCAAGTTTACACTAATCCATACTAACATTTCCTTAGACATATCTTGCGCAAATTTTGCTAAGTGTTCCTATTCATTAGGAATGGCAATTTCCGGGTTCGGGGCCGGGTTTGCTATACCCGAACCCGAACCCGAAATTTTATGTTATACCCGAACCCGAACCCGAACCCGATCGGGTTTTATTTTCAAAACCCATACCCGACCCCGATCGGGTTTCGGGTTCATGAGTACCGAAACAGAACCCAAACGAACCCCAACCCGAAACGAAACCCGACCCCGAAACCCGAAACCCGAACCTGTGAAACAACTCTATTTTTTCATATATTTACCATATTTTTCAATAATTTTTACATTTTTTAATAAAAAAAAATTCCTTGTATGATGTAATGTACTAATATTATTGTTACTATTTTAATATCTCAATTACTACACTAATGCCATTATATTACAATTATCAAATCAAACTTATTAGTTATAAAATATTTGACTTATTTAACAATTCAATAAAACTAAACAATATATGAAGCATTTATTTAATGGGAAAAAAAGTAATAATTTAATGAAAAAATTAATAAAGTTTTTAAGATTAGTATATATGAAACACTAGGACTATATATCTTTTAATAAAGGACATTCAAATGCTTCTGCGTTTTCTTACAAGTTGAAGTATCAACATCTATTACCTAATGATTGTTTTATGGAAATATACAATGTCACCAAAATTATTAAAAGTACAAAATAGTGTCACTATATAGAAAAACATTTTGTTTGTTGTTTAAGTTTATTTCATTCAAAATTATAAATATATTCATTTATTCAATTCTTATATTATACTTAATCAATTCTAATATATGAGTAAAACTAATATAAATACATATCATATGTACTAGCAATACAAATCAATTGGTCAAATGCTCAAAACACTAGCATTTAGTTAATAAGCTCCATAATCTTATATATTTTTTGATAAAGTACATATAAATAAATATGAAGCAACAATTTAATGAAAAAGAAGCAATAATTTAATGAAAAATTTTATAAAGTTTTTAAGATTAGTGTATATGAAACACTATAACCATATACAATGTCACAAAGATTATTAAAAGTAAAAATGGTGTCACTATATAGAACAACATTTTGCTTGTTATTTAACTTTATTTCATTTAAAATTATAAACATGTTCATTTCTTCAATTCTTATATTATATTCAATCAATTCTAATATATGAGTAAAACTAATATAATACATGTCATATGTAATAGTAATACAAATCAATTGGTCAAATACTCAAAACAATAGCATTTACTCAAGTAGCTCCATTATCTTATATTTATATATATATATAACACTTCTTATATGTATAAATATAACTCAATGTAATTTGTATGAATGATGAATCATACACTCTATGAGTTATGAATTTAATGATGACTTAATATGTATGTAGAAATGTATGAATTATAACTCATAGCTTACAATCTCAAATAGTTAATTAGACTTGCAAAGCATAGTTATGACATATAAAATGCTTATTAATTATTTTCTTAACATCATTACATTATAAGTAGTTCATTGGAAGGTTACAAGACAAATAACTATTGAAGCATAATCTTTGTACTATTAGAAGGAAGTTCCTTTCTTTTTGAAGTAAAATAGAGTACAAAAGCAAAAACTAAATTTTTTATAATTAGTTAATTGTACTAAAAAATAATTATACTTATTCTTTTGTTTCCCTAAAAAGAATTTATTTTTAATTTCTTTTTGTTTAAACAAAGGGAATCCACTATTAAATAAAAGTTATGTTGATATGCTCAATTATTTATTTTACAAACACGAGTGGCAAGGAAATATTATGTTGCATATTTGTTGGGGGTGAATAGAAGTAATAGCTTGTGGCAAAAGTATAATTAGAATGAGTAAATAAACATAAATAAAAAATGGATAAATAAAGTTCTTAATTTCAAGTGGTATTTTTTTTTTCTAAATCAACTTTGCTACATATTTACAAGTGACAAATACTAAATATAAAAATTAAAACATGAAATAATATTAAAAATATATAAAGGACGGGGTCGGGTTTTTTTCGGGTTCGGGGATCGGGTTTTCCCCGAACCCGAACATTCGGGGTCGGGGTCGGGTTCGGGTTCGGGGCGGGTATAGGTACCCCCGAACCCGACCCGAACCCGACCCCGGGTTTTATTCCCATCCCCGAACCCGAACCCGAACCCGAAAAAACCCGGTCAATCGGGTTTTGACCGGGTTCGGGTTTCGGGTAACCCGTCGGGTCGGGGGTGATTTGCCATCCCTACTATTCATTTGGATTGGATCGCATTATTGGGTATCAGAGTCATCTCTAAGGGTTGCATATCCTTTTGTTTTCCTTTTTTGATTTTATCCTTTCTTATTCTAGACTTTCTTGAAAATCAAGATTTACATTTTTGTTAGTAGGTTTTGTCACAAGTTAGCAAGATTCCTAGCAGTGGGTTTGTAATTTAAGAAATTAGCTTCTCATTTCCACTTCTTTTTTTTTATATACTTTATTCATTTCAAAAAAAAAAAAAAGAAGAAAAAATGCTGGAAAAAAGTAAAAAAAAGTGGTGGCCGAATATTAAAAAACAAAAAAAGAAGAAGAAGTGGACAGAAAAAAAAATTCATTCATTGAAGTTGTGATTCCTTTGAGATTTAATATTCTTTTCTCTTGTGATTCAGGTTGCCAAAAGATTCACAAAAAAGTTCTTCTCAATCAACCTTGGATAAAATTCTATTGTTAATCTAGTTCATTGTTCTTTTTACCTTTGTCTATCTTTCAAGTTATTATTTTCTCTTATTCCTTGGTGCATTCAATTTCACAACTTAAAAGAACACAAAAAAATTATTTTATGAGTTTTAGTTGTGAAAGTCATACTCTCACGTGATAATTGTTCAAGTAAGTTCAATAAGAACCTTAAGAGAGGTAACGAGTATAAACCTCATTTGTGAGAAAATTTGAGTGTGAGTGACCACAAAAAAAAAAAAAATCTTGAAAGTGAAAACAAGTAAGGGAGTGATTACTATTTGTGAGGATTTTTTTTTAAACATTTGATTACAGGATTTCCAAAATGTCTCACTATTCCAATGAGGAGGATCATCAACAAAACGTACTAAACTTTCAAATCCAAGCCTTGATAAGAGAAATGAGAAGATTGCTACGGCAAGAGATTGAACCATTGCATGAAAGAATTGATCAATTGGATGCGAAATCTCAAATGGCTCGTTCGCACACCACCAATAACACCCAAAGAAGGCGTAGAACACAAAGGGTAGAAGATGAAGAGTTTGATGAAGTTGATGATGAGTTTGATCGGCAATTTTTTAGGCGCAATAGAAGACCGACTTGGAGGAGACAAAATGAAGACAACAACCTTAGTGCCATCAAGATGAAAATCCCTCATTTTCAAGGAAGATCTGATATGGAAGCCTATATTGAATGGGAGAAAAAGATGGAATTTGTGTTTGATTGCGACCACTACTCCGATCTCAAAAAGGTAAAACTCGCTGTCACTGAGTTTTCTAATTATGCATTAACATGGTGGGATCAACTTGTGATAAGTAGGAAAAGAAATTGTTAAAGACTCGTGAAGATTTGGAAGGAAGTGAAAGCAATCATGAGAAAGAGGTTTGTGCCTATCAATTACTATTGAGATCTCTACAACAAGTTTCAAGGGCTTAGACAAGGAAGCAAAAGTGTGAAAGATTATTTCAAGAAAATGGAGGTTGCTATGATAAGAACCAATGTGGATGAGGATTAAGAAGAAGCCATGGCTAGATTTTTGAATAGTTTGAACTGTGACATCCAAGATCGAGTTGAAATGTACCATTATGTGGAGTTGCAAGAAGTGGTACACACTATGTCAAAGTGGAGCAACAACTCAAGAGGGAGGGTAGTACACGTCAAAGTACTTGGAAGATAAGTACTTCAAAGAAGGAGGAGAAGCCTACAACTTCCTCAAAACTAGCCAAAATAAGCCCAAAAGAAAGGACATCGAAAGGTAATAATGAATCCTCTATTGCTTGAACTCGTGACATTAAATGTTTCAAGTGTCAAGGCTGGGGTCATATCGTAAGCCAATGTCCAAATAAACTTTCAATGTTGATAAGGGATGATGGAGAATATGAGACGGAGGACGAGCAAAAATCGGATTCCATGCCATCTCTTGTAGAATTGGATAAGAATGAGTTACCAATCCATGGTGAATTGTTGGTCACTAGGGAATCCTTAATATGCAAGTCAATAAGGATGACGAGGCACAAAGAGAGAACATTTTCCACACAAGATGCTAATTTAATGGGAAGGTATGTAGTGTTATAATTGATGGTGAAAGTTGTGCTAATGTGGCTAATGTCTCTATAGTTGAAAAGTTAGGATTGCCTATAACAAAGCACTCAAAGCCATACAAGCTCCAATGGCTTAGTGATTGTGGAGAAGTTCATGTTTCCAAACAAGTAAAGGTGCCATTTCGCATTGGGAAATACGAAGATGAGGTGATTTGTGATGTGGTTCTCATGCAAGCAAGCCATTTGTTGTTAGGGAGGCCGTGGTAGTATGATAGACGTGCTAGTCACGATGGTTTTACCAACATGTACTCTTTTGTTCATAATCAAAGAAATGTAACTCTTGTACCTATGACTTATAGTCAAATTTATGAAGATCAAGTGAGGTTACAAGAAGATGGAAAAAAACAATAAGTGAACAAAAGAAAGAGGGTGAGAATGAAGAGAGTTTGAGTGAAAAAAAGAGTGAAAAGAAAAAGAGCAAAAAGAAGAGAAAAGAAGCACTTATCTTGAGTAAAAAAGAAGTAAATTTTGTGTATTTGCAAAAAAAAGTGAGATCAGGAGTGCTCTAAATTCTCAATCACTTGTTGTGCTTCTTTTGTATAAGGAAACTCATTTGACCACTAATGATTTGGCTAGTGAATTACTGAGCAGCATTTTTTCTATTTTGTAGGAACTTGAAGATGTGTTTTCCGAGAAAATTCCAAAAGGATTACCACCACTTCGTGGTATTGAGCATCAAATCGACTTTGTTCCAGGAGCATCAATTCCAAACAAGCCAGCCTATAGAACGAGTCCTGAAGAAACCAAAGAGCTTCAAAGGCAAGTTGAAGAATTGTTGGATAAAGGATGGGTTCGAGAGAGCATGAGCCCATGTGCTGTGCCAGTTTTGTTGGTGCCAAAGAAAGATGGATAGTGGAGGATGTGCATAGATTTTCATGTATTGAACAACATAAAGGTAAAATATCGCCATCCTATTCCTAGATTAGATGATTTGTTTGATGAGTTATGTGGAGCAATTATCTTTTTCAAAATTGATTTGAAAAGTGGTTACCATTAAATTAGAATGAAAAAGGGCGATGAATGGAAGATCGCTTTCAAAACAAAATATAGTTTGTATGAATAGTTAATGATGCATTTTGGCCTAACTAACGTTCCTGGCACTTTCATGCAGTTAATGAATCATGTTTTGCTTGAATTCATTGGAAAGTTTACGATTGTCTATTTTGATGATATTTTGGTGTACTCAAGAAGTTTGGATAACCATCTTGAACATCTAACATGTGTTTTAAAGTGTGCTTAAGAAAGAGAGACTTTATGCCAATTTGAAAAAGTGCACCTTTTGCACTAATGAGGTTAATTTGTTTGATTACATTGTAAGTGCCAATGGTATTTCAATTGACATGGAAAAGGTGAAAGCAATTCAAGAATGATCAACTCCCAAAAATGTTAGTGAAGTGCGAAATTTTCATGGTCTTGCAAACTTTTATAGGAGATTTGTCAAGAACTTTAGCACTTTGGCTGTACTATTGACCGAGGTCATCAAGAAAAATGTGGAGTTCAAATGGGGTGAAGAACAAGAGCAAGCTTTTCAAAAGCTTAAATTTCATTTAACTAATGTTTCTTTGCTTTCTTTGCCTAATTTTGACAAAACATTTGAAATTGAATGTGATGCCTCATGTATTGGGATAGGTGCTATCTTGATGCAAGAAAGAAGGCCCGTGGCATACTTTAGCGAAAAGTTAAGTGGGGCAACTCTCAACTACTCTACCTATGACAAAGAGTTGTACACTTTCGTCCGAGCTTTGAAGACATGGTAACACTACTTATTGGTTGAGGAGTTTATGATCCACACTGACCATGAATCATTGAAGTTTTTGAAAGGCCAACATAAGCTCAACAAAAGGCATGCAAAATGGATGGAGTTCATTGAAACCTTTCCATATGTCATTCGATATAAGAAAGGTAAATAAAATGTTGTAGCTGATGCACTCTCTAGGAGGTATGCCTTGCTTTTTTCTCTTAAATCTAAGATACTTGGTTTTGAATAAATTAAAGAGTTGTATTCCTAACTCCTCTTTGTGTGAATTGTTACTTAGGGAAGTGCACGGTGGAGGCTTTATGGGACACTTTGGTATAGTCAAGACTTTGGCATTTTTGCAAGGGCTAGCATTTCTTTTGGCCAAAAATGAAAAGTAATGTTGTGAAAATTTGTGAAAATTGCATCATTTGCAAAAAGGCCAAATCAAAAGTCCAACCTCATGGTTTATACACACCTTTGCCAATTCCAAAAGAGCATTGGGTTGATCTTTTAATAGACTTTGTTTTGGGTTTTCCAAAAACTAAACATGGAAAATATTCAATTTTTGTGGTTGTTGATAGGTTTTCAAAAATGGCTCATTTCATTGCATGCAACAAAACAAATGATGTATCACACATTGCTGATTTATTTTTTTAAAGAAATTGTTCGTTTGCATGGCATGCCAAGAACTATTGTGTTTGATCGAGACACCAAAATTTTGAGTTATTTTTGAAAAAAATTGTGAGGAAAATTGGGCACAAAACTCTTGTTTTCTACTACTTTTCATCCCCAACCGATGGCCAAACTGAAGTTGTTAATCGCACTTTATCTACTTTGTTAAGGTCGATCATTGGTAAGAACATTGAGATTTGGGAAGATTGTTTGCCTCATGTTGAATTTGCATACAATATGAATGTGCATTCTACCACTAAATTTTCTCATTTTGAGATTGTTTATGGTTTTAATCCATTATCTCTAATGGATCTAACACTTTTGCCTATGAGTGAGAGATTGAATTTGGATGGCAAAAAGAAGGCTGAATTTGTAAAGCAAATCCATGGGAAGGCAAGACTTAACATTGAGGAGAAGACGAAAAGATATGAACAACAAGCCAACAAGGGGTGTCATAAGCTCATTTTTGAACTTGGAGATTGGATTTGGCTGCATTTAAGGAAAGAGAGGTTTCCAATACAAAGAAAATCTAAATTGCAACAAAGAGGAGATGGATCATTTCAAGTTTTGGAGTGCATCCATGACAATGCCTACAAACTTGATTTGCCGACTAAGTACAATGTTCATGATTTCTTCAATGTTTTTTAATTAAGTCCTTATCATGCAGGTACTGAAGATTTGAGGAAAAATCCTTCTCAAGAGGAAGGGAATGATGTAAACTCAACCGAAGCTTCAAGTCCAATTCAATGGAGTGACGGTCCAATTACAAGAGCATGCCATTCCTGGACTTATTTAAGAATGTTTTACTCAGTCCACATTAGGCCAAAGTGATGAACCTTCCAACTGTGCATTTGGTCCAAATTGAAGCTCAATTCTATTCCTAGAGTTGGTCCAAATTTCAGCCCATCAATTGTTCAAGTTTTTGTTCAAATTCAAGTCTTCAAATGTCAAATAGTCAAGCGTTGAAGACTTCCAATTCAAGGTTCAATCATCCATTTTGAGGTTTAGGGGGATGAAAATTCAAGGTTTAAAATCCAGTCAAAAAAGCATTTAATGAAGTCTTGGAAGCTAGCTCAAGGTGCATGCATTCAACTAGTTGAATTCAAGACTTCCAACTCTTGGTCAAAGCACCATTCCCATCTGCAAAATTTTCAACCAATATATCATCTAGAATGACGTGTAATTGATGGATTAAAATAAAAAATTTCTTATCTTTTTAATAGTCTTGTCAAAGTCTAATATAGGAGTTAGTGAGTCAAAGTTAATGTTTATTTCTTCTAATTTCAAGACAAGGTTATTTAGGACTTTTCAAGACTTTTTGTAGCCCATAAATATGCCTCTTTTGTACTGCTTTCAGAAGCCTTCAAATTGAGTGATGTCCAATTACAAGAGTACGAGTTAAATTATTTAAGGAGGCTATTTCTAGACTTATTCAAAAATATTTTACTCAAACAACATTAGGCCAAAGTGATGGTCGAAATCCAAGTGTGCATTTGGTCCAAGTTGAATCTTAGTCCTAGATTGGTCCAAATTTAAGCCCATCAATTGTTCAAGTTTTGGTTCAAATTCTAGTCTTCAAATGTCAAATAGTCAAGTGTTGAAGATTTCAAATTCAAAGTTCAATTACCCATTTTGATTTTTGGGGGGACGAAAATTCAAGGCTGGAAATTCAGTCAAAAAAGCATTTAATAAAGTTTTGTAAACTAGCTCAAGGTGCATGTATTCAACTAGTTGAATTCAAGACTTCCAACTCTTGGTCAAAGCACCATTCCAATATGAAAATTTTTCAACCAATATATCATTTAGAATGGCTTGTAATTGATGTATTAAAATGCAGATTTTCTTATCTTTTTATTAGTCATGTTAAAGTCTAATATAGGAGTTAGTGAGTCAAAATTAATCTTTATTTATTCTAATTTCAAGACAAGATTATTTAGGACTTTTCAAGATTTTTTGTAACCTATAAATAGGCCTCTTTTGTACTGTTTTCACAAGCCTCTGAAGGATTAAAAAAAATTGAGAGTTTTATCTCATTGAAAACTTTAGAACTTATCAAGTTTTCTTCCAAACTTATGGCGTTCAAACTAAACTTTTCAACCAATTTTGGTGTAGTTGGTTGTGACGTTTCTTACTAAGGTTCATAGCTCTTTATAGATAGTGGGTCAAGGTTATACCAATCCAAATTAGCATTCCCTTAGACATATCTTGGTTAAATTTTGTAATTGTTCCTATTCATTTGGATTGGATCATATTAGGAATTTACATGGTTCGGTCAATGTGATATACGTCCACAGTCAGAGGAGAAGTCAAACTTCACTAATTTGTGGAGATAATTTACAAGTAGTACATTCCCAACCACCCTGTTACCCAATCCATGTATGTGAAAACTAACACATACCAAACAATGACTTATACACAAAATACTAGTAAGAATCTATCAAGAGAATCCATAAAATTTCATTTGGATATCTGAATAAAAGAATTATATTTGGAAGAAGAGTCCAATGAGAATAAGTTGGTTTATGATATGAGGAATGTATATATTGGAAAGTTCCACATCTGCTCCTATTTATAGGCAGATTTTCATGGCCCAATTAATTTCTCATCTGCCTGAACGCCATGCATGAGCACCAAGGTCAAGATTTGCACATCCATGCACATTGTACATTGAATGTGTGGAACCAAGGCACCTAAATGTGCCAACTAACAAATCTCCACGTTGACTTTGTTCCGAAAAATTAGTGACTTGCTCCACTTTCTCTGGCAATGCCCTAGTGGATTGAATCACCAATTATGAGCACCAATCTAGTCCAAGCACTACTGGAACTTGTAAACTGGAAAAGCCTTCGTAAACATATCTACAGGATTTTTCTTAGTATTGATCTTGTGAACAAGAATCATCTTTTCTGCTATAGTATCACGAATGAAATGATATTTCACATCAATATACTTTGTCCGCTCATGATACGTCTGATCTTTAGTCAAGTGAATTGCACTTTGACTAACACAGTAGATGATAATAACCCCTTATTATATAAATAACTCACCGAATAAACCTCTCAACCATAAAGCTTCTTTAATAGCTTCAGTAACTGCCATATATTCTACCTCAATAATAGATAAAGCAACTACATATTGTAGAGTACCTTTCTAGCTTATAGCACAAACTCTAATACAAAATACATAGCTTGTAAAAGACCTGCACTTATTGAGATCACCAGTATAGTCTGAATCTACAAAACCAACCAAGGTGTTATTGGAACGTCCAAACTCCAAACAAGTGCTTGAAGTACTCCTTAAGTATATGAGATTCCACTTCACTACCTGTCAGTGTTCTTTGCCAAGATTAGCCATATATCTGCTAACAACACTAATTGCTTGTGATATATTAGGATGAGTACAAACCATTGCATTCATAATACTACCAACAACACTAGAATAAGGAACTCGTGCCATATAATCTTCCTCTTCTTTTGACTGTGATGATTGAGTAGCAGATAGTTTAAAGTGACTAGTGAGAGGAGTATTGATTTGCTTAGCATCTCATATGCCAAACCTCTCAAAAACCTTATTGATATAACTTTCCTGAGTCAAGAACAATTTACCAACTCCTTGATCACATTTTATCTCCATACCAAGAGTCTTCTTAGCTTCTTTTAAATCTTTCATTTCAAATTTACCATTTAACAAGACCTTCAGCTGGTGAATTTTTGCAAGATTCTTAGTGGCAATGAGCATATCATCAACATATAACAACAAATAAATGAATGAACCATTATTTAACTTCTAAAAGTACACAGAACTATCATACATATTGTTGGAGAAATCATAACCAAATATAAATGAATCAAACCTCTTATACCACTATCTTGGAGACTGCTTTAGTCCGTACAATGATTTATTCAACAAACAAACATGGTCTTTCTTACTTTCAACTTGAAAACCTTGAGGTTGTTTCATATAGATTTGTTCATCTAACTCGCCATGTAAAAAAGCTATCTTAACGTCAAGTTGTTCTAACTCCAAATCAAACATGACAACCAATACAAGTAATACACGAATAGAGCTATGTTTCACGACAAGTGAGAAAACATAATTAAATCAACACCTTGTATTTGACTGTAGTTCTTTGCGACCAATCATGCCTTATGTCTTCGATTTTGAACACCTGAAGTACATTTTTTCCTTTTGAAGACCAATTTTTTTCCCTTCGGCGGCATCACAAGAACCCAAATACCATTCTTGTGGAGAGATTCCATTTCTTCATTCATAGCCACCAACCACTTATTTGAATTAGCACTTTGAATCACTTCCAAATGGGTGAAAAGTTCACCATCTCCACCTATTTTCTGTGCTATTGATAAAGCATACGTAACAAAATCTTCATATCTCTGCAGTGGTCGAATCTTCCCTTTTGGTCTATCTCTAGCTATAGAATGTTCCTTCCCTACTAGTTCATCAACTTGATCTGTATGACTTATAGAGGCACTATGAGAATGACCTACATTACGAATCTCTAACTCCACCTGTTTTTGTGTATTATCCTCATTTTCTAAATTACAAGGATTACAAGACTCTTTTCTAGGATATAACATTGATGACTCATCAAATATAGTATCTCTGCTAACTACAAATTTAGGTGACTTGAGGTCAAGACACCACAATCTATATCCTTTCATTTCAAAAGCATAACCAAGGAAAATACATTTCTTAGCCCTAAACTCTAAATTTTCCTAATTTACATGCATATAAGTAGGACACCCAAATATTCTTGAATTAGAGTAACCAGCAAGAGTACCTAACCAAACTTCCTCTAGAGTCTTGAAATCAAGAAGAGCACATGGAGAACGGTTAACAATATAACATGCCGTAACAATGGCCTCTGCTCAAAAATCAAGTGTCAACCCAGCATTGGAGACCATATACTTAGTTCATTCGCAATTCCTTCATTTTTGCAAAATTTATTGAATTCATTGCCACAAAATTCCAAACCATTAATATGTTTTCCTGTTTGCTTTTCAACCAAAGCCTTCCATTGTTTAAAGGTGAGGAAAACATTATTTTTATACTTCAAGAAATACACCCAAACTTTCCTTGAGTAATCATCAATAAAAGTCAACATATATCTGGCACTACCTATAGAAGGAACACAAGATGGCTCCCAAAGATCAAAACGAATATAATCCAAAGTATCTTTTGTTTTATGGACAGTTGGAGAGTTGAAACTAACTCTTTTCTATTTCCCAAAGATACAATGCTCACAAAACTCCATCTTATCAGTACTTTGGCACAAAATAGGCCTTTTTTTCTTAACAACATTAAGCCTTTCTCACTCATGTGTCCCAACTGTATATGCCATAATCTGGTAATGTCAGTTTTTGAGGATGTAGAAACTATTGTTGCACATGTGACGGTAGACCTTTGCAAAATGTATAAACTTTTAGACCTGCAAGCTTTCATCAATACAAGAGCATCTTTGTAAATCTTCAAGACTCTATCTTTAGCTAAATACCTGCACCCAAAAGCATCGAGGGCACCTAAAGAAATGAGATTTTTCTTCAAATCTAGAACATGTCTAACCTCTGTAAGTGTTTGGACAGCTCCATCATGCATCTTGATCCGGATTGTACTTTTACCAATAACTTTACAGGAAGTATTTTTGCCTATCAAAACAACTCCACCATCAACAAGTTTATATATGGTAAAATAATCCCAATCAAGACTCATGTGATAAGAACAACTCGAGTCTAGAATCCACTTACTATTAGACCTTGTTTTATTATCCGTGGCTACAAAAATGATGCCCTCATTCTCATTTACTACTACATTAGCTTTAGTGGTGGCACTACTACTTTATACACTTTTCTCTTTATTTTTCTTCTTATTTTTCAATTCATAGCAATCTGCCTTAATGTACCCTTTCTTTTTACAAAAATTTCAAATCATATTTTTATGTTTGGATTTTGACATTGCCTTGGATTTACTACTACTTGGGTCTCTATTTTCAAATATCCCTTATAAATAGTCCATTTGCCTTATTTTCAAATATCCCTTATAAATAGTCCATTTGCCTTATTTCTACAAGTTTCCCATGTAATATCCTATCAATCTACTCTTTAGACTTTAATGTAGATTTATACTATCATATGAGATAGATTCTTTCCTATATATCATAGTATCTCGAAAATATTTAAAAGACTGGCAAAAGGAACATAACAATAATATAACTTGATCTTCATCTTCAACCTTAACATTTACATTCTCCAAATCCATAATGAGAGAATCAAGTTTATCAAGATGGAAGAGTATAGATGTACATTCTGTCATCCTTAATATGTACAACTTTAATTTAAATAAAATTGATTCTCTACCGTCTTTTTCATGTACATGGCTTTCAACTGATCCCACATACCTTTGACTGTCCTCTCGTTGATGACTTCTTGCAAAACCTTGTTACAGAGATTCAAAACAATAGATGATCTAACCCTTTTTTCTAGATTTGTAAATTCTTTTTCTAACATCTCCAGTGCCCTATTATCTTCTGCTTCAAGTGCTAATTCACATTTATTCTGTAGAAAACCAAGTACATTACACAACGAAATTTAAAATTTTTGGTTTCCTTCCGGATTCATACGAAGTGAGATCAAATCAGAATTTAGGGAATTTACCCTAGTAGTAATGGTAGAATTATTTTGCGAAGATCGTTGTTTATCAAATCATCAGCAAAACCAATTTGGCATTGCCTCTATAGTATGCACACAATCAATCCAAACCTCTAGTTATTTTCATACAAATAACTAGAAAAAGGAACACACAAAATTATGAACTGCTAGCTTCAAAACTTTGTAACCGGTTTCTCAAGATTTTGTTCTCAAGTGATTCGTTTTTCTTTTTTCAAGAGCTTTGGTTTTCATTTTGAATTTTCTTTCAAAGGACGGCTATTTTTCTTCAAAAGAAAAGCCAAAGAAGGACGATTGTTTCTTGTGTTTTTTACATGTGTAGTGGCTGCCCAAAAATCCCAATATATATAGATGTAGATTAGGGTAAAACTTCTTACCAAATTCTAATCTATTTGAGATTTGTAGATTCCATAAATCTATTTGCTGCCAAATACAAGAATCCCATTTGAAATTGGACTTTTAAATTCAAATTTTAATTAATTAATAAATCCAAAACTATTTCGGATTCATTAATACTAAAATCTAAACCCTTTTAGTCTTGAATCCGAATACCATCTTAAATCGGAAAACCCTATAGAATCCTACTCACATTAGGATTCTTTAATTTAACCAAAATTCATCATATGAATTTTACACTCTTTTTTGGATACGATCTAAGTGTGCGACCCAATAGGTTCTCATAACGTTGGCCATGACATAAAATTTATTTTATGTCATAAGCAGTGAGCGGTATCTAGCAACACATCAAAACTATCTAAGTTATGAGAATGTTAGTAATTCGACATTATTTATTGTGTGATAAATGTTACCATGTGATTCAATCCTTTTGCCCTATATACCTTGATTGAACATGAGCCATGGAGCATGTCACGCTCGCATAATTCAATATTTGTGTTTCTTGATCCCAAGTAGATTCATCTAAACAAATGAGCCCAATATCACATATCGACTCATTTGAGTACGGCCAAGCATTTTATGTTCTCACTCAATCAAGGGGTTCAAAGATATTACTTCCATTATATAGGAGGTGCAAATCCTATTTTGATCACTTAACATCCACTACATGATTCATTGCATATCCAATTACTACTTTTATAGTTCACCCGGTTACAAGTAATATTTGGTAGTATCAAAACATGCAACTCCTCATGTCGGGATTTCTGATGACCTCAAATCTAAGGATCGCATACATCATCATCACTATGAGATATGTTTATGACATTTTATATAATAATCCATGTAGCATTTTTCACGACGGGTCGATCCAGTACATAGTTCTTTAGCATGTACTCATGTCTTGACTTGATATCTCATATCATGACGCATGTCATTAGTCACTACACATACTAGTGTTAATGTTTTATCATTGTCCCATTAATGATAATACTTGACTAGGGATATTTTTAAAATAATTAAATTCTAGGGACATTATTATATTTATTCATAATACACAAATATAGAATTAAACATAATAATAAATTGGCATAAATTATAAGCAAAATGGTACAATATATGCCAAAACAATCATCATATGATTGATCCTTGGGGTATAATCCAACATATCCTATATAAGAATGGCTTCTATCTTAAGTTGCCACATACCAAAGTTGACTCTTCGATCAAATTTTTTAATAAAGGTCTTTATTACTATCATGATGGCTACAAAATATGACTTTCAGGTGAATAGTGACGTGAGCCTCACAAGAGATGAATAGTGACTGTGGCCCCCACAAGGAAATAGTGACTTTGGACCTGCTAGCAGAAACGACTTATTTTCTGATGTGGAGGATCCATATTTAGTGAAAACCACAAAGCAGACGATAAGCATATCAACTAGGCTCTAGTACCAATTTGTTAGAAATGGGCCCCACTATTAGCTAATATCCCATAAAAAATAACAAAAGCAGTAAAAGAAAGAAATAAATAGGACAAAAGACATAAAAATTTATATGGTTCGGTCAATGTGACCTATGCCCATGGCTAGAGGAGGAGCCAAATTTCACTAATATGTGGAAATAATTTACAAGTAATACCTTCTCAACTATCCTGCTACCCAATACATGTATGTGAAAAATAACACATACCAAACAATGACTTGTTTACCAAATACTAGCAGGAATCTATCATGAAAATCCATAAAATTTCATTTGGGTATCTAAATAAAGAAATTATGTTGGGAAGAAGAGTCCAAAGAGAGAAATTGGTTTATGATGTGAAGAATGTATATATTAGAAAGTTTCGTATTTGCTCCTATTTATAGGTAGATTTCTATGGCCTAATTAAATTTTCATTTGCCTGAATGTCATTCCTAAATGCCATGCGTGAGCACCAAAGTCAAGATTTGCACATCCATGCACATTTTACATTGAATGTGAGGAATAAAAGCACATAAATGTGCCAACTAACAATCATGATTAGCAACAAGGATAAAATCTGGTAACATGGGTAGACGATGGAAATGGAGTGAGAGGAGGACATGCGACGGTTTTGCAAATTTCCATGCATTCTTCTACATGTCTGAACCAACAACGATCCCCTTTAACTTTCATTGGGCATTGCCACGTAGCCTCTCAAATCTCCTTGCACTTTTTTTGGACCAATCCCATTATTATTGCTGCCAGCTTTGATAGTTGTGATGCCAAATTATTCCTTATCCTCTTTGGATATATTTAAAATATAGTCTAAATAATATGTTCACATACGAGTCCAATAGGTGAATGCTTGATTATTAGAGCCCATGTGAGATGGAGCCCAATAGCTTGTATATATATTTTAGAGTAATTTAAATGAAAGTAACACTGTTGAGCATCCCAAACTTGATATATCAATGTGCAATACTTCAAGTTACCAAACTCTCTCAATCTAAAATACTTCCAAAAGTTTAAAATATTATCAGTGTATGTCAGATTTGAGCAAATATGGTGTCTACTTGAAGTTTTCGACGAGAAGAATTCAACGGTACCATCATATTTTTGATCCGACTATAGAGTTGGCCGGAATCTAGGTTCGAAGTTTCTGTGGGTTGAAATATTTATTTCCATATCTCAAAAAATATAGTTGATTTTAGCATACAAAACCACTTGAATTTTGTTCTACTCATCAAGACGAACATTTTGAGTAGTCACTGGCATCAAACGGAGGTCGGACGATGAAGATACGGTCTTCTAAAGTTTCTAGTCGCACCTTGAGTCATAGACCGAGTTAACATAGGCGAGCCAAGCGAGTTGACTTGGGTGAGTCAGATATGAGTCAGACTGTTGATTGGACCGTTGACTGTTGACCATTGATCGGTAGTTTGACCGACCGTTGACTTTTTTTGATGACTTTTTTGGTGACAAAGGTAGTCCATTTTAAGGTTTTTGGGTGTTTTGAATCTATTTTTGAGATCTATTTTGGCAAATTCCTCCCCTAAAGAGTAGTTTGACTAAGGTTAGAGGTTTTGTAAGCTAAAAAGACTCCCAAGTGCACTTTTTTCTTGCTTTCTACTCTATCTAAAATGGTAAAATATAGTTCCTATGACATTATCAAATTGCAATCATTTGATGCTACTGAATTTCATGGTTGAAAATTGCATGTTCAATTTGGCATGAAAGAATATAAAATATTTTGCACTATATTGAGTGCATCTACTATTGAGGATGTTGTTGAATGTCAAGGGAAAAATGATGAGGATTTTTGTAGATATTACTTGTTGAATTCTCTAAATCCTCATTTAGCTATGATCTATAGTAAGTATAAGATGACAAAAGAGATATGGGATATGGGATCGCTTAAACGCTTAGTACCGAAAGTAAGAGAGGCTCTCTAAAGCTCTCTAAGTGGAGAAATTTTTTGATTTTAAATTCAATACGAATTCGAGCATCACCTCTCAATTGATTGAACTTGAGAACATGAGGAACAAGTTGAAAGAGGAAAACTCTGATTTGTCTAATAATCTCTTTGTCCGTCTTGTGTTGAGTAAGTTACTAGCCGAATGGAGTTCTTTCAAGACTAAAATGCACATACTGAAAGAACAGATGGAACTGGATAAATTAAAGAAGAATATTCACATTGAAGATCAAAACATTGGTAAGAATGGTTTAGAACAAGTTGGATAACAAAAGTCAGTTGCCAACTTAGTTTCACGTTCCAAAAAACCTCCCAAAAAATCCAAATCACCAAAGAGTGAATCCTCTTCATAGTTAGAAGCCAAAAAGACTATCTTCAAAAAGAAGAAAAAGGGCAAGTGCCATAATTGTGGAGAGTGGGGTCACTGAGTGGTAGAGTGTATGCTACCAAAAAAGCCAGAGACTAACACACCACAAAAGGAAACTAATATGTTAGTTGGTAAAGCTGAGTCACTAGTCCTCATTGCAATGATGAATGATGGAAAGACTAGTGCTTCATCTGAGTGGTGGTTAGATAGTGGCACTACTTGTCATGTTGCAAATGATAAAAACTTATTCACTAAAGTCACTGAAGTGAAATTGGAGAATTGTAATACTGGTGAGGTAGAGATGGCTCACATTGGAACTGCAAACTTGGTGCTTTCTTCAAGTAAATTACTAACTCTAAAGCATGTTAGAGTAGTACCTTTACTTAAAAAGAATTTGATATTTATAAATTTACTTGATAAAATTGGTATGTCTTTTTTAACTATGAATGGTAAAGGAATTTTATCTATTAACTCATGTTATTTTGGATGTGCATTCATGGTTAATGGTTTGTATAGGTTGAGTTTAGCTACTGATAGCATATGCCATATGAGTTCTGCTTTGATTGATCCAAAGTTGTTGCATAACAGACTAGGACATGTAAATTATAGGAAAATACTACAACTTGCTAAAACTCATAATATTCCATTAGACACTTCTATTTGATTTGACAAATGTGAAGTATGTGTACAAACTAAGATTATTAGAAAACCTTTTAAGTTGGCTTCTAAAAGTACACAACTTTTTGAGTTGATACATTCTGACCTTTATAAATTCAAGAGTTACATTATTAGAGGTGGTCGAAAGTATCTAATAACATTTATAGATGATTTCTCTAGATATTATAATATTTATTTGTTGAAATCGAAAGATGAGGCTTAAGTTTAAGATTTTCAAGTCCAAAGTAGAAAACCAACTTAACTTGAAAATCAAAAGGTTTAGGAGTGATAGAGGAGGAGAATATACAATGACAGGGTTCAAGGAATTTTGTGCTTTAGAGGGCATAATACTTGAAACTACTACTTATTACTCACCCCCAGCAAATGGTGTAGCGGAGTGTTAGAACATGACGTTAACAAAAATGTTAAACTTTATGTTAATTACAACTGGCCTACCTTCTTCCTACTAAAGAGAAGCAGATCTAAATGCTAATAACATCTTGAATAGGTTGCCGCACTACAAGTTATCTTCAACTCCTAATGAGATATGACACAAACATCTTTGTAGATATAATACTCTTAAGACTTCAGGTTGTATTGCTTATGTGAGGATACAAGACCTAAGTGACCAAAGTGGAGCCTAAAATCATAACATGTGTGTATTTATAATGTGCAGAAGATAGTACTGCTAACAGATTTCTAGATATGGCTACTAATGCCATTATAGAGTTTAGAGATGATATTTTCATTGAGAACAAGTTTCTTAGAAATCATGGCTTGATTGCTCATGGCTCTACTGAGGTGTCTACGGAATTATCTAATGAATCTAAAACAAGTTCTCAAAGCACTAGTCTGTCTTAATCAATGCCTCTTAGAGTATCTACCAGGGAGAGGGTACCTAAAAGTTTTGGTGAGGATTTTGTCACTTACTATCTAGAGGATGATCTATTCTCTCATCAAGAAGCAATGAGATCTAGGGACTCTTTACTGTGGGCAGAACCTATAGATGATGAAATGAGTTCTCTATTACAAAATTACACTTGGCAATTAGTCGATTTGCCAAAAGCTATAAGTTGCAAGTGGATATTGAAAAAAAAAACTAAATAGCGATGGATCAATATCCAGGTACAAAGCACGCTTAGTAGTTAAAGACTATAAATAACAGAGTGGAATAGACTATTTTGATATCTACTCACCTATGTGTCATCAATCAACTATAAGAATTTTTCTTGCATTGGCATCTATTGAACACTATGTAGTGCATCAAATGGATGTAAAAACAACTTTCCTAAATAGAGAGTTGAATAAGAAAATCTATATGGAACAACCCGAAGCTTATGTCATGAAAGGTTTCAACGACAAGGTTTTTCAATTGAACAAATCATTGTATGGTCTTAAACAAACACCTGAGATGTGGCATCTTAAATTTGACAAAATGATAATGAGTTATAGTTTTCAGTCTCGTTATTCAGATAAATGCCTTTACCATTGGTTTATGTCTAATAAAATAGCCATCATTTGCTTGTACATGGACAACATGTTGATTCTTGGCTCTAATCATTCTAAAGTGAGTGTCGTAAAATCTGTTTGAACTAAAGAATTTGACATGAAAGATTTTGGTAGTACTAATACCATTGTTGGTATAAAAGTAAGTTTTGAAAAGCAAGCCATCTCCCTTAGCTAGATTCATTATATTGAGCAGCTACTTTCTACCTGAGAATGCAGTAAATGCAAACCGAGTGAGACACCATGTGCCTATAATAAACGACTGAGTTCTAATGAAGGGACCAGCGTGGATCAATTAAAATAGTCAAAATTAATTAGTAGTCTCATGTATGTTATGAGTTGCACTAGACTTGACATAGCCTATACGATTGGCATGTTAAGTCGCTTCGCTAATAATCTTTGTAAAAAGCATTGGGATGCCCTTAGTAGGCTGATAAGATACCTTAAAAGTACTAAAGATTATGCTCTATGTTATATTGATCATCCTCCAACTGTGGATGGATACTTTGATGCCTATGGTGTTCAGAAATTAGAAATAGTAAGCCCACTAGTGGATATGTATTCACTTTGGGTGGAGCTGCTGTCACTTGGAAATTTAAAAGACAGACTTGTATTGCATTGTCGTCTATAGAATCAAAACCTTTTGTTTTGACCTCAGTCGGTGAAAAGATAGAGTGGATAAAGAATCTGATAATAAATATTCCTTTGACTCAGCTAAAGATTAACTCTTTAATCCTGTTCTGTGATAATCAAGCAGCTATCCAAATTGTCAAGAGCTCACTCTTTAATTCGAAGAGGACACATGTGAGACTGAGATATGTGTTGGTGAATTATCTAAAAGAACATGGAGTTATCACCTTGATTGATGTGCGATAGAAGGATAACTTGGCCGATACTTTCACAAAGGGTTTGCCTAAAGATTGATTATTCAAAATAGTGGGGAAAATGGGATTAAAGACTATGTAGACAAGTCTTAATCATCATCTAATTGTGTTTTGAAATATTGATCTTTCTTTGTTGACCAAAATGATAAGCACAATTAAATGTTTCATTGATGTTCATAATCGCTAACTAATTTGGAAATGGTGAGTTGTCTCATTCCAAACTTGATGTAGATAACTTTAACTTAATTCAAAAGTCTTATTCAGGAAGGTTGTGTCATTCCAAACATGATGAACATAATCCAATTGGGTCGGACTATTCTCTTTGGTTAAATAGGCTAATTCCAAACTTGATGCTAGGCTATTTGACTTAAAGAAGTTAGTAGTTGTGATATTCCAAATTGAAATACAAAAATAGTTGTTTGCATAAAAAGCCTAGTGGTCTTGTTCTTAATTGAAATTTGACATCGTTTGGCTAGGTTGTTTGTAAGTAATTTGAATATTGGTCTTGTTCTTTGAAATTGGACAATTGGTTATTCTTTTACAAATAAACTTAAGTTGCTGGCTCTTTGTAAATCAACCTATTTAAGCCTTGTTCATAATTTATGAAACTAAGGTGTGATGCTTGTGAACATGATATTTTGATACTTATGACATTAATATATGTTCTTCTCTGCCGATGTAGTGGTGCTAAGTTCTTTTAGAAGAGTTAGACACTCTAGTGGATTATTCAAATGATTGAATTCATGTCAATATGAAATTCATGTTTAACAATCTACAGGGGATGGTGGAGATGGAGGAAAGCTTGATGGGTGAGATCCTGAGCATGATGACTTACTTGATGAAGATATTATCTAGAGATTGTGAAGGACTTATCAGTCCACTTGCATTTTGCCCATTTTTTGAGATCTTGTTATGGTACTCAATATGTCCATTCTCCTTGTGAATCTATTATATTCTGCTCAATATTTATTGAAACTATTAATCTTCTAGTATGGTTTACACTTACTTGAGAATGTAAAAATTTTTTGTTTTTAGACGTTTTTTAGACTCTGACTTTGGACATTATATTATGATATGCATTTACATTTCTTACATTGATTTCATTGAGTTGAGCTCTGAACATATTTGAGATATTTTATTGTTTCACTTTTATATGAGATGGACTGTTGATGGAGTTTCTAAAATTTCATTAGAAAACTCTATGTTCAAATTCATCTAGGATAATTTTTTTTTTGTGCTTGTACTATTTGGATAATTTGAAATTGGGATTTGAATGATTCATGTTTGTTTAGACATTACATTGACCACCGTATTGGATTGTACTATATGGTGAACATAGGAGAAGATTGTTGGATATATTTAAAAATATAGTTTAAATAGCATGTTCATATACAAGCCCAATAGGTGAAAGTTTAGTTATTAAAGTTCATGTAGGCTGAAGCCTAATAGTTTGTAAATATATTTTAGACTAATCTAGATAGAGGTAACACTGTTGAGCATTCCAAACTTAATATTTCAAAGTGCAATACTTCAAGCCGCCAAACTCACTCGAACCAGAATACCTCCAACATCCTCAACTGTTGCTTCACTTGGGAAATCAGAAAATTAATAATTGATTAATTTCTTAGTAGTTATTCCTTATGAATCTACAAGTTTTTTTAATAATTCAGTTCCAGAATTAAAGATCTTATTTTTCGAATGAGTAATCTAAAAGATGTTGAAGTATTTTTGGGATTAAGTTTTTTTTCTCTAGTTGTCCTAATACCAAACACTTTCTAATAAGTTTGAATTCAATTTTGACTCTATTTGGTAGTAATATCCCTAAAAAATTACGTTGAAATTTTTTTTGAACAAAATATAGAATTAGATTTTTTGAACAAAAAACGAAACTGGAACATGTTCAAAAATTATTTTTTTTTTATTTTAGTCAAATCGCAAAATTTCATGCAATCCAATCGATCCACTAGATATTCTTGAAACCATCATTGTGACGACATATTGTACTCTAATGATCAAGAATGAATGATAAATGTTTTCCTAACAAAATTAAACCTGCCAATCAATATAAGCTAAAAAGAAGAGTTAATTTACTCTTCTTTCTTTTTTATTTGTTTTACTTCCATTTAATCTAAGAGGGGATGAATTAATGAACCTAAAAAAAAGAGAGAGACGATGAGGCATTTTAAAATCTTACACAATATAAGTTGGGATAAGAGTAAGAGGAAAGAAACACAAAATCTAGCTACAAAAACTGGAGAGAATTTTGAAGTTGCCATGGTTATTGGATGGGAACAATGTTTTTGATGTTGGTGCATATAAAGCAGAAGATAGATGGGGCAGTTTCCATAGCAGTTCCTTTAGGGGTGATAGATAAACGGGTTAGATTACTCGTGGGTTAGATCATTAATGAGTTAAGATTTTACGGGTTATGACATGACCTAATCCATTTAGTTACATTTTTGTTTTTGCGTTGAGTCAAACCCAATTGACCCGATGGGTCAATTTAACCAATTTTTCCTTTCTCTATTTTATTAAGCAAATTAAACTTACATTTTTTTTAATCTTTTTTAAACACCTTTTTAACAACTAATCTTATTTAGCTTTTTTAATTAATCTTTTTTTAAAAGAAGATTTTTATGTTTTTTACTATAACTAAAAAATCAACTAATCTTATTTAGTTTCTCTATTAATATCAATTATTTTTTTAAATTAATTTTATTTAGTTTATTTTTTAAGTAATCTTTTCAAATTATTTTTATGTTTTTTACCATAACTAAAAATAAACTAATGTTTTTTAATTTCTCTATTAACACCAATACCAATACTAACATCAATAATCATTGAAAAGTTCTATATCAACTTCATCAATAACCAAAACATTATACAACTTGGCAACTACTAGCCATAGAACTCCATTTTTTTGCAATACATTTGGACGGGTTGGGTTATTGATGGGCTGTGATTTAAGGAGTCATGACCCAACTCAATCCATTTAATTACTTATTATATTTGGGTTGGGTTAAACTCAATCAACCCGACGGGTCAATTTAATACCTTTTTTCTTTTTACTTTTTCTATTTAATTAAGGAAATTAAATATATATTTTCATCTTTTTTGAGTACTATTTTTAAAACTAATCTTATTATTATTATTTTTATAAAAATACTATTCTTATGTTTTCACCAAAACCAGAAAATAAACTAATCTTATTTAGTTTCTCTATTAACATGTATTAGTTTCTTAATGGCCACTATCCATTTCCATTTTTCAACTAAGGTTTATAGACATTATTAAAGTTACTAGAACGAATGAGGCAATCATTGTGAAAATCGTTAATGGATTTAAGAAAATATGTCAAAACGAGTTTCTTAGAAGGCTTTTTAAATGTGGCAAGGTTTATATTTAATGCATCATGAACACTTAGTTCCAGTTGCTACTTGCAATAACAATGCATTATGTATTTGTTTGATTGCCTTAAAAACAAAAAAAAACAAAAACAAAAAGGGGAAAATTTTTAAGAAGAGCTATAGAAGTTATTAAATTAATAAAAAGAGCATAATTTTATTTTAATTTCTAAGAAGGATAAATATATTTTACTTTCTAAACAAAATTTTATTCTTTTAAATGAAATTTTTTTGCACCTTTAAATATAACCAAATATCTAATTTTAAAAACAAATCTTCCACATGAAAATAAATATTTATTGACTATCAAAATTCAAAATTTTTATATGGAAAATTGGAAGTTAGAATATTCAAAAAGCTATCAAAAGACAGAAAAACTATATAAATATTTTTTAAAAAAATAAATTGAAAATTTCAATATTTTCTTAACATTAAATTTCACGAAAATTTAAAAATAAAATATCAAAATAGTAAATTATTTTTAGTAATTTGTAATTATATAACTATTGTGATTTTTTTAATTACATAACATTCAAGTTCACAAAAAAGGAAAAAAATTAATTTTAAATTTTTGAATAAAATGTTTAATTTTGTAATTATTTATTTAAAATTTTTACTTTTTTTTTGGTGTTGATATTAAGAAACTATTATCATTTAATTTCATATTTTTCCTTTTAAAATTATATATTTAATTAAGCGTAAGTTTAAAAAAAATTCATCAAAAAAAGGTAAAGTTGTGTCTAAAAGGCAAAATTACTTTGTCATTTTAGAAATTAAGAGAAAATTATGTCATTTTTATTTATTCGATAACTTCCATAATATTTTAGGAAAAAATTTAAAAAAAGAACTTAACCCAACAAGTTACCCTTACATAACCCAACCAAATCTAGAAACTACGAATAATTACATGACTCAATTAATTAATGACCTATTATCTAAATGACCCAACCGCTGGATTAAAATATTGGGTAAATTGAATTGATTTATTAGGTTGTGTTTAATTTGACCACCCATGAGTTACTCTTATACAAAGGAATGTAAATATTGAAAGTAGCAAAAGACTTTCATTAATTAAGTGGTTATCTCATTGTACGTATGCCAAGATTTTCATTCATTTATGCAAAGACAAAAAAAGATGGACATTTCTATGCAAGATTTTCGTTACACAAGTTCATCATTAGATTTTCATCTGGTTGAATATTCCAAGGATTTTCATTAGATAAGGTACACAAGGATGGGCCATTTGTAAAATGAATTGTCTCGCATTAATAAATCCAAAGACTTCAAATAGTTGAAACCATTTAATGCGAGAAATAGAAGGTCGTCTAATATATGTGTGTTTATATATATATATATATATTCATTAGATAAGGTACACAAGGATGGGCCATTTGTAAAATGAATTGTCTCGCATTAATAAATCCAAAGACTTCAAATAGTTGAAACCATTTAATGCGAGAAATAGAAGGTCGTCTAATATATGTGTGTTTATATATATATATATATATATATAAAGATATAATGCGAGAAATAGAAGAAACCATTAATATACTTCTTCCAATAGAAGAGTGTGTGTATATACACGCCAGTTTTTTATTTTCATGCGAGGCATGGACTCTTGTTTTATTAAAATTTAGTGATAATTTAAAATTTAATAAAAATTAATTTTTCAATAAAAATTTTGTCTAGTTTTTTTTTAATATATAATTTATGTTTTTAACTTATTTTATTGTATTTTATGAACTATAAAGTTCTTTTCAATTAATTTAATACTATTTTATATAATTATATTATTAGCTAAAGTATTATGTTTCCCCTTAAAAAAAATCTATTAAGGGCATGTAAAAATTTGCTTATTATGTGTAATTTTAAATAGTAAACATGAAGTTAATTCAATTAATTATTTAATTAATACTCGCGTATTGAAATTAAAATCTATTACGACTTTAAATATATATGACTATTTATTTATTATTACTATGTAAATTAATTTATATAATAAATAGAAATAATTGAAGGTAATATTTATAAAATATTTAAATAAGGATATGTAACTGTAGATTATGATTTCTTTTTTCTATAGATAAATATGCCACTTATTTATGATCATAGTATTCATAACTTACTTAAATAATCATATATTATGATATTTTTAAATAATGTCTTGAATTAGTATTGATATTTCAGTCAAAATATTTAAAACAATAAATGGCAATCAAGTTAAGTTATTTTAAATATTTATTTCTATAATTTTTTATATACATTACTAAGTGAACTGTTTTAATATGAAAAATAAAAATTTGATGAATATGTATAATATAAAAGAACTATGTAAGTGTATGTAAATTACAAAATTTATATGGTAATAAAAATTGAAAAAAAAATCTCCATGTATAATAAAATTTTGATTAGTTTTATATTTTTACAACTGATTGTATTTGAAAGTAAAATTTAAATGACTAATAATAATTTTTTTTAACTTGATAATTAAGGAAATACAATAAAAAAAATCCTTTTGAAGTGAAGTAATATAGCAAAAGTATACAAAAATAGTTTTAAAATTTCACAAAATTACACTTATACCAAAGTGAAACTTACAACCTAAGAGAAACTTATTAACTAAAAGTAATATTTCATTTTCCCTTTTAGATAATGGATATATAAAGAGGTATAATGTTAGGAATTAAAGAAAATAGGGGCACAAATTTGCGACACGACACAAACCTAACACGTAATTAACAGGTACAGGTCTACCCTTTAACGAGTTCGGGTCGAAATCAGGTCGGACACGAATAACACACAAAATAAATAGGTCATGTTCAAGACGACATCTTCAACCCATGAGTCGACTTGTTAACTCGTTTATTATATATATAATATTATTTATTATTTATTATTTATTAACAAGTTCATTATAGTTTAGTGGTAAGCACACTTGCCTCCTTTTCCATAAGGCGTTTGATTCTCCTTAGTAGCAACGTTGTTTATTTTAGTCTTAAATATAAAGAGGCTCAGGGGTGACGATTTCTTCCTTTTCGTCGAAGTAAATTAACTTAATAAGTAAGAAAAATGTGGATTTGATCCGGATTTTGTCCCTTTATATAGATCAAGTAATATTTTCATTCCTTGTCTATTGTTCATAGTTACAGTATTTTCTTTATCTAGTATTTTATGTATTTTTTGTGCCCCGAACCAAAGTGTACTTACGAAGAGATATGTTTTGAAATCTTGCATTGAAAAACCTCCCATTTATTTTAATTATTTTCATTTCATTTTATGTATTACAATAATGCATATATGATCAAACGCATATGTAGTTAAGGACTAGTTAGAGTTATACACCTAACCCTTAACTTAAGTTCAATTTAATTGTACAATGATTTGTTAAATAAGATTTTGTAAATAAGAATTTGCCTTTTTGCTGCTTATTTTAGTTTCAAATATAAAGAGGCTGCTGTTTGTGAGCTAGAGGGAAAAAGCTGCCATGCTTGCATTGCCACCCCTAGAAGAAACTATTGATCTACTATTGATATACTTCTTCCATTAATAAATCCAAAGACATCCATTAGTTGGAACTGAAATCATTAATGCGAGAAATAGAAGTATAATACATTTAGTGTATTATTAAATATATAATTTTTATTTTTATTTTTATTTTTTATTTTTAATTATACATTATTATTAGTAAAAGTAATATAAAAAAAATTTCAAAAAAAAGAAGATTTTTTTTTTTTTGGAGTGAAGAAAACTTTTAAAATTGATTTTGTTTTTGAGGGATGGAGAAAGCAGAAAGGATTGGACTTACTGATTTATATAACTTGTGGAAATTGAGTTTTTCATCACTTGGAGAGGCCATGAAGTTACCAACCGGCGAAACAATTCTCGTTCACATCAATGTTAAAAATGTTAAAACATACATTACGATACGAATTTTAAGACATAATGCAAATGTGCATTATCATAGCAAGCAACATAATGATAGAGTTCGGTTTGAAGCCCTGAGGGATTCTTTTATCAATTCTACTAAAATTACTTCAAATTCTCTTTATTTAAACAAATGAAAAATTTTAAGAAAACAATTGAAAATAAATAACACAGAAAATTAATGGAACATAATTATAATCTCAAGAAAATTTAACAAAATAAGAAAAAAATTAAAGTCTAGATTGCAATTATTCTCTATTATTTCATCTTTATATTCAAATTTTATTCTATTTCATCAAATAATTTGAATTGTTAATCAAGAATTCTAATTTATTTTACAGGCTCTTCAGGTGGTCGATTATTAATATTTTTAATTAAAATTATCTTATTAATTAAAAAATCATTAAGATCAGATTTTTTTAATGAGACAACAAGTAATGTTTGTACACTCCTGTCCACGACTTCAAGGCTTCCTGCTGGTTGATTATATGTTACTTACCTAAAGACTAAACATTTTTTTTTTTCAAGTTCATTAAGATTTTTAGATCAGCTTAATTGATGATCAGTAAATTAAAAGGCATTAAATAGAAAGAAACAAACAATTCAAGATTAAATAATTAAACAAGAATAATATATTCAAAATACTCTAACCCTAAACCCTAAATATCAAACTATATCATGTTATGCTCTATTTATAGATTAGCCTACCAAGTAAACTAAAAGAATATAAACAATTGTAGAAACATTTAAATCTTACAAAATATCAAGTAAAAGGTGATCAATTTCTACTAACTTTTAGCAATATAAAATTCTAATGAGAATAATAATAATTATTATTAGTATGGTTACATCGAGTTTTATTTTTATATTTATATATGTGTGTTTATACACATCAGTAACAAAAATTAGCTATTAGAAGCTTTCACACGTGTAAAAAGGGACAAGAAATAAATAGGAATACAATGAAACTGAACAATTGTGTGTCTCTAAATCTTCAACTTCAAAATTGCACTGGTAACCACAACAAATGGGATGGATATTGCTGCAGTACTAACTAAACATGCATGCATCTTAGTGCAGTTCAAAGGACTGGCGTGTTAGTATTTATTGTAGTAGAATTAAATTAAGTTTTCTATTAAGTTTATGATTTTGTAATTTAATAATTCTATTGGTTTAGAATTATTAATCATATTGAATTTTTGTTTAGTAATTACTAAAATTAATAAGTATAAGATTTAATTGAATCTTATAAATAGAATATGTTATTTATAATTTTGTGTATCAAGAAACATAGAAAAAGGCAAAAATAGAGAAAAATAAAAAAAAAGTTGAACCGGCACGGTCAACTCAACTGACAGCAACAATTGGAGTGCAATAGTTCCGCCAAGTTTTTTTTTTTTTTTTTTTTTTTTTTTTTCGAAACGATAGATAGATAGTAGATTAATAGAGTGGCACAAATATGCTAACAAAGTGCTTAGAGTTTCGTGGCAGAATCAAAAAACAGCTATAACCCACGAAACAAAGCGCCGCAAAGTGGCAAAAAGCCCACAAGGGCAAGATAAAGCAAAATAAAATAAACCCGCATACGACGGGAAGCTAAACCCGCACTAGACGGAAGGAGACAACCTAGACGACCTAAGTTCAACCGCATTGAACCCCGCCAAAACGGGAATGGTTGAGGACTTGACAACCTAGGAACTACCCGAATACAAAATAACCGTTATATCGTTATTAATACTATACAAAAATGATACTATACACTCAAATACCAATACAAATGGCTTTTGGTAATAGAAACTAGAACTAAATCTCTATCTATCACCTCATGCCGTTGTGTGGAATCCAATCTGCATACGTTGAATAGCGCCGTCACCCAATTACTACCGCAAGCGTTGAATAGGCAGACGATTCTGCTACTACCGATGCATACGTTGAATAGCGTTGTCACCCACCTACTACCGCAAGCGTTGAATAGTCAGACGATTCTGCTACTACCGTATGAAGAGACTGCAGATCTTAAAACAAAAACAACAACAACCCAAAAAAAAAAAAAGTGGAAAGCGCAACAGTGGAAAAATCGCACCGTTGCCGCACCTTCAATCGCCCCTAGTAAGTTGTTTGGGAGAAAAAATGGGCAGCGTGGCCCTCCGAAAGTTACAACGTTCCGCCAAGTTTTGCATTCAATTAATCAAACTTTCTTTTGTTGTTGTGGGCCCGAAACATCAATCAATTTCCTTTTCCTTTGTTTGCTTCTATTGCCGGCCGAAGTTAACTTCCAAAATCAATTTTCTCTTGAATTGTTTTGCGGCCAAGATTTCGTACAAATCCGTACGATTTTGAGCTCGGCTGGTTTGCTTTGCCCACAGGTTTTGGTATGTTTTGGGATTTATTAGTTTTGATCCCAACATTTATGAATGCCAAGTTTACTCCCACAAACAAGAACAAAAGGGTAAATTGATTGAACTTTTGGGCACATATAACAGAGAGGAAGATGACCAAAACTAAAAGGGAGAGATGGATTCAGCACTATTGCAGTTCCCAGAAGATATTGTTAGTTGGCGAAGGAGATTTCTCTTTTTCAGCCTGTTTAGCCAATGCTTTCGGCTATGCTGATAATATGGTGGCAACTTGTCGCCATTCTCAAGGTTAACATTACTTCTGCAATTCCCATTTTCTTTATATGTTGTCCTCTTTCGAGAGTCATAAGTTTCGATGTTGCACATGAAATGATGCGTGATGGCTGCCTCAAAACATTTGATGCCGATGGTATAAGCATTTAAGGTGTGATCTACAAGAGACTGAGTCAAGAGAATTAGATAATGGGATATAGTTTAGTGAAGAAAGAATTTTTATAAGCAATATAATTTTCATTCATTTTATTATATGTTTTTCCTTTCTTTTTTCTTTGCTTTTTTTTTTTTTTTTTGGGAAAAAAAGAGCAAAAGTTAGACATAATGTAAGATCCTTCCATTTCAGTGTAATTACTTAAAACAGGGTTTTAAGGTATAAATCTGTATTTTTTTCAACTCTATCCAAATAATATTTATAACTATAAAAAGATTTTTCACGTCACTTATAAATGATGTCATTTTAAGAGAAGAAAAATTATAAAACATGATAAGGACACAGATAATCTCCTGAGTAATTTTCATGGACCATAGTTTGTATTAGAATTTTATTTTGAAAATGTGTATAATGTATTAATATCAGCCAACAAAAATTCGGTTCAAGGCTTGATAGTATGTTAAATCTTTTGTTTTTTGGGTTGGAAAATTTCACATGGTAATGCTTGTCTATGAATGATGACAAGAGTTTGGCATCTCTATATTACGTCTGCTTCTCTCTAAATTGTAATTGTTTTGTTGACTTGTTTTTGTACCCTTTTTTGGCTTCGTTAGAGACATTGCCCTTGATGCATTGGACAAGTAAAGAACATGTTGAGAATTTGGAAAGACTGGGATGTCTGGTATTGTATGATGTTGATGTCTATACCATGAACAGGCATCACAATCTGAAGGACATCAAATTTGACATCATAGTCTTTAACTTCCCCCACGCGGGCCATTACTCCTGGTTATGTGAAAGGGACACAACCCTTATTGAGTAAGTGAATTTTTTATTATTATTATTATTAAGGGCGTTTGGTATAATTTGTGGGTTTAGGAATGAAATAGATTTAATAAAAAGAAAGGTTTGAAATGGATTTGATAGAAAGAAAGGTATGAAATGGAATGAAATAGAATGATAAGAATTATCTTTGTTTGGTATTATTTCAGAATTAATAAATTTGAAAAACTGCTTAGTTATTATTAGTTAATTATTCATTATAATATTAAATTAATTAATTATTAATAAAAATTATTATTATTGAATTAATTTAAAGTAATTAATTAATTATAAATTAATTACTTAAAATTAATTAATATTAATTAATATTAATTATAATAATTAACATTAATGAATGAGATTAAGTAATTATTAATTGCAATATTAAATTATAATATTAAGTAAATGAATGATTAATTAAATTAATATTAATTAATTAATTAATTATTAATAAAAATATTATTGATTAAATTAATTTTAAGTAATTAATAAATATTATCAATTAATTACTATAAATTAATTACTATTAATTATAATAATTAATATTAATGAATGAGATTAATTAATTATTAATTATAATATTACGTTAAAATATTAAGTAAATGAATGATTAATTTAATTAATCTTAATTAATTAATTATAAATTAATTATACATTAATTAAAAGTGTGGAACTCATTAATCTATTCCATCTATTCCCACCTACACCCAACCCCCCTATGGGTTTTAACAAAACCCTCTTCCATAGGTTTAGTCCATTCCAATCCAAACCCAAACCCACCAACCAAACAATCATTTTCATTTCATTTCATTCCATTCCATTTCCCCCCTAAATCTACCAACCAAACACCCCATTATTCTATCTCTGTCTCTCTTGGCCCTCCATTTTTTTTATTTGATCCCCCATGGCAAAATCAAGGCAAAGCTAATGGCTTGTTTTGCTGGAAAAAATTGGTTCTCATGAATGCATTTTTGTTTTCTTACATTTTATAAGCTTATTGAATCCTATCAGTTACCTTTTTTCTAAATTGTTAACTCAATCCTAGCATGTAAGTGAACATATTGTAATTAATCATCTCCCTATGCCATTTCCTCTCATTTTATTGTTTTTTATAATTATTTCCACAATTAGTAGGTTCCTATTTCATCTAGTATTTCATTTCCACGAATAATCGAATTCAAATTCTCAATTGTAATTATTTTACAATGTATTTGTACATAAATGATACTACTAAATAATTAAGGAATTTTTAAATAAAAAAGTCCTTCAATTAAAAATTAAAATCAAAATCTATATAGTCAAACAATCAAATGATAAGAACTGTTCCTTTTGGTGATACTGTTGTAGTCACACAATCTGATATCATATTTTACCTAAACAAGTTTGATGTAACTGTCACTAATTTATAATTTCTAGTAATTTCTTTGCTTTTGCTATATTTTTCTGGTGTGGCTCTTTGGCAAATGGGATGCAGAATGCACCAAAATTTGATAAGGGCTTACTTCAACGCTGCCAAAGAAATGCTACATGGAGGAGGTGAAATTCATGTGACAACTAGGGATGATGATCCCTACAATACATGGGAAGTTGAGAAACTTGGAATAAAAGAAGGTTTAACTCTAAAACAGAAAGTTGAATTCATCCAAGGGAACTATCCAGGGTACCATAACAAGAGAGGAGGCAACATCAAATGTAACAAAAAATTTCCTTTGAACGAATGTTACACTTTCAAATTCATTTTGAAGGAGAGTGGCATTCAGGAAATTGGCAATGGTTGTGTTAGTGAAGTTAGTGGCAGTGTGAGTAGTGAAGTGGATAGCAATAGCATTACAACCACTCTGGAGGATCTTCATATTTGAGGAGTAATTTGGTTTCCTGTTAATGTTACATTTAGGAATTGGTTTATTACATACTATATTAGGAGTCCTACATGGTATAATACTTGAATAATATTGCTTCATTTTTCATCTTCAACATATTAGCCTCACATGAGCAGACTACAAATTTGTAGAAAAGTTGTCACATTTATCACACAATTTTCAAAAATACAAGAAATATATATTAGTTCTTCCATAAACTGTTGCCCATAATTGCTCAATCCCTGCATTGTGGTTTTATAAACCTAAATGATAGTATGGTAATTTTCTAACTTATGATAAGCATGTAATTAATCAACCAACACTATATTATGGTAATTAATTTTGTACATTTGATCATCGACAAATCTAAATGAAGATGATGAATCCACGTACTAGGCATAAGGCACACAAGAGGTGCCTAATTTATGCTGATTGCCAACAGATGAATCACAATGAAATAAGAGTTGGACTTCTCATGAAACATCAGTTTTGTACGGCAAGCATAAGACGAGTTGATAGCCACAGTAGGCAAAGATAAGACATATTCTATGATGTTGCACGCTGCACAATTATGCAAAATTCCAACCCTCAGGAAACAATTTTGGCATCCAATTAAAGAACCAGATGTCATGGTTCTCTTTGGACTCCACAGTGCAGCCAAAATAAAAAAGAACTTTATAAAAATTTAAAAAAATAGACATCCTCACTACATTCTCTAGAGTTTCCCTAAACACTTGACATAATCCAATCGTTTTGTTTGGATTGTGATTTATTTGAAAAAAGTTGTATTAAAATGTGTGAAAAATTTGGTGAGTATTTTTTGATAGAAAAAAGTATTTTGGAGGGAAAAATAAGAGGGAGAATTTTTAAAAATTATGTGAGAGGAATTTTAGTGAAAATTTTGAATTTAAAATTTTAAAATAAAAATGTGTTTGAATGTTTTATTTTTATTTGAGAAAAGTTAACTTGTAAATGAAAATGAAGTCCAAACGAAACCTTTGATTATGCAGACAAGAAAAGACTGGTATTGGCCCAGAAAAATTTAATAAATTATGTCGGAAGCAAAGATGACTAGAAAGGGGTAGCATGGTGTGAAAATACCTCTAAATAGTTCACTAAAACAAAGGACTCTGATTTTCTAAGGTCTGGCAACTACAACTCAATTTTTGTTGAAGTTGAAACATTTTATTGCAATATTTTCATGTTAACTAATTTTATTTTTATTATGAAAAAATAAGTCAAAATAGTTGTATTGACAACTAGATTTAGAAAGTTATTTGACTAAGTATTAGTTGTTTATTTGTTAAAATTAGATTTTAATTATACATTTTTATTTAGTTGAAATATTTGAGCAATTTTTTTTTTTTATAAATCACTCTATATATAGAGTGTACATTAATGAAGGTTAGGCAATTCTTGTCCAACATAATTTTTAGTATTGTCTTCTATAAGTTTGTCACTAGAAAAAACCAACAAATTAGTATCAGAGCCCTCTTGATCTTACAGGTTTAGATTATACAAAAAAGGAGTGAAGTGAGAGACTTTTCTTTCAAGTTCAAGAACTAAACACCATGCCTAACAACTTTCTTTCTAATCCTCCATCTTTCAAAGCTAAAACTCTCAAATATGAACTGTCAAAATGAAATCCTATTTGAAAGTTAATGATCTTTGGGGAACAAACATTACTTGAAAAGCTAACAATAGCTTAAATAAGAGAACATAGAGACGACAAAAAGAAAATATATAAAGTACTGACTTGCATTCACATAGTAGTTTCAGGTGAATTATTCACAAGAATTATGGCTTGTGATATTACAGAAAAAGCTTAGGATGCTTTACTAGAAGCTTTCCAAGGTAATGAAAAAACAAGCCAAATGAAGGTTCTAATTATTAGAAGGGAGTTTGAACTTTTAAAAATGAATGAGAAAGAGGACATTAAAGAGTATTGGAACATGCTCTTAAATATTGTCAACAAAATATGGCTAATTAGTGAACAACTTTCAATCAAATGGTGATACAAAATGTCCTAGTTAGCTTGCCTGAAAAATTTGAAACAAAAATATCTTCCCTTGAAGATTTAGGAGAACTTTTTCAAATCATCTTAGAGGATCATTGATGAATGCATTCCAAAGCAAAAGACAAATAAGAACTATTCGTAAGGAGGAGGTTGTAGAAAATGCTTTCCAACAAAGGAAGATAACACAACCAACAAACAACAAAGGAACAAAAAGGACAATAATGAAGATGAAAACAACGAAAAGGAAGAGCGAAAAGGAAGATTTCCTATATGCCCATATTGCAAGAGCAGTAACCACTTAGAAAGGTATTGTTGGTTTAAAACAGACATCTAATGCAGATATTATGATCAGAAAGGATACATGGAAAGAATATGCAAAAATAAGCAACAAGGACAGCAAGCTCAAGTGGTTGATCAATAAGAAGATGAGCAATTATTTGCAACTTCTTGTTTGCAGGTAATATCACTAGAGAAATCTAGTTGATTGATTGTGGTTGTATACATCATATGACTTATGATGTGTCAAGTTTAAAGGTGTTTAATAAAACATTAAGTCCAAAGTCAAAATTGGAAATGAAGATTATATTGAAGTACAAGGTAAAGGTAATGTGGTTGTTGATATTAGTTTCGGAGTTAAAATTATTCCTGATTGTTGGTTGTGCCAGCAATTCAAGTGTTGGACAATTGCTTGAGAAGAATTATTCCATTCTTTTTTAAAGAAAAGCCTTGCTTGATATTTGATCCAAATGGAGATGAAATACTTTTGTCTTGAATGGTCACAAGTTAATGGAAATTTTTCATAAAAGTTAGTGGATCAAAAAGTGGATGAGAAGTTAGATTCATATCATGAAATTGAAGTCAAAAGTGCTGAATTCAATGGAGTGAGTTATAAACAAATTGAGGAGCATGTTGATGATCCATTGATGACTTTCCAAATGGGGGTACCACACGTTTTGAAAATTATGAAAAATGTAATGCTACTATGATAAAGCGTCAGGTTATGAAAAAGATGCAGGTGACCAAACATAGATCACTGCAATGGAGGAGGAGTTAATGAAGATTAAAAAAGAAATGTTGGTACTTAAAGATGAACAAAGGCACATGTACTATATTCTTCCTAAAGGTGGGACTGTTTTTGCAAACAAAGAAAAAGGTTATGATATGCAACTAAAAGTGAGAAAGAAGTTGATGAGGAGGATAGTTTTGATGAAAAAGAAGGCAACGATAATGCTTGAGTGCATTGGACACAAAGGAGCCATATGCATTTCACAAGTGTGTTATCAAAAATCAAGATTTGAAAACTACATGAACTTTTGAAATCTGCATAAAAAAGTTTCAAGGAGAAGTGTTGAAGTTGAAACATTTTACTGTGGTATTTTCATGTTAACTAGTTTTATTTTTATCATTCAAGAATAAGTCGAAGTAATTGCGTTGACAACTATTTTTACAAAGAGAGGAAGACATGTCATTCACATTTCACTCAAGCATCAAAACCCCATCCCGGGCTTCCTGCTGCTTGAGGTTGCCTCAATTGCTGGCCAAATGAAGGTCGAAGGACCATTCAATTCATTAAGGGGCATCGCCAAGCGCCCAGACCTAGCAGCATCCAATGCGATCTTGAGCAAAGCATGGCAGAAAAAGTATGAAAGTAAGACTGAGTTCAATTAGTCCCGTCCTTCAAAGAATGGTGGCAGGGTTTCAACAAAACCTTTTTTGGGTTTAAGGGCTGCTCGCCCTATGAAGTACCATACGATCAGTAATGGAAATGAACAGAGAAGTGATAGAGCCCCTGTAGGTGGTTCGCTTACTGTGCTATTTCAATGTTTCGGGGAAGAAAATGTTCGAAGGATATTAATTGTTTACTTATTAGGATTAGATTTTGATTATTCAATTTTGTTTAGTCGAAATATTTTAGCAAATTTTGTTATAAATCACTTTATAAATAGAGTGTTCATTAATTAAAGTTAAACAATTCTTGTCCAATATAATCTTTTAGTGTTATCTTCCATAAGTTTGTCACAAAAAAAAAAACCAACAATTTTTTTATCACGAAATCGAGGAAAAATAACACTTATGAGGAACCCCCATTTCTATTCTAGCAGAAAACGTAATATCAGGTACGATCCATTGCATTCCAGGAGCAGCTTTACAGATTTATGAAGGTTCCTGGAGCACAGGGTTGGGATAGAAGCTAGGGTAAAGAGGGGAGGCTGAAGAGACGTTATGATTATGTTTTTCCAAAAACTATAAGATAATTCCAAGTTTCTCTTTTTCCTGTTTATATACTGGGAAAAAGTGCACTTTGTTATTCATTCCACAAAGAATTGAGCTGTATTAAAAATGCATCACTTGAAGAATCAATAATTTTCTAAGGAACAGTTTTTCAATTTTTTTTTAAAAAAATTCCAAATATGTTTCATCAAGTTCTCAACTCAACTAAGACCCACAAGGGAGAAAACTGTTTCTGTTATCAAATTCTCAAATCAACTACAAAGAGCAGAGCCCAAATCATTGAATAACAAAGCTTAACATGCAGAGAAGACAGTGAAGCAGCGGAAAGTGAAGAGAAGAAGACAAACAAAAGAGTAGAGTATAATGAATGTTTTTTGCCGCCATGATCAGAATTCAAATTTATTTCAATGGATGAAATCCGACTGAGTACAACAAACGTACACACTTATTTAATACAACAAACCAACTCTTAGGGAAAAAAAAGGTTTCGATTGTAGCAAAAAAGATCTGCGCAATACAACAATGCATACACAAACTCTACACAACATCACCAGTAGCCAAGTGAAAAAGATAGTGTCATACACTCACTGGAGTATAAAATGACTTTAGCTAGCTAGCAACAGGTGGTTGTGAAGCATTTCCATATGCTCTGAAATCAGAAACGCTGTCCAAGAGATGGTGTGATGCTTTCTCAAAATTCACGAATCCCATAAACCAGAACTCGTGTCTATCGATGGTCACAATCTGAATGTATTTCTCCGGTGGATTTTCTTTCATAACTACAGGGTTCACATTGGCAATGTTTGCCAAAGGAATCATAACCTGTTGCATGATTATTTGCGTGAGAAAACTAATAATTGAAAACAAGGACACAAAAACAAACAATAAGAACGCATTATCATCACAATAACCATGTAAAAATCATCAATAATCTTCATTCCTCTGTTTTGTTTCACATTAATACCATCGATGATCCTTCATGCTACCAATAATCTTGAATGCAGAACCACAACTTCTAGAAATGGGGCTATGCATCAGATTGAATAGATAATCAGGATTGTTAAACGCAATCAGTCAAACTTAAACAGGCCTAATCAGTTCAGACAACAGCAAAAACTTGCACAACACTCTAGCCTAATTTATTTAACCACTGCTCCACAGAACTCAAAGTGAATCATAGAAGTTGAAAAGAAGAAATGAATTTGGTGAAGCCAAAAATCAGTCAAACCTAAACAACCTAATCAAGTCAATCTTAAAAAATTCTAAGGCTCAAATTAACCCAGCCAAAGTGAAAACAAAGCCCAAAGAAGCTTGAATGTTGATTCTACTATTAAAAGGTTTTTGGTTGTACAATCTTTTTTAACTTCACTGGAGCCCAAATTTCACAAATTAAACCAAAAACAGCTCACAAACAGCAATGAGTTTAAAACATGTAAACCAATAATTTTTTCTCTTAGACTTAAAAAAGAATTTCAATAAATTTGAAAATTTTTAGTATGTATTTACCTTGTAGTAGCTCCAATTCTCTTGTCCAGATGGAGCTCTAAAAGATAAGGGACGATCACTGCAAAAACCCACTCTAGCTGTTGACAAATAGAGAGTTCCAGCAACAGGACCTGTTATGGTTGAAAGGTAACAAGCAAAGCTCTTCTTCAACCTTTCATTTGGATCTGTTGCAAAAATCTGCCTATAAAGAGACTCAAAACCCCCTTCAGTCAAAGCCTTTGCTGTCAAATTAAGTTTTCCCCATGCAGCTCCTGAAACCGATGGTCCTGTGTTCACTGAAATATACCACAAATTAACACAGCTAATCTTTTTAAATCATTTTTCAAATGGAAAACAATCAATTTAAACACAAATATGATGTGCTCAATGTCATCATGCACACACCAAAGGAATAAACTGAAATGCATTAATTCTTAAACAAAGATAAGATCCATGCTTTTTTTGACATGAATCTTCAACTCTAATCTTCAGATAATAATAATTAATCAGATACTAATATTTACATTCACGCAGGTTGTAAAACTATCAATTGGAGTATCAAAAATTGGAGTAACCATATAAATATATTTACAGGAAAGATTTATGCTTTTCCTTAACATTTATCCTGGGCTCCAATATTTGTGGTGTAATATCAATCAATCCAATTACCAATACTACAAGTTCCCCGGGTTTTGACACATTCTTTCATTTGGAAATTCAAAAACTATGTGGTCAACAGAATATCTTCCTGCCAAAGATTAACTGCTCTAAACATCAATCCTGAATTGCTATTTTGGGATTTAGAAAACACTTTATACACTGATATCAAACAAACTCATGTTTTCCCTCCGGCTATCACTGAAACTATGATCTGGAAAAGAGAAACTTGTAAACCAATCTGAATGTTTTTCCAGAAAAAGTTCATGCTTTCCATAACATCAATCTTAAGTTCAAACAGTGAAATATAATCTCTGTCCCTATTCTTCACTCAACATGATCAATAAATTAAATTCTAGTACAAAACATATCAAGTCCCAGCATGAAACGAACCGGACTAATCTGTAAATCAACCCAGCAATCCCCAATTAAAAAGAATAAAAAAAAAATGTTTTAGTTCATGAACTTACAATTGTGCCAGATGTTCTTGGCCACAGTCTCAGCTCTATGACTCCAATCATTGAACATATGAACAGCAGACTCAAGAGGGCTTTCACGAGACTTATCCACTGGTGAAAAATAACATAGGGGTGGTGCTGATTGAACTTCTGCTGTTGATCTTCAGCCCTCCAGGAGGCTGCCCTTTGATTATCTGGATGAGTACTCGGGGCTGCTGGTTGGCCCATGATGTGTGTGCCCCACTTGGCCGGATCCTCATCTACCGGCGGAGTACCAGCCGGCGCCGCCGTTGAAGGTGGCGGTGGCTGCTGCGGAGGGCTGTTTTTCCCGGATGAGTCACTCATTATTTATGGAAAAGAGGAATGAGAACAAAGTGTTTAAAGTTCGAAGATTCTGTTCTTTGTATGAACGGTTGAAAATGGAGGGATTTATTTAAAAAGGAAGTTTATGGGATTTGGATGATTCCGCGATTTGGGATTCGGATATATATAGGATTAAGGAATTTGGGTCAAATGCATGACCAGTTTACGCCAAACTCTTACTTCGGAGGTAAGAATAATGTTGGATGATCGTGACAATTCTAGAAAAGGGAGATTTGTAGGGTGGATTATTTATATTACAATTCGTAGCTTTTGTTTATCCGTTGATTTCAAAGGCGATCCCCATCTAGAGGTACCATCCACCCACTAAAACTTCTTGGTAAATTTTCACAATAACTCAATAGTTAGGTGACAAAACTATTAAATATCATAATAATTTTTGCTATATAAATACCATGTTAATCAATATAAAAGTATACTACAAATTTTCACTAAAAAATATCATTGGTTAAAAATATATATATGTATGTGTGATGATTTGCTCAATAACTCTAATTTGATAAAATAATATTAGAAGTGTTTATTTTGATTCATAAACTAGATCAAACTGAATCAAAAATAAATTGGATTGGATCACCTCCATATTTCATATGGGATCAATCTGATTTGATCCAAATGAAAAAATATATATAATTTCTTTTTTTTTAAATAGTCAACGCTAGTTATAAAATAGAAATTAATATTGTTTTTATAATTCAAATAATTTTTTAATTAAAGTTAGTCGAATTTGTGAGAAAATAAATAAAAATATTTACATAAAAATATACAAATTAAAATATTTACATGAAAATTATTTATTATCTTTATATAAAAAATTATTAAAAAATTACATAAAAATATTTATTTCAAACTTGACATTGTGTATGAAAAGAGAAGCAAGAGCAAAAAACAAAGGTTTGGATCAAAACCCATTCAATCCGATCCAAATTTTGATCCAATCGAATTGGATCGGATCATGATCCACCCATTTGTGAATTGGATTAGATTATTAATTTTAAACACCCTATAAAATATAACACTACACCCGTCTAAAGAAAAAGTTTATTTTTTATTTTGTCTAACTTTTTTTTTCTTAACTAAGGAATTCGCAACCGCTACCAAAGGTACGCACTGAGTAAACCCCGCCCCTATGTAATAGCCTGCAAATCACATAGAAAATGTAAACTGCACTCCCCTATGCAATAGCCTACAAATCACATAGAAAATGTAACCGCACTGCATGCTCAAGCGACGTTCGATCGAGAAAGTGTTAACAAGGACTAACTCGTGACCTTACTGGCCCGCCATACCACACCAACTTGGCCACCCCAAAAGGGATTTTGTCTAACTTTTTTAAAATTATAAAATACAACACGTTTAATACACAATTAAATTTATACTTTTACATTTTTATCCTTACTTTTTAATTTAAATTATACATGGTCATTTGTAGTAAGGATAGTACATTGATTTCACATAAAAAATGAACTCTTTTTGGGACAAACAAAATTTTTGAAACTAAACACTTTTTTACGGAATAGAGTGAGTAGTATTTTAGGATATTTAGAAGAGACAGAATTGAATAAATTTTCAAGAAAAGATTTGGATGTGATATAGTTACAAAAAAATGTACCAAATTTGTACAGTTGAATGAAATTTCATTCATCAATGGGATTTTTTATTTTATTTTATTTATTCCATACCAAAGCAGGAAGGATATAAGTTATATCATAATTTTCAATTTGAAGAAAGTTTTGAAAAAGGACGTGTATATATTCACTCTACTTCTACTATATTAAAAAGGAAAGTTGATCGTAACTTTTTGTTTTTCAGTTTTCTTAGGTTACAAGTTTTCTTTTGATGAAAGTGTAATTTTGTAAAACTTTAATACTATTTTCTTAAGACTTTATAAATATGAATTTTTAAATTTTTGGTCACACTATCAAATTTGAAGATTTAATTTTTTTTTATTCATATTATTACGGAAATTTTTTAATCCATATACGCATATATATTTCACTTATATATATACATGTATATTCTTAAAAATTTACTATTATATTAAGAAAATTTTGCTTATTACTATAAATTAAAAACAATATAGAGTATAATATTCAAAATAACTTAAATTATTTCACATTTATCATAATTTTAAATATTTTGATTTTAAAATGTTATTACTAACATAAACATTATTCAATATAATTTTAATTTATTATTTAAATTTATAATTATTGAAATAAATTATGAATTCTATAGCATAAATAATGCTAGATTTCTTCATAGGAAAAAAAAATCATACTCCACATTCGTATATCATTATTTTAATATTTTTTACTGCCTTCAACTATTTCTATATATCAAACTAATCTTAAGTTTATAAAAATTAATTTACATAATAAAAAATAATTCATAAAAATCATTAATGTTCTAATTTATGGTATATACATTTATATTTCATTTTCAAAATGACAGTGTTAATTAAATAATTAATTGATAAACTTCATTGCTAATATTTAAAGTTGGACATAACAAACAATTTCAATCATGTATAATATATATATATATATATATATATATATATATATATATATATATATATATATATTTTAACTTTTAACAACATATATTAAAGCTTCTCTTAAAGTGAAAAGAAGTTCATGTATTCTATATTGACAAAGATTTTATGCTGGAGTTATTTTGCATACAATTAAATATGATAAACTTGTGTTAAAAGTTATACTTAAATTATACATAAAATTCTTATAAACTAATGTATTTTTTATCTTGAAATGTTATTGACAGTAAGATGCATTTTTCTTTTGATTATTTTAATACTAAAAGATATACTATTAATTAAAAATATTTTAGGTGTGAGATGCACACCTAATACATAAAATGGATACTTAATCATTGGAATATATATTATTATCGTAATGGGCTTAACTATTTATAAAATAAAAAAGTGATCATTTTCTTGTAATACTAATCTTAAACTCAAAAGTCATTATTTAGTATAATTTACACAAATAAAAAAATAATAATTTAGTTGAAAATTATCATATACATTATTGTACTTTAAAATTATTTTTTAAAAAAATTATAAAGTTTATAAAGTAAAATAAAAATAGTTTAAAAATAATAAAAACATATTTGAAACATACACACGAAAGCATTTAAAAAAAGTTTTTAAAGCTTAGTTAATGGTAAATGGGTGGCAATGATATAAGTTTCAATAGGTAAACTATAACAGATAATTAAATATGTATGGTCAAAATTAATTTAATCTTATATATAAAATAATAACTAGTATAAATATCAGATTGTTAAGATTCTTGAACCTATTGCATTAAACTTATCTATTTAGATAGAAATCATTTTTTGAAAAAATGTTCATTATCTATAATTTGTTTTCATTTTTTTATAGTAAAAAAAGCTCACTATTTTAATTAATAATATTATTATAAAATTTACTTCACTTTTAAATTTAACGAAAGATTTATATAGTTTAAAAATAATCTTAAAATATTTAAAATAAATTCTAATTACATATTTGAAAACACAAACATCAAATTTTTAAAAAATTTAAAAATGAATGTACCTTTAAATATTAAAAAATACCCTGGGCATTCATGTTGTTTGTGTGGGTTTTAAAAAGTAGTATAATTGAAATAGATAATAAGCACTGTAAAGAATTTGTATTGGAAAACGAAAAATGGGTTTAGGCAGTTAAAGCTCAGAGGTACCACCTAAGAGATCTAAGATTAGAATGTCATCGATTATTACTTCAGCATAAATGTAATAGATTAAGAAGTAAAAAAACAGGAAAAAAAAATTAAGGAACTTGTCTTTCTGTATTGATTTCCAAGAATTTACGTGTAAAATATTTACAAAAGATATTCATCCACAAAGTGCTAAGGACTTCTATATATTTCAGTGCAAAATATTTAGACACGAAATTTCTCTAAACCGTGTGCTAAAAATTAAAATTAGGAATTTGTCTTCTGCATTTATTAATATGGTTCAAGGGTAAAATATAGGAACAAGAAATTTCTTTTAAAGTGTGTCAAGAATTGAAATAAGGGATTTGCTTTATCTATTGATTCTATGAATTGAGGTGCAAAATATTTGTAGCTAGTAGAAAATTTTCAAAAATGTGTGCTAAGAATTGAAATTGGGGATTTGTATTCTAACTCTGTATTGATTCCTACATATTTAAGTGCATAATATTTCTAGAAAAAATTATCTAAAAGGTGCACTAAGAATTGAAACTTATAATAGAGTAAAGAGTTTTGAAATTCATTTTAAATGCCACGTTAATTTTTGAAAAAATTACTAAAATTTTTCCGTTGTCAATATTATTATTTTAAAATTTGTAATAAATATAAATTAATTATGATGCAATAAATATAAATTAATTATGAAAATATTAATATTAATATACAAATGTACTAGACATAAATTATTGAGCATTTTAATATAGTTAAATTTAAATTTAGTGTAAATTGTATGAAATTTTAAGTGTATAATTAAATAACTTTGTGAAAAATGATATAAAAATATTAAAAGTAAAAAAATATTAAAAATTTGTAAAAATTCTCTCAAACATTTAACATATTCAACTTTAAAGAATTAAAAAATTTATAACTAAAAAATGAGTTTTATAAAACTTGGAGTGAAATTATAATTTTTAAAAAATAAAATTACTTTCTATAAAAATGAAAATTTTAGTTTGGTCAAACTAAAGTTAACCTTAATTTTCACTAGTCAAATCGGTATTTGACCAAGTTTTTGAAATTTGGGTTTTTAATAAGAACCAAATTAAACTTATATTCAGTTCTCAATTAAACTGGTCGAACCAGCCCGTATTTTACAGCATGGTTTATAACATGGCAAATATAATACATTCTTCCAATAATTATACAAAGATTTATTCCTTGGGGCATGCCGAAGCAACCTTAGTTTTGTCGCAGGCTTGGCTTACAACTAAGGTTCACTAGGGACGATTTTGATGGTAGAAGAAAAAGCGGCCTTTGAAGTAGTAGGGATAATTTGTGGAAAAAAAACGACATGATTTACGTGAGGAATTAGGATGATTTGGGAGATAACAGCCAATTAGGAAGAGGGCGTGAATTGGAGAGTGATGCGTGTAATGTGTTTTTAGGTTTAGAAATGTGGAATTTTTTAAAAATCTTCCACGGCATACAATTATTGGTTATCAAGGTCGCACCATAACAAACATTTTTCTCGGAACAAATTTTGAAAATTTTTATTACAAGACTGGTGAGCAGAATCGGTGTGTGCAAAAGTGCGTCTAAATATAGCTTAAGCTCAAACAAATTTACACTTAAACCTCACTTAATCAATTGTAGTAAAACATAGGGATCATTTTCCACAGGGAAGGGGACAAAACACAAATTCAAGTGCGATTAATTATTTGCTAAATAGTTATGTAAAGAGTGATTTTTTTGTTTTAGTTAAGAAGCATGAATAAAAGTATGCACATAAAAGAGAATATTAAAATCTAAATATTAAGTTGAAGAATTCAACTTAACCAAAGAGAGAAATACACAAATGAGGAAGGAGGGTGATCCTTGGGTTCAATGCAAGGGTTCGGTTACTTTGACTCTTAAGGGCAACCGAGTGTAGGGCATCTTAATTAAGTGGCTACATCCGTTCACTCCAAATCTCCTTTCAGTCTCATTGAAATTATAGAATGAGGAATCTCCTTTCGGTCTCATCCCCACCTAGAGCACATTAGTGCCTATGGCTTCCACACAACTCTAATGCACAATTCTAGCCCTAGATGTTTTAGCCAACTACTTCACATTCCCTAGTTTAAGTATTTAGTCCAAGAAAGCTACCTAATTTTCACTCCACATTTCCTTTCGGTCTCAATGGAATTAAAGACTAGAAGATCTCCTTTCGGTCTCACTTCTAACTTGTGCACACTAAAACCTATGGCTTCCACACAATTTTAGTGCACAATTAAGCTCATATGATAGTTGTTTCTTGTCTCAAACACCTAAAGCTAGAGAATGCTACGTAGTTTTTCCCACTTTTTGGTCTAAATTCATGTATATTCTAAAACACACATGAACACCAAGAACACACACTAAATGTGGCCATCATTCAATGCATGTCATTTCATTAAATACAAGTAGAAAAACTTCAATTAATGCAAGCCCTTCACTCTACAACCCACAAGGAATCAAAATAAACCTAATCCATACATCAAACACCAAGAATCACCCAAGATAATTTAGCCTCTCATGGCTTCAAACAACCAACAATCACAAAGAGAATTAACCATTGAAAGCATAAGAAATTTGTAAGAAATACTTCCCTTAATTAAAAGATTGGTGAATCCAACAAATTCCACACTTAGCAAGCCAAAGCAAATCCAAAGATTGAAGTGTTGAAGAGCCACAAAATGCCAAACCCTAGCCTCTTGGAAAATCCCCTCAAGATTGGGGAAAATGTGCAAATAAACAAAAACTAACCCTAACCCTTTATTACATGTCTTGTTTCTGCAGAAAATGGGGTATTTATACACATAAGGACGTTGGGGAACACTTGTGAAGCTTCCAAAACATTAGGGACGTAAAATGCAAATTTCAGCTTTGACGCACAGGAGACCGCCAGCGGTTCATCTGCTTGATGCTTAATCGCAAGGCGATTGTTTTGACTGCTACGCGTCCAAACCTTCGGGTTTGGACTTCTTTGGTTCGCGCCTTGTTCTGATTTTGTCCAGTTTTGGTCCATTTGCTTCTGGAATTTGGGAAAACTTTTTTCATGAAAGTTTTTTCTCTCTTTCTCATCTTTCCATAGCATCTTGAATCATCTCATTTGGACATTTGCATCAAAAGTTATGAATTCCCGAAGATAATTGTTTTTCAACCCCTTTTTCCTACAAAACAAATAAAAGATTAGAATCACAAATATAATGTGATTTCTCTAATAAACATGGCATATCTCAATGAAATCTATGCAAAAGCGTGAAAAACATATATCTAAGTTTATGAATATTTGATTCTCATCAAAGACCCCACTGCAATGCTTTTTGTTAATGTAAAATTTCACAAATTTTAAGTATTTGCTGGCTTCCTATTTCAATATTAACTTCTAGGTGTTTATGAATATTGGTATCTCTATCAAGTCCCCAACTGTTCTGATATGTGCTAGGTTCTCTTAGCTCACATATAAATCATATTCTCAAGAAAGAATATTGTACGATATAAAAATCCTACGTACAAAAATCGAAAAATAAAAAAATAATTTATTTGGAGACAAACAATATGTTAGGAAAAACTCTACACTTCAAAATACAAACGGTGAAAAGAAATTCCTATTTCTCACAATTCTATTTTTCTTAGAGTCTCTCTTTTTGTTTTTCTGAGCCTCACAAAGACTAATAACCATGGGTTCTTTATATAGATCCCATACTTAATCAAAACCAACTAGGATTTGATAGTCAAATCCCATACAAAATATGCTTTCCTAAAAGAATCCAAATCCAATTCAACAAATTATTACTAAATTATAATCTAAATAGAAATTGACTAAAATAATAATTATCAAATCCTAATCAAAATATAATTTGCTAAATAAGTTTGGTTTAATACATCAAGAATGCCTCACTTAAGCCAAACTTGCCATGAAAGCAGCTCCAATCACATCTCGAGTATGAATTTCTTTTGAAATTTCCTTTGCCGTGTAGACAACGTACAACATCTATTTCTTGATCTTCATCTTCATTATCACCTTCAATCTCGTCATGGATGAAAATTTATATTTTGCTTTTTTTTTTGGATAAAAAAACTCATCTATATTGACCATCTTTTCAAAACAATAATCTTCACCATTGCCATGCAATTCAAAATATTCTACAATACCTAATTTCTCTTCTAGATAAAGAGATTCAATTTTTCTCTTATCTTCTTCAAGCATGTCAATGGTTTCCGATTTTTCTTCTAAATTAATGATTTCTTCATCAACCAAAACATCAAAAATTTATTCTTGTTGCTCTGCCGAACCAATTATCTTTTCTTCATCTTTTACAAAATCAACTTGGTAATTTTCGCAATCCATCTCTTCAAAATTTTGACTTTGAACGACTCCAAATTTGGACCATCTTCTTACTCAATTATTGTAGTATCTTGAGGTTTTGCTATTTGTTCCACCGGTTTGTTTTCTAATACAAGCTTCCCATCAATTCTTTGCTCATGAAGAATTAATGAATTTTGTAATTCTTCAATGGTCAAAGTTGATAAATCTTTAATCTCCAATATAAGTGTAACAACATAATCAAACTTCAAAAATAATGAATAAAGAACTTTTTCCACTAAAAATTTATCATCAAGAATACACATTAAATTCCATCTCATTCTTGATATCCAACAAACGGGAAAAATAGTTTTCAATCGTTTCAAATTTCTCAAATTTTCTCTTCAATAATAACACAATATTTTTTCTAACTTGATCTATACCAATATAATCTCTTTCTAAAATATCCCATGCTTGTTTGACAGTTTTAGCAATAAAAATTTTATGAAAAATTGACATATCAATTGTATGATGAATTTGAGATAAGATTAAATATGCCTTTCTTTTGGTTTCGACATCGGTATTATCTAACAACTCATTCTGAATGAATTGTAGCAAATCATATGCTTGAAGGCGTGTTTCCATCTGAATCCTCCAAAATTTATAATTTTGCTTTCCTGTGAGTTTTGGAACAATACATTTTATGTTCCAATTATCCATGACTAACAAACTACTTTTAGCCTCCCTTGTTAGAAAATCCCCATAATCAAGAAATCAACAACTAACATTGCTGACTCTGATATCACATGTAGGATATAAAAATTCTACATTTAAAATCACACAACAGAAAATAACAAAAATAATTTATTTGGAGACAAACAATATGGTAGGAAAAAACTCTTTCAAAATACAAACGGTAGGAAGAAACTCCTATTTCTCACAATTATATTTTTCTTGGAGTCTCTCTCTTTTTATTTTTCTAAGTTTTACAAAAACTAATAACCATGGGTCATTTATATAGATTCCATACTTAATCAAAACCAACTAAGATTTGATAGTCAAATCCCATACAAAATTTGCTTTCCTAAAAGAATCCAAATCCAATTCAACAAATCATTACTAAATTATAATCTAATTAGAATTTAACTAAACTAATAATTATCAAATCCTAATCAAAATATAATTTGCTAAATAAGTTTGGTATAATACACCAACAAAAATGCTTGATTTTGCTTAAACGCAAACTTCTTTGGCATTATCTATTATGTCTGGGATAGGTGACAATCCCTGTCCAAACCTTGAAATACTTATTGGAACAACCTAGGATCTTTACTTCAGAGTTTATAATCTATGGATATCATGGGACTCTATAGAACTTCTCAGATTTTTTTGTTCTTGCTGATCTAAAACAAGATGATGTCCTATCAGTAATTGCACTTTTGAGAGTAAATGGTTTGTATTTTTAAGTTCTTGATATTTGTTATGTTTTAATCTCATAGGAATTGCTTTATTTTGCTAGAGAATGCTCCTTGGGGGAACATTCAATGAATTTTTTCCCTTATTGTGCTTAGATTAAGCAAGACTAATAGGAGTTAAGTTAATGATTTAATTAAAGCAACCCAATTAAATGCCTCAAGCTTTCTCTAGTATTTTTTTCCCCTTTCTTGCCTCTAATATGCCCATTAAAGAAGTAAAATTTCTTGCCACATATAAAAGAAGTGGAAAGAAACTTTAAAGTAGGTGAATTCCATTTTATTTTTAGAATCTTGAAAACAAATAGAGTATCAACACCTCCAACTTTATTAAACGCTCTGCATTTTTAGCTTATTAGTAGCATGAAAATTAGCTCCAATTGTAAATTTTATATACACTTGGTTCATGACATGGCCAAAGTGCTTCGAAAATTGATCATGCACAGAATGAAGAAGATCATAGTTGGTAAGATTTCATCAAAAGAAGTTAAAGAAGAGATGCAAAAGATAAAAAGAAATCGTTATATTGCCGACATCTTTACTGTTCTTTGATTTTCAAGGTCCGTTCACATCTTAGGATGATCACATTCAGAGCTTTCGCACAGGCATTTGCATGTTTGGTTTGACATGCACGTTTATATATTATTGTTCAAAGGAAGTGTGCCAAAATGCATATTGAAGGGGGAAAAGGAAGTATAATAAAAAGTTCTCCACAAGCAAATACAACAAATCATGAACTTCTATTACTTATTTTATTTTTTTTGAGATAATATCATTTACTTCCATTGAGGTTTTGTAATATAACAACGAACCTCCCGTAGTTTGAAAAAATAACAACCAGCCCCCTTGACTAATAGTCAACTAAATTGATCAAAGTTGGTAAAAAGGCAAAAAAGCCCTCAGGGGGACTAGTTGTTATTATTATTATTTTTTTGAGATAATATCAAATCGAGGAAGGTAAATGATATTAACTCCAAAATTTTTATTAAATTTTTAAAAAGACAAAAAATGTGAAATTTAAAGATAAAAATTTAATAAAATTATTTAAACTATATAATAAATTTTTTTAAACTAAAAAAATGAAATTTAAAGATAAAAATTTAATAAAATTTAAAGACGAAAAGATCTCAAAAAATTTGAGATATAAAAAACAAAGTAACTACATAATAATTTTTTTTGTCTTTTTGCATTAAAATTTTTAACTAAAGTTTATATAATTTAAAACTAAGGAATTTGGGTCAAATTAGCATATGCAAGGGTGGATCTTCTTCAGGAATCTTAAAAAGTTCATCAATCATTTGAAATAATTTCCGAATTTGTTTTACAAATATACATTTGCAATAAAATTTGGAGAATATTTATGAATGAGATAACAAAATCCATTAATGATATTTATTATGAATGAGATAACAATTTTTTAAAATTATTATTAAGGAAAACAAAACAAAGATGAAAAGAAACACCAATTAGGAAAAAAAATTACAATATAAGATTTAGCTGAATCTAAAATATAAATTCTAATAATTATTAAACTTAGGAAAAAAAGAATTAGTTTTTTTAATATCAAAATAGATTGTTATATGAATTATTGAGATTTGTTACATGTTTGAATTAAATAAAAAATAAACTTTTTAAATCTTTTTTTTCAAAAAAAGAATTTGCGTTTAAAATTTTTCCCATATCATTTTTAGTAGGAGAATACTTGATCTAAAGTTAAAATAATAAAATTTAAAAAATTATATACTCAATAATGCACTACAAATAATGTATAATAAAAATTTTAGAGTTAATATCATTTAACTTTCTCGAAATTTTGTAATATAACAACAAATCCCCCTGTAGTTTGAAAAATAACAACTAGCCCCTTGAGGGTTTTTTCACCTTTTTGTCAACTTCAGTTCAGTTGACTATTAGTCAAGGGGGTTGGTTGTTATTTTTTTAAACCACGGGAGCTAGTTGTTATATTACAAAACCTTGAAAGAGGTAAATGGTATTAACTTTTTTTTTTTTTTGGTCTTAATTTTTGCTTACACTTTTATTTCTGTCCACCTTAACTTCTCAATGCCACTAAAAAAACAATATTTTATCATGAAAATTTTCATTAATTTTCCTAGATAATTGATATTTACAATTGTATAGTGGGAAGTCTGTAATATTATAATATTATGCATGTTATTTTTTAAAACCTTTTATATTGCTTTACTAATTATTTTATTTGGGATGTTCTTGTTGCCTAAGAAAACCATTGGGCTAAGGAAGCTACAAAGGTCAGAGTGGGAGATTTGGAGGAGTTGAACTTACGGAAAGTGTTGACATTGGATTTGGATAATATTTTTAATTGATATCAGTTCTTTCTCAATTATAGTAGTGTGCAGGATGTTTGTCAAACTTCCTCTAGCTATACTGTGATAAACTCCTTATAATTGGGGAGTTAACAAGGTGCATAGCGCATGAACTGTTAGCCAACTGGGTAGGTTTGAACCATATATGCAGGTTTTAGACATGTAGCATTCAAGTGTTGGTTATTTCCATTTGGTTGCCCTCTTGAATTCTTATTATTTTAGTGATCATGTGAATGAGCTTTGCTGCAACAAGGTTTTAGCAAGTACATCCATTGATGTTAATATATTAAGTTGATTTGACTTTGTTATTCTAGAGTTTTTATGTGGTCGAGTTAAACATTTTATATATTTTATAAGATTGGTCATTTAAAGAAAGTTGACTTTTTCTTATGCTTTTCTAATGCGGTATAGCTGACCTCGAAAGTGAGTTTGGGCTGTTTTCAACAGAAAAAGGAGGAATGCAATATAGTGTACTTTTGGGGGGAGAGGGGGAGTGAAACCTTAGTATTAATTTGTTAGTTGTACAATATTTCATTTGTTATAAGAACTGATTGTATGGAATTTGTCATATCATTTAAATTATATTAAATTGGCATGTCATGCGAAATTATATATATATAGATATATATGTGCGTGTGTGTGTATTTTGATTAATATTAATTTTTTTATTACATAAAGCATTTATATAATTTTCATTATGAAAACTTAATTATCAAAATAATATTAAACGCTCTAGCAAGATAAAATGCCTGATTTTAAATGCTTTGGCAAATTGAAATGCCTTGAAAATGAAACTATTAAGGCACAACAAAATGTAATAAAAAAGAGTAAATAATAAATTATAAAGGCACTAGAAAGTTTCACAAATTAATATGTAAGTGAAACTAATAGGGCACTTAAAAATGTCAAAATAATAACTTATAAGGACATTTATATGTGTCAAAAATGTATTTTAATGACTCTTTTAAAACGCTTTTATAGATGATTTCTCTGGCCATTTTGGTGGCTTAACATGTTTAAATTTAGGACATTTGATGGCGTTTTAATATGTTTAATTTCGGACATTAAATGGCGCCTTAATATATTTAAACTTGGGGCATTTTATGGTGTTAAATAATTAAATGTTATACCATTTCTTCAAACATTTATAAATGCCTGTATAAATAACTTATTAAGGTATTTATAAATGTACTAATACATAATAATACCTTATAAATTAAAATATAAAGGCAATTTTCAATGCCTGACTACAACTTATTAAGTTGTTACTGCAAATTCCTTGACGAGAAATCGATATCTGGTCATGCTTGTTTAAGAATTTGTGAATTAATCCTAATCACCCAATATGCACCCAATTCGCCTGCATATCTGTAACAAAGGCTTTTAAATTCACTAAAAAAAATGAATTTTTCAAAATATCAAATTTATCAAACTTTATTACCATATATACGACTTGAAAAATACCAATTAGAACTGTGTAATTTGTAAAAAAAACCATTCCTAGCTTTGTTTTATTGTTGTTCAAGTAATTACTTCGTTTTAAAATATGTTTAATGTATTGTAAAATCCTGGCTTGACATCAGTAGTACATCGTGCTAAGTTGCCTATAGTCTTTACACGAATCTAGCGTACCACAGTGACACTTAACTTACACCTGTCTGTACATGCACTCGACTTGCAAATAACTTTTCAGTTTGCTGTGCTTTTAAATTGCAATCTCCCAACTATCCTCCAAGACAGACTAATTTGGAACCAAATTGAAGGGGGAAAAGCAAAAGAATATCGATTTGTTAAATTCAGTTCTGTCAATCAATAAGCTACGCGCAGCACATTCATCACGAACCAGGTAATTAATTATATATAGTCAGAATCTTAATATTGTTGTTTCTTTTATCAGATAAAAAATTTATTCAACTTCCTTTGATGGGATAGTCCCCCTGTTTTTTTTCAATATTTCGAACTTAGATTAATGCTTTTGTAAGATGAATCGGTCTGAATGCATATGTCCCAGATTTTATGCATGCAAGTTATGGTTTAACAAACAAAACCTTGATTTAATGCTTTAAGAACTTAGTGTTGGGACATAAACTTTAGTACTTGTTAGGTAGTTAGTTTATGGAAGAAAATTAATGGAAATCCATACGAATAAAAATATGTTTTTTAGGTTATGCACCTGCTCCTGATGCCTATCCGTCAGCGGTGCCGCCACCACCGGGATATTTCCGTGATGGCCTAGGCCCGCCTCCGCCACCGCCACCACCACCACCTTATCCTAGCTATCAAGGTTACTTTAATTATGGCTATCCTCCACCGCCACCTGAACATATCCACCATTACCATGATGATATTTTATGTTCATCATTCCTTAAAGTCTGGTAGGTTCCGAATTTTTTGTTTTCCATAATTCAGTGTTGGTTTCCAATTAAAAACGATTGATTTGTTCTATCTTATCTTGCCTTGTGCTTTGAGGAAATATTATTTGCAATTCAATGGAAGGAATATAAAATAGCCCCATAGATAAAAATAAGTAGTTATTTATTATTTATTTAGTTGAATTTGACAACAATTAAAGAAAATTGATCATGAAGTTCCTACCAATTAATGTAATTGAACGGGCTTCGGACAAATGAAGCAGAAAATTAAACAAATGCAAAATAAATTTTCCAAATAAACTTTTTTAAGGATGCTTTTGTAATTAGATTTTGTGCCAAAGTGACTAAATTCTGTTTGTGCCCAAAGAGGAAGTGTGTTTTAGTCTTATGAGTTAGGGTGTCAACAAATATAGTCCCAATATTCTACCTTAAACTACTTAGTGTCCACTTAACACATACTCAACAGGTGTTAAGGTTAAGAGTTCAAGGTTCAAATCCGCCTCTGACATTCCCCTCCCTGCCCTCCCTATCTTGACGTCTAGCACTTATTGGTTGCCCGCATTTTGTAAGTGTGAGGCGAACAAAAATATCATCGTGCTAAAATAGCATTGTCTTCCCAAAAAAAAAAAGTAGTTCTTAACTTTCCTCCTAAAGTTTGAGTCAGCGAAGGATTGTTTGCGGGGGAGCACTTATCGGTTGCCGATGCTTTTGGAACTATTCGTGCGACATTTTCTTTTCATCAAGATTTTGTATCGCTCAATAATTTGGGTACGCGGCATCCTCTATAATATTTTGTTACACTATATTTTTCTGGAACACATTTTTATCACATTGCTAATTCTGCTTTATTTTGTTATTTATATGGTTAGAAATCATAATTATTTTTAATATGATGATTTATTTTTTCCATGTACTTTTGGTCAATTTTCAATATTTTTTTACTATATTTTTTTACCCAAAAAAATAAAAAATATAAAGTAAGTATTTTTACATTAAAATATATTATAATGAAAATAGTCACTAATGATACAGTTTTTAACAAAAATAAGAATAGTTATGTCATGATATTAATATGTGTTATAAGGAATAGTATGGGGAATTGTTACAAAGAATCTAGTGTAGTTTGCGCACCAGGCTTAGGTTTTCTTTTCTTTTCTTGTTTTAGCTATACTCTAACTGAAATTAATGGGGAAAAATTATTTTCTCTTTTTCCCACCTGATTTTATTTTTAAAAATTCACTTCTTTTTTCTAATTATTTCTTCATCCCCTTTTCTTCTATCGGACTTTGAGGTCTAACTTTTGAAACAAAGCCCAAAAGAAGAAAATAAACATTTAGGAAAGTAATATCTATCCTTATCGATTCCTTTTTGCCTCAAAGTTTATTGCATAGTCTTTTCTTTGAGCTTTTATTTACTTTCCTAAACAGAAGTGAACCAATATTTAGGGTCGGTTTGATGATATGAATCATTGTTTGAAATTAATGGATTAAGATATTTTAGCTTTTGAGTTATTAGATATTGAAACTTTAATCTCTTTAATTGCTTAGGCACTATATAATACCTATGGATAAATTTGAGCAAGCTTGTTCGATAATATGAATCATTGTCTAAAATTAGCCAATTAAGAGATTTTAATTTTTTAACTTTTAAATAACAAAATCTTAGTCCACTTAGTTACTTAAGCATTTATTAATCCCTATAGAAAATTTTGAATTACATTAATACTTATCACCTAATATTCTCATAAAGATTACTTAATAATTTATATGCAATTTTTAAATTCATCTTTTTCTTCACGTCATTTAACAAATTAATTTATTTTTTCTTTAATTATAAATAATTATATTTTTATTAGTCTTTTCTCTAATTTTTTTTCCCTCATAGCACATATTCTCAAAAGTACTTTTTTTTTCATTTTAATCTTTTATAAACAATATTTGATACTTAATTGCAAAAAATCAATAAAAAGGCTAAATGCTACAATTTGAAGGATTTGGCATTTAGATCAAATATTTATCAATATTAATTGGTTTTGTATTCAAATTGAGATATTTAAAATAAAATTTAATTATATCAGTATTTATATTTTAGCATTTAATATTTAGATTTCAACATTTGGTTTTATCAAACAGTTGGTATACTACAGAATCCATGTATGTGTCTTCGTAGAAGCAAGCTCAAAAAAAAGTTACAAGCGTGGTTGGTTTTTTTACAACTTCACTAGGTGAAGGTATCTTGCCAATTTTTGGAACAACGCTCCGCAAATCGTGCGCCAGTGCGAGCGATTTGCGGTGCGAATTCACATTGATTTTTCTTAGGAAGCGCATACAATTTGGGTTGTGTACTCTTTAGTGCATGTTCGTAATTTGGTAAATAGGTTATTCAACGCTTGGATGTCAAGCTATGCAACGGATGTAATTTTGTGGGATCATCTCAAGTAGCGTCGGACGTGAGCTAGGAATCACCAATGTTTAGTTTCTTTCATCTTATGCCATTTGCGGTATTCAGTGTAGTCAGTTGCTTTAGTCGATAGTAGTACATTAATTTTATTTAGTATTAATGTTGTCCTTATGTGGTCAGGTGTCCATATTTATTAGGAATTGTATCCTCTTTGGAGGCTTTTTCCTCTCCAAAGGCTTCTTTTCGTGGGTTTGGTATAATCCAACGCCACAAAACTCAATTAGTCTTTTTGGTTATATAATTATTGCAATTGCACTTCAATACATCGATTGTTTTAAAAAAAAAAATGCTCAAATCCTTGAGGCACATGCAACTTGCGTTGCATTTTCTTAACCATTTGTCCGCCATATTTTTTTTGACTTTTTTGGTTATATTTCTAAACTGCTTTTGTTGCTGCATTCGTAATTTCAATGACCCTTTGGTCGCTAAATAGTTTTTGAAGGTTTCTTTTGTGCTCAGGATTGAATGAATTGAAGAAAAATTCTTGGAGCTTGTTTCTCTCAGCTTGTAGTGTAGTTACAATTTTAGAAACTTCTAGTATTGCAATTGTTTTCCTTAATGTTCTGGGTTCCACAGTTACATAATCGTCAAGTCCTGCCAAGTAGAATTATCTTTTTGTCATTTTAAGCAAATATCATACGGATTACTTTTTCATGATTTACTAAATTTGTGGTGCATTGTATTTCTCTGATTGGTGCAGTTTGGCAACACTCTGTTGTTGCTGCATGTTGGATCGGTGTTGCCGGTGGTACTAAATCGAATGGAAATTATGGGATGCTCTTGATAATATATTAACAATTAGCACTTCCCCCAAACTATTGCAGAAATGAAGAGAAAATGCAACATGGTTTCTCCAAGAATTATGTTGTTTTTTGATTTTTCTTCTTTGTTTTTGTGGCATCTTCCCAATTCCTGTGATCAAGGGACTCTCTTGTATAGTTAAACTCCGAATAGAAATTAACCGCACTAATTTCAAATTACCTTAGGCCTTGCTTTAATCCCAGCAAAGAAAAAAAAAACACACTAGGCTATTGAAGTTTCCCACATGAGCCACAATTCGCAACGCCAAATACAAGACTCTGCTTTGTTTTTGTTTATGCAAACAATAACTCTGCACCAATGCTAAAATCATCAAGCACTAGAGTGGACATATGACACTAAAAAAATTTATTAATGTAATAGTACCAAAACTTGATCTCAATATTGGGACGAATGACATGTTAAACTTTTAGATGTCTACAAAATCCCGAATAATTCGGGAAATACTACTATTATTAATTAAAGTAGTTGGCTCAATTTGCACACTGAAAAATATATACAATGAAAGAAATTGAACGCGAAGTTCCTAACTCTTGTCTAATCGATGAAAGAAACTGAACGCGAAGTTCTTAACTCTTGTCTAATGATTTTTGCATATGTTGAATAGTTTATCTAATGTTTTTTGTAGTGATTCCTGCTTGAATAACTTGGAAATCGAATTATTACCAAACTACTAAGATTAATATTTGAAAATTTAATAACTTAATAACAGAAATCAGAATCACTTCAGCATGCTTCAAAAGAATTTTTAGCCAAATTAACCACTCATCCAAACTACAATAGTCTAGTGATTTATTTCTGGCTCACTGCGCAAAATTCCTTTTTTTTTTTTTTGTAAATCAATACTCATCAAAATTAATTATTTTTTTTAAAGATTGTTTATATGGGTAAAATTTCTTAGAAAATTTCAAATGTTTGTATTAGTAAAATCTCCTCAGAAAATACCAAATTTTTCTTGAGGTAGATCTTGAGTAGCCATTCAAAGATAATTTCAAGAGTATCTTCATGTTGAAATGAGGTTTCAATTGTCTCTCAAACCCTTCCCATCTTTATTCCCACAATTTGAAGTGCTGAGAACAATCATAAAGAATTTGGTAACAATACTTCCTGGTTTACGAAAGTATAAGATTCTAATTTTGATTCGTTTTCATAAGCGTGACATACGTATCTAAATTTCTGAGAATCAAAATATGTCCGTCGATTCCCACCTGTTGATCTATCTTTTTCATTGTGTACGATAAACATTTTTAGTCTAAGTTTTATAAATTAGTAGAATGGCTTTTAAATACATATTATTAGATGAGTTAATCATTTATCAGGATAATCCTGATATGGTCTATATCAGGCATTCAATTATAAAATGCCACATAAGATTTTAAATTATGTACACTCTAATTATTCTGCTCTTTACCTTATAATGTCATTTCTATCTCCAATATTTACAAATAAAACAAGTCCCAAATTCCCATTATTGCGAAAACCACTGCCCTTAACTCCCCTTCGAGCGTACTCTTTGAGCACTACTCTCGCGAATCTATTATTATTCAAAAACAAAGTCTCCACCCCTGAGAAATGGAAGCTCTCCGGTCACCATGTTGTGGTTGAGATCCACAATGGACCCCACACCATAGGAATTGGCGGTGGTGTTTTGCGATGGGATGCCTACCTGACAAGGGAGGAGCGAAAGAGAGATGTGACAAAGGGGAGTTGAGGGCGGTGGTGTTCTCGATAATGGGAATTTGGGATTCGTTTTGTTTGTGGAAATTGGAGATAGAAATGACATGATAAGATAAGAAGTATAATAGTTAGAGTGTACATGATTTACAATCTTACGTGGCATTTTGTTGATATAGACCATATCAGGATCATCTTGAAAAATGATTAACTCAAAAATAAAATATCTAAATAACTTTTTATTTTAAAATTTAAAATTTAAATTCCTATCAAAAAAATTTTCATGTTATTTCAAAAAAATTTCTCTCTAATCAACTTTTTCATATCATTTTTTTTTTTATAAAAAATTTTCATCAAAACTTTTACACATTTTAATACAAAATTATCAAATACAACATAATCCAAACATTATTCTTCTACAATACCATGATATATATAAATAAAACTCAAAATCAGAAGAGACGTGTGGGGTTCATGTTTGCAAACGAACTGTTTTAAAAAGCGACGTCAAAGTTATGAGACATGATTGTAGTGACTTAAATCTGATATTGATGAGAGAAGTTATGAGATAAGAATGATGACTGTCAACCTAGATATGACATTAATAAAATAAATATGGAAAAATGAATGTAACACTTGTTTAACTTGGCACCCTCATTTGCACAAGCATGCAAAATTACAAATAAAGCTCAGTCTTGTTTAGGATCCTACCGACTTGAGCATCGTAATAAATATTTAGGATACAATTTTGACCATCTGTATAATATTGTCTTGTTTTTCAATTTTTAATCAGTTCAGTCTTAATAGATCCCAATCACTTACAACTCTGCAGCACTTAAGACACTTGAGTGTAATCGATCTCTGGGGTTCATGGGGTTCAGTCATGATGTGAAATTTTACATTAACAAAAAGCATTGCAATGGGGTATTGTAACAAACGAACATGAACATGACTTATACTAAATGAGCCAAGCTCAAATGGGGTTTCAGAAATCTTTAACAAACATAAACGAACACGAAGACTCTTAAAAATAAACGAACAAAGTTCAAACATAATCCGTTTGTTTGAGATCGGATCGTTTACACTCCTAATTTATAGGAATCAATAGATAAAGCAAATCCCTAATTTCAATTCTTGACACCCTTTAAAAGAAATCCAGAAGACAAATTCCAAATTTCAATTTTTAGCACACGTTTTTAGAGAAATTTCTTGTGTAAATATTTTGCACTGAAGTATATAGGAGTCCTTAGCACTTTGCATGAATATCTTTTGTAGATATTTTGCACGGATTATCTTTTGTAGATATTTTGCACATAAATCCGTGGAAATCAATATAGAAAGACAAGTTCATTGATTTTTTCTGTTTTTTTTTACTTCTTAATCTATTACATTTATGCGACAAGTTATAATTGATGAGATTCTAGTCTTAGTTCTCTTAAAGGTACCTCTAAGCTGTAACTACCTAAATCCATTTTTCGTTTTCCAAAACAAATTCTTTATCGTGCTTATTATCTATTTCAATTATACTAGTTTTTAGAACCCAAAAATGAATGCCTAGGGTATTTTTTAATATTTAAAGGTACATTAATTTTTAAATTTTTTTAAAAAATGATGTTTGTTTTTTCAAATATGTAATTAGAATTTATTTCAAATATTTTTCAGGCTCCGTTAGGTCTCTTGAAATTAGAATTCAATTGAAATTGTAATTATGTAGAATTAAATTTTATTATATTAGAATTTCAAATTATTTGAATTCTTCTTTTTGGTAAATCACTTGAATCAACATGAAATTTATTTATAATTCTAAATTCTTTGTTTGGATATTAAAAAATATCATGTAAATTGAAATTTCAAATACAACTAATATTTACTAACTAAGCATCTATAATAAATAATAGAATAAAAGCTACTACATATCATATCATCCATTCAACAAAACCCATATTGCAAGCAATTAGCAAAAACTAACAGAGGAAGGGATAACCAAAAGAAACATGCAAATCACCTACAAAATGTGTCAATCTTTCCTTAAATTTTTGGGACAATTACCAAAACCCCCATAGGGTTTAAGTTTATTACCATTACCCACTCTGGTTATATGAAACTACCACAACCCCCCTGGATTTTAAAATTTTGTAACAAATAAATCCAAACTAACAGAATTCGTTTGTATCCATTTCTTGCTCTGAAGATTTGTTTCACTCTGAGGACACAAATGCCCTCTAGCAATTTGGTTTGAAGGAACAAATACCCGTTCATTGTTTTCCAATTGCCAAGCAACAGAGACAGATAAAGCATCAAGAAGTAAGAGTTGCATCCGAAAACCAAAGCAAGCTAATCATCCATGGCTCCATGATATGTCCATTGATGAGCTTGTCAAGCTCTTCCCTGCTCGTGCTCGTAGAAGGTTTCAGAGGGGTTTGAAGAGGAAGCCCATGGCTCTGATCAAAAAGCTTCGAAAGGCGAAACGTGAGGCCCCACCTGGTGAGAAGCCAAATCTTGTGAAGACTCATTTGCGTAACATGATTATTGTTCTTGAGATGGTTGGCAGTGTGGTTGGTGTTTACAATGGCAAGTCCTTCAACACCATTGAAATCAAGCCAGATATGATTGGGCACTATCTTGTGAAGAAAAGTTTTTCTCATTCGTCTTCTGAAAACCAAGACATGATACATATACAAGTTTGATAAGAAATTACCTAAAAACTTCTTCTACAGAATATGGTAATTGAATATATACATCTCTTACAATTATGGTAGCAGGATTCTATCTCAACTTGGTAATATTAATCTAGCTAATTTGTAGGCTAATTTACATGAACAAGCCAACACTCCCCCTCAAATGGGTGAAAAGATATCTTTGATACCCAACTTGAAAAGCGAGATCTTGAAGTCCCTCCCAGATATAGCTTTAGTTAGCATATCTGCTAGTTGATCACACGATCGGATGAATGGTATTTGAATGACTCCTTCTTCAATCTTTTCCTTTATGAAATTACGATCAATTTCCACATGTTTAGTTCTATCATGTTGGAAGGGATTTTCAGAGATACTTATGGCTGCCTTATTATCACAAAAGAGTTTCATTCCTGTCTTTGGAGAGTAACCCAATTCAGTCATCAACCTCTTTAACCAAAGCAGCTCGCATACCCCTTTTGCGACTCCTCTGAATTCAGCTTCTGCGCTAGAAAGAGACATTACTTTTTGCTTCTTGCTTCTCCATGTAGCAAGATTTCCTCGAACCATCGTAAGATAACCAGAAGTTGAATGCATTAGTAACATTACCCGCCCAATCTGCATCTGTATACCCTTCCACATCTAGATGACCATGCTTTCCGAAAAACAGGCCTTTTCCTAGAGCAGACTTTAAATATTGGAGAATTCGGACAACTGCATCCATGTGATCCTTCTTGGGAGCATGCATGAATTGGCTTACCACACTTACAACATATGAAATGTCAGGCCTGGTATGAGATAGATAGATTAGTCTTCCTACAAGTCGTTGGTACCTATCTCGATCGGCAGGAGGCTGATCTGGAGTTTCATGAAGCTTATGGTTCTGTATTATCGGAGTATCTACTGGCTTGCACTCCAGCATTCCAACTTCAGCAAGAAGATCTAATACATATTTCCGTTGAGACAAAAAGATTCCCTTTGTTGATCTTGCAACTTCAATACCCAGAAAATACTTTAACTCTTCTAGATGCTTCATATCGAAGTCACTATTCAATTTAGACATGAGTCTTGCACTCTCCGCATGATCATTGCCTGTGATAATAATGTCATCAACATATATAATAAGAAGAGTTATTTTCTCATTGCACCTCTTTATGAACAAAGTGAAATTAGCCGTGCACTGCTCATATCCATACTCCTTCATAGCAGAACTAAATCTCCCAAACCATGCACGGGGAGATTGTTTCAATCCATAGAGAGATCGGTCCAGTTTGTAGACAGCATTGGGGTTGCCATCACACTTGTAACCCGGTGGGATTTTCATGTAAATCTCCTCGTTCAGATTGCCGTGAAGAAATGCATTCTTTACGTCAAGTTGGTGTAAGGGCCAGTCTAAATTTGTTGCTAGTGATAACAGAACTCTCACGGTGTTTAATTTCGCCATTGGAGAAAATGTTTCCTTGTAGTCAACCCCGTATGTCTGTGTATACCCCTTTGCCACTAGCCTTTCCTTGTATCGTTCGATAGACCCATCCAACTTATACTTGATTGTGAAAACGCACTTACAATCCACTGTTTTTTTCCCTCGTGGAAGAGTAACTAGCCTTCAAGTCCTATTCTTCTCTAAGGCTTCCATCTCCTCTTTCATGGTGGCTCTCAATTCAGGATCCTTCATAGCCACCTCCACCCTCTCTGGAATAGGCTTAGCCGATACGTTTCCAATAAATGCTTGATATGTGGCTGACAATCTTCTTGTTGACACATAATTTGCAATGGGATACTTTGATGTTCGGTTTTTTATTTCTGGAGAGTATTTGTTAGATGGCTTGCCCCTATTATGCCTGTTAGGGAGAACATATGTTTTGCAACTATGTAAATTATCACAAGGTGGAGAAGAAGTGTTTACCTCAGGAGCATTCGTAGGAGCTTGGGTGGATACTGAAGAGGGAGATGGATGGATAAGACTTTGTTGGTCTTCGTAGAAATCTTGAAGTTCAGCTTCCTGAAGCTCGACTGGAATATCATCACTGCTGGATTCAGTTTGTTCCTTACTGCTGGATTCAGTTTGTTCATTGTTGACAGGGTGTCCAACTTCCATCATAGGCTGGATCATAGTTGTTGGGATTGCAGGTTGCTTTTGTGGACTGTTTTCCAACATAAGCGTTACCATAGGCAACTGTGTATTCGAAATATCCCACCAATTTGTATCCAGCTCTTCTTCTAGGGGACGAATACTCGGTTGTGATGGTGGATAAAAAAATTCAGACTCGATGAAAGTAACATCAAGTGTGACATGGAACTTCTTGGTACTTGGGTTATAGCATTTGTAACCTTTCTGATGTGATCCGTATCCAATAAACATACACCTTTGGACACATGAATCCAGCTTGGTCCTTTGATTTTTATGCAAATGTACAAGAGCCACACATCCAAATACTTTTGGAGGTAAAGTCAAAACACCAGGAATTTCCACATGATCAGCAAGGCATTGTAATGGAGTTCGAAGACTTAAAACTCGTGAGGGCATTCAGTTCATAAGATACACTGAAGTTATTATAGCAGCATCCCAAAATCTTTTAGGAACATGCCACCTATGAGAATAGCTCTTGCGGTTTCAAGAATATGTCGGTTCTTTCTTTCCGCCACTCCATTCTGTTGTGGTGTTTGAGCACAAGATGTCTCATGAGTAATACCATGCAGATTAAAGTAGGTGCTAAGTTTGGTGTTCACAAATTCCCCTCCATTATCGGTTCGAAGTACTTGAATCTTGACACCGAATTGTGTTCTAATCATTTCATAAAAGGTTTCAAATATAGCAGCAACTTCATTCTTGTTTTTCATTAGATAGAGCCAAGTCATACGGGTGCAATCATCCATGAAAATAACAAACCATCTAAAACCAGAAATTGTAGAGATTGGAGATGGCCCTTATACATCAGAATGGATTAAAGCAAATGGTTTTGTCCTTTTATTGATACTAGGAGGAAAACTAACACGATGACTTTTTGCCCGAATACAAGTTTCACATGTGAAACGGGACTCTAAAAAATTACAAAATAATTCAAGAAATAAAACTTTCAAGTATCCAAAAGAAGGGTGTCCAAGCCGACGATGCCATAACCAAACTAAGCCTTTTTCCTTGTCAATATGACATTGAGTGTGTAATCCATAACCACTTGGCTTGAAATCATCTAGGAAATATAATACATCCCTCTTAGTACCACATCCAATAATCTCCTTCGTGCGAATGTCCTGAAATATGCAAAAATCAGGATGCATTAAAGCAAAACATTGTAAATCACTGGTGATCTGTCCTACCGACAATAGCTTATTTGATAAAGAGGGTACTAATAAAGTATTTGGAAGAGAGATAGATTGAGAAAAATGAACATCTCCTACTCCAGCTACGCTGGAACTTTGTCCATTTGCATTTGTAATCTGGTCAATCTTAGGAGGAGTTGTTGTGGTAAGATCTTGGGAGTCAAAAGTCATGTGATTTGTTGCTCCGGAGTCAATAATCCATTTATCATTCTTGCCCATGTGAGAAACAGAATAAGCATAGCCTGATTTACCTTTGGTTTCGGCACATGTACTCTGATCGGGAACTAAGGATAATTCAGTCCCTCCAGAAACTAAAGCCGCCTAAGCACTTTCTTTCCCAGCTGCCTTCCCTTTCTTCTTTTTCTGGAGTTCGTCCCACCACTCAGGATAACCATGAAGTTTAAAGCACTCATCCTTTGTATGTTTTGAATTTCCACAGTGAGAGCACCCTCCTGTGGTTAGTACTCCTCCTGTCGTTAACTTTGGTCAGAAGTCAGCCCCTTCACGTCGGGAGATCATAGCTCCACCCGAGACTCCATGTTCTCCAGATGAAAGCATAACAGTTTGTCGGAGATCTTCTCGTCTTACCCTGGCATATGCCTGTTCCACAATAAGAAATGGTTGGATCTGTAGCACATCCGCTCGTACCTTATCCAGGCGATCATCAAGTCCATCAAGAAAGAGATATACTCGATCTTCTTGAATGGCTAAGTTATATCTTGTAATATCCTTAGCGCACATCATGGGATTTGGTCGCCGAAAATCTATTTCTCGCCAGAGAGCCTGAAGGTTATTGTAGTAGGTTTCTATTGTTCCTCCATTTTGTTTTAACCGCAACACTTGCCGCTTCAAATCATATACTTGGGATGTATCAGTCTCATCAAAGTAGGTTATAGCTACTGAATCCCAAACAGCTTTTGTAGTTGGGAATCGTATAAAATTTCCAATTAGTGCTGGTTTCATTGAATTTATCAGCCATCCTTTTACGGTGGCATCTTCAGTACTCCACTTCCTAAAACCAGGATCGGTTATGGCTGGTTGTGGAACAGCACTCGTTAGATATCCCAACTTATCCTTACTAGAGACATACATCTCGATGACTTGAGATCACAAGCCATAGTTGGAACCATTGAACCTAATATCGATTGCAGGGCAGAAGGTTCTGTCACTGATGGTGGATTTTGCTATGATAAAAGCTGCTTCATCGCAGTTGTAAAGTTTTCAAGAATCGTTGTGGCTGTTGATCCTTCACTTGACGGTGGTGGTGTTGTTATTTCCTATCTCTCCATGACTTATAGCAGGCCGTAAACCTCTCTGATACCATGAAGAAAAGTTTTTCTCATTCATCTTCTGAAAACCAAGACATGATACATATACAAGTTTGATAAGAACTTACCCTCTACAGAATATGGTAACTGAATATATACATCTCTTACAATTATGGTAGGAGGATTCTATCTCAACTTGGTAATATTATTCTAGCTAATTTGTAGGCTAATTTACATGAACATGCCAACATCTTGCTAAATTTTCAATTTCATCCAAGCCTGTTAAGCATGGTAGGCCAGGTATTGGTGCCACCCATTCTTCAAGGTTCATACCTCTGAAGTGAGTGGTCTGCTACCAACCAGGAGATATATCAAGAATTTTGTTTTCGAGACTCCTATGCTGTTCTTTGCCAGCTCTGTTTTGATCTGGGATTTTTAGATTTTATTATGAATGTTTAAACAATGTTGTTTAGTTTGAGACTGCATCTTAATGTCTAATAGTACAAGTTTTTGATTGATATTGCTTCAGATAGATCTTATCCAATCCTTCCCCCCCCCCCCCCCCCAAAAAAAAAAAAAACCTCATTTCCTTAGCTTTTGTAGCTTCTATGTTGTATCTTGCTGGATTTAAAGAATTTTTATTTTCGTGCACATTTACAATATTCAGTGGTGTAAAATATGTTATCTTCTTGCTGATTGTGTTGTGCTGTGGCTGCTTATTGTATTGCTTCATTTTTTGTTTGATTACATATGCTCCAATGTTCAGGATTTCCTCAAATTAATTATTGCCTATGAAGTGTTTGAAAAAAGGCCTGAGACCAATGCTTGATGAAGGTTGTGATACAACAGAGGCTGAAATTGGCCTAACTACACGCAACCACCATTTTCTTTTGTCCTCAAGTCCCACATACTAAGCTGCGCAAATTAGATATGAACAAGAACTTCAACAAGTAAAGAAAAATGCTAACACCTCTGACTCTAGTAGGGATCACCTGGCAACCTTAAGCAACGGCTAATATAGAACCTTCACTTCCTCCACATAGATTATTCATAAAGATCAATGAAGATGGATACCATAATTTGCTAGATTGCAACATCAACTTTTAAAAATAGCCAAACAAAAAAATTAGCAGAATTAAATGACTTACAATCCCAATTAGCATCTACAAAACAGAAGTCATACAACAATCTAAATGGTTCCTTATCCTACAAAACAGAAGTCATACAACAATCTAAATGGATTTATGCCATTATGATCAAGCAATAAAATGTTCAAGAACAAGAATTTCAGGAACCCTCTTCATACCTCAACCATTGACACAAGAATAGCAGACATCATAGCAAATGAATGACCAGCTGCAAAAGTAGGTGGGCGTCACTGCTTGAGATACTGCAATTAGGAAAAAATTTTGAGTAGAGCTTCAAAAAAGGTAAACATAAGGATGCAGTCTGGGATACATAGGTATAACTTACTTGTGAGAGGCCAATAACCAAAAAAAGCATTAGTAGACCAATTTCAACACAATTGCCTAGCTGCAAGAATCAAATGTTAAAAAAAAATTACACTCTTTACAGCAACAAGCAACATATAATGATACTGAAATGTAATTAATGATGTAAACCTAAATGAATCTGCTTACCTAAACACAAACTACTACTCATTCCAGAAGGAAAAACAAAAAAACAAAAGAACTTCAACAACACATTTAGACCACATTCAGAACAATTTTTAAATCTCAGAACTTCATTTCCCAACTTTTTGCATTTACTTCAGAACTTCAGAACAAGTTTATAATTTCAGAACTTCAACAACACATTTAGACCACATTTAGAAAAATTTTTAAATTTCAGAACTTCATTTTCCAACTTTTTGCATTCACTTCAGAACTTCAGCACAATTTTACAACTTCAGAAATTCACTTTCAACTTCAGAAGAACTTCAGAACTTCAGAATTTTATAACTTCAATTCCCAACTTTCTGGGAGGATTTCATAATTCCATACCACATTAAATATATGAAAACTAACAAAAGATTGCAAGAGCATCCCTTTCTAACAAAAAACTTGGGTTCTTTATTGCTTTCAATAAACAAATGTGTTTCCCGCGCCCTTTTCTTTGGTATAAAGAAGATGGGTTCTTTACTATTTCACTTTATGCAGTTAGACACTTGGTTATGCATTTCCTCTTTTTTGGGTTGGCTTTTTTAGTCATTTTGAGTCTCCAACAGTTAAATATAATGGAGGTTACAATCTAGGGGGGTTGTTGTAGTTTGGGGGTAATGGTAATAAACTTAAACCCTGGGGGGTTTTGGTAATTGTCCATAAATTTTTTTGAAAGAAATAACTAGAACATAAACAAAGTGAAATTACTAAAAAGACATCTAGTCAGAACTGCATTGTATCCTTTTGGAGCAAAATGTTAGGATTGATGCTCCCTAGCAATCCAAATTAATAAAATACAGACACCAGAAAACTATAGAGATGGTCCCTAACAGACCCACCTCACTCTTTACATGTACTATTTGGATGCCATCTAGATAGATGTCATGTGCAAAACTTCTGAATTCACATAACATATACTGTGTCCAAAGGTAGTCTTGTCTTATACTTCAACACCCTTGCGTCATGATTAGTAACCCAACCTATATGTCCAATATAACTATTTTTAAAAAGGTAGCCATTCTTCTGAAGGTGTAAAGCACAGTGTTGATATAATGAACCGATATAGATGCATCAAATTTTTACGCAAGTTCAAAGTAGTCAAGGATTTCAGCAAGGATACCCCATCATCAGAAGAATTACCTCTATTTACCGGCATGACAGTCATAATAGTGTACAACAAAGTAAAAAGGGCAGTTTAAATCGAGAAGAGATAGAGGAGATACCATAAACTGTTTCTTGTTGTCAAAAGAAAATACTAAATAGAGATAATCAAATCAATTTTTTATTACGCAATCACAAAGTCTAGGAAACTGCAAACTTGCGTAAAGAAAACACATTGAGCCCAAAAGGTAATCCTGGATTTTAATGCAATGACAGAAATATTTTTGAATAGGTCAAATCAGGTAATATCCCTAACAATTATTTCTCTTTGGACAATATTTGACACAAGCTTCATAATGTATGGCAACCGAGTCCCTGAGATTCTTCTTTATTCTAATGGGAGATCAAATAATAAAGGTTAGCAGACCAAGTGCAAGGGCAAGTTTGAGGAAAAAATTCATACTCAGCTCATAAAACTGTATCAAATATTCAGCAATGTTCAACACGCCAAATCACGCTTGCTGCAAATCAAATTGCTCATATTTGCTTTTACAGAGAGGAATCATGAACTAATGAAAGAGACCCGCTGCTTATTTCGTGGGAGAAAGGTTTACAGAAACAATTATCTGGTTTGCATTTATGGAGCCAGCGCTTATTCCAAGTGTTGAGTATCATAAACACAACTTACTACCACATTTTTATAGATAATGAACATTTTTTCAAAAACTGATTTCTACCTGAATAGATAAGTTTAATGCAATAGGTCCAAGAATCTTAACAATCTGATATTTATACTAGTTATTATTTTATATATACGATTAAATTAATTTTGACCGTAAATATTTAATTATCTGTTATATTTTAACTATAAAAACTTATATCATTGCCACACATTTACCATTAACTAAACTTTTTAAAAAAATTTTGTGTGTATGTTTCAAATATGTTTTAGTATTTTTTTAAAATATTTTTATTTTACTATAAGCTTATAATTTTTTAAAAAATCATTTTAAAGTTCATTAAGGTATATAATAATTTTTCAGCTAAAGTATTTTTTTATTTGGGTAAATTATACTAAATAATGAATTTTAAGTTTAAGATAACCATTACAAGAAAAATGATCACTTTTTTGTTTTACAAATAGTTAAGCTCATTATAATAATAACATATATTCCAATAGTTAAGTATCCATGTTATGTATTAGGTATATATCTCACACCTAAAATGTTTTTAATGATATATCTTTTAATATTAAAATAATCAAAATAAAAATACATCTTACTGTCAATAACATCTCAAGATAAAAAATACATTAGTTTATAAGAATTTTATGTATAATTTAAGTATAACTTGTAACACAATTTTATCATATTTAATTGTATAAAACATAACTCCAGTATAAATTTTTGTTAGTTTGAATTTCTTTTCACTTTAAGAGAAGCTTTAATATATGTTGTTAAAAATTAAAAAATATATATTATACATGATTGAAATTGTTTGGTATGTCCAACTTTAAATATTAGCAATGAAGTTTATTCAATTAATTATTTAATTAACACTCCCATGTTGAAATTGAAATATAAATGTATATACCATAACTTCGAACATTAATGATTTTTATGAATTATTGTTTATTATGTAAATTAATTTTTATAAACTTAAGATTAGTTTGATATATAGAAATAGTTGAAGGTAGTATAAAATATTAAAATAATGATCTATGAATGTGGAGTATGATTTTCTTTTCCTATCAAGAAATCTAGCATTTATGTATGCTATAGAATTCATAATTTATTTCGATAATTATAATTTTTAAATAATAATTTAAAATTATATTGAATAATGTTTATAATACTACTGACATTTTAAAGTCAAAATATTTAAAATCATGATAAATTTGGAAGAAGTTAAGTTATTTTGAATAGTATACTCTATATTGGTTTTAACTTATAGTAATAAGAAAAATTTTCTTAATATAAATTATATAATAGTAATTTTTTAAGAATATACATGTATATATATAAGTGAAATATATATGCGTATATGGATTACAAAATTTCTGTAATAATATGAATTAAAAAAATTAAATCTCCAAATTTGATAATGTGACCAAAAATTTAAAAATTAATATTTATAAAGTCTTAAGAAAATGGTATTAAAGTTTTACAAAATTACACTTTTATAAAAAAAAAAAAAACTTGTAACCTAAAAAAAACTGGATAACAAAAAGTTACAATCAACTTTCCTTTTTAAATATAATAGAAGTAGAGTGAATACACATGTCCTTTTTTCAAAACTTTCTTCAATTTGAAAATTATGATATAACTTATATCCTTCCTGCTTAGGTATGGAATAAATAAAAAAAAATCCCATTGACGAACAAAATTTTATTTTATTTTTTTTTCAAAATGTAGTCATTATATTAACGTTTTGCAGGAATGTTAATAGGTATATCAATGGTTCATCTACGTTGAACCCTCATTGACTTGTGGAATGAGCCAAGAAGTAAGTAACACACTTCAACAATTCCACCTATATACAAAAAAATTCCCGAAAAATCTATCTAACTAAAGAATGATTATGCTAACTTTCTTACATTTTTTGTAACTATATCACATCCAAATCTTATCTTGGAAATTTATTCAATTCTGTCTCTTCTTGTTTTATTGAAGAAACAAAATACAAAAATTTCCTAAAATACTACTCCCTTTGTTTCCCAAAAAAGTGTTTAGTTTCAAAAATTTTATTTGTCCAAAAAAAGATGTCCCCTTTTGATGTAAAATTCTTATATTACTCTTCCTAATAATGACCATGTATAATTTAAATTAAAAAGTAAGGATAAAAATATAAATTTAATTGTGCATTAAGCATGCTGTATTTTGTAATTTGAAAAAAGTTATACAAAATAAAAAATGAACTTTTTTTTTGATACAGGTGTAGTATTCTATTTTATAGGAGTGTTTGAAATTAATAATATAATCCAAATTTGATCCAATTTGCAAATGAGTAGATTATTATCTGATCTGATTCGATCAGATCAAAGTTTAGATCGAATTGAATTGGTTTTGATTTGAACTTTTTTTTTTTTTTTTTTTGCTCTTACTCTTATTCTTGCTCTTGTTTCTCTTTTTATACACAATGTCAAGTTTGAAATTAATATTTTCATGTAAAAAGTTTTGTCTATTTTTTATGTAAAAATAATAAATAAATTTCATGTAAATATTTTAATTTGTGTATTTTCATATAAATATTTTAATTTATTTTCTCACAAATTCGACTAAATTTAATTAAAAAATTATTTGAATTATCAAAAACAATACTAATTCTATTTTATAACTAATGTTGACTATTTTTAAAGAAAAAAAAGTTATATATATTTTTTCATTTGAATCAAAATCGAATCAGGCTGATCCCATCTCAAATATGGAGGTGATATGATCTAATTGATTTTTTATTCAGTTCGATCTAATTTACAAATCAAAATAAATACACCTAATTATTATTTTACCAAACCAGAGTCATTGTGCAAATCATCATGCATACATATATATTTGTAAGCAATGATATTTATTAGTGAAAATTTGTAATAAATTTTTATATTGATTAACATGGTATATGGTAAAAAATTATCAGATGATTATTATGATATTTAATAGTTTTTGTCACCTAACTATTGAGTTATTGTGAAAATTTACCAGGAAGTTTTAGCGTGTGGATGGCACTCATGTTGGTATCTCTAGATGGGGTTCGCCTTGGAAATCAACGGATAAACAAAAGCTACGAATTGTAATATAAATAATCCGCACCCTACAAATCTCCCTTATCTAGAATTGTCACGAGCATCCAACATTATTCTTACATCCGAAGTAAGAGTTGGGCGCAAACTGGTCATGCATTTGACCCAAATTCCTTAATCCGATATATATATCCGAATCCTAAACCGCGGAATCACCCAAATCCCATAGCCTTCCTTTTTAAATAAATCCCTCCATTTTCAACCGTTCATACGAAGAACAGAATCTTCGAACTTCATACACTTTGTTCTCATTCCTCTTTTCCATAAATAATGAGTGACTCATCCGGGAAAAACAGCCCTGCGCAACAGCCACCGCCACCTTCAACGGCGGCGCCGGCAGGTACTCCGCCGGTAGATGAGGATCCGGCCAAGTGGGGCACACACATCATGGGCCAACCAGCAGCTCCGAGTACTCATCCAGATAATCAAAGGGCAGCGTCCTGGAGGGCTGAAGATCAACAGCAGAGGTTCAATCAGCACCACCCGTATGTTATTTTTTCACCAGTGGATAAGTCTCGTGAAAGACCTCTTGAATCTGCTGTTCATATGTTCAATGATTGGAGTCATAGAGCTGAGACTGTGGCTAGGAACATCTGGCACAATTGTAAGTTCATGAACTAAAATATTTCCTCCTCTTTTTTTTTTTTTAATTCTTTTTAATTGGGGATTGCTGGGTTGATTTACAGATTAGTCCGGTTCGTTTCATGCTAAGACTTGATATGTTTTGTCCTAGAGTTTAATTTATTGATCACGTAGAGTGAAGATTAGGGACAGAGATTATATTTCACTGTTTGAACTTAAGATTGATGTTATGGAAAGCATGAACTTTTTCTGGGAAAACATTCAGATTGGTTTATAAGTTACTCTTTCCAGATCATAGTTTTAGTGATAGCCGGAGTGAAAACATGAGTTTGTTTGATTTCAGTGTATAAAGTGTTTTGTAAATCCCAAAATAGCAATTCAGGATTGATGTTTAGAGCAGTTAATCTTTGGCAGGAAGATATTGAGCTGACCACATAGTTTTTGAATTTCCAAATGGAAGAATGTGTCAAAACCCGGGGAACTTGTAGTATTGGTAATTCGATTGATTGATATTACATCACAAATATTGGAGCTCAGGCTAAATGTTAAGGAAAAGCATAATCTTTACCGTAAATATATTTATATAGTTACTCCAATTTTTGATTTTCCAATTGATAGTTTTACAACCTGCGCGAATGTGAATATTAGTATCGGATTGATTATTATTATCTTAAGATTAGAGTTGAAGATTCATGGATTCATGTTAAAAAAAGCATGGATCTTTGTTTAAGAATTAATGCATTTCAGTTTATTCCTTTGGTGTGTGCATGATGACATTGAGCACATCAGATTTGTGTTTAAATTGATTGTTTTCCATTTGAAAAATGATTAAAAAAATTAGGTGTGTTAATTAGTGGTATATTTCAGTGAACACAGGACCATCGGTTTCAGGATCTGCATGGGGAAAACTTAATTTGACAGCTAAGGCTTTGACTGAAGGGGGTTTTGAGTCTCTTTACAGGCAGATTTTTGCAACAGATCCAAATGAAAGGTTGAAGAAGAGCTTTGCTTGTTACCTTTCAACCATTACAGGTCCTGTTGCTGGAACTCTCTATTTGTCAACAGCTAGAGTAGGTTTTTGCAGTGATCGTCCCTTGTCTTTTAGAGCTCCATCTGGACAAGAGAATTGGAGCTACTACAAGGTAAATACATACTAAAAATTTTCAATTTTATTGAGATTCTTTTTTAAGTCTAAGAGAAAGAATTATTGATTTACATGTTTTAAACTCATTGCTGTTTGTGACCTGTTTTTGGTTTAATTTGTGAAATTTGGGCTCCAGTGAAGTTAACAAAGATTGTACAACTAAAAACTTTTTAATAACAGAATCAACATTCAAGCTTCTTTGGGCTTTGCTTTCACTTTTGGCTGGGTTAATATGAGCCTTAGAATTTTTTAAGATTGACTTGATTAGGTTGTTTAGGTTTGACTGATCTTTGGCTTCACCAAATTCATTTCTTCTTTTCGACTTCTATGATTCACTTTGAGTTCTGTGGAGCATTCGTTAAATAAATTAGGCTAGAGTGTTGTGCAAGTTTTTGCTGTTGTCTGAACTGATTAGGCCTGTTTAAGTTTGACAGATTGCGTTTAACAATCCTGATTATCTATTCAATCTGATGCATAGCCCCATTTCTAGATGTTGTGGTTCTGCATTCAAGATTATTGGTAGCATCAAGGATCATCGATGGTATTAATGTGAAACAAAACAGAGGAATGAAGATTATTGATGATTTTTACATGGTTATTGTGATGATAATGCGTTCTAATTGTTTGTTTTTGTGTCCTTGTTTTCAATTATTAGTTTTCTCACGCAAATAATCATGCAACAGGTTATGATTCCTTTGGCAAACATTGCCAATGTGAACCCTGTAGTTATGAAAGAAAATCCACCGGAGAAATACATTCAGATTGTGACCATCGATAGACACGAGTTCTGGTTTATGGGATTCGTGAATTTTGAGAAAGCATCACACCATCTCTTGGACAGCGTTTCTGATTTCAGAGCATATGGAAATGCTTCACAACCACCTGTTGCTAGCTAGCTAAAGTCATTTTATACTCCAGTGAGTGTATGACACTATCTTTTTCACTTGGCTACTGGTGATGTTGTGTAGAGTTTGTGTATGCATTGTTGTATTGCGCCAATCTTTTTTGTTACAATCGAAACTTTTTTTTTCCCTAAGAGTTGGTTTGTTGTATTAAATAAGTGTGTACGTTTGTTGTACTCAAGTCGGATTTCATCTATTGAAATAAATTTGAATTCTGGGCATGACGGCAAAAAACATTCATAATACTCTACTCTTTTGTTTGTCTTCTTCTCTTCACTTTCCGCTGCTTCACTGTCTTCTCTGCATGTTAAGCTTTGTTATTCAATGATTTGGGCTCTGCTCTTTGTAGTTGATTTGAGAATTTGATAACAGAAACAGTTTTCTCCCTTGTGGGTCTTAGTTGAGTTGAGAACTTGATGAAACATATTTGGAATTTTTTTAAAAAAATTTTGAAAAACTGTTCCTTAGAAAATTATTGATTCTTCAAGTGATGCATTTTTAATACAGCTCAATTCTTTTTGGAATGAATAACAAAGTGAAAAAATAACTGAAGATATTGTGCACTTTTTCCCCAGTGTATAAACAGGAAAAAGAGAAACTTGGAATTATCTGATAGTTTTTGTGAAAACATAATCATAACGTCTCTTCAGCCTCCCCTCTTTCCCCTCCATTCTATCCCAACCCTGTGCTCCAGGAACCTTCATAAACCTGTAAAGCGGCTCCTGGAATGCAATGGATCGTGCCTGATATTACGTTTTCTGTTAGAATAGAAATGTGGGTTCCTCATAAGTGTTGTTTTTCCTCGATTTCGTGATAAAAAAATTGTTGGTTTTTTGTTGTGACAAACTTATGGAAGATAACACTAAAAGATTATACTGGACAAGAATTGTTCAACTTTCATTATTGAACATTCTATTATTTATAAAGTGATTTATAACAAAATTTGCTAAAATATTTCGACTAAACAAGATTGAATAATCAAAATCTAATCCTAATAAATAACAATTAATATCCTTCGAACATTTTCTTTCCCGAAACATTGAAAAAGCACAATAAGCGAACCACCTGCAGGGGTTCTATCACTTCTCCGTTCATTTCCACTACTAATTATATGGTACTTCATACGGCGAGTAGCCCTTAAACCAAAAAAAGGTTTTGTTCAATTCCTGCCGCCATTCTTTGAAAGGACAAGACCAATTGAACTCAGTTTTACTTTCAAACTCAGTCTTTACCTTTTAACTAGCAGGTGATAATCGCGCAAGGCGAGGTTTTTTAGTGCCAATTGTGTTGTATAGAATATACACAATTTGAGAATACAATTATGATATTTTTTGAAAAATAAATCTATATCGTAATCAAAAAACAAAGAAATGTTTAAAACTTTAAAAAGGAATTATATAATAAGAGTTAATTAATGTAAAAATAAAATACAAAAAATATTTTCTAAATTGTTCTAAATTTAAATTATATAGTGCTAGGCGTAAAGCACAGATTAAAGGATTGAATCAATATCAATTGAAATGTAATCAAACCAAACCTCATCATCTTAGTATTGCTGGGCTCACCTAATGGCAGACATTTATAAGAATTATGCTTCAAACAAGCTTCATCTCATAAATACAAAACTACACCCCAAAACAAAAAATGTAATCCAGGAGGAAGCCCATTATATGTAGAGTGGACATGAGGCAAATGAATAAAAGCCAAGCAAAGAAGCAAAAAGAAAGGGAACAAAAGCAATCTACAATGATTAGTGGCAATGAGATACTACCGTCGATATAGACATTTAGGGTTGATGTTCTTTCTCAGCACTGTTCGCTCTTGAAGTCCACCCCAATATGGAAGTCTTTGGATTAGGGCAGAGATTTTGGATCAGAGTAGAAACAACCAATTTCATCAACTCAATTGTTCAAGACAGAAGCCTGAGAAACAACAAGAAAAGGTCCCCATATATTCTTTTCCTGGATAACATGAATAATTCGATTAATAGTGGAACTTGATGAGCAAAAAAATAAACAAAGTCAGTTACTTCGGCAAAATGAGCCAAGAAAGCCATGGCTTGAATTGTTTACCAAGGCCCATTTCATCAGCAAGAATACCATTTAAACCTGTCAGATACAAACTAAACATCATGCACCTCAAACACAGTATCAAGCAATAATATCCACAATCTAATGTTTTTTTTCCAACATACTCATAACAATTTACAAGCCACTGTAGGCCATTGAGCTAATATTCTTTAACAGAACCTTTAAATAGGTTTGGTGTCTTCATAGTTTATGCTACAGCAAATAGAAACAGGGCCAAACTACTAAATGTGAAAACTAACTCTATAAGATATAGCAATACATTTATCTTTTCCATTGATAAAGATTGGTTGTAACATTTCATTGCTAACAATTCAATAAACATGGAACGGAAAGGCCCTCGTCAAATAGAATGGAAAGCATTGGGTAAGAAAAGAAAAAATATTTGAAGATGGAATCTATTATATAAGGCAGTCAATTATTGGAAGGCAACTGTAATTGTCAGAAACGCATTTTAAAAGCCAATCAAATACCATGGACCAATACTAACAAATGACGTAAAGACATTCTACAAAAAGAAATAAAGTAAGTGAATAGAGGAAAGAATAACCAAAGGAGTATGATTATGTAAAAGTAGCAAAAAAACAATAGGAAAAAAAATAAAATGAGCCTGGGTTAGTTTTTGAAACTTTTTTCACTGCAGGAAATGTTTTTAGGAATAAAAACTTCTCTTGTTTGCTATTAGCACATACAGAAAACAAACAAACCCAACATAATGGGAAGTACAACATAGAATGGAGATAACCTATTTCACAAATGTAAGACAGCTCAGGATGATTATCAGGCAAATTCACATCAGCAAAATAGAAATAGGCCCAACCTACAAAATATGAAAACTAACTCTGTAAGATATAGCAATACATTTACCTTTTCCATTGAAAAAGATTGGTTGTAGCACTTCACAGCTACAAAACAAAGAGAGAATAAATTCATATTAGAAATTTGCGGCTATGTTAATTTTGAAAGAATGGGAGGAACATGTTAAAATGTTTATATACAAAAACCACATGCAGCACTAAAATGCACAGGAAGGAGAAATATCAATTGAAACTTTACCTCATAAAGTGCAACTTTATCAGCCTATTATTTTTTCCATCTCCCATCAACAATGTGAATTGCATTCAATGCATACATAGAAGGAAAGAAAATAGTTAGGATGCAACAAAAAGAAACAAGGAAAACATATTACAAAAACAGAACATAAACCAAATTTCTATTCTAAATAAACAAATGTCCATTCTTTAACAATCAAAAGCATACTAACACAACTGTAAAGATATTTTTAATAATTAATCATTTAAACTAAGCAAGGATCACAAAAAAAAAAGGAAACTAAACATTTATTATCTAGATATAAACGACTGACCAAAAAAAAGGTCATTATTCTTTAGCTAATAAAGTAGCCGGTAGTATAATGTGGTTTCACAAACTAATAACCAGTTAAATAGGCGCACAATATTCAAATTATATGTACATGTGTGAAGACATTAGATATGAAATAAACTTGGCATTTATTCAGTAAACACTGTCATCACATGCATTAAACAATTTCTTATATTTCATCTGACTAAACGCAGGCCTCATACTTAACACAGGAATAGCAAAATGAGAAAACCATCAACAGAACCAAGTTGCACAGGAAGAAGGGATATCAATTGAAACTTTACCTATTGAAGCACAACTGTTTCAGTCGATCAATTTCCCAACAACCATCGACAATCGAATCGCATTCAATGCAAACAAAGAAGGGAAAAAAACAATTAGGATACAATGGAAAGAAACAAGGAAAATGAATTACAAAAAAGAACAGTAACTACATTTCTGTTATAAATAAAGAAGTTTCCATTCTTTAACTATCAGAAGAAAAGCAATCACTTTTTTAATGTTTTTCTTTAACTGATCACCAACATCATAGTTCACCAATAGTTATAACATAACAGTAATATATATGCTCATGTAGATGTTAATTGGCTATTAAAGTTGACATCTAACAACAGAATGGTTGCAGCAGTAAGCCTGACACAAATAAAGCCACATAAAAGAATAACCAAAAAGGAAAAAAAGGAAGAAAAATAGTCAATCATCACAGGGATAAGAAACACCTATTAAAATGATATGATAGACCAATAGATTAGAGTAGACAATATTCTCTATAGCAGTTGACTTAACTAATCGTTTAACAAAGGCATTAAAGAGAAGGACAGATTATGTTATCTTTCGTTGGGAACAATTAGTGTCGACAATGTATTTTCACATACAAATTGTATTTTAATTTTACTTTGTTATCTTTTTGAAACAAAATTTATGGGAACAAAAAAATACGAGAGTAGGTTCTTTTTTTTTGGTCAAAACGAAGGGATCAGATTTTTTTCTCATACAAATAAGAGCGAAGAAGAAGCTAGTTTAATAGTGTTGGCATTGTATCCTTGACCTTTCAAATGTAGAATGAAAATATTTTATATATAAAACATTTTAAATACGTTCATCCCTTCATTTTTTATTTTACTTTTTTATGTAAATTGAAAAAACCTTACAATAAATATATCTATAAACAAACATCTATTTTTTTCCAAAATGAAGAGACCATTTGTTCTCATATACAAAAATGAAGAAAGAGACAATGATTTTCCAAATGTAGCATGAAAGCATTTTATATACAAAACCTTTTAGGTAAACAAATATTACATTTTTATTCAACATTTTTAACTTAACGGAATAAGAAACAAGGAGAAAAATATATTTAAATAGCATGAGAAACAGTCTTTAAAAATTATAAAACATATATTAAAATGGAATCCATTATAGAAGCCAGCAGAATTTGGAATGGCAGAATCTCATGACCAATTACAAGCAATTTTCATAATAACTAAACAACAAGATAACATACAAAAGCTATTCATATGAACCAACAAGCAACACTAACAAAAGGAATTCTCCTCTTCCCATTTATACTAACTGTGTCCACTTATTTATGGTGGTGGTTCATTTTTTGGTTTGAAAATAGTATGGTCCAATGTGAAACAAATGTGGCAAGGCCATATAGTTGCTAGACACAAAACTAATTAGCACACCAATTAAATGCCTTGAAATCCAATACAAAAAAAGATGAATAATACATGAAACCAGGAATATGAAAAAGAATGCATCCACTTATTATAAATTGGGAGGGCATGTGCAGAAAATTTCACAATTAGTAATCCATTTGCATGTGAACGATGTGGGTCATAATGGCGAATTAACCTATTTCATCACAGTTGCCTATTAACTAACTACATTACTACAACCAAACAAATGTATTTCTCATAACAAACAATGAACAACAAATATTAACAAATGCATCAAGGCAAAAGAAAGCAAAGGAAACCAATTCTGCAAAAGCAGGCAAAATGTGGAATCAAGGATCATTTGTTTTTTACATTCAAAGACAAAGGAAGAGGTGATGGTTTTCCAAATGTAGCATGAACACATTTTATATATAAAACCTTTTAGACACAGATGGAGATTACATTTTTAGTCAACATTTTTTATTTTCACATACAAAAATAAAACAAGTGGTGATGATTTTCCAAATGTATCATGAAACCATTATATATATAAAACCTGTTAGACACATCCACAGATTACATTTTTAATTTACATTTTCATCTCATCTCAACGAAATAAAGGTCATGGAGAAAAAAAAATCCATTATAAAAGCTTCTAGAATCTAGGATGGCACAATCTCAAACCAATTACAAGTAATTTTCATCACATCTTAGTGACATCATTACATGAAGAAGCTATTCATTTCAAGTGACAAACCAAACTAACGAAAGGAAGACTCCTCTTCCCATCTACGCTAACACTGTCCATTTATTTATGGTTGTTGGAAGACTAAAAACCAGTTAGCACAAAACCAGTTGGAAGACTCAAAATGGGCAAGGACATACAGTTGGAAGACCCAAAACCAGTTAGCGCACCAATTAAATAAAAGTAGAAATGGGATAGAGAGTTCCATCCTTCTCTGACCTTATTAATAATTTCATCATAATTTCAATCAGATAAATAAAAGTAGGATAAGAGGCACAATTTAACACATTGAATGTACATGAAAAAAAAAGGTAATTTAAATAGACAAAAAAGAGTTTGAAAGTTATAATGGCAAAATTTTAATGAATACAAAAACACATTATAGATGGAGAATAGAATGATAGGGAGGAAGCTTGAAGCACAAATTGTAGATAGCAAGCAAAATGAGTATAATGCCAAAAGCACAAAAGGATTAGATGCACATATGATGCTTTCCCATAGGATCGATAGATTTGAAAGTGGTAGACCAAACAACCAAATCATAATGGTGGACAATTCACACGCACAATCGAATTCAAAAAAAGAAATAGAAATAACCTTTAGAACATAACTTTGACAGATAGGACAAGATATGGCAAATTCATTGAGGCCCAAAATTCACACATCCTGAACAAGATTAAGACAAATCAGAAGAAGTGGAACCCCAAGTATACTGAGTAATTGTTTTACGAAAATTGCAAAAATATCCATTGATAAATAATTACTATGAAACCAAACCCATATTTAGAAAGTGATGCAGTGTCCTATAGATGAAGCCCAAACACAACCAAAGAGAAAAGGGGAAAAGAATTGCAGGAGAAGAAGAAAAAACAATTCAGAAAGGGAAAATAAATACCAAAATCAAAGAACGGGCAACAAATCTAACAAAATTTTATAAATTAAAATCCAACCTTATGAATAGAAAACTAAATTAGAAGAGGGCAGTAGAGATAAATATAAAGAAGGGAAAACTACACCGAGCGTAAATTGGTTTTTTCATGGAAAAAACCACAAGTCTTCTTCTTTTCTTGCATGTCCTATTTATTCTTTCATCTACACACAAAATAAGAAAAAAAAGATAGGCAAAAACCCAAGGAAAAAGAAAACAAATGAAAATTTTATATTTGAAGGCAAACGAACATAAACGTGTTATGCCGAAAACCACCTGTCATCTTCCTTTTTTTGCATCTCCTCTCTATTCTTTCATCTATGCACAAAATAAGAAAGGAAAATGTGAGAAAAAAAGAAAAAAAAAGGACAAAATTAAAAAAAAAAACAAGGAAAAAAGGACAAATCCGAAGGAAAAAGAAAAATTTCTAGCACAATGAGTGACATGACCATATTTTCCTATACAATTTGATCACCCACTGCCTTTTTCTTGCATTTTCAATGTTTGTCATCATCATCATAATTTTGTTGTGTCCATCCTTGATTTGAACAGAGATTGAATTTTGCTTTCCTCTTTTATCCCAAATTAAAAGTGGGTTTGAGGAAGAAAAGGACTTTTGTCATTAGTGTCATGTCTACAACAACGGAAGAGCAAAACACACCGATTCTCTAAACCGCCACAAAACTAAAAAAAAAAAAGAAAAAAGAAGAAAGGAACAGATTTGGTCACATAACACCACAAAAAAAAAAAAAACCTGAGATAAGAAAGTCATCACAAGTACTGAAAATAGCCTGACATGCTTATAAGCGAGAGGCTAAAAACACAAGTGTTTTTATTTATAATCTTGTCTCAGAGACTGAAAATAGAACAATTTTTTTATTTATAACTATAAACCAGAGATAAAAAAGTCATCACAAATTATTCAAGGAGGCAATAACAAAAGAAAGTAAATTTCTACTCTTTTTCATTGGTAGAATAGTGGAATTTCGGATCTTTCCTCCATTTTTTTTTCATCGACTCACATGAAACTCTCAAAGAATCCCCAGTAATGGCTCATAATAATTAACCATAAGCTTAAATATAATACGAGTATTTAAGGACGCTGACAACAATCATGGATTTCTTTCCAGGGCAGAAACATGCAAAACACACATTATATAGAACTCTTCCAAGTCTTTACCAAAATAAGAATTTGTTAAAACAGTTATGATCAAGTAAAACATAGTAGCAATGTGCAAAAAAAGAAACTCAAGAAGACCAAAACATTACTGCCAAAGCAATCATAGCTTACTACTGGTAACAGTAGGATTTTTACATCCTAAAGATCCTAATCAAGTTTACCTAGGATCATGATTATTGACTGCATTGAAGTGAATTTAGGAAGTCTGTGATTGCGATGGGGGAGGCCCATCAAATCTCATGAAAGGCCATTAATAAACACTCACAAACAAGGCACCAGCTACTGAGAACACCTATATACCTAATGCACCACATAAATACATTATGTAAGGTTACCTTGGAATAAGAAGAATAATATTATTGGCTATTTATGCAATTACAATAAATACAGCTTACTCCCACTATCAAACTTAGGGAAGCAGTAAAGAACCCAAGCAAAATGAAGTTGTGAGGATGCTTTTGTTGATACACGTGCAAAGGCCACAAAACTTTGAAGGATTAATGCACACTATCAAGGGAGAGCACAGAATACAAAGAACAAGATGTAAGAATAAAACAGAAATAGACATAGTACAGTCTAGCAACGAAACGTATAATCATAGGCAAGGAAACTGTATATATTCACTTATTTGAGGAACCCTAATCATGAAGAAAGATGAAACCTATGGGGTAAAAAATATCCAAAATTCCATCATAAATGGAAACAGATCTTACCATGTCAAATTGAAACTTGTTACATATTAGCAAATTTCTTGACACTTAGCATTTTCTTTGTTGTTTTCATACATCAAGAAATATTTCTATAATGAAAGCCATAATAACAACCAGAAAACCATAGGGAAATAGAAAGGAGATAAAACTAAGAAAATCGTGTAATAATAACCATTGAGCAAATACCACGTTAGCCCGTTGTTGGTTGCTAACCACTAAAGTGTGAGAAGCTAGATTGTTTTTGAAAGTAATAAGAAGGTTAATACAAGAGCACTAGATAAGAAAGCTGTCAAAACTAATATTGGGTTCAAACTTGCATAAAACTACCTACATGAAGTAAAGAAGGATGTTATGTCCTTGTGAAATTATACTGAATACAAAATAAGGTGCAAGAAAAAATATCCAGCTTGCAACATTACCTTTCAACATCCTCTGCCAGGTGCAAAGGTCTAGCAAAATCATGGATAAAATGAGTTCAAAGCTTAAATCAACTGCCTAAACAACAAATGACATGTATGAATAAAATTCCTATAAATGTGAATGTTCACAACAGTACAAATTATTGCATAGGAAGTTTAGTTCCAGTATAGAGAATGTCAAAAGGAAAAATAAAAATCTTTAAGTGCTACAGTTAGAGAAGAAAGTTTTCAGGTGAAACCTTCAATGAACACAATGCAACTTTAAAATCCTATGTTAACATGACACCATGCATATAATGTATTCAAGTGCTCTTCGACAAGGAAGAACAAATTTCCACAACTATAGGTATTGCTTTGTACCTACAGTCCACTAAACACAGAGTCTTGTCTCCCCTTTCCAGGCAATGCAAATTTCAAATCCACATGAATCTTCTGTTTTGCATTTGAGGCAAGGGTCACAAATTTACTTTAATAAACTCAATTGCCAACAAGGCAAGTACCTCAATGAATAAATGAAGGTCTTTATACCTTCAAAGATGTCTTGATAAAAAGGATCACATACTACAACAATTTCCTTAATTTCAGGCATGCCGCAGAATGTAAAGAAACTACAATACAAATTGCCCAATCATCATTCCCAAGGTCAAAGGATAGACAAGAGCATAAACCACTTAAACTTTAAACTTAATGTGGTTTTGTTTATTTTATCAAGTGTATCGATGGTTTTCATCTGGAAGATTGTTAATCTGATGGTTTTCATCTGATAGTCTGGGTTTATTTTATCAAGTGAACCTATTAAATTACAATATGAAATTTTCTTTGCCACAGAGACAAAATTCCAATAGGCTGTCTCAATCAGAAAAAATCCAAAGTTAGAGTGACTAAAGTTTGGTAAACAACAAGGACTTTGAAATAAAAGAATATACCCCCGCCAACCATTTAACCAAAAAAAAAAAAGAAAAGGGTTAGGGGGTGTGATGAAATCCTAAGAGCCGGGACAACAACAACTCCATATGAAGCCGACCATAAAGCTAGGCGTCCACACTTAGATTCTTTACAAGGGATTGGTGGTCCTATCACAAGGTTAAGGACTAAGAGAATGCAAGCTACCTTAATCTCATTCATAAATGAATCCATGGAATCCGTAGCTAAGGCAGCAAGAAAGACTTTCGAACTGAGCTCATCATTTGTCATTCTAGTCATCCATGAAGAATCAAGAATGAAGGATCGAGTGTGGTTAATTTTCACTTGTGTAATCAAGATCCTTAAGCCACTCTCATCACAATCCAAGTTCGAATTTGGAAGGTTCCAATTCATCAAGAAGCAGAACAAGTTCCAGCTTGGTTGAAGAATCCAATTCGGCCTTGGAAGATTTCAGCTAGCTTCGGCCTTGGAAGGTTCCAGCTTTTGGCCCATTTTTAGAAGCTCAAATGGAAGTGTTTGGCAACTCAAGACCAGCTTAATTCCAACCCTATTCAGCCTCATTCCATTTAGCACTTGGATGATGATATAGGAAGCTCAATTCAGCTCAAATTCCATTTAGCACTTGGAGTTGTAATTTCTGAAATTCCAATCCACAAATGGATTTCTAAATTCGGCCAGCACAAAAATCCAATCCACACTTGGAGAGCCAATTCAAGTGACATTCAACCAACAATCAAATGCAAGTAACATTCAGCCAAAAATCAAATCCAAGCCACACTTGGATTCTAGTTTAGGAAATACTTAGTCTATAGTTTAGGCAATATTTTTATCTTTATCTTAGAGTAGTAGTTTTTAGTAAATAGTTTCTTAAAGTAGTTTCCTAAAGAGCTAATCCTTATAGGAGATGACTTTCTTAATTCTTGCACATTGTAAACTATAAATAGAGGCTATTCATCCCTAAGAAAATACAGACTTGATTCAATACAAACTTGAGAGCTTTTAGCTTTTCTTTGAGTTCTATTTTAGAATTTGGTTTGAGTCTTTGAGGATAGCCTCTTAGGTTTATGTTTAAGCTATTTTTATTGAGTTTTTTTCCTTCAATAATCTGAGTGTGCCGGTTGGTTCTAAGGATAGTTCAATTCTCAACTTGGAGTTTGGATAATTCCTTTGGGTGTCAAGTGGACAAAAGCAAAGGTCCTTCTTCAATCTTGAAGTTGGTGTCTTGCTAAAGGAAGAGTTAGTTAAACCTAGAGGACGATACTAGGACCTATACTCTGGTATATGTTCAAATTTTATCCTTTGGTTTAAGATTCGTATCATGTTGTAAATTTTAATAGAGTATTGTGGTCTTATCAATTAACTTCAAATTTGTAAAGCTAAAAAGAGGGATTGCTCGATACAACAAGAATAAATTAAACATCCATGTGCTAAATAATTAGCTTGGATAAGATTGTTAGAACAGAGGTTGTTTACCTATATAATGGAATGGGTTGGCCTAAAAGTGGAAGATACTGCTTTGGCATGCTTGCCAATTTGCTAAAGGATAATAAGTTCATAATCTAATAGATAAACAGTAAATTGTAGACAACAAAGGATGACAAAATCACAAGCCAATCATGCAGCAGGAGTACTATTTTTTTAACAAATGCAATCAATGCTTTTAGTTTCTAACCATCTTTTATGATGAATATCTAATAAACAGATGTCAAATATAAGAATCCATGGGAGTGTCAAATAGAGATGAGGTCCTTATTTTTATGTCAGAAGCTTGGGAAGTTCTCACACCAAAAGCATAAACATACTACATACTTAAAAATGTTGTCAACAAACAATTGTATACGAGTAACCAACAATCATGTTGTCTTAGTAATGAGCAAAAGAGCAGCCATCCAATGCACATAAGTCTGTGATCAATTTGTAATTTAAATTGAACGTAATAAGCCTGTCTAAACTTTTCAGTAAATATAACTAATTTAGCTGGATAATTTTGAATATTGAATTATCACAACAATTTATCGCATCAAACATACACTAGAACATATATAGTTCAAGTATAACACAACAGCAAATAAACCCATGCACATCAAAAAACAAACAGACATGAAAATACTTACACCTATCATTTTCCCCTTTCCTCCAACAAGCAGAATTATAGAGACACTTCTCTTTTTCACCATTGTATAAGTACTCTGAAATTACAATATTAAACACAGTAAAAAAAACCCCAAATTATTAAAATAAACAAATGCAAAGATACATGTGGTTTTCCTATAGCTCACATTGTCCAACTCCCCAGACACCGCAGAGCAGGAAATTCTCAAATGGGCAAATTTTGAATTTGGCAAAGCACTGAACTTTTTAAATGAAAAAGAATGTTTCTTGAATGGGTCATGAATTGAAAGGGAATTGATTTCCTAAAGATGCGGCTAAATAACATAACTGAAAATAATTGTCCCCAAATATAGCAGGCAAAGTAAGACAATGAATCTTCAACCATAAAAGAAATGTAAGCAAAATAGACACTTTTTCCCATAGGAACAAAAATGCCATTGCCACTCTCAGAAAGTTGCAAACGCATCCCACGGATAGAAGTTCATTAACCATCCAATAAGCCGTTATGTACTGCCAACAAACATCAATGATGAGTGAAAATAAAAATATAAAGGCATGAAAATCTATTTACACTGAGCAAAACACGTTAAGAATCACACGATGATAGCCTCAAATTACTAAGTATGTATTGAATAAATATTCAACTATAGAGCATGGAAAATAAAATGAAGGTTGAGGGTTCCAGATAATAATCAACAACGTCATTCAAAACTGACCCAATTGCCATGTTATTTTAGGTACAATTTTCTAATTCAATCCAACCCTCGCATCCTGTCATACTAACGTAGGTGACATTTGAATGCTACATTTGGACAAAAACTAAAAGTAGGTGACACTCGAGTAAGAATTTTGCAAAGAATTAACTAGCAGAAAGTATAAAAACAAAGATCATTGATAGAAAACCCTAGAAATTGTAAGAACGGCAGAGACATCTGGGGGTGAAGGTGAAAACCCTCAGTGATCAACAGCGAAACAAAGCAAAAAAAAGAGGACAGGAATCAAAAATTAGACCAACAGCAACCATCAGGCAAAAAGATTTGTTGAGTCACCGAGCGGCAAAAAGGTCACAAGAAGCGGTCGAAATCGGTACATTAACTGGCTCCATGGGTCAATGGGCAAAAATCTAAAAAACCCTAAACCAAGGGCAACCATCAAGAGAGGAAAATAGCTATAAACTAAGCAAAAAAAGGAGAGGAATAAAATAATCGACCAACAACGAGCATTGAGCAAAAAGATTTGGGGGAAAAAACTAATGAAGAGCAAAAAGCAAAGAAAAGATGGAGAAGGACAACAGTACCAGTTAAATCAACAAATGAGAAGGAAAATAGCATGTGTTAAGGGAGATTACATGTAGATGCCACACGTCCTATTTTAGCCAACGTGGAAGGCCAAAGGCGTGCAGTGGGGAAGGATAAAGTGTTCACATGTCCTTATGCGCTGACTCTTGTTGACGCTTTAATTATATATGTTAATAATAAAGAAAAAAAATTCTAGGAGTCAATTTACTTATTGATAAAGAAAAAAGAATGGCAACACCAATTCAACCTTTTGGTCTTAGATTTGACTCTGGTTTTGATTATAACTACAGCTTTACCCTTTCTGGATCATTTTACAACCAACCATGTACTGCACTAGAAATTCCCCACCAACCATTCCCTATAGGAATATCCTCTCAAACATCATTCAGCCCTCCTAAACCACCTTAGACAACTCTCAAAAAGGAGAAACAAAAAAAATCCACCCTTTTAGAACCGCAATCTCAATTTCAGCCTCATCGATTTGAGCCTAAACCTGAACTTGACCTCAACCACCTCAAAGCCAATGGCCTCGTCCTTCGAACCAATTGTTTATTAATATTGATCAAGAATCCTTACGCCAACCTGATCCAACCTTTTTGAGTGAAGACTACCACTCAAATGAAACCTCTTCAGAGCAGTCATTCCAACTCACTACTGACTCTGAGAAGGAATATGCTAATGTTACTACAACCACAATAATAATGGCTGATCAAGCTAAGTTTAGTACCCACCATTTGGGTCAAACCACTAAAGAACCAACTGTCTCTGAACCAGATCCAATGGAGTAAGATTCACCACAATCACCCTCAACAAAACCCTCAAATGGTCTTTATTTTACCTTTGACGATATCCCTTTTCAAAAATAGAGAGAAAAGATAGTCGGTTTTGCAGCTTGTTTAGAAGTCCAACAATCAAGGGGTGGTGCTCAATTACCAGTTATTCTTAGGGAATTTGATGCTAGATTTACAAGCTTACTCAAAGAATGGTTTATGTCCTTGGGAGAATACAAGCAACAACAATTTTACTAGGATTCCAATATATCCAATGATTTGGGACAAATTCACTATGAATTCCTTGGAGATCAAGACACAATTATAAAAAAAAAAAAAGATTTCTATGATATGAGATGTTGTTCATTAAAACAGAAGGATTTGGAGTTCCATTACAAGAGGATGTCAAAGCTCTTCTATGAGTTGAATGGAATTAATAATCTTAATCTAAAACATGTCTTTACATTGTCTCTACCCAAGGAGATTCAGCCAAAGCTTTATAGGATGATTCAAGCTAGTGGCAAAGAAATAGAAAATCTCACCATGGAAGAAATCCAGCAAAAAACTATGGCTTCATTAACAAAACTATGTGAGAAACAAAAGATGTTTGAACAGATGATGGATAATAAGAAGATGTTCCAAAAGACTTGCAGCTAAAAAGGCTTGCAGATTAAGTACAAAGATGACTCTTGTTCTTGTGAATCAAAACACAAGAAAAAGTTCAAGGAGTAGCCTTTCAAGAAGAAGAAGTTTAAGGGAAAGAAGTCTCTTAGATATTTTAGGAAGAAAGAAAGAAAAGGGAAAAAGTCCAATAGGTGCTTCGCCTGTGGCAAGAAAGGGCATTTTGCAAAAAATTGTCCTAACAAAAAGAAGAATGTAGCTAAGCTAGACTAACAGCTTATGATTCAAACATAGAATCTCTCTACTTTGAACAAGAAGAACAAACTTCTGACACAGCATTTGCCATCCAGGATTCCAGTTTTGATATAGATTCTCGGTCTGATATAGATACTTCCTACTCAAGTTCTGATGAAGATATTCCTATCTATATGCTAAAAGCCCAAACTCTAAAGGAAGGAAGTTCTTTTTTTCCACCTCATGTTGATATCAAATTCCTATATTCAAAATATGCAAAACCAACCCCAACAATTGGTTTTATTGACATAGGTTCTCAGAGATCCATGATGAATCCCACAGTACTCCTTGAAGACTTCTGGATACCTTATACTGAGAATTTCAGAGTAGCTGATGACAAAGTCTTTCAGTCCACATTGATTACTCGGAAGGAGATTGGAATTTAGTTTTTTCCAGAATGCATTATATGGATAAAAGTCTTAGGATGTGATCTTCCAAACAAAGACCTTCTCATAGGTTTTGATCTCTATTTCAAAGCTCAGTCTCTCAAAGCTTTACCAGATGGTGTTTAGTGGAAAAGAAATTTTCGACCTTACACTAAGGTTGAGAAAATGTATGCTATCTTTGAGGCTCTACTAGATTTTCATATAGTAGTTGAGGAGTTGCAAAGATGTTGTATTGAGTCCTATGCAGATTTTCATCATCCAACACATTTATGGAAGAATTCAGAATTCTTTGTTCAATTACCTTTCGTACTGAATGAGGATATCAATCCCACCAAAACTACTCATCCAGGGATGACCCCAGAAGATCTAGCATTAGCACGAGAAGAATGCAATCAGCTTTTGAAGATGGGCTTGATTGAGCTTACTAAGTCTAGTTGGGCTTACCAGGCATTTTATGTTAACAAGAGATTGGAACAAGTTCGTGGAAAGAAAAGGCTTGTGATTGATTATAAGCCTCTCAACAAGTTCCTTCAGGATGACAAGTTTCCTCTACCCATGACTCAGTTCTTATTTTCTGAAATTGCTGAAGCCCAAATATTTTCAAAGTTCGACTTGAAAGCAGATTTTTGGCAATTAGGTATTGACCCAAAGAATTGATACAAGATAGCTTTCTGTATACCTACAGCCTAGTACTAATGGATGGTTATGCCATTTGGGCTTAAGTTTGCTCCATTTGGGCCATGATCAAAAATTTTGACCCAATATTGCATTGTTCTATGATGTACATTGATAATTTTCTTTTATTCTCAAAAGATGTACAATCACACCAACAACTGCTAAAGTAGTTCTTACAGTTGGTTCAAAACTACTAATTATGCTCTCGTAAAGGAAATGATACATTGCACAACTCACTATTGAATTCTTAGGCATAAAGTTTGCTGAAGGAAAGTATTAACTTGGTCCCCAAATTACACAGGAGCTTTGAAAATATCTAGAAGAGAATCTTTTTGTCAAAGAAATTCAACAAATTTTTAGAAATTGTGAATTACATTAAAGATTTTCTTCCACAATCTTCTAGATACACCAGCCAAATTGGCCAAGATGTTAAGGAAGAATGTACCACCTTGGGGAAAAGAGCAAATGAAAGCAATAAAAAAACTAAAGGAAATGTATTAGCATCCACCACCTCTGAAGATTCTCAACACAGGCCATAGGATCTTATAGACAGATGCTAGTGATGAATATTGAGGTGCAGTCATTCTTGAAGAAATTGATTGAGAGCGATTCTATTGTGGACATGCAAGTGGACAATTCAAGGAATTAGAAAAGCACTATCACACAGTTATCAAGGAAATCGTAGCCATCAAATATGGAATTAAAAAGTTTGAATTCCACCTCATTGGACATAACTTTATAGTCAGGATGGATAATTCATCCTTTCCCAGGATAATGGAGTTCAAAAATAAGATAATTCCAGAGCCACAACTTTTGAGATTAAAGGATTGGTTTTCTACATACTAGTTCCATGTTGAGTATATAAAAGGACACCACAACCTCATTCCCGATCTTCTCACCAGACCTAAATCGTATTCTCTCTATATATTATAAGTCCTTTGTTCGAGATCGCATTGGATGCTGCTAGGTCTGGGAGCCAGGCAAAGGCATTGCTTTGCCCCTTAATGAACTGAATGGTCTTTCAACCTTCGTTTGGCTAGCGATTGAGGCAACCTCAAGTAGCAAGAAGCCCTACTAGTGGTTCTGATGCTTGAGTGAAATGTGAATAACACGTCCTCTTCTTTTTGAAAAAATAGTTGTCAATGCAATTACTTTGACTTATTCTTGAATGAAAAAAATAAAACCGGTTAACAAAAAAATACCATAGTAAAATGTTTCAACTTCAACAATTCTCCTTGAAACTTGTTGCTGTAGATTTCAAAAGTTCATGTAGTCTTCAAATTTTGATTTTTAATAACACATTTGTGAAATGCATGTTATTCCTTTGTGTCCAATGCACTCAAGCATTATCCTTGTCTTTTTTTTTTCATCAAAACTATCATCCTCATCAACTTCTTTCTTGCTTTTAGTTGCATATCATAACCTTTTTTTTTTGTTTGCAAAAACAGTCCCACATTTAGGAAAAATACAGTACATGTGCCTTTGTTCATCTTTAAGTACCAAATTCATTTCTTTTTTAATCTTCATTAACTCCTCCTCCATTGTAGTGATCTATGTTAGGTCACTTGCAACTTTTTCATAACATGTAGGCTTTTTCATAGTGGCATTACATTTTTCATAATTTTCAAAACATGTGGTACCCCTATTTGGAAAGTCATCATGGAGTATCAACATGCTTCTCCTCAATTTATGTGGAACTCACTCTGTTGAATTCAGCACCTTTGATTTCAATTTCATGATATGAATCTAACTTCTCATCCACTAAGTTTTATGAAACATTTTGACTAACTTGTGACCATTCAAGACAAAAGTTTTTTCCTTTCATTTTCAAAGTAAGTATTTCATCTCCATTTGGATCATATATCAAGCAAGTCTTGTCTTTAAAAAGAATGGAATAATTCTTCTCAAGCAAATGTCCAACACTTGAATTGCTGGCACAAACAACAATCAGGAATAATTTTAACTCCTAAACTAATATCAACAACCACATTACCTTTACCTTGTACCTCAATGTAATTTCTATTTTCAATTTTGACTTTGAACTTAATGTTTTATTAAACACCTTGAAACTTGACACATCATAAGTCATATGATGTGTACAACCACTATCAATCAACCAAGCTTCTCTAGTGATATTACCTGCAAAACAAGAAGTTGCAAATAATTGCTCATCTTCTTGTTGATCAACCACTTGAGCTTGCTGTCCTTTTTGCTTATTTTTGCATACTCTTTCCATATATCCTTTCTGATTATAATACCTACATTGGATGTCTTCTCTAAATTAACAATACCTTTCTAAGTGGTTACTTTTCTTGCAATATTGGCATATAGGAAATCTTCCTTTTCGCTCTTCATTTTCATTGTTTTCATCTTCATTCTGGTCCTTTTTGTTCATTTGTTTTTTATTGGTTCTGTTATCTTTCTTTGTTTGGAAAGCACCTTCTACAACCTCCTCCTTACAAATAGTTCTTATTTGTCTTGGGCTTGCAATGCATTCATCAACTCCTCTAAGATAATTTGAAAAGGGTCTCCTAAATCTTCAAGGGAAGATATTTTTGTTTCAAATCTTTCAAGCAAGCTAACTAGGACATTTTGTATCACCATTGATTTCAAAGTTATTCACTAATTAGCCACATTTTGTTGACAATATTTAAGAGTTTATTCTAATACTCTTTAATGTCCTCCTTATCATTCATCTTTAAAAGTTCAAACTCCCTTCTAAGATTTAGAACCTACATTTGGCCTACTCTTTAATTACCTTAGAACGCTTTTCGTAAAGCATCCCAAGCTTTTTCCGTAATTTTACAAGCCATAATTCTTGTGAATACTTCATTTGAAACTATTGTGTGAATGCAAGTTAGTACTTTATATTTTTTTCTTTTTCTCATCTCTATGTTCTCTTATTTAAGCTATTGTTGGATTTTCAAGTAATGGTTGTTGCTCATTTTCAACTATTTCCCAAAGATCATTAACTTTCAAATAGGATTTCATTTTGACAGCCCATATTTGAGAGTTTTAACCTTGAAAGATAGAGGATTAGAAAGAAAGTTGTTAGGCATGGTGTTTAGTTCTTGAACTTGAAAGAAAGGTCTTTCACTTCACTCCTTTTTTGTATAATAGAAACCCGTAAGATCAAGAGGGCTTTGATACTAATTTGTTGGTTTTTTCTTGTGACAAACTTATGGAAGACAACACTAAAAGATTATGTTGGACAAGAATTGCTTAACTTTCATTAATGTACACTCTATATACAGAGTGATTTATAAAAAAAAAAATTTGCTCAAATATTTCAACTAAATAAAATTGTATGATCAAAATCTAATTCTAACAAATAAACAACCAATACTTAATCAAATAACTTTCTTAATCTAGTTGTCAATACAACCATTTTGACTCATTTTTTCATAATAGAAACAAAATTAGTTAACATGAAAATATTGTAATAAAATGTTTCAACTTCAACAAAAATTGCATTATAGTTGCCAGATCTTAGAAAATCAAAGTACTTTGTTTTAGTGAACTATTTAGAGGTATTTTTCATACCATGCTACCCATTTCTAGTCATCTCTGCTTTCGACATAATTTATTAAAATTTTCTGGGAAAATACCAGTCTTTTCTTTTCTGGATAATTTTTGTTGGATTATGTCAAGTGTTTAGGGGAACTCTAGTGAATATAGTGAGGATATATATATATTTTTAATAAATTTCTTTTTTATTTTGACTACACTGTGGAGTCCAAAGAGAACCATGACATCTGGTTCTTTGGATGCCAAAATTGTTTCCTTAGGGTTGGAAATTTATGAATTGCACAAAGATGCAACATCATAGAATATGTCTTATCTTTGCATACTGTGGCTATCAACTCATCTTATGATTGCCATATAAAACTAATGTTTCATGAAAAGTTCATCTCTTATTTCATAGTGATTCATCTGTTGGGAATCAACATAAATTAGGCACCTTTTGTGTGCCTTATGTTAGTAAATAAACAGCATAAACCCCATTTAGATCGAACATATACATGATTAGAATATAAAGACAGAAGTGAAGAATTGTGTACTAGTCTTGCGATCTATAACTATATGGAGAAATAGGATTGATTATGACTAGATTCTTCTCCTCTATGACCCCCTATATGAATTGGCTTTGATGAGTTTGTCTCTTTCTTTCTTAAACTTTATGAGTAGAAGGTGTTTCTAAAGATTAGGGTTAGAGAAGGGAACATAACTGATATTTATAGCTAAACCTTAACCCCCTCATCACGGGTCAGGCTAATTGCAGCCCACACCAGCTAGTTTCACATTAGACTAATTAAAAGCCTTTATATATGAGTTTATTAAACCAGGCCCAAAATAATATTAATTAATATAAGCCCACATATAGAAAAACCTTATATTCTCTCACTTGGGAGAATATTAATTAAAGCTAACTTTAATGTGCACATTTATGTTAGTTTAGAGATTACTTTTAATTGTCAATCCTATCCCATAGAGCCTTTAACACCAAACCATGGAAGTAACTACATGTAATCACATAGAGTCATCCATGATCACTAATGCTGTTAACTCTACTGATATGGATTCAATGTGAAAATGTGGCAAACTTGATAGCACCTCATATAGAGTCAAACTTTATGTGTTATCTATTTTGTCAGTTCTTATTTTCTCTTCAAAGGCCATAAAACTTGTATGTGTCACTAAAGAATAACTTTATAGTTCCAATGAACTTTTATATGTCCCTTTTTCATTGTTAACAAAACTTTATGTGTATAAAACATATGTTCCAGACTAATAACTGTATGCTCTTTTAGTCTGTGTGCTCAAGGTTTACATAATTCCTTGAAACTTGCACTTTATATATGTATTCAGCATATAACTGAAAAATTCATTAAACTTTATTGAATTAAAATGCTAATACATATATCAGAATTATCACTAAATGCAACAAAGAACAGATGAAAAGCTTTATGAGCATAAATCGACTCTCACTAAATTATAGCATCCAATGATGCAACTAAACCTATGCTTTCGGCATGTCTTTCTAACACACATGGGCGAAATCCCTTTATTAGTGGGTCTGCAACCATATCATCTATAAAAAAAATATGCTCTACTACTATGTCACCATTTTGTACTTGATTTCTATGTTTAGACCCTTTTAGACCTTTATGAGTATTAATAAATAATATTGCTAAATTATTGTCATATTATAGTTGTATGGGTCTATCCACAAAATCAAATACAACTAACTTCTTTATGAGATTACGAAACCAAACAGTTTGATTAGCAGCTATAAAGCATGCTATCAACTCCGCCTGGATAGTGAAAGACAAATTGTCTTATGTTTCTCACCTTTCTAAGAAACTGTACCACCAACTAACTTGAAGACATAATCGGATGTCAATTTCATGTCATTCTCACAACCAGCAAAGTCTGCATTCATATACCCAACTAGCTTAAAGTTCTAAATATGTCTATATGTCAGCATGTAGTCTTTTGTTCTCTTTAAATACATACTTGAGCATGCATAATGCTCCAAAGTACACTAACATAAGCTACATTCTTTTATTTGGGCTTTCTCAACATCTGTTTGAGAGCATTGGGATCTATTCAATTTATCATCATTGACAATGGGAGCAATTCCAAACTTGCATTCTGATACTAAATCGTTCCAAAACATGGTTTATGTAAACCTTCTGAGATAAGCCCAACAAACGGCAAGGACGATCCCTATGGATCTCTATGCCAAGGACAAATGATGCCTCACCAAGGTTTTTCATATCAAAACTATGTGACAACATTTGCTTAGTCTCATGCAACAAGCTAAAATCATTACTAGCAAACAAAATATCATCAATATATAATATGAGAAGAATGAAATTCCTCACATTAACATTGCTATATACACACTGATCTACCTTATTTTCAACAAAACCAGATGATATTATAACTCTATAAAATTTTAAATACCATTGTTTAGAAGCCTGTTTAAGTCCATAGATAGACTTTTAAATGTACACAAGCTCTCTAGAATCATCAATGCAAAGCCTTTAGGTTGAAATATATAGACCTCCTTATCAAGGTCTCTACTTAGAAAAGTTGTTTTAACATCCATCCGTGTAGGTCCAAATCTGATGAGCTACTAATGCCATGATCACTCTAAAAGAATCTTTAAAAGAGACTAGAGAAAAAGTCACTTCATAGTCTATTCATTCCCTCTGAGTAAATATTTTGGCTACCAATTTGGTTTTAAACTTTTTTATCATTTCCTTTAGAGTTCTTTTTGGTTTTATATACCAATTTGCAGCTAATGAGTTTGCAACCCTTAGGTAACTCAATACACTCCCAGATATCGTTATTTTTCATAGATTGTATCCATTATTCATGGCATCCATTCACAGACTTGATTGAGGACAAGAAACAACCTCTGTAAAAGTCACTGGAGCTTGTCACGCAGCCTATGTCATAATCATGCTCTCTAAGATAGACCATGTAGTCTGGTCGTATAGCAGACCATCTCTCCTTAGTAGACCTCCTAGGTGGAGCTATTACAGCCTCATTCAGTTTCTGATGAAGTTGAGGGGTATCATTAAGCACAGGCTCAATGACATTATTCTCAACTCCCACTGAATCAGATTGTGATATAAAAAGCTCCATAACTATATGTGGTGCACTGTGCTCCACAATAGTCTATACAGATAGAGAATCTGATACAATGGTCTTCACCACACTATCATCCTTAATGGTTTATAAACAAGCATTCTCTTCGGCCACATCTAGTTCAAAAAACTTAGCTGTTTGTGATTTTACAATTCTTGTACCTCCATTTGAGTTATAAAATTTGTATTCCTTTAAATGTTCTAGATAGGATACAAAATAACACCTGATTGTTCTAGATTCCAACTTACTTGATGTTGGATTATATAGTCTTACCTTTGCAGGACATGCACAAATCCTAAGATGGTTTAAATTAGGTTTATGTCCCGTCCATAACTTAAAATGTGTTAATGGAATGGTTTTGGTAGGAACTCTATTTGTAGAGAGCCATTTAAGGCGTCTTCCCATAAAAACTCAGACAAATTACTCATACTTACCATACTTCTTATTATGTTTATAAAGGTGTGATTTCGCCTTTCGGCCACACCATTTTGTTCAAGACTACCAAACATGGTGAATTGGACTATAATCCCAGAATCTTCTAGGTATTTGGCAAATGGCCCTTTATGCTATCCAGCATTGCCATGCCTACCATAATATTCACTACCTCTATTAAACTTGACAACTTTGATAACTTTTTTCAACTATACAAGTGACGTATATATCATTGAGAGATGAACACAATCTAAACAATTCATAAGACATAATGCAACTATCAACTTTATTTGAATTAAAAAACATAGAGACCATATTGTTTTTTATTTCAAAATAATAACCACATTTGTCCAAACTTGAAATAGAAATTAAATTCTTTCTAGATGAAGGGGAATAGAAAGTGTTCCTTAACATTAATTATAACAAGAATCTAACATTAAGATGACATCTCCCATAAATTCAATGTCAACTTTTCATTATTTCCTACTATTAGCCTTGATTCATCTTGATTTGGCTTCTTCCAATTTTTGAACCCTTGTATGGTTATCGTAATATGAATAATTGCACTGCTATATAGCCACCACAAACTGGATGGGGCTTTAGATAAATTAGATTCACAAACCAAAACCAAAGAATCATTTCCTGTAACCTCACACCTGGTTAACCAAACCTATATTTGTCATAGTTTTCCTTCACGTAACATTTTTTTTTATAGAAAAAGCAACAATCAAATTTCTTAAAAGATTCCTTCTTTAGGCCTGCTTCTGAGTGCTATCAGTGGTCTCAAGAGTACCTTTATAAGTAGAAGTTTGGGACTTTTTACCCCATTTACCACCAGCACTAGAAACATACATGGTTTGATGTTCCTTTTCCTTTCTCAATTTCCCTTCATTTGCTACTTCCCTAGCTATTAGATCACTAATAGATCAGGACTCATTTCAAGAATTGTAATTTGTCTTTATAATCCCAAAATTAGGTAGAATGTATTGAAAACCTGGTGGACAATTACTATTATTGGAATAGTGATCTTAAGTGCCTCAAGTTTACTTTGAAAAAGTACTATATTTAAGACATAATCTCTAACTCCTCTAGTACCGTCATACCTTATGTTGAAAAGTATTTGTAGAAGGACACCTATCTTATCATTGGATAAAACCCAATACATGTCTAACAAGTGTTCTATCATTTGCCTAGCCATGCAGTTTATTGGCAAGCTACCCTTAAGGTGACTGATAATTACAAAAATATAACATATGTAAGAACAGTGTAACTTAATATAAACCGTATAAGTACACTCTATAGAATGTAACATGTATCATCATACAATCACCTTTGAGCAAAATGCATGACATACAATTGTAAACTTTCTACATGAACAACGGCAATGAGAACTTATTTCAACCCTCGTGAATTCATCACATTTGGTGTATGAATCACTAAGATCAGTCATTCCCCAAGCACATGTTGTACATGTATCCCTCTACAAACTAATACCCAATCACCCCTTTGGGAGTGTGATTGGATATTAGAAAGGGAGATATCCCCCACAATATGATATCGATATTTCATAAAACCAAGTGAGTGTGCCACTTTGACGGTCATTGCTAAATTGAATTTATAAAATTCTTTCGTATCAAGGATATTAAATTTTATTTCTTACATAATACTTTAATACAATTTTAGACCATATAAATGACAATGACAATACGTCATTCAATTGCATGTAATCATTTTTCACATAAATATAAATGGAGTAATTTCAAATTAACACATCTGACATACTTAAAAATTCATAAAAATATAAGTGAAAAATATTTAAATTTTATACTAAAAGTATAAAATCATACTCTGTCTAAATTTTTATAATTATAAGGATGTCAAAAAATATACAAATCATATGTCAAAATATAGATCATGAAAAATTGAAGACAACAACACTAAAATCGTCCAAAATAGACCTACACATTAACCCAAAAAAGGGTTTTGAAAGAAAAGAAAATTTATGCCTTGATGGGCACGCTGTGATGTGACGTGTGTTGACCCACGTTTTTTATGCGCACACCACAAGTGCACACCTTGATGCACAAATGCTTTTTCTTTTCTTGAACTAGATTGGTCCAAACCAGTCTAGGCAGTGTGACCCACATGAGTCGTGCGATAGGCCAACCTGCAGAAAGCAAGTTTTCTACCGCAAATTTCAAACTACGACCCTTGCCTGCAGAAAGATGCAGTTTTGCCACAAATCGACAAACGTTACAGCCCACATGCAAAAATAGATACAAATTTTTGCAGGTATTGGAAACTGAAAGTAAAGAAGTTTATAAACCCAAGCAATTTTGTAGTCGTTCAAGGCACAAAATTGGACAAACAACCAGTGCGACTTGATGCGCACAATAACAAACTCGTTTGAACGAGATTGTTTCAAATATTAGAGTCAAATAAGAGCATAAAATATATTCTTATTATGATGTATGCCTATTCTTTGATATCACATATTAATAAATAAACAGTATAAACTCTATATAAATTAAACATATACATTATTAGAATATAAAGACAGAAGTGAACAATCCTGTACCAGTTTTACGATCCATAATTATATACGAAAATATGATTGATCTTGATTAGATTATTCCCCTCTATCATCCCCTATATGAACTGACCCATAATTATATACGAAAATATGATTGATCCTGACTAGATTATTCCGCTTTATGATCCCCTATATGAACTGACTTTGATGAGTGTGCCTTTTTCTCTCTTAAACTTTATCAGTAGAAAGTGTTTATAAAAATTAGGGTTAGAGGAAGGAACCTAACTGATATTTATAGCTAAACCCTAACCCCTCATCAAGGACCCGGCTAACTGCAACCCACACCAGCCAATCCCACATTAGACCAATTAAAAGTTTTTATATTTGACTTTATTAAACCAAGCTCAAAACAAAATAAATTAATATAAGCCCACATATAGAAAAACCTTACACCTTATGCCTAGTACATGGATTCATCAGCTTCATTTAGATTTGTTGATGATCAAACGTAAAAAATTAATTACCATAATATAGTGTTGGTTGATAAATTACATGCTTATCAAAAGTTAGAAAATTACCATAATATCATTTAGGTTTATAAAACCACAATGCAAGGATTGCGCAATTATAGGCATTATGCAAGAACTAATATATATTTCTTCTATTTTTTAAAATTGTGTGATAAATGTGACAACTTTTCTACAAATTTGTAGTCTGCTGATGTGAGCTAATATGTTGAAGATGAAAAATGAAGCAATATTATTCAAGTATTACACAATGTAGGACTCCTAATATAGTATGTAATAAACCAATTCCTAAATGTAACATTAACAAGAAACCAAATTACCCTTCAAAGATGAAGATCCTCCGGAGTGGTTGTAATGCTATCCACTTCACTACTCACTTAAAAAAATAAAATAAAATAAAATAAAAAAGAAAACTAGTCTAATGAATGACTCGAACCGGTTTAGGGGCCGGTTCACTGGTTCATTGGTTGAACCGGCTGGGTCGATCCGAGTCTGATAACACTGACTCACAATGTCATTAACTTCACCAACACAACCATTACCAATTTTCTGAATGTCACTCGGTTCACCGATTGAACAGGTCGGGGCGGTCCAAGTCTGATAATACTGACTCACACTGTCATTAACTTCACCAACACAACCATTACCAATTTCTTGAATGTGACTCTCCTTCACAATGAATTTGAAAGTGTAACATTCGTTCAAAGGGAATTTTTGGTTACATTTGATGTTGCCTCCTCTCTTGTTATGGTACCCTGGATAGTTTCCTTGAATGAATTCAACTTTCTGTTTTAGAGTTAAACCTTGTTTTATTCCAAGTTTCTCAACTTCCCATGTATTGTAGGGATCATCATCCCTAGTTGTCACATGAATTTCACCTCCTTCTTGTAGCATTTCTTTGGCAGCGTTGAAGTAAGCCCTTATCAAATTTTGGTGCAATCTGTATCCCATTTGCCAAAGAACCACATCAGAAAATATAGGAAAAACAAAGTAATTGCTAGAAATTATAAATTAGCGACAGTTACATCAAAGTTGTTTAGGTAAAATGTGATATAGATTGTGTGAGTACAATAGTATAACCAAAAGGAACAGTTCTTATCATTTGATTGTTTGACGATATAGATTTTGTTTTTAATTTTTAATTGAAGGACTTTGTTATTTAAAAATTCCTTAATTATTTAGAAGTATCATTTATGTACAAAATACATCGTAAAATAATTATAATTAAGAATTTGAATTCGATTATTCATGGAAATGAAATATTAGATGAAATAGGGAACCTACTAATTGTGGAAATAATTATGAAAAAACAATAAAATGCGCGGGAAATGGGATAGGGGAGATGATTAATTACAATATGTTCACTTACATGCTAGGATTGAGTGAACAGTTTATAAAAAAAACGTAACTGATATGATTCAACAAGCTTAAAAAATGTAAAGAAACAAAAACGCATTTATGAGAACCAATTTTTTCCAGCAAAACAAGCCAATAGCTTTGCCTTGATTTTTGCCATGCAGGATCAAATAAAAAAATGGAGGGCCAAGAGAGACAGATATAGAAAAAAAAATTTGTTCACTTACTCAATAAGGGTTGTGTCCCTTTCACATAACCAGGAGTAATGGCCCGCGTGGGGGAAGTTAAATACTATGATGTCAAATTTGATGTCCTTCAGATTGGGATGCTTGTTCATGATATAGACATCAACATCATACAATACCAGACATCCTAGTCTTTCCAAATTCTCAACATGTTCTCCACTTGTCCGATGCATCAAGGGCAATCTCTCTAATGAAGCCCAAAAAGGGTACAAAAACAAGTCAACAAATCAATTACAATTTAGAGGGAAGCTGACGTAATATAGAGATGCCAAACTCTTGTCATCATTCATAGACAAGCATTACCATGTGAAATTTTCCAACCAAAAAAACAAAAGGTTTAACATACTATCACGCCTTGAACCAAATTTTAGTTGGTTGATATTAATACATTATACACATTTTCAAAATAAAATTCTAACACTAACTATGGTCCATGAAAATTACTCAGGAGATTATGTGTGTCCTTATCATGTTTTGTAATTTTTATTCTCTTACAATAACATCATTTATAAGTGACGTGAAACATCTTTTTATAGTTATAAATATTATTTGGATAGAGTTAAAAAAATACAGATTTATACCTTAAAACCCTATTTTAAGTGATTACACTGAAATGGAAGGATCTTACATTATGTCTAACTTTTGCTTTTTCTTTCCAAAAAAAAAAAAACACACACACACAGAGAGAAGAAAAGAAAGGGAAAACATATAATAAAATGAATGAAAATTCTATTGCTAATAAAAATTCTTTCTTCACTAAACTATATCCCATTCTCTAATTCTCTTGACTGTCTCTTGTAGATCACACCTTAAATGCTTATACCATCGGCATCAAATGTTTTCAGGCAGCCGTCACGCATGTGCAACATCGAAACTTATGACTCTCAAAAGAGTACAATATATGAAGAAAATGGGAATTGCAAAAGTAATGTTAACCTTGAGAATGGAGACAAGTTGCCACCATATTATCAGCATAGCCGAAAGCATTGGCTAAACAGGCTGAAAAAGAGAAATCTCCTTCGCCAACTAACAATATCTTCTGGGAACTGCAATAGTGCTGAATCCATCTCTCCCTTTTAGTTTTGGTCATCTTCCTCTCTGTTATATGTGCCCAAAAGTTCAATCAATTTGCCCTTTTATTCTTGTTTGTGCAAGTAAACTTGGCATTCATATATAAATAGTAACACGCCAGTCCATTGAACTGCACTAAGATGCATGCATGTTTGGTTAGTACTGCAGCAATATCCATTCCATTTCTTGTGGTTACCTACTGCAAGTTTGAAGTTGAAGATTTGGAGACACACAACTGTTCAGTTTCATTGTATTCCTATTTATTTCTTGTCCCTTTTTACCCGAATGAAAGCTTCTGCTAGCTAATTTTTGTTGCTGATATGTATAAACACACATATAAATATAAAAAAACTCGACGTAACCATACTAATAATAATAATTATTATTCTCATTACAATTTGATATTGCTAAAAGTTAGTAGAAATTGATCACCTTTTACTTGATATTTTGTAAGATTTAAATGTTTCTACAATTGTTTATATGTTCTTTTAGTTTACTTGGTAGGCTAATCTATAAATAGAGCATAACATGATATAGTTTGATATTTAGGGTTTAGGGTTAGAGTATTTTGAATATATTATTCTTGTTTAATTATTTAATCTTGAATTGTTTGCTTCTTTCTATTTAGTGCTTTTTAATTTACTTATCATCAATTAAGCTGATCTAAATATCTTAATGAACTTCAAAAAAAAAAAAATGTTTAGTCTTTAGGTAAGTAACATATAATCAACCAGCAGGAAGCCTTGAAGTCGTGGACAGGAGTGTACAAACATTACTTGTTGAATCATTAAGAAAATCTGATCTTAATGATTTTTTAATTAATAAGATCATTTTAATTAAAAATATTTATAATAGACCACCTGAAGAGCATGTAAAATAAATTAGAATTCTTGATTAACAGTTCAAATTATTTAATGAAACAGAATAAAATTTGAATATAAAGATGAAATAATAGAGAATAATTGCAATCTAGACTTTAATTTTTTTCTTATTTTGTTAAATTTTCTTTAGATTATAATTATGTTCCATTAATTTTATGTGTTATTTATTTTCAATTGTTTTCTTAAAATTTTTCATTTGTTTAAATAAAGAGAATTCGAAGTAATTTTAGTAGAATTGATAAAAGAATCCCTCAGGGCTTCAAACCCTACTCTATCAGTATGTTACTTGCTATGATAATGCACATTTGCATTATGTCTTAAAATTCGTATCGTAATGTATGTTGTAACATTTTTAACATTGACGTGAACGAGAATTGGTTCGCCGGTTGGTAACTTCATGGCCTCTCCAAGTGATGAGAAACTCAATTTCCACAAGTTTAAAAATCCGTAAGTCCAATCCTTTCCTACTCAAATGCTTTCTCCATCCCTCAAAAACAAAATCAATTTTAAAAGTTTTCTTCATTCCAAAAAAAAATAAAATCTTATATTACTTTTACTAATAATAATGTATAATTCAAAATAAAAAAATAAAAATAAAAATAATATATTTAATAATACACTAAATTTATTATACTTTCTTCTATTTCTCGCATTAATGATTTCAGTTTCAACTAATGGATTTCTTTGGATTTATTAATGGAAGAAGTGTATCAATAGTTGCTTCAATTTCTTACATTATACCTCTTTATATATCCATTATCTAAAAGGTAAAGTGAAATATTACTTTTAGTTAATAATTAAGTTTCTCTTAGGTTGTAGATTTCACTTAATTTGGTATAAATGTAATTTTGTGAAATTTTAAAACTATTTTTGTATACTTTTGCTATATTACTTCACTTCAAAAGGATTTTTTTATTGTATTTCCTTAATTATCAAGTTAAAAAAATATTATTAGTCATTTAAATTTTACTTTTAGATACAATCAGTTGTAAAAATCTAAAACTAATCAAAAATTTTATTACACATAGAGATTTTTTTTCAATTTTTATTACCATATAAATTTTGTAATTTACATACACTTACATAGTTCTTTTATATTATATATAATCATAAAATTTTTATTTTCAAATTAAAACAGTTTGCTTTGTAATGTATATTAAAATTATAGAAATAAGTATTTAAAATAACTGAACTGGATTGCCATTTACTATTTTAAATATTTTGACTAATTCAAGACATTATTTAAAAACATCATAATATATGATTATTTAAGTAAGTTATGAATACTATGATCATAAATAAGTGGCACACTTATCTATAGAAAAAATAAATCATATTCTACATTTACATATCCTTATTTAAATATTTTATAACTATTTACTTCAATTATTTCTATTTATTATATAAATTAATTTACATAGTAATAATAAATAAATAGTCATATATATTTAAAGTCATAATACATTTTAATTTCAATATGTGGGTATTAATTAAATAATTAATTGAATTAACTTCATGTTTACTATTTAAAATTACACATAATAAGCAGATTTTTACACGCCCTTAATAGATTTTTTTTTAAAAGGGAAACATAATACTTTAGTTAATAATATAATTATAAAAAGTAGTATTAAATTAATTGAAAAGAACTTTATAGTTCATAAAATACAATAAAATAAGTTAAAAACATAAATTATTTATTAAAAAAACTAGACAAAATTTTTACTGAAAAATTAATTTTTATTAAATTTTAAATTATCACTAAACGGAGTCCATGCCTCGCATGAAAATAAAAAACTAGCAAGTATACACACACACTCTTCTATTGGAAGAAGTATATTAATGGTTTCTTCTATTTCTCGCATTATACCTTTAATTCTATTTCTCGCATTATACCTTTAAATGGTTTCAACAATATGAAGTCTTTGGATTTATTAATGTGAGACAATTCATTTTACAAATGGCTCATCCGTGTGTACCTTATCTAATGAAAATCCTTGGAATATTCAACGAGATGAAAATCTAATGATGAACTTGTGTAATGAAAATCTTGCATAGAATTGTCCTTCTTTTTTTGTCTTTGCATAAATGAATGAAAATCTTGGCATACGTACAATGAGATAACCACTTAATTAATGAAAGTCTTTTGCTACTTTCAATAGAGTTAATCATTTATCAGGATGATCTTGATATGGTCTATATAAGGCATTCAATTACAAAATGTCACACAGGATTTTAAATCATGTATACTCTAATTATTCTACTCCTTACCTTATAATGTCATTCCTATCTCCAATTTTCACAAACAAAACAAGTCCCAAATTCCCATTATCGTGAATACCACCGCCCTTAACTCCCTTTCGAACGTACTCTTTGGGTACTTCCCCCGCTAATCTATTATTATTCAGAAATAGAGTCTTCACCCCAAGAATGGAAGCTCTCCGGTCACCATGTTGTGGATGAGATCCACAATGGACCCCACACCGTAGGAATTGGCGGTGGTGTTTTGCGGTGGGATGCCCACTTGACAAGGGAATAGCGAAAGAGAGATGTGATGAAGGGGAGTTGAGGGTGGTGGTGTTCTCGATAATGAGAATTTGGGACTCATTTTGTTTGTGAAAATTGGAGCTAGGAATGACATGATAAGGTAAGGAGCAGAATAATTAGAGTGTACATGACTTAACATCCTACGTGGCATTTTGTAATTGGATACCTGATATAGACCATATCAAGATCATCCTAATAAATGATTAACTCTTAAAAAAATGATTAGTCTTAGTCTGAAATTCTACAAGTTTCCCAAAGTCATTAAGAAGCTTCTTTCTTCTAGCCTTCAACTTTATCCACTGATCTCTCAACTGATCTAGTTGAAAGATAACCATCTTTGTTTTAGCTGCTTGAACAAGAGTGCATCTTCAGATAAATTCTTCTTCTTCCAAGGTCTATTACTGTTGCACCAGTCCGAATCTCCCTGGCCATTACTTTTGTGCAGTTACTGTTTGGTACATATCTACTTTAACTTTCAGCATTACACACTAAATTCTCATCCCTTTTTCTTGTTGGTTTTGATTCTTCAAGCTACGGAACAAACTTGTTGGTTTGGCAAGATGAAGATGGAAAGTGGGAACCCTCATAATTCGTTGTGTGCAGTCTCTGATTTGATGTAAAGGTTGGAGCTTTCCAAAGAGGAAGAAGCAGGAGTAACGATCCATGAAGAAGATGTTAAGATCAACATGGAAGAATGATCCAAACGCCTCATAGGCTAGATCTTTGGGGAAAAGAAGACTAATTTCACTGGTCTAAAGAGTGTGTTGAAGGGTATTTGGCCAACTAGAGGTCCCTTTAAGATCTAAGAGCTAGGTCCTAATTTGTTCCAATTTGTCTTTAGCAACAAAAAAGACAAAGAAATGGCACTATGGGGCAAAGGGTGGATGTTCGACCAACAGTTTGTCATCCTTAAGGAGTCGACAGATAATTTTTAGATTAAAGATAAAAGGTTTCATACGGTGGAGCTATGGGTTCAAGTGTGGAATCTTCCACCTCAATGGATGACAAGAGAAACAGGTTTTTGTCTTCAGCAAATCTTTCCAAAAATCCTTGATGTCCTCATCCTAGACACTGGTAGTAACTCGGGAAGTTCTATGAAAATCCTAGCTGAAGTTGATTTGAGCAAACCCCTATTGAGAGACACACGGTTGAAGTTGTAAGACAAGGAATGCTGGATCTCTTTTAGGTATGAGAATTTGGCTGTGTTTTGTTATTATTGTGGCAAAGTGGGGCATTTGGAACATATGTGTGCTGCTAGAAAGGCTGATTTGAGAAAGATTGAGTTGTGTGAGGACCAATATGGTGAATGGTTGAGAGTTGCAGGAAGTAAGACGCATTTTAAGGCAAAAGGGGGTAAAATTTCTTCAGCATTCCCACAGCAACTCCATCAACTAGCTTCAGAGATTCAGTTGAATGAGGTTCAGCTTCCAGGACGAGAACAGCAAGCCCCAAACCTAGCTTGTGAAATTGCCACTCAACAATAGCCAAGAGGATGAAAGATTAGCTCAACACCTTAGGGGTATAAGACGCTGACAGTTTTTAGCAAAAATTCAAAAAAGGCCATCCGAACTTTGGAATTGGTAAGGAAGGCTCAACTCGAGCCGTTGCAGTAGCAGCCTAATCATTAGAGAAGGGCAGTGTAGAGAATGAGAAATATAGGCAAGGCAAACCTGGAGTTGCTGCAAGCGAGAAGCTTGAAGGGCCTACATCAAGGCAACAACTGAATAGCGCAATGAATGAGGAGGCAGGTGCAATACCTAATGAGCAGGCAACTTTGCGAGAAGGAAAACAGCTTGTGATATCCATCAACACTGACACATAGCTTGAGGCGATGGAGTTAGATGGCTGAAAAGAAAAAGAGGAAGTTGATGCAACAAATGGTGAAGCAGAATTGATTAATGTCCCAATTAGAAGTGAAATGAGAAGCCATCATAAGAAGGAGACTTCTTGCAAGACTGATAAAGTTGCAGTCTCAACCTAAAAGGCCAAGGAAAACAAACAAGGTAGAAGATGGACAAGAATTGGAAATCAAGCTGATAGAAAGGCTGGCATTAAAGGCAATGCTGCTATAGGGTATAAGCAAAATTGGAAGCTTAAAGATGAAAATCTTGATTCCGAGGAGGGAAGGGACCAATCCTACAAAGAGCTAAAAAATGAAGGGCAAGGCTCTACAACCTTTGCCATAGTGGTGGTGACCAACCAAGAGTGGTCCCAACATGATCAATGAAAGTTTGTGTGTGGAATTGTAGAGATTTGGGAAGACCCTCTACAGTTTCCTAGTTGAGGGAGATCGTACATTCCCACCTTCCCGAACTAATTTTTATTTCTAAAAAAGAAAAAAGGAAGTTTGTAATTACTATATGCCGTGGGTTGAAATACCGTGAAAGATGGATAGTGATGGAACTAGCAGGAACAAAAAGAGGCTTGTTGGTACTTCGGAATGAAAATCTAGGTATCAACAACATAATATCCACTAGTTTCTATGTCCAAATGGAATGTGAGCTCAAATGAGAGAATAGAATATTCTTAGCCATTTTTTTTGTATGCTAGTACAAATAGTAAGATAAGACAAGAACAATGGGAGTACTTTAAGCAACAACGACAAGGCTAGGGAGACATGTGGTTCCTGGGAGGTGACTTTAACTATATCTTAAAACCAGGAAAGAAGAAATAAGGGAAGAAGAGAATAGTAGCGAGTTGTCAACCTTTTCAAACATTTGTGGATAACATGGAGATGGGAGAAGTAAGATGCATAGGAAGGAGTTTCACATGGGCTAACAATATAGAAAGGGAAGGATTTGTGGAAGAAAAGCTAGACCGATTCTTTGGCTCCCCTTAGTGGTTACTCAGCTTTCCGAGAGTAAAAGCCTTTCATGTGGAGAGGCAATCATCGGACCATTCTCTAACCTTGATGGACATGGATCCCAATGAGCAAAGAGCTAAGAAAAGATTCATTTTTTCTGAAAGATGGGTAAAAAAAAAAGGGAGATGGGCAGACTAGTAGAAGCTACTTGGCGACAAGAGCAAAGATTTTGCTCCAAGGTTGGAGAATGCAAGGTGGAGATATTAAAATGGAGTCAGTGGCACATAAACAATTCAGCCAAGCAAATCGGAAGCATCAAAACACAAATGGAGGTCTTATCAAGTCATTGAGGCAATAGAAACTGACAAGAATGGGGGAAACGAAAAAGAGAGCTCATAATGCTTATCAAGAGGAGGAGGTCTATTGGAGACAAAAATCAAGAGTTCAGTGGCTTCTAGAATGAGAAAAAAATACCAAATTTTACCACAACTCAACCATCAATTAGATGAGACAAAATACCATTGAAAGATTGTTGAGGGGAAATGAGAGTGTTTGTGAAAGCAATTGAGAAGTAAAAGAGGAAATTCTAACATTCTACGACAAACTCTTCTCTACCTCTAGTCCGAGTCTACGACATGAAGATCTAGAGGGTATCCCACTGTCAATCACTAGAACTATGAACCATAAGCTCACAAGACCTTGATAGAACTTAAATTGTGCATATTTTTTGTTAATATTTTCTCCATATTAATTTGATTACAATGTGAAATTGTTTGAAATTGATATACTTTTTTGTTTTAGGTATGAAAAATAGAGAATTGGAGAAAAAGAGGAGAAAATGGGCGAAAATTGAAGCAAAAAGAATTGATGGAGAGTTCCGGTAAGAGAAGGAAATTGGAAGCTGTCAAATTGGAGAAGGAAAAGAGTTATTGCAGAAAGTTTTCAAGAAACAAGCACTTTATTTTAGTTAGGAGTATATTTTCTATTCTTCTTATGTTTCCTTTTTAGAGTAGAATTAGAGTTTAGTAACAATTATCATTACTATATTTTAGGACTTACTTTTGCTATAAATAGGCCAACCTATGAAGCCCAAAAGAGTGCAGAATTTCTTCTCTCTTAGAAACCAACGTTTCTTTTCTTCTTTGTCTTTTCTTTAGTTTAGTTTTTCTTAAATTCTTCTTTTCTAATTCAAGGGAAATATTGATTTCAATTGCGATCACTGTGAGGTTTTATTCTTAATTTATTTTCTTGCTTTTAATTCAAATACTTGTTAATTCTTGATTTAATTTTATGATTAATTAATCTGACAATTTAATTGTTCATTATTTATTCTATTGCTATCCATGAGTTCAGTGATCCGTAATTGTCATGAATAAATGGACCAAGTAGCAACTAAGTTAAGATTGTTTATGTTTGTAAATATGCATGCTTAATTTAGGAGAATTAATGGGACAAGATTAATTTACTGTAGCTATCTCGGTATATTAATTTTGGTTTAACTATTTTCATAGTTCTTAATGCTATCATTAAATTGATATGGAACGCTATCGTGCCCAGTCAATTGATGGTAAGTTTTGATTTAGGGTGCTGGGCTCGGTCAATTATTTTAGGAAAACGGGAATTTATTACGGCTATCCTAATAAATTTCAAGTTAAATATTTGAGTTGCAAGATTATTTTTCGTGACCTATGATCAGTGATGTAATTGAATGATATCGACCCTTGGATTAGAAACTTGTAAATTAGGTAATTTTTATTATTTTCTATTTTTATTGCTTTAATATTTATTTTTATTAATTTTTATAATTTTAGTAATTTAGTTAATATTCAAAAAAATCCCCGTGTTTATTAATTTATAATTTATTGTTCAAGGCTTGGAACGATACTTTGGTTCCTTTGGGACTCGACCTGGTCTGCTACTACTACAAATTTAATTTGTAATTACTTAAAGACCAGTAATTAATTTTGTGGGCTTCGACAAACCTGCCAAAAAGAAGAAAAAAGAAGAAAAAAAAGAAGAAAAGAAAAGTGAAAAGTATTCCCTATGACGATTGGACAAAGTAAGTGTTCTCCATTGCATACAAACGGCCCAATTATATGGTGAAGTTGCAAAAAGGGGATGCACTTTATGTGGAATAAAAAAAAAGTGGTTCTATTGTGCTATTGTTGCTACTTTTGAGTCATGCAAGGAAGTTCTTACATATCTTGATTTGTGTAGCTTAAAATTTTTCTCTCTTTTTACCTACCTTTACCTAAGCCCCGTTACAACCCTTATAAAGACCCTTTGATTGTTGTATGGATTCATATTTATAAGTGGTGGAGGTGTGATATATAAGCAAGCCTATGGTAATGACATGCTATGTTTGATTTGAGTGCTATATTGAACCCCTAAACACTTTGAGTGCTTAGAGTGTAACCTGTGAGGAGTTATCAAATTTTGTTGCATTTGATTTCAATAAAATTGTTGGGATCAATGGGATGCGCATGTTTTGTTAGAAAATCGGGCTATGATTACTTGTTCGTTGGATTGTTATTCCAATCTTGATTTCTAATGTGTGATGAGTTTTGAGTTATTTGTGAATGGGTTGAAAAGGGGAAAGGGATGAAGAGGAAGATATTAATCTAATATATGCTTGAGGACAAGCATGGTTTAGGTGTGGGGGATTTGATAGAACTTAAATTGTGCATATTTTTTGTTAATATTTTCTCCATATTAATTTGATTACAATGTGAAATTGTTTGAAATTGATATACTTTTTTGTTTTAGGTATGAAAAATAGAGAATTGGAGAAAAAGAGGAGAAAATGGGCGAAAATTGAAGCAAAAAGAATTGATGGAGAGTTCCGGTAAGAGAAGGAAATTGGAAGCTGTCAAATTGGAGAAGGAAAAGAGTTATTGCAGAAAGTTTTCAAGAAACAAGCACTTTATTTTAGTTAGGAGTATATTTTCTATTCTTCTTATGTTTCCTTTTTAGAGTAGAATTAGAGTTTAGTAACAATTATCATTACTATATTTTAGGACTTACTTTTGCTATAAATAGGCCAACCTATGAAGCCCAAAAGAGTGCAGAATTTCTTCTCTCTTAGAAACCAACGTTTCTTTTCTTCTTTGTCTTTTCTTTAGTTTAGTTTTTCTTAAATTCTTCTTTTCTAATTCAAGGGAAATATTGATTTCAATTGCGATCACTGTGAGGTTTTATTCTTAATTTATTTTCTTGCTTTTAATTCAAATACTTGTTAATTCTTGATTTAATTTTATGATTAATTAATCTGACAATTTAATTGTTCATTATTTATTCTATTGCTATCCATGAGTTCAGTGATCCGTAATTGTCATGAATAAATGGACCAAGTAGCAACTAAGTTAAGATTGTTTATGTTTGTAAATATGCATGCTTAATTTAGGAGAATTAATGGGACAAGATTAATTTACTGTAGCTATCTCGGTATATTAATTTTGGTTTAACTATTTTCATAGTTCTTAATGCTATCATTAAATTGATATGGAACGCTATCGTGCCCAGTCAATTGATGGTAAGTTTTGATTTAGGGTGCTGGGCTCGGTCAATTATTTTAGGAAAACGGGAATTTATTACGGCTATTCTAATAAGTTTCAGGTTAAATATTTGAATTTGCAAGAATTATTTTTTTGTGACCTATGATCAGTGATGCAATTGAATGAAATTGACCCTTGGATTAGAAACTCGGTTAATTGATAATTCTAGTTATTTTCTATCTTTATTGCTTTAATATTTATTTTTATTTATTTTTATTTATTTTTATAAATTAATTATTATCTAAAAATCCCCTTGTTCTATTTAGTTTTATAGTTTATTGTTCAAAGCTTGGTACGATACTTTGGTTCCCTTGGGACTCGACCTGGTCTGCTACTACTGCAAATTTAATTTGTAATTACTTAAAGACCAGTAATTAATTTTGTGGGCTTCGACAAACCTGCCAGACCTGTTGAGGAATCTAAAATCAAAGAAGCTCTATTCAACATGAATCCCAATAAGGCCCCCGGACCAGATGGTATGACTCTCATTTTCTTCCAGTCTTATTGGAATGTGATTAGAGTCAATCTCTGTCATGCTATTAAACATTTTTTTAACATAAAAGAATGCTTAAACAAGTGAACCACACATTAATCACTTTAGTACCAAAAATTAAACACCACGAGTCAGTAGGCCATTATAGTCCCATTAGTTTATGGAATGTTGTGTATCAAGTCATATCTAAAATCCTAGATGAGAGAATGATAGTTTGCCTCCACATATGCATTAGTCCCTCCTAGGCTGCGTTCATTCCTGAGCGTCAAATTTTAGACAATGTGGTTGTGACACATGAGTGTATACATACACTGAATGCTAAACAAAAAGGCAACAAATGGTGGATGGCCATTAAACTTGATATGGCCAAGGCGTAAGATAGGGTAGAGTGGTGACTCTTGTGTTAGGTCCTTGGGAGAATGGTTTTTGCTAGCTCTTTTATTGATTGGATATGGCAATGCATAAGTTCCTCAACACTATATGTTAACATTAATGGGGAAAAATGTTGGTATATCCAACAGACTAGGGGGATTAGACAAAGGGATCCACTATTGCCCTACATTTTTTAGTAGTGTCTGAGGCATTTTCCAACATGATAAAGCAAGAAAGCCTAAAGGGGGAATATAGGAGGTATGAGAGTTAGCAAAAACAGTCTTCAAATCACACAATTATTGTTTACAGACGACTCATTACTCCTTTGTGAAGCAAATGTGGAGCAAGACAGTAGGATCAAAACTCTCTTATCCAATTACTGCCGCTACTCTGGCCAAATGGTCAACTGGGATAAATCCTCAATTTTATTCAGCAAGAACATCCCAAAGCAGCACAAGGAAGACATTTGCAAAACTTTAGATGGCATCAAAGAGAAGCATAAGGCTAGTTACCTTGGACTCCCCATGATCATTGGCAAATCAAAGAAAGAGGTATTTAACTATGTGGGAGAGAATGTCTAGCAGAGAGTAAAGGGTTGAAAAATAGATTCCTCAGTATGAATGGCAAAGAAGTGCTTATCAAGGCAGTAATAAACGCCCTCCTCGCCTATGTGATGACATGTTTCAAACTTCCAAAAAGAGTATATGAATACATCATTAGCAGTACCTCAAACTTCTAGTGGGGAGACAGAGGTGATGAGTGTGCAAAAATCCATTTGAAGGCTTAGAAGAACTTAACCTGGTCGAAAAAAAAGGAGGGGGCCTGGGGTTCAAAAACATACAGCTATTTAATAATGCACTCATTGTAAAACAACTTGGTGGCTCATTACATAGGCGAACCTCCCTATGAGCAAGGCAATGAAAGCCAAGTATTTCCCAAGAGGTGGTCTAATGAAAACCTCAATTAAACCTAATGCATCATGGCTGTGGAAGTGTTGGATGGGTGCCCGATATATCCTCAAAAAAGGGTCCATTTTCCATGTGAGCGATGGAAAGTCAGTCCAAGTATGGGAGAGCCCTTGGATTCTTAGAAGACTATTTTTTAAACCAACCATATTTCCTATCCAAAGAGAGAAGGTGACACGGGTGAGCGAGCTTCTAAAGGACAATGGGGATAGATGGAATAAGGAACTAGTGTGCCAGATCCTTAACTAGTCAAATGCCAAAGCAATAGTGAGTATCCCTTGCCCAAGAGAAAGCCAAAGAAACCATAAAGACAAACTGGTGTGGCAATTGACAAAACATAGCAGCTACATAGTACAGTCCTCCTACCAAGAAGCACTCAAGGGACCCAAAGAGATAGTTCTGCAACCAAAGAGTAGCTCAACCAAGGAGGCGGTGAAATTGATCTGGAAGAGAAGTTGGAAGTTGGTCATCAAAGGGAAGCTCAAGTACTTCAAATGGAGATGTTGGCACAGCATTCTCCCGACAAAAGACCAGCTATTGAGAAAAGGCATTCAGGATGATCCTATATGCAATATGTGCGGCGAAATTGAGAACTTAGAGCATGTCCTGCTACACTGCCCAAGGGCGCAAAAGGTTTGGAAACTGGCCCTGGTATGGTGGGAAGATAAGGAAAAGGCTGCATTAAGTTTCAAACACTAGTGGCTCATTATATGCAGTGGAAAGTAGGATCCACACTGGCAAGAAAAAGCAGAACTAATAGTATATATCCTATGGATGCTTTGAAAAACACGGAATCTGTGGATCTTCCAAAAAAAATGGTGCGAAGAGAAGGAAATGGTAGATCTTACTCTGGCGGAATGATTGGAATATCTGGAAGTGAGCAAGATGGTAAGCAAACAACTCTAAGGGAAGTGACTAGGGATGACTAACCTAGTTCAGTGGTCACTAACGACATTAGCAAATAACACATAGGTTGAGGCAATGATTAGAATGGAATAAATATCTAGTCAGAATGACTATTGGACATTCTCTCCATTATAGTCCACCGAGGAGTAAAAGGATCAAACAAGTCGTATGTGTTTGTTCTTGCTTGATAATGTTGTTGATATTCCAGTCTTTTGGCCTCATAGGTTTAGATTAGTTACTGATAGGTAGTAAAATGTATAGCTTGTGCAAAGGATAGGTTTATCCTAGCTGTCACACTTAGTCTCATTACAATAGCTAAGGCATTATTGCCAGTAAGCAAAGTTGTATATGTGACATTTTTGTTATTAATATAGATATCGTTTCTTTGGGAAAAAAATGCTAAATAATATAGGCCTGACATTTTAATTATTATAAATTTATTTATTGCAAATATCATTACTAGTTGGTTAGCAAAAGAAAACATATATCGGGAGAAAAAGACCACAAACCCAAGTACAAGAGAAGAGGAATATACATTTATAACATTTGATTTGAGCACTAACTTGTGGCCTAATGACAAAACAAAATTTATGGAATTATTTTTTCTTCAAAACTAAATTCTCTATTCACTTTTCAAATTATGTGAAAGGAAAAGAATATAATGCTTCAGAGACTTTTGACAATTCAATCAACCCTTATCTCTCTCTCTCTCTCCCTCCCCCCCCCCCCCCCCCCACAATGGTGATGGGCCCATCGCACACTCTTTTGATAGTAGCATATGCCATTGATTCCACTTTTTTCTCATAGGAAAAAGTAAAAAACAAAGAAGACAACAAAGCATAATTCACATAGCAAGGTAGTGTTAGGACAAGAAACCTCCACAGTACAAAGAAACAAGGTCACAAACCTCAACAAATAGATACCATATAAAATTACAAACAATAGTAGTGAATAGAAAAGAAAAACACAAAAAATGAACTCAAGAAAGTTGATGAGTATTACAAGAATTTAAAGGCCTATTTGGTGTGCATTTCTAAACTCATTTTTGTGTCAAACACATTTTCTAATGTGTAAAACACTGAATGTTTAGCATTTCATAAAACATATTTCAAAACACTTTTTAAACTCAATACTGAAACACATTTTACACAAAACCACATCATTCCCATTCTAAACCCTAACACTATGCCCTCATACCAGCAGGCCCCCCTCTTTTCCCCCAACGCTGCTTCAGACGCCCACTCTCCCAAGTTACTATAACCACCCCTCTCACCCACTGTGACCCTCTAGAGCCTTCTACCCTCATTGGTATTTTCCTCTCTTCTTTAGATCTGTGTTCCAACCCTCTCCCCCCCCCCCCTTCCCCTCCTCTTTTCCTCACTGGATTTGTGTTCTCCCCTCCCTAGAGTTGTGCAAAAGTGGTTAACCAGTCAACCGGTTAAAATTGATCTGGTTAATTAATTTTTTTGCACTTAAAATGTGCAAAACCAAAACTGGACCTGTTGACCAATCGGTGAACAGGTCCCTATTAAAATCAGAACCAAATACCCAAATTTTTTAGAGCCCAATTAATTGGATTCTGCCCAAATTGTGTATAGTCCAAAAATTATAAAAAGTCCAATTTGTAATTATTAAATAATATGGCCCAAACAACTACAAGCCCGAATGTTAAAAAACCAGTCTAAAAAATCTTAAGAAATTATAGGATTGGGCACGATGGGGGTCCGAGAGCCTTACAAAGCTAAACTTAACAGATGAACTTCGCAACACAGTTGCCTACACGTCCTTCCTGAACTTTCAAGGCCTCAGAGTCTTTAGTTATTTATCTTGTTAAGCCTAACTGTAAGGATCGTAGAACACCAGGCTACATTTTTCTGTTGTACAGGATCCTCCTAAGAGGCAAGTGCAGAGCATACTTCATGCTTTCTAGGACAACATATTAAGATAGGTTTATTAAGGCCTTTTAGAAACTTTCAAAGAAAAGAGAACTTAGAAAGCCATGGATAGGAAAACACTCAATTTTATTCCCAAACCAGTTCTGTCCACTAACCGAAGAGGAAGGTCCCTTTTATAGAGGAACTTTCGGACTTCAACTGCGGTTTTACATTACAATCTAAACATAGTGGGGGATAAGAGATTCCCACTAATAAGAGTAAAGTTACTACTTTTACAATCATGGCAAACAAGTGGGGTCAGATTCCCACTTTTCTAAAAGACAATAGTAAAAGCACACACTAGTGGAGAAGACTTCCACTTTAACAAAAGTAAAGCATAAGGGAATATATTCTCTTGGAATACAAACAAACACTAAAGACAAATTATCTTTGTACACCATGGAGAGAGTGTCACGAGAGATAATCCTTTAAGGGAAATCATGATAATCATTATAAGCTTTAGAGAATTGATCATCCCAGTATAACCCAAATTCATCCCAATTAATCTCATTAGGGTCAGAATTGGGATTATACTCATAGACGTGGTCTTCATAATCCTTTTCGTCTGGAATTGTCTCAATCTTTGGTAATTCAGGAAAAGCATCCTGGGAGTTTTCCATCTGATACTTCATGCGATCATAACCTTTAGGGCTGTCAGATGGTTCAGGCTGTGGAGGAATGTCAGATTTTGGCTTTATCTGCTTGCCTGGATTTGCTGGAAGCTTTGGTAGCTGAGTATTCTCTTCATCGTCTGTTTGTGTGGAGTTGTCCTTCATTTTGTTAGGAACAGAAGTAGACAGAAGTGAATGGCTCTTAGTGGTAATCAAAGGAATCTGATTAGTTGAATAGAGATGAGCCCTTAATGCTGCCTTCTCACCTGGAACCTCATGAAATTGTTGAATAAGAAAAGTTTTCCAGATGTAACAAATAGGCTTAGGTAAAATACATTTTTGTCCTTCTTGAACATAAGGCCTATGGAGAATGAAGATAGCAAAAACTTCATCATCTTCTAGTCGTTGAGATTCTTCAATGAGCTAGTCAACACAGAAATCCACCCATCTTTCAATAGGATGGTATCATTCCAAGAATGTCCATAACAGAGAATTACAATTTCTTAGATTGGTCAAAAACTTGAACAAACGATTAAGAGGAAACTGGATGGGGAAGTAGTAAAGCGTGCCTAAGCACCAGAGACACCATAAGAGTTCTTCAGCGAAAGGCTGATTAGGAATTATGGTGATAGAGTTATAGAAAGGGTGATCTGGAAGAAGGGAAAGCTTTTGAATGCTAATATTATAAACATTAGCGTAGATTATTAAAAAGGAAAACACATGGTTTCTAGCAAAATCTTTTATGGCTAAGAGAGAATCAAAAGGTTTTCGAGAGAGAAGAAAATCTCTCTGATAGAGAGGCTTTGGATAAAAAGGACGAGGAGGGTTTGTGACAGAAGAATTAGAGAAGGATGCCATTAGTATAACGGGTACTAAATATTTACTGGAAATGAGAAGAAGAGGTTTAGAAAACTTATGCTTAGGTCTGGTGAGGAGATCTGGAATGAGGTTATGGTTTCCTTTTATATGCACAACATCGAACTGATACTTAGAGAACCAATCTTTTAACCTCAATAATTGTGGTTCAGGAATCATCTTGTTTCTGAACTCCATTATCCTGGGAAAGAAAGAATTATCCATCTTTATGGTAAAGTGAAATCCTATCAAATGGAATTCAAACTTTTTGACTCCATTCTTCACGGCTAAGATTTCTTTGATCATCGTGTGGTAATGCTTTTCTGACTCCTTGAATTGTCTACTAGCGTGTTCACAGTAATGCTGTTGTCCATGGAAGTCTTCTAACAAGACAGCTCCCCAGTATTCATTGGGCTGTTGAGGGGCTTATAATCAATGACAAGCCTTTTCTTTTCTCGAACTTGTTCTGATCTTTTGTTGACATAAAATGCCTGGCAAGCCCAACTAGATTTAGTGGGCTCAATGAGACCTAGCTTGAGGAGTTGATTACATTCTTCTTGGGCCAAAAATAGGTATTCTGGAGTCATTCCTAGATGAGTAGCTTTAGTAGGGTTGACATTTTCATTTAGCTTGAATGGCAACTGAATAAAGAATTCTGAGTTCCTCCACAGAGGTGTTGGATAATTGAAATCTGCATGAGAATTTGCACAACACTTTTGTAGTTCCGTTGCAATAAGTTGGAAATCAGGAGGAGCTTCTTGAATTGCAAAAATCTTTTCAACCTTAATGTAAGGTCAAAAATTTCTTTTCCATCGAATCCCATTAGGTAAAGCTGTAAGAGATTGAGCTTTATGATAAAGATCAAACCCTATCAAAAGATCCTTGTTGGGAAGATTGCATCCTAAGACTTTAATCCAAACAATGCATCCTGGAAAGAACTGGACTCCTATCTCCTTACGAGTAATCAATGTGGATTGAAAAACTTCTCCATCAGCTGCTCAGAAGTGTTCAGTATGAGGTTTCCAAAATTCTGGAGGCAAGACTGCTAGGTTCATCATAGACTTTAAAAATCCTGTGTCAATAAAACCAATAAGAGAGATTGGTTTGGAATATTTGGAGGTCAGGACTTTAAGATCCACATGAGGGGGTATCAGAAGATTGCTTTCATCAAGAGGTTGAGCTTTCATCATATAGATAGAAACATCCTCATTGCTTGAGGAATCAGAGTCTCCTGTAGAGCCTGTCTCAGAGGTTGAATTTAGAATTGCGAACTCCGTCTCTGAGGTCTATTCTTCCTACTCAGAATATAGAGATTCTATATCTGAATCATGAGCTGTAAACTGCAATTGAGAAGTAAGCTTGGCTGCTTTCTGCTTCTTATTAGGGCAATTCTTGGCGAAATGTCCCTTTTGTCCACAAGCAAAACATCGATCAGCTTTATCTCCTTTTCTTTTCTTTTTCCTGAAGAATCGAAATGGTTTCTACTCTTTGCTCCTTTTTCTGAACTTCTTATTTTAGAGTTTCCCTTCAAACTTCTTCTTACTTTCGGTTTTGCAAGAACAAGCTTTTTCTTTGCATTTCATTTGAAGATGCTTCCTACTACAAGCCTTCTGGAATTTCTTTCTGTCATTCAACAATTGTTGAACCAAGTCTTTCTTTTCACACATCTTATCTAAAGCAATTAAAACTTTCTGCTGAATTTGTCCCATAGTGAAATCTCTGAGTTCACGTCTACTGGCTTGAATCATCCTATGAAAATCTAGCTGCAATTCTTCTGGGATTGAGGCTGCAAAAACATGCTTCAAATCAGGGTTGTTAACACCATTAAGTCGATAGAAGAGTTCTAACATCTTTTGTAATGGCGTTCCAAGTCTTTCTTCTTCAAAGAGCAACATTTTCTATCATAATATTCCCTCTTTTGCTTATTGGTCTCTTCACTTTCATCTCCAAGGAATTCCCAATGGATTTGTCCCATCACAGAGGATATATTGGGATGATCATAGAACTAAGTCTGTCTGAATCTTCCAATGGTTTTAAACCATTCTTTCAGAGAACCAGTAAATCTGGCAGAGAATTCTTTTAAAACATCTCTAAAAGAAATACCAGGTCTGGTTTGTTGAACACCTAACCATGACATCATCTCAAGCACCTTATCCCTCCATTTGGAGACAGGTACATCATTAAAAGTAAAATAGGGACCATTAGTAGGTTTGCTGGATACTGGAGATGGAGGAGGATCTTGATCATTGGAGTTGGTTCTACATCTGAATCTTTTGGATCATCTGGTTCATCAACAGTGAGTTCTTGCTGTCTGGATTGGCTAGTACTAGATTCTGCTTGATTAGCCATCATGGGCCAAGTAAGATCAGCATATTCTTCTTCAGAATCAGTAATGATCTGGGAAGACTGTTCTGAGCTTTCTTCAGTAGAACTTTCATCAGTATGATAGTCTTCTAAAAGGAAGACTGGATCTGGTTGTGGTAAGGTTTCGTGGTTAACATTGGTAAACAATTTGTTCCAAGGTTGTTTCCATTGTGTTTGAAAAGGTACAGGTGCTGGCTGAGGTTCAGAGATGAGTTGCTTCTATTCAGGTTGTGTAGGTTTTTTAGGCTGAGAAGGTTCAACTAATCAGATTCCTCTGATTACCACTAAGAGCTATTCACTTCTTTCTACTTATGTTCCTAACAAAATGAAGGACAACTCCACACAAACAAACAATGAAGAGAATACTCAGCCACCAAAGCCTCATATCAAATCCAGGCAAGCAGATAAAACCAGAATCTGACATTCCTTCACAGCCTGAACCATCTGATAGCCCCAAAGGCTATGATCCCATGAAGTATCAGATGGAAGACTCCCAGGATCCTTTTCCTGAATTACCAAAGATTGAAACAATTCCAGACAAAAAGGATTATGAAGACTATGAGTATAATCCCAATTCTGACCCTAATGAGATTAACTGTGATAGATTTGGGTTATACTAGGATGATCAATTTTCTAAGGCTTATAATGATTGTCATGATTTCCCTTAAAGGATTATCTCTCGTAGCACTCTCTCCATGGTGTACAAAGATAATTTGTCTTTAGTGATTGTTTGTATTCCAAGGGAATATATTCCCTTATGCTTTACTTTTGTTAAAGTGGAAGTCTATCTCCACTAGTGTGTGCTTTTACTATTGTCTTTTAGAAAAGTGAGAATCTGACCCCACTTGTTTGCCATGATTGTAAAAGTAGTAACTTTACTTTTATTAGTGGGAATCTCTTGTCCCCTACTATGTTTAGATTGTAATGTAAATCTGCAGTTGAAGTCCGGAAATTCCTCTATAAAAGGGACCTTCCTCTTCAGTTAGTGGACAGAACTGGTTTGGGAATAAAATTGAGTGTTTTTCTTATCCATGGCTTTCTAAGTTCTCTTTTCTTCGAAAGTTTCTAAAATGCCTTAATAAACCTATCTTAATATGTTGTCCCAGAAAGCATGAAGTATACTCTGTACTTGCCTCTTAGGAGGATCCTGTACAACTGAAAAATGTAGCCTGGTGTTCTACGGTTCTTACAGTTAGGCTTAACAGGATGAATAACTAAAGACTCCGAGGCCTTGAAAGTCCAGGAGGGACGTGTAGGCAAGTGGGTTGCGAAGTTCATCTATTAAGTTTAGCTTTGTAAGGCTCCCGGACCCTTGTCGTGGTTGAGAAAAAAAGAACCAAATATGCAGAATATCATTCTAAACTTTAGACCTCCAAGTGGCCCATTTTCAAAAAAGAAATATAGCTCTAATTAAAAAAAAACCCCAAATTAGTCTAATGACTCTAAACTAGTAAGTTGCCAATTTTCAAAAAAAAAAAAAAAAAACCAACAACAAAAGAAAGTCTACCAAAGTCTAAAAATTCCAAAGTCCAAAATACTAAATTAGGCGAACAATATTGATGAAAAAAAATAGTTTAGAATTCTAAGTTCCAAAACTTAAACACAAGTTAGTTAACAACGTTTCCAAACCAAAAAAAAATGTAATCAATACTCAATAAATATATCAAAAATATCCAAAACAAAAAAATATATAGTTAAAAAAGTTTAGCCATGAAACAAACACAATTCATTAGGATTAAGCCTACAACAACAATATTATATTTTACCAAAATTCATCATATATATAGTGATTAGTGTACTTAATTTTATTTTACACAATGCCATGTAATTGCATTCAATTATTCAAGTATATTTTATTTAAATACTATATCAGGTAAATTGATATTCATAGCAGTTTTTTTATTTTTAGAAACATATTCTTATATATTTCAATATAAGTAATTAAATATAGCTATATAAGGCTATAACGTGGCATATGAGTTAAGTGTAAAATGTAAATCATTCTATACAATTTGCATTCATAATATTTTAAATTTTTAATATTATAGACAAATAAAATAACTAAACAAGTAAGCATATAACATTAAATTATGTGTCACTATTAAATAATTCTATAAATACAAGTGATGGCATTATAATTTGTGAAACTTATTAAATAATAAATTTTAAACTCTTGAAACTATTTAACTATTAATTATTAACAATTTAATATTACTTTTAGTTGTATATAACATTAGATAAACTAATATATATATATATATATATATATGTAGTAATTTAGCTCATAAACTACACACTTGAAGGGGAAAAATAAAAAAATGAAAAGAAAAAATGGTTAACTGATTAATCAATTTATTACCAATTAAATGATTAAACGGTTTAACCGATTAACTGGTATATGAACAGTGCCGATTAATCGGTAAAACTGGCAGTTTAAAATCGATGAATCTCTCTCACCAAGAGTCGCGAAGTCAACAACTCTCTCTGTCTTCTCCAACTTTCCTGCAACAACTTCCGCCGAGAAATTTTTTCTTACCTCCCCCATTCTCCCTGTTGGAGAATGGGGGAGGTACCCTGCTTTCTTTTCCCTGTTTTTCATTTTAGTTTCTTCGTAGTTTTAAATCCCTAGTTTTAGAAGTTTCTTCCTCCTATTTTGTTGGTCCGATGTTCTTCAATGTTTTCCGATCTCGATGGCTTAGCAAACTTAGACAAACGTTCCTTAGGAGTTGCTCACCTTTGCTTCCTCTCAAGGCCTCTGTTGGGTTCTCTTTTGATTTGGTTTCTGATGCTTCCAAAGAATTGGCAAGAAATCGTGGAATAAACAAACCCACTTCACCAAAGAAGAAGATGATGCAATGATGATGGTAAGAAGCATGGGACTGTCATGTTTGTTTTGCCTTGGTTCCTCCCATGTTGGTGAAGGAGATTGGCTTTGATGGGAAAGAGCCGGTCGATGGCGATGGTGGCGGACTAAGGTTGGGGCAAGAAATAATAGGTTTTTTTTTTTTTTTAGGTGTTGCACTATCTCCAAAGGTAGTAGATGCACCGCCTAGCTATTCAACGCTTATGCGAGTTCGCCGGTGGTGCTATTCAACGTCTGCAGATTGGCTTTCACGCAACGGCATGCGGTGATAGATAGACATTAAGTTGTAGTTTCTTTCACCATAGGCCATTTGTAGTGGTCCACTTGAGTGTAGTGTAGTATCATTTTGTATAGTACTAGTGTCCCGATATAACCGGGATTTTGTATTTTCCCGCTTGTCGCCTTCCCGCTTTGTCGGGTCCTTTTCCCTAGTGGGATTTTCCCGCTTTGTCGGGTCTACTTGCCCCTCTGTGGGTAATTGTTTTCGTGGGTTACAACGCTGTATACAGTAGCGACACCACGAAACTCAAAAGCCCTTGCGGCTCTGTACACTGGCCATTGGCCCCTTTTTAATATAATATCGTTTCGGAAAAAAAAAATCGATGAATCTCAAATCGGCGAGTTAACTGGTAATATTAAATTAGTTTTTAACTGCATCGACGGGTTAACCGACAACCAAATGCTAACCAAAGAGCGATCAACTAGTTGAACCGCCCCACACAACCTACTCCTCCACTTCCTCTCTCTCTCATGGGGTCTGTTCCTCCCCCTCCCTCTCTCCCGAGCGCAGCCTCCCTACCCCTTCCATGGCTTCCACCCACGTTGACCTCCCTATCCTCATCCTCCAGTTATATCCGTGACTCCTCTCTAGCTTGGGCATTTTCCGTCCACAGTGAAGTGCACACATCCCTTTTTCGCTTTTTTCTTTTTATTGTATTAGATTTGTCACTGCCCGCTTTTGGTTTTTTTCTCTATCACTATTTTTTCTTATACATTTGGTTTCTTTTCCCCTTTACGTTTAGTTTGTTTCCCTTTTACCGCTTCGCTTGATTTTTCTTTTCACTTTTGGTTTTTATCCCTTTTACCGCAAAGATTCCCTCTTTCCTCCCCTTTAGGTTTTTTTTTCTTTTCCCTTCCACATTTGTCTGTCGCAGGAAGCCTTACGCGTAAAATGGGTAATTCATTGTTCAATATAATGTTGTAGAATAAATTAAGTTTTCAGGTTTGGAATCAATAAAAAAGAAAATTAAAAAAAATTGTTTAAGTTTTCCTGTTCATCTAGCATTTTAACCTGAAGTGTGTTTTCAAACATGCAGTCCATACAACATTTTAACCCAAAACATAGTTTAGAATACATTTCAGATTATAAAATTTATAGTTTCACTAAAAATATGAAATAAAAATGACAAAAAGAAAATAAAGTGTCAAACACTAATATGAAGCGTAATATATTAAATAAAAGAGTATGCAAAGAATACATACCTTGCTGGTCAAAGAGCTCCAACTGAGCAATTATGTTATGTATTTGCAATCTTAATTTTTCCTCACTTTGTATGTTTTTTCCCATAGAACTTAGCATGATTTGAGGCTTTCCTCTTCTCCACTAGAATCCCCTATAGAAGGAAGGAAATTTTCCCTACTTTTCTTTGTTGAAAAATGAAAACCGATTGCTGAAGAGTGAGGACTGAGGGACTTTAATTAAGAGGAAACGGAAGAGGTTTGCGGTCCGAAGGAATTTTGCGGAAATCTGTTCATGCAAACAAAATTCAGCCAAAAAGTATTAGTATGAACATACGTCAACAATGGAAAATGCAACAAAAGTCTTCGGAGATGTTGACATCCAGTTGCTTTGCTATGAAATTTCAAGGAACCTCCATATTTTCATTTTGAGGATGGGAAAAAAAAATTAGAAAATACTACTACTCATACAAAAGCAAAATCGGATTAATATAGTATTTGTAATTGCTAAATAATTTAGGCTCCACATTTTAATTTATTGCAAATTTATTTACTGTAAATATCATTACTAGTTGGTTAGAACAAAGAAACATATGCAACGAAAAAATGAAAACAAACACAAGTACAAAAGAAGAGGAACATACATTAATAACATTTTATTTGAGCATTGACTTGTGGACTAGCGGTAAAACAAAAATTATAAGTACTACTAGTTACATTCAAAAACTCATATAATGGAATTATTTTTCTTCGAACACTAAGGCTATGTTTGGATTCTGATTTATTTGAGAAATTTTATATTGGAATGTGTGAAAATTTTGTTGAATATTTTTTGATAGCAAAAGTATTTTGAAGGGGAAAATAAGAGAGAATTTTTTTTTAAATTATGTAAGAAAAATTTGAGTGAGAAAATTTGAGTTTTAAATTTTGAAATAAAAATATGTTTGGTTGTTTTATTTTTGTTTGAGAAAAGTTAACTTTTTGTAAATAAAACCAGTGTCCAAACATAGCCTAAATTCTCTATTAATTTTCGTTTGTATTTTGGACCCGCCATTGTGAAAGGAAAAGAATATAATGCTAAAGAAACTTTTTCACAATTCAATCAACCCTTATCCCCCAATGATGGAGATGACCTATCGCAACCTCTTTTGATAGTAGTAGAAACTATTGATTTCATTTTTTTCTTATAGAAGAAAGAGGAAAATAAAGGAGACACAAGAGCATAGTCTACTTGGTAGGTGATAGAGTTCAATTTGTATATATTTCTTGTTAATATTTTCCCCAATACTTGATTGATTTTAGGATAAAATTAATTGATTTAGTTATGTTTTTCGTTTTAAATATTGAAAGTAGAGATTTGAATAAAAAAAGGGTTTAATAGCAGAATTTTGTGGAGAGGCCAACCAGAAGACTTTCTGGTGTTAGGTGTGGGCACACCTAAAGCACTGACTAACTGAGCGAGACTTTTATCAAGAAAAGAAGTCGTTGGGCAACTAAAAGGTAATTAAAGAAAGAGAATATTGTTGCAAAGTTTTTAAGGAACAAATCTTTTATTTTAGGTTGGGATATTTTCCTATTCTTGTTATTTTTCCCTTTTAGAAAAGAATTTCGTTTTTAGTAACTCTTTGGAATTATTATCATATTGCTATATCTTAGAAGTTAGCTTTTGTTATAAAAAGAGAAACCTAGAGTTGCCAAAATAATCAAGCAGCGGCCACCTCTCTCCTTAAAACTCACGTCACTCTTCTTCTTCCCTTTAGATTAGAAATTTCTCATACACTTCAAGGAATCATGCATACCACCATGAGTGGCTAAACACTTATTTTCTTATTCAATGGAATGATTGATTTCAATTGTAATCACTGTGAGGTTTTGTTTTTAATTTTATAATTCTTGCTTTTAATTCAATAATGGTTGATTCTTGATCTAATTCCTGTGAATAATTGATGTTGGTTAATCTGGCAAATTAATTCTTCATTCTTTGTTCTATTGCTATCTATGAGTCCAATGATCTGTAATTGTCATGAATGAGTGGTCCAAGTAGCAACTAGGTTAAATATGTTTATGACTTGAAATATGCATATTTAGCTTAGGCGAATCAATAGAATCAAGATTAATTTACTGCAGCTAGTTCAGTTCTTTAATCTTGATTTAACTATTTTAATAGGTCTTAATACTATCATTAATTTGATATGAAATGCTATTGTGCCCAATCAATTAATGATAAGTTTTAATTTGGGTGCTGAGCTCAGTCAATTATATTAGGAAAACATAAATTTATTTGCGGCTATCATAATAAATTTCAAGTTAAATACTTGAATTTGTAAGATAATTTTTTATGACCCATGATCAGTGATGCAATTGAATGAGATCAACCATTAGATCGGAAGTTTGGCAAGATTGGTATTTTTTCTCTAATTTTTTTGGCTGGAATATTTATTTTCATTAATTGTTAAAATTCTATTAAGTAGTTAATAATTTCAAAATAACCCCTGTTTTATTTATTTTTTTTCGTTCAAAACTTAGAACTATACCTTCGGTTTCCTTTGGGATTTAAATTGGTCCATTTTTGCTACAAATTTATTTTATAATCACTCAAAAACCAGTGATTAATTTTGCAAGTTTTGACAAAGCCATTAATAGGGTAGTGTTAGGACAAGATCCCTCCACATAATAAAAACACAAGGTCACAAATCAAAACAAATAGACACATATAAAATTACGAACAATAAAAGTGAATAGAAATAAAGAATATATGAATTTAGTCTCTCATCTCAAAACCTGCACAATTGATACTAAAAAAATTCATGAAAAATAAAAAGGATTAAAAATTTTTACTAATAAAATTGAATATTGATAAACTATTACGTATGGACCTAACACTATATATACGAATGGACGGATGTGAGCTTGATTGGACTCATAATGTTTATATTTATTGTTCATGTTTATTTTTAATTTCGATAGATTTTATGTTGAATTTAATTGGTTGGATTATATATATATATATATAGGTATTGAAATATAGAAATTTCGAGATAATGGGTTATAGAACAATGGTTTTGAGTTGAAATTAGGAGATATTGTGAAAGTTGGAGGCAGAAAACTTATTCTTGCAAGGCATGGGCACATTCAACAAACCAAAACCCCAACCAGAAGATTTCCTTGTGTAAAGCTTGAACACGCCTTATCAATTGTTGAATTGGACAAATTTTACTTTAAAAAGAGAGTTTATTTGGCAGTTGGTTATCTATACCCTTGGATAAGAAGTTTGACATTATAAATTTCCTTGCTATTTGTTTATTCTATTTGTTATTTATTTTAATTGTTGCTAGAATTCAGTATACTAGGTTAAATTACTAGAAAATTCCTTGAGTTACTATCCTCAATTTTAACTAAGAAATCATATTGCTAGCTTTCTTGGGAATTGACTTGATCCGTTATTGTTACAAAATTTAATTATAGTTACTGGAGTGCCAATAATAAATTTTGAACTTCTTGACAGACCCATCAAAATTTTGGCGTTGTCGTGGGAGAACTATTTAGTTTCTTAGTTGTATATATTTATTTATGCCAATGGTCTCGTGTTTTTTTCTAACCCGTTCTTCTTAGAAAAATAAATTAAAATATAATTTTGAGATTGAAAAGACTGCACGTCAACTGAGAATATAGACTAGATAAGAAAAAAGAAAGTTCATCCTCAAGGGTGGTTGTAGAAGTTGAAATGACGAATTGTGAGACAATTGAATTTCAAGAACTAAAGGGAGAGCAAGATAAAATGTTGAAAGAGCTGGCTGCTCAAAATTTAAACCAACAACCCCTTTACATACAATTTCCTACTATTGATTTTGGTTTTGAATTAAAATTTGATTTAATTTACTTATTACCAACTTTCTGTGATCTTGCAAGTGAAGACCGGTATAAACACTTAAATGAATTTCATGTTGCTTGCTCTAACATGAAACTACAAAGATTGTCGGAAGAATAAATTAAATTGAGAACTTTTCCTTTCTCTCTGGGAGATAAGGCTAAAGACTTTTATTACCTTCCATTTAGTTCAATCACATCATGAGACGAAATGAAAAAACTAGTTAAGAAAAAAAAATTCCATGCATCCCAAACTACAAATACTAGGAAGGAGATATGAGGAATAAGGCAATCTAGTGAAGAGACATTACATGAGTATTAGGAGAGATTCAAATAATTGTGTGCCAACTGCCCACACCATCAAATACCCGACCAACTCCTTATCCAATAGCTTTACAAAAAATTATTGCCGATAGATAGGTGCATGATAGACGCAGTCAGTGGAGGGATTTAGTGATTAAGACATGGGAAGTAGTTAGGCAATTGATTTCCAACATGGCAAAAAACTCTCGGCAGTTTGGAACAAGAATTGATGGAAATCTTAAACGAGTTAATAAGTTAAGTACTTCTAACCTTATAAATCAAATTTCACATCTAACCACTTTGGTTCGTCAATTGGCTACAAGCCATGTGCAAACAGTTAGAGTTTGTGGAATATGTTTAGTGCTTAGACATCTTACAAACATTTGTCCTACATTGCAAGATGATTCTTACTAACATATTAATGCAGTAGAAGGGTTTCCTGGTCAACCTCAATAGAGATATAATCCCTATTCTAATAATTACAATCTTGGATGGAGAGATCATCCAAACTTTAATTATGAGAACCAAGGAGAATAAGATATCCATCACAGTATTACAACTAACAACCTCCATCACTGGTTCAACGTTTAAGTTCAAGTTCAAGTTTGTTTTTGGATGAAATTGTTAAAACTCTTGATAATAATACTCAACAATTTCAATAGGAAACGAGGGCTAGCATTCAAAACTTGGGGAATCAGATTACTCAATTAGCCACTTCCATTGGCAAGTTGGAAGTACATAATTATGGGAAACTACCCTTACAAACAGTGTTGAATCCAAAAGAGAATGCCGATGTGATTGTGTAAGTGGGAAAGAAATACATTCAAGTCAAATTTAACTAGAAAGGACAAAGGATGAGGAAAAAAAAAGTGAATAAGAAGTTACAACTGAATCTCCAACAAAGATAACTTCTTTTGAGCCAAACACTTTTAGTGCAATTGTTCCACCATTTCTTAGCAAGTTGACCAAGTCAAGGAAAGAAGAATCTGAAAAGAGGGTCCTGGAAACTTTCGGAAAGATGGAAGTGAACATACTATTATTCAATGCCATCAAAAAGATTCCAAATTACGCTAAATTTTTGAAAGAGGTGTGTACAAATAAAAGAAAGTTGAGAGGAGACAAAAGGACAAGAGTAAGGGAGAATGCATCTGCTATGATAAAAAGGGTAGTAAAAGAAAAATACAAGAACCCAAGTAGGTTTTCAATATCTTGTGTGATTGGTAACAAGACAATTGAGCGTGCCACGCCTGATTTAGGATCATTTATTAATGTTATGTCATATTCCATTTTTACTACCTTGAGTTTAGGCCCTTTAAAAGAGACTGGGATAGTGATTAAATTTACTGACTACTCCAATGTCAATCGAAAAGGAATTGTTGAGAATGTTTTGGTAAAGGTTAATGACTACTCAAGATTCGTACTTTGGGTGGTGTGAAAGACTCCAAAAACTACCAGCTTTCTCTATAAGTGGAGTTTTAGAAGTCACACATGGCTTGACGGACCTGAGGAAATGGAAGAACTATGGAAACTTGCACCATTTGATGAATTAAATGGGTTGGAAGCGGTGTGCAAGTAAAGAGGATCCAAGATTACTTCCAAATTGCAAAGGGTGGTGAAAAAGAAAATCCTGTAAAAGGAGAAAGAGAATTGAGGGCTTCCTCATGAGTTAACTAGAAGTTGGACTTGTTTAGTTACACGTGCTTATTTGTCGATTGAATCAATTGAAAGACCATATTGGTTTGTGGGTGTAACTAGGCACCATGGTAATTGGTGGTAAAGGGTAAAATGGTTTTAATGTTGGTTGGTCTGCGATTTGATAAAAAGGAAAGAAAATATTTGCCAAAGTAGAGATTGTTAGGAAATTGGCAATGTTTTTTTGTTGAGAAAAAAAATTCTGAATTTTGTATTTTTGTAGTAATTTACAAATCAGTTATTGAGTTGGAATAAGAACCAAATTATTTTCCTATTAGTGTTATTATTTGGTTAGAAATAAAGTAATGTTTTCTACTATAATAGGAGGTTTGGTTTGTCAAATTTTCAAAAATTCACAAAAGGAGAATAGTTATTGATAGGTGAGAATGGGAGTCCCATGTTTTAGGTTTAGTATATAAAATTCTTTTTTCATTATAAACAACTATTTTTTAAGTGGAATAGATTTGAAATTCAAGTCAAACCATGGTAAAATCATGTGTTGTTCATAGTGTGTTGTTTTTATCGTTTTATTAGATTATTTTACTTTAAATTTTTTTCAATATTTGTTTTCTTTCATTAGTTGATTCCTAACAAAAACTACTTAAGCTTACTTTTACTTTTGCCAACCAATGCTAGCACTCTCAAACTTAAGATTAAGAAGAAATTTATTCATTTTGAAAGTCATCTATTAGTTTCGCCAATTAATCCTAAATATCCCAAATTTGACGTTAAAAACAATTTACAAAGATGTTATATAGTACGAATCAAAAAGAATTCCGCCATATACAAGAATCAAAGAAGCTTGCAATTCAATTCAGTACAATTTTTAATATTAAAAAAAAAAACTTTTTTTTAATGAGGGGAGAGACCGATTGCGATTATTGACTCTCCCTTGGCTCTGCCACTGACTAATGAATTAAAATGTCTTTCCAACCTTCAAAACATTTATTTAATTGTGTGATTGAGAGGACTCATTCAAATTTTTTTTAAAAAAAAAGGTCATCACTTTTGTATACTTAGACGGTGTGTAATAACCAATTGATGCCGGAAAAAAGAAAAAAAATTGAAAGGTTGGGACATAAGAATAAAATTTCTTATCTAACATTTAAACTTATTACTCCCTTTGTCCAAAACAAAAAAAAAAAAAACAAACAAACAAACGTGTGTATTTTTAAAATTTTTTCTTGTCGTAAAAAAAGAGTCCACTTTTAAACTAAATTTCTAAAATATCCTTACTAATAATAATTGTGTATACTCACAATTAAAAAGTAGGGATAAAAATGTAAAATTATGCATTTAGTTAGTGCATTAAGTGTACTGTACCTAATAACTAATAAAAAATTATACATAAACCAAAGTGGACTTTTTTTTGTGACCGAGGGAATAAAATGTATAAAATATCCATTTTATCTAATTAAGAAAATTTGTGCATTTTTTCAATCTGTTTGAATTTAAATTTGGGGGTTAAAAAATTGATAAACAAGAGAAATGACAACAAAAATCACATCTAAGAAAAAAAATTAAGAAGTTTCAATCGAATTTCAAAGGGACGACAATATATAATATTTATGATTGAATGTTAGACTTTTGTTCACTTTTCTTGTTAATTAATTTTTTTTTATTTTTCATTTTTTTATAGTAAATCAATGCATTTTTTAATCCTTTCGTTATAGTAACTCAATTTTCTTTCGTTATTGTTAGTTTCCCCAATACAAATTAAAACTTGAGAGAGTATTTTGTAATTATGAAAATGGTAAGAATTTTTTTTTTTTTGAAATTCTCTATTGATTATTGATATGTTACTTTCATCATTATTAATTTTTTTTTAATAAATAGCTTTTTGTGATCATTAGCTTGGTGTTATTGATTACGTCTAGATTTATATAGTTTACAAATTTCACCCATTCCTTCCAATTGCCACCCCTAATGCAACCACACAGGAGACAACTTTCTATTTGTTTGGGATGTTAGATTATTCAAAAAACTCTATGGGCATACTTCAAGAAGTGGCAAAAATTTGTGAGATTATTGCCAACATTTGATCACAAATTCCTCTTGCATTGTAATTTGCCTTTGTGTCAAGTGTTTTCTTAATTTTAATAATCGAGTAATTTGCCAAAAAGAAAAAAAAAACACTTCCAAAAATTTCTTTTTCAGCAATAAATTATCCTTCTCAATTATCAATTACAAAAATTGACCCCTCAAAGTTCTCATTTATAGAGGGGCGGCAGATGAGTAGGTTAAGTCACTTATGAGATGAATTATTAATGGGTTAAAATTTTATGGTTCATGACCCAATCCAATTAATATAATTAAGTATGAGTTAGTTTAGGGTTGGGTCAATTTTGGATTGAGTTAAACCGAATTGACCCAATGGGTTAATTTAATAATATATATGTTTTTTACTTTCTCTATTTAATGAAGAAATTAAACTTACATTTTCTATCTTTTTTAAGTACCCTTTTAAAACTAATTTTATTTAGTTTCTTTTTTGATTAATTTTTGAAAAAGAATAGACTATTTTTATGCTTTTCACCATAAAAAAAATTAAACTAATCTCATTTAGTTTCTCTATTAATATTCCTTTAGTTGAGTTTTATAAATATCATTAAAGTCACTAAAACCACCAAGCCACTAGAGTACTATTGGTTAGTTGTTCGATTAGATATATTAACTAGAGGTTAAAAAAATAGTGGGCCAAAAAAAAAAAAAAAAAACCCTGCAGAAGCTTTTACACTTATCATCTACCAACACATTGGGCAATTTGATTAGAATACTTAAATAATATTTTTCCAATTTCTATTAATACCAATATCAACATCAAATCATCATTGAAAAGTTCCATATCAACTTTATCAGTAACAAGCAATAACTACTTAATAACTATTGCCATTCTCATAATCAACAGAACTACTATACTAGCACCAAAACACTAACTGTTAGACCTGGCAACTACTAGTCACATAATTCCATTTCTTTTTCAACACATAATGAAAAGTATTAAGGTATTCACTAGGGGGAAAAACTATCTCTTTCTAACGTTCAATTCAGAAGATAAATAGAATAAGAAACTCCAAACAACTATCAATCTATATGCCTAACTCTATATATTCATAAAACTAATCTATTCATCAACTTGACATAATTTCCAACATAATGTCACAATCTATCAATGTTGGATACAAAACCTTGACATTTGTATGGTTTACATACTTTTTTTTTTCCTCCGAAACGATAGAATTTTCATTGATTGAAAAATAGTTCTGTACAAATGATTAGCTGAAAAGGTTAAATGATCTCCTTGGTCTAATTTCATAGCCAAGGAGGAAAATGGAATATGGTTGGGATTACCACTATCCATTAGTTACAAAGGAAGATTAGCCTAGTAAGGGCTAATAATGAGTCTAACCTATACAATGGAAATAAAACTATAATGTCAAAAAGATTGCCAAAAAGCTTGATGTGGTAAGATATAGTGTATATAGCTAACTTCAACTAAATGACTAAACTTGGACACTATATCTTTAAGCATCAATCACAATCTAGTCTATCTAATTATTACAAAAGAGTTTATTTATAAAAATCAATATTAAAATAAAAATCTTGTGCATTAATGAATTTACTTATATCAATATCAAGTACATCTTCTTTTTCATTTTCAACTTTAGCACATTGATTAGCATCATCTGATGCAACTACCATAGAAAAAAATGAAATCAATTATATTTAACTATGAAGCATTTAACACTTAGATAGAAGAAAAAAAAATTAAACTACAAGAGAACCAAAAAAAATAAATTAGAAGTTTATACCTGGAATAAATTTTAGTAATTAATCCAACAAGAATAACACATGAAAAATTATTTTGGCTTCAAGAACAATTTCAAAAAGTTATAGACTTCACAAATTCAGAACAATGACCAATTGCTTGAGTTCTTCTTTCAATGGTGGAAGAAGAACGAGAAAGAGAAAAAGGAAAAATAGAACGAAGAAAAGAATTAGTTGTCTATTGCTTAATCCTAGAATCACATTTTTGCCCGATTGCCAGAAAGAGAAAAAAAAAATTAAGTTAACCCATTGGGTTACCCTAAATCCAATAAAGGTACACTAGTAATTAAATTAACATATATACAATAATTTAGAAAAGCAATTTTAAGTGAATTGCAAAAGCAAAGTATAAAGAAGTCAAGCAAACAAGGAAAACGAGAGAATAACAACAAAACAAACAAAACTTGGAGTTAAGGAAAAAAAAGATAAAAGTTGATACGTACACAAATTTGAACACCAAAGAGAAGCAAAATTGGAGTGCATTCAAACTTCAATCAATTCAAGAGAACACGGGGAAGTTGTTCACCAGAGGAAGAAGATAAAAAGTTCCTTGAATAGTAAGAGCTTTACTGGCCATGTGAAGGCGTTATAAATTCACATAAGTGTGTAAATTTGATGATTCCAAAGTAAAAATTATTAAACAATTACTAAGCAAAAACTTTTGCAGGTAATACTTTGATTGAAATAGAATAATTTAATTAGGCAAGACATATGTAAAATTTATATATTTCGCTATTCCAATAAAGTTAACCTAATTCTAACAAAAATCATCAAATAAAAATTACAAAACTTGGGTCAAGCAATAATATAACTTTAAAATATTAAATTACAAAAATTTGAGAATTCTCACTAAAACTTTGAAATAAAAACGGCAAATTAAAAATAAAGTGTCAAACACATATGTAAGCCATAATATATATTAAATAAAAGAGCATGCAAAGAATATACATACCTTAATTGCTGGTCAAGAACCTCCAATTGAGCAAGTATATGTTATGTATTTGCAAAGCTTAATTTTTCCTTCCTTTTTTGATATGTCTCCAAGAAAACTTGGATGATTTGAAGCTTTCCTCTTCTCCACCGGAATCCCCTCAAGAAGGAATTAATCTTAATGTCCCTACCTTTCTTAATTAGTTGAAGAATGAAAACCGACTGCTAAGAAAAGAGTAGCGGGAATTTAATTAATTAGGACGGAGGAAATGGGAGAGGTTAATTTGTGGTTGGAAGGAATGTTATGTCGTGGAAATCCGTAGATGCAAACAGTGTATTCCTTTACCTAAAAAGTATTAGCATTGACATACCTCGATAATGCAAAAAGCAACATACCTCGATAATGCAAAAAGCAACACAAGTCTTGCAGATATTCCCATCCTCTTGCTCAATAATTGCCGTGTGAACGGAAGACTTCCTCGTCAATAGTGGAAGGCCATTATTCATCACGTCTTAAAAGCAGATGCCATTGATTCCATTCTTCTTACCTTTTTAAAACGATAATTATTTCATTTAATGAATAAGTACTTTATAAGTATCAATAAAAAATGGTTAAATATTTTTTTTAAATACACATAAAAGCCCAGGAAGAAAATGCAATAGCAGTTAAAACTGCTATTCTATTTAAAGTGGAAACTAACTATAGAAGAAACTAACAGCTTTTCAACCTAACTATACAAAGAAAAAATCCAACAAAGGCAAAAGCAAAAAGGTTGCGCCGATATTGATGTTTTTAGACATAAAGCAAAAGTCAACTTCAAAGAATTGACTAGGTTTTCATGTTATATTCGGAAACTTAATAGCAATCTAGGATGATGTGAAATTAAAAAAAAACTATCTAAAGCTATGCCAAAAGTAGCAATTACATCAAATGAACCAAAAATAGAACTGCATCAAGCTATCCAAAACCAAAATTCATCCTGCAAACTGTCTATTGTGGGAAGAAAAATATTGATGTCAGATATGTCCATAAGAGAAATACCATGGCATAATCCAGATAGCATCAAATTGAAGAGTCTTTGTGAACAATTAACTAGTAATCTCACACTGTAAACATCCAAGTAACAAGTAACCTTTGTGAACAAATAAGTAGCTCTATCAGGGGACTAAGAAACCACTATAACAGACAATATATCTAAGTAATTAAGTTAAAACAAGCTTTGAGGTGAAAGAAAATTGTTGGAAACATTTACAAATTCCTACTATGCTAAGACCATACAAAAGTAGCTTGTGAAGGAGAACAAAAACATTTATATTTACAAGACAATTTGAGTTCCTTTTTTTTTTCCAATTTTCCTCTTCTTTTTTTTCCCCTTTTTTTCCTTTGTTCTTTTGCGTAGCCTTCACTTTTTCCTCTTTTGCTTCTTTTTTTCCTTTTTTCCTTTTTTTCTATTTTTTCCCTTTTTTTCCCCTTCTTTTTTCCGTTTTTTTCTTTTTCTTTTTCTTTCTTTTTCCTTCCTTTTATTTTTCTTTTCTTTTTTCTTTTTGTTTCTCTTTCTTTCTTTTTCCTTCCTTTTCTTTTTATTTTTCTTTTTCTTTTTCTTTTCTTTTCTTTTCTTTTTCTCTCGTATCTCACACAGTGCTCTCTTGTTTCCATTTTCTCATTATGAACGCATATAGGAAGAGCAATAAACCTCCCTAGACACAATAGGTCTATTATTTTCTTAGAAATGGCAACAACCTACTCTCATCTCATTTCAATACATCACCTACAATCTTGCAAAGTTTTGTTTGTTTTTTTTTTTTTTATAGACAAAACCCAATCAAGGGCTAGGTACAGAAATGTCCACATCCAACCAATAGCCCGGAGCAAATGTAGATTATAGAAAACACCAGGAGAAAGGGTATTACAATATGGATCAGTTAGCACCAAGACAATAGCCGAAACACTTTCCAAGGGCCACAAATGAAACAAAAAGTAAAACTAAGAAACTAAATTGCATAATAAGAAACAAAGATAACAACGGATGTGGTAAGGTAACAAAGAAGCTTCCCTAAACTTTTGCTATCTCTTTCTGCACTACTACTTTACCCAGATTTTATCAGGGAACAAAACTATTTGATGTAACAACTCAAGAATGTGGCTTTACTTTAATCCGTATTTTCTTAGTTCCTACCTTATCATTCTCCTTTTCCTTTTTTCCTTTTTTTCCTTCTTTTTTCCGTCTATTTTTTCTTTCTTTTTTCCCCTCTTTTTTTCTCTCTTTTTTTTTCCTTCTCTTTTTCCTTTACCTCTCAGACAACATAAATCTCAAGTTTAGAAGGATTCCTCTATTGAATTTCGGGTAGAAGAAAAATCACTCCCCAGTCCAGAATTTCTAGCAAAACATTTAATAAAATAATACTGAAATGTATTGGGGCTTTGAAAGGAAACTAAAGGGATTTATAGATTTAGAAGACTCTGAGCAAACCCCAACCCAAAGCATAACAAGAGCAAGAAGCATTGAATCTGAAGACAAGTATAAAATACTTCAAAGAAACAAAATTTGTCCACAAGATCAAAAGGCTTCATTTTCAGAATTTCGAATAGAAAATAGAAGCCTCCTAAACCCAGTACAATAATGAATCAATAACGGAGTGCATTATTATTGCTTTTGGTTGTGCAAAACAAAATTGATTCTCCGAAATCAAGCAGCAACATGTCTATATGGTTCACACTGCAAAATCTGATCAATTAATATATGTGACTCTCTCATCCATTCACACTATGGGGTAAGGTAGGGATGATGATGCATGCCTTTATTTTTGTTCTCACTCATCTTTGCCTAACATATTTATGTTGAGTTAATCATTTATTAGGATGATCCTGATATGGTCTACAAAATGCCACGTAGGATTTTATGTCATGTACACTCTAATTATTTTGCTTCTTACTTTTTCATGTCATTTCGATCTCCAATTTCTACAAACAAAACGAGTCCCAAATTTCCGTTATTGCGAACACCACCGCTCTCAACTCCTCTTCGTCACATCTTTCTTTCGCCGCTCCCTTGTCAGGTAGGCATCTCACCGCCAATTCCTACGATGTGGGGTCCATTGTGGATCTCAGCCACAACATGATGACCGGAGAGCTTCCAATTCTTTGGGTGGAGACTCTGTTTCTGAATAATAATAGATTCGCGGGGGAAGTGCCCAAAGAGTACGCTCGAAGGGGAGTTGAGGGCGGTGGTGTTCGCGATAATGGTATTTTGTAATTGGATGCCTGATATAGACTATATCAAGATTATCTTGATAAATGATTAACTCTTTTTTAAATCATGCAATAGACACGCTAATGATGACTGACCAGGTTTTTAGAAAGTAGTTTAATGCATGTTTATGATTATATAATGACGTTAAGACTCTAACGGTGTGTTAATTAGTTGGTAATGACAAAAGAGCTGAAGTGTATGCCTCCATAAAAGCACTATCCTCCTCTACACTTGGAGAGGAACCTACACTCACTAGGAGACCAATGATAATATTGCATGAGTAATAGTATTTTTTTTTTTAATCCTCAAAATGAAAATTCGGGAGGCTCCTTGAAATTTCATTAATTAGTAACAGCATAAAAGTAATTATAAAAGTGACCCACACCACACATGGTGAATCGTGGTCTTCCATTATTGACAATGAAGTTTCCATTCAAATGAAAAAATATTTGCAAAGACTTGTGTTGTGTTTTCCATTGTTGAGGTATGCTAATAGTAATACTTTTTGGGTGAATGAATAGATTGTTTGCATCTACAGATTTCCACAACATTCCTTCCAACCACAAACCTCTCTCATTTCCTCCTAATTAAACTCCTTCAATCTTCATTCTTCAACAAACAAAGGTAAGCAAAAATTCCTTCTTGGGGATTCCAGTGGAGAAGAGGAAACCTCAAATCATCCTAAGCTTTCCTGGAAAAAGATAAAAAGGAAGGAAAGAGATTTGCAAATTATAATATATATTTGCTCAATTGGAGGTTCTTGATCAGCAAGGTATGTGTTCTTTGCATACTTTTTTATTTAACATATATTATAGTTTATATTTGTGTTTCACATTTTTATTTTTTTGTCGATATTTATTTCATATTTTTAGTGAGAATTCTCAAATTCCTTCGAATAATGAAATTTTGAAATTTTATAGTCATGCTCTACTTTTTTTAATTGGTTGATGCCCAGCTAATTCTTTAAATTTGAATAATTAAGAGGATGTTACATTAATGGAGAATTTAGTGACAGGAGCAATTTAAAAGGATAACTGTGTTATGCCTTCACCATGTTAAAATTTCTCATTGGAACTTAGTGAAGCCAAAATAACATGATAAACTGAGACATTTGTTACAATAGTTTCCATAACTAGATAGGCCCGATCTTAAAAAATTAGATACAACTATATTTTGAATTTAAAGATGAATTTTATGAAAATTTTGTAGGTAGTAACACCTAAATGCTAATGTAGGTCACATGAGTTATATGATATAGGGAATTATATATGTTTTATGATGTAAAGGATTTACACGAATTGCACGAAATAGTAAGAGTTACATAGAATAACAAGAGTTAAATGAGATAATGTGGAAAATCATAGGATGAGGTATAATAAAATATAATGCAGAAACATAAGCTACATTAATATTTCCAAAATCAAATTAACGGCGCATTTGCACTTGTTTTTTCTAAAATTAGAGTTTTAAAATAAAAAATACAACATATCAGTAAACATTAAATGTTTGAATAATTAGTGTGCATTTTTTTCATTTGTGTTTTCATATATATATTTTTTAATTATGGATTGTGTGCCTTCTTTATCACTCGCAAATACCTTCTCTATTTTAAAAAAAAAAAAGTTCACTTTTAATTAGGTACAATCATTTTATTTTTTAGGTACAATACACTTAATTCACCATTAAATGTATAATTTTACATTCTTACTCATATTTTTTAATTGTGGGTTGTAATTATTATAAGTCAAGATACTGTAGTAATATCTATTATATAAAAGAAATTTTGTGTTAGTCATTTTTAATATAATTAATACAAGTATTAACAACTAATTATCTTTCTATTATTCTTTAATATTAATATATTTAGTAATTGAAAAATGGTTAAAGTTCAAAATTTTACAAGCTATTAAAAAGATTATCTGCTTATTGTCAATTTCAAGTAATTAGAAGATTATTAAAGTTATAAATCTTACAAACTCTTAAAAAAATTGTACATGTATTATCCATTAATTTTTAGTAATTTAAAGATGATTAAAATTTCTAGACCTTTTAATTTTTAGTAAGGTCAGAAGTTGTTTTTATTAACCTTCTTAATATTGTCACCTTCCCTTATTTGTTTTCCCCCTTTTCCCTACCACCCTATATTTTTTGTGTAAGTTTCACTTCGAATGGTTGATAAAAATATTTTAATTTTTAAAACTAATTTTGCAAAAAAAAAGGTGGATTAGAAAATTATTTAATTACTGTAGATAATAATTTTTTATATTTTACATAAAATAAATATATGTACAAAAAATAAACCTCGCCTTACATCTATTATATAAAAATTAGAATGAGATATTACCTTTTTTTGTCAAATTTCTATCATAATGCAGGTTGCTCTTTAATTCAAGTGTAATTTTTGAAATTTCAAAACTATGAGATTTTTATAAGTTTTAATTTGTTTTCAAATTTTTTATATTATCTTTGTATTTTAACATAAAAAAAATTTTATTCAAATTTTACAGTAAAATGCAATTAATAGTTAAAACATAAAACTATTCAAACTTTTTTTGTCATGCATGGGGATTTGTTTTTTAATTTATATTATCATAAAAAAAATTTAATTATTGACACACTTGTGTATATTTAAAAAAATTGTGCATTATCATAAATTACAAGCTAATTTTAAACATATATATTACTAACATAACTTTCTTGCTATTTATCATTTTTATAACTCTTACTGAGTCTAATTATTATATAAAGTTATTTTAATTATTGTTTGTTATTCCAATGTATATTTACAAAGTAAATTACGAAAATTATGTTCCCACATATTTGGTACATTTATTCATAGGACAAAAAAAGTACAAACTTTATGTTTACAATTCCATATAAAATAGTTTGAGTTTTAATTTTCTTTACAAGCTTTTGTTGTATTTTTTATTTTTAATTAAAAAATTTATTATTAGTTATATTAGTCAAAAAATAGAGTAAAATTAGTTTAAATATCAATGACATATACTAAAAATCACGAAAATCAATATTTACTCAATTTTAAGTTATCATAGGGCACACCCCAACATCTTGTGTGGGGCTAAAAAACTAGTCTTGATCTTAACAGGGAGAGTTGGTGGTGATTTTTTTTTTTTCATTTGGTTTTTCTCAAGTTATAGATTTTCCTTAGGTATAAGTGTAATTTTATGAAATTTTAAAACTATTTCCTTAACACTTTATGAATATTAACTTTAAAATTTTTGTTACATAACAAATTTGGTGGTTGATTTTTTTTTTTAAGTCATGTTATTATCTAAATCTTGTAATCCACGTATGCATAGATATATCACTTATATATACTATTAAGAAAATTTTTGTTTATGACTATAAATCAAAAACAATATAGAGCATAATATTCAAAATAACTTAACTTCTTTTAAATTTATCATAAGTTTTAAATATTTTTTACCTTAAATTTTAGTTGTAATCCAAACATTATTTAATATTATTTTAATTTATTATTAAAATTTTATAATTATCAAAATAAATTACGAATTCTATCAGCACATGTAAATGCTAGATTCATTCATAGAAAACAAAAAATCATAAATGATATTTATATATCATTATTCTAATATTTTATACTACTTTCAGCTATTTCTATATATCAAACTAAATGTAGGTTTATAAAGATTAATTTGCATAACAAACAATAATTCATAAAAAAATCATGAATGCTATATAACTTGCTTGCTATATATCATTTCTATAATTCTGACTCAAAATTATTATACTGCTTCTAATTATTATATAAAGTTATTTTAATTGTCATTTGCTATTCTAATGTATATACCAAGTAAACTACAAAAAATGTGTTCATACATACTTGGTACATTTATTCATAAGAAAAACAATACAAACTTCATGTTTACAAATCCTTATCCAATAGTTTGAGTTTTAATTTTCGTTACAAGCTTTTGGTGTGTTTTCTTTACTTTTAACTTTAAAAAATTACTATTAGTTATTTAAAATTTACTTTTAAATACAATTAATAGTTAATCTAAAGTTAATCAAACTATTTGTTACGCAATGGGATTTGATTTTTTAACTTATATTAACATATAAAATTTGTACAATGCATACACTTACATGTTCTGCTTAAATATATTCCTGAAAACTTTGTTTTTATATTGAAAAATTTTTACTTATTAGTATAAGTTTGGTGCGTTTGTCGAAACCTACAAAATTAATCATTGATCCTAAAGTAATTTGTAAAGAACTAAAAAGAACTAAAAATCATTGATCCGTTTTAAATGTAAAGGACTAAAAAGAATTTTGGCTCAAATGTATAGGACGAAATTTGTGATTTAATCTTAAAAATTTCATGAACAAATATTTGTACAAGATTGTAAGAATTATGAGTTATGTGGGATAAAGGATCACATGAGTTACATGTAATAGTAAAAGTTACATGGATTAACAAGAGTTAAATAAGATAAAGGGCGTAAAAATGAAATGATATTTGCACTTATTTGTGCTAAAATTAGAATTTTAAAATTAAAAGTACAACTTGTCAGCAAAAATGAAATGTTTGAATAATTAAGTATGCATTTTTATTTGTGTTTCTATTTCTTTTAATTATGGATGTCTACTATGTTTATTACATATACAAATATTCCATCCATGTTCAAAAAAAAAAAATCACTTTTGATTAAGTAAATTTTTTTATTTATTAAGTACAACACATTATATACACCAGTAATTGTATAATTTTATATTTTTATTTTTACTTTTTAATTGTAAGTTATAATTAATTATTATTGGTTAGGATATTATAGGAATTTCACTAAAAAAAAAAAACTCTTTTTTTTCTAGACAAATAAAAAGTTTGAAAATAAACTCCTTTTTCAAACGAAATGAGTAATTTTATTCTAAAAAATAAAATAAAAATCTCTACTTTATAATATAAAAACTAAAAATAAAATTATAATTAAAAGAGATTCTTAAAATTTGAAGGAAAAATAATCACATAAGAGTTGTTGGGGAGAATAATACATGGACATTTCAATTAGAGTGGTTTAATAAAAAATAAGAATCTTGCTTAACGGTGGCTAAATTCATTCGAATACTGGAACTTTATAGTAGTTACATTTTATGGTCATGCTAATTGATACTATGCTGTTTCTATTAAGAGTAAGGATACAAATAGTGACAAATCATAGCGACTTTGTATAGTGACTAATGTGGTAATTATAAAAAGATAAAATCATCCTTCTATCTTCATTACAAAACACAAAATAATGATAGATAGTTTTGTCTTCTTATGATTGTCACGTCAGTCAATATACAAAGCACTATAATTTGTCACTATTTCAATCATTACTCTTTTACTAATGATATCGGGGTTAATGAAATGATTATGGCACAAGTACTTGTTGTCGCCAGGAATATAGTAAGGCTAGGTTTATTAGAAGCATCATTTTTTTCTTTTAAAAAATCACCCACCACTAGGACATGTTGACTTTGTTGTTTTTTTTCCATTATTGATGTATGTTTCTACTAATACTGCTTAGTAGAGTAGTTTTTAGGTGAATTTTGTTTGTATCTACATATTTCCACAAAATTCTTTCCCGCAGCCACAAACCTCCCCTATTTTCCTCCTGAAGCCTCCCTCACTCCTCACTCTTCAGCAATCGGTTTTCTTTCTTCAGTAAACAAAGGGAGGGAAAAGTTCCTTATGGGGCATTGGAGGGGAGAAGAGTGAAGCCTCAAATCACGCTAAGTTTACTTGGGAAAATATCAAAAAAAGGAAGGAAAAGGATTTGCAAATATATGATATATTTCCTCAATTGGAAGTTGTTGATCAGCCAGGTATGTATTCTTTGCATACTTTTTTATTTCCTATGTTATGGTTTATATTAGTGTTTGACACTATTTTTTGTCGGTTTTTATTTCATATTTTTAGTGAAAATTCTCATATTCATTCGAACAATGAAATTTACAAATTTTATAGTCATGCTCTACTTTGCCCAATTAAATGTTTAAATGACATTTTTATTTTTGTTGAATTCTACTCACCACCTCTTGAGTAGTAATTTGAAACAAATGTATCCCAAGGTTCAACCTGCCTGTGGAAACCAACATTTAAAATGACAAGAAAAAAAAAATGGGACTCTCATATTGGTCTCCAAATAATTCTATCTAATGCTTTAATTTCTCTTTCGATACATCAAATTCATCTTCCACCTCTTATTTACATATTCGAAAAGAGGTATGTTGTGCATAAGGTTAATTTCGACATGTAAGGATGGTTTTTTCATTTTATATAAATATTGATCCCCACGGGCTAGTTGGACCTTGGATATATCACTACAAATGAGAACTTTGAGGGGGTCAATTTCTGTAATTGATAATTGAGAGGGATAATTTACTGCTGAAAAAGAAAATTTTCGAAGTGTTCTTTTTTTCTTTTTGGCAAATTACTCGATTATTAAAATTAAGAAAACACTTGATACAAAGGCAAATTACAATACAGGAGCAATTTGTGATCAAATGTTAATTAGCAATACTCACAAAATTTTGCCACTTCTTGAAATATGCCCATAGATTGTTTGAATAATCTATCATAACATTCCGAGCAATTAATGAGGAACGATGTGCACATTTTATTGTTTTGCTTCCTAATTTTTTATGTCTTTTTTTTTATATATATTTTGGATAGAAATTTTTTTCTATATAAGCAATCCATGCAAAATAAAAAGTTGTCTCCTTTGTGGTTGCATTAGGGATGACAATTGGAAGGGAATGGATGAGAATTTTGTGAGATTTGTAAACTATATCAATTTAGAGTTGATCAATCGCACCAAGCTAACGACCACAAAAAAACCATTTATTAATCAAAAATTAATAATGACGAAAGTAACAGAGAATTTTAAAAAATTTCCCTCACCATTTTCAAAATAGCAAAATATTCTCGTAAGTTTTAATTATACTGAGGAAATTATCATGACTCATTTGACTCACCGGAAGGAAAGTCAACTATTGAAATAAGGAAGGAATAAAAAAATTAATAAAAGTGAACATATTATCAATAGAAAATTTCAAAAAATTAATAATTACAAGAGTTTGACATTTAATTATAAATATTATATATTGTCATCATTCTAAAAATTGATCAAATTTCTTGATGATTTTTCTTAGATTTGATTTTTGTTGTCGTTTCTCTTGTTTATCAATTTTTCAACCCCAAGACTTAAATTCAAATAGATAAAAAAAAATGCGTGTATTTTTTTAATTGGATACAATGGATATTTTTTACATTTTAATAAATTTAAATGTTAATAAGAAAAATTCTTCTTATGTGAAAGAGTCCCAATATATATATATTTGTTTTTCTGCATCAACTGGAATGAGGAATAGATTGAGTATTCTTTATTGGAATACTGGCAGATTTCTTGAGTTGATTTTCTGTGTTTTTGTTTCTATTCAATATTATTGTTTGTCATTTTATAGTGTCTATTTGTTGAGGTTTGTGCACTATTTTTTGTACTGTGGACTTGTGGAGGGTTCCTGTCCCAAGTCCTAACACTAGCTTCCATACCATGTGAATTATGATCTTGTGTCTTGTTGATTTTTCTGTTTCTCATGTGAGAAAGAGTGGAATCAATGACATATGCTACCATCAAAAGAGTGTGCTATAGCTATAGGCCATCACCATCATCGGCGATTGGAACAGGGATTGATTGAATTGTCAAAAAGACTCTTTAGCATTATATTCTTTTGCTTTCACAATAGCCAGTCCAAAAGACATGATAAAAGTGATCCATAGATATCTTATGGGGCGCTTGGTATAAATAGTGAGTTTAGGAATATAATGAATTTGTGGAATGAAAAGGTTTGGAATAGAATAGAATGATAATAATTATGTTGTTTGGTATTATTTTGTAATTGAATGAAATATATTTTATATTAAAATTATAATAAAAATAGTATTTTACATTATATGATATTTAACAAATTATGTCTTGTTCAAAAAATAGTCAAAGTGCATGTTAATTTGTAGAGAAAAATATTTTCTATAAATTAGTGAAATTTATTTTTAAAAAAAATAAAAAAAAAAAAGTAAAATGGGGGTTACAAACCATGGGGGGTTTGCAACCCCCAAGGACAAGTGGCGCAACCATGTCATTTGTTGTTGTTTTTTGTTTTTTTTTTTTAAGACCAAAATCCAAAGGTGTGGGTTTTCTAAAACCCAGGGAGAGGTAAATTTCTGTAAACCCACCTCCAAAGGATTTATAAAACCCATCTATAACCTACCAAATAATTAAAAATTGTCAAAATCAATCCAAACACATGGTACCAAACACCCCCTTAGTGTTGAAGGAAAAAAAAAAAAATTCTTCAAGAGTAGTTGTACTTTTAACTTTTGTATTACCGCTAGGCCCCAAGTCAGTGCTCAAATGTTATGAATGTATATTTCTGTTCTTTCGTAGTTGTGTTTATTGTCATTTTTTCCCCTGTACATACATATTTCTTTGTATTGACCAACTAATAATGACATTTACGATAAATAAATTTGTAATTATTAAAATGTCGGGGGCCTAAATTAGTTGGCAATTTCAAATACTATATTAATAGCAATGACATAAAAGTAATCATAAAAGTGACCCACACCACAAATGATGAATAGATCTTCCATTATTGACAATGAAGTCTTCTGTCCATCCCCCAATTAAGCCAGTGGGTGGGAATAACTGAAGAGGCGCGTGTTGCTTTTTGCATTATTGAGGTATTTTAATACGAATACTTTTTCAGGTGAATGAATAAATTTTTTGCATCCACTGATTTCCACAACATAACATTCCTTCCAAATGCAAATTAACCTCTCCCATTTCCTCCTCATTAAACTCCTTCACTCTTCACTCTTCAGCAATCAGTTTTCATTCTTCAATAATTAAAGGTATGTATTCTTTGCATACTCTGTATTTAATACTTATTATGGTTTATATTAGTGTTTGACGCTTTATTTTTTGTCATTTTTATTTCATATTTTTAGCGAAAATTCTCAAATTCATTCAAATATTGAAATCTATAAATTTTATAGTCATGTTCTACTTGGTTTATCGGTTAGTGCCTACTTAAATATTTGAATTCTAATTATTATGAGAAATGTTACATTATGATTGAGTACAAATTTTTTATTTATTAGCTACAACATATAATGCGGCAATAAATGTATAATTTTTACTTTTATTCTTATTTTTATATTATAAATTGTACTTAATTATTTGCCCAATTAGAAGTCCATGATCAATAAGGTATATTAATATTTACTCGTCCACTCTTTAATATTCCTAAGTTTATATTATTGCTTGACCCAATTTTTTTTATTTAATTGTTTTTGTGGAAGAGACCTTAAATTTATTGGAATTTGAAATAGATAAAAATTATACATAGCTATGCTTTTATTTTGTTCATTGGTGCCTAATTAAACGTAATGACGTTTAGCATGTATTCCATATAATTAATGAAGCCTATAGAAACTTACTTTTCTGAAACAAATGAAATACGATTGTATAGGTTGGATGAGAATGATGATTTTCCACATATTTAATAATATGAGATTAATAACTGAAAAAACAATGATGGAAATATCTAAAAAAAAATTCTAGTTTTGTTGAAAACAAGTTGGTATATTTGTTTCACTATTTGTTATTGTTGCTGAGATGATTAGTCTTGCATCTCATTTTGTAATCCGTAGGCTATATTACACTACCAAACCAAGCAACAAAAAGGCCAGAGAGAAGAACTCCGATTGGGAAAATGGAGTGGAAAAGCTATCCAACTTGTGTTAATCTTGCATTACGAAGGCTACACATGTTACAAGGTATACTATCTGAATATCCTCCTCCTCAGTTAGAACTACTGGACATGGACATAAGATTCTTTGAAATGTTATTTTGGGGCTTGGAGTATTGGGAAGAATTCAATGATGATTGGCATTTGGAATTTGTCATGGGTACTATGATGCGTCTATTAAGGCAAACAGCCGAGGAGTTTAAAGTGCCACCTGCCTATAGACACTCTCAACATGAAATCATAAATTGGGAGAAAATGAGTTATGACTTACATAAAAGAATTAAAAAGTTAAAGCAATACGCTAGAGAAATTTGCATTCTTTTATTGAGTGGTGCATACAAATGTAAGCCTTGCCAACGTGACGAGAATTTGTTTCTTGAATATGGAAAAGAAACGGCTTCCTTCTTTAACTCTGTCCTACAGAATCTTGAGTCTCTAAGCTCCCAAATTCGTTTGATTGCTCCTGTCAAACAACAAATTGACTCCATCTCAAGGAAACTCCAGGCGTTTGGACACTTTGCTGACCTTGGGATAGCTCGTAGGATGATTAAAGTCAATAATTTGGGTGAACTCATGTCTCAAACTCGAACTTGGGCTAATCACATCTCATGTCTTGGATGCCTGTACTGGATTGACGGAACGGATGAGAGCTTGGCATCTACCATGGGGACTATGGCTTCTGATGTGATCCACAAAACTATGCCTTACACTCTGGGGGTTGTCGCATCATGCTTCGAAGTTAGACTGATTCCGCAACTCCTAGCAGGGTATATTGATTTTCTATTTGAAGATCTGGTAATACCTATGAAGGGTGACATTTACATCCTTCACGAAGGATTGATATTATTGTTATCATTTATAGTGGATCCACCTGAGGAGGATTCAAATAGAGAACTGATTTCGGGACAAATTTATGCTATCATCAATGAGTTGCCATCTCTCACTTGCTCAATCCACTATGATGAAATGAAAGAGGCCAATTCTGAAACTAAGCTTTCTGATTTCCTAGAGAAGATTGCTAGGGTCAAGGCTGAAATAAGAGAACTTTATGCTATGACTCTACATTCATCAGAACTATATGTTCCCAAGACTAATGCAATAGGATTCCTTGATTTCCTCTCACGAAAACTAAAGAAAATGCTAGAAGGAAAGGTGAATTTTATTACTAGTGTGAAGCATGGCATTCAAACAGTATGGGAAGAGCTAGCATTGCTCAGGCATTTTCTACAAAATAACATGGAGCTACAAAATGAGCAGGAGGAACTTAAAGCTCTCCAGACTCGAGTCGTCAACATGGTGTACCATGCAGCATACGTCACTAACTTGTGTTCAGCTCAAAGTTTTTCTATTTGGTATGGTATCTTATGCCTTCCAAGCGTCATAGAAGAAATAAAGCTCATCAAGATTGAGGTCAAAGAGATTAAAGATCTCCATATGTACAAAGACAAAATGCTCAATGCTAAGATGGAGTCTAGTAATGCTCTGCCACCACAAGCTACCACGTCAAAAATTGAAGGGGCCTTTGTAGGCTTCAAGAAGGATGTAGGATCAATAATTGATCACCTTGAAAGAGGACAGAAGGATCTCACAATCATTTCTATTTCGGGAATGCCTGGCCAAGGTAAGACTACTTTAGCCAAAAGAATTTATAATGATCCTTCAATTCAGTATCACTTTCACAAAATGGTGTGGTGTTATGTCTCTATAGAATGTAAAATTAGAGACTTGATTATTCATATCGTGAATGATGTTAGTAAGGTTGATGTTGAAAATATGTCCCAACTAGAAATCCAAGATTTAGCTGAGAGGCTACGAAAAGGTTTGAAAGGGAAAAGATATCTCATTGTTATGGATGACATTTGGGATGTTGGGGTGTGGCGCCAAGTGCAGGGATCATTTCCAAATGACAAGAACGGAAGTAGAATCTTGTTTACCAGTCGAAATCATGATCTAGCTTCACAAGCTAATTCAAAATCCATTTCTCATCGACTTCCATTATTTTCTGAAATGGAAAGTTTGGATTTGATGAAAGAGAAGCTTTTTCTTTATGAAGGCTGGCCTCCAGAATTTTTGGAGATCGGGAAACAAATTGCATTCTGTTGCAAAGGATTGCCTCTGGCAGTTGCTCTTATTGCCTCTCTTCTTAGAAGGATAGAAAGAAAATTGGATTTGTGGAACCAAGTGGTAGAAAATCTGAAGTCACACCTTGCCACTGAAGGGTGCATGCACATACTAGAATTAAGTTACAAGTATTTACCTGATCATTTGAAGTCGTGCTTTCTGTATTTTGGAGCATTTCCAAGGGGTGAAAGCATTTATACCAAAAGATTGAAGCTGCTTTGGATTGTGGAAGGATTTATCGAGGAAAATGAGATACGGAGCTCAGAAGATTTGGCAGAGGAGTACTTGGATAATCTTGTTTCTCAAAGCTTAGTTGTTGTGACCGAGAGGAGTTCTTTGGGTGGGATAAAGAGATGTAGTCTTCATGATTTGTTATATGACTTGTGCATAGAGAAAATTGCAGAAGAGAATTTTTTTTATTGGGTAGACTCTAGAACTCTTTTGGATGGATGCTTCCAAAAGTACAACCACCATCGGCTTTGCATTGGTGAAAGTTATTCTTTGATGAAGCCAAGACCTCTTGAAAGTAAAAAAGAATTGCCAACAAGCCAGGTCCACTCTTTATTGTCCTTTGAAGATTATGACTATGTGACAAGTCGAATTTTGAAGTGCTTTAAAGTATTGACAGTGTTGGATTTGCAGGATGTGTACTTGGTAAGCACTGGGTTCCCCGAAGAAATATTATCCAATATTCATTTGAGATACTTGGCATTATGGGGTGAGGTTGAATGGATTCCACCATCAATAGCTAACCTGTGGGACCTAGAAACTCTCATTATCAGAGGGTGGTTTGTCCACGAAGAACTGTCACTACCTGAAACCATGTGGAAGATGGAAAGTTTAAGACATGTTCATATTGATAGGTGTCATCTCTGCTTTGAGAAATTTGAGGGAAATAATAATTCCTATTTGGCACTACATAATATTGAGACACTTGGTGGTCCAATTTTTTTTTTCAGATGATCCTCACACAACGGAGTTTTTAAGGAGGTTACCAAGGCTTAGGAAGTTGTACTGTTGCTGTAAAGAAAATGAGTGGCCTCCCACGTGGCTTTCCATGTTTGGATCTTTAAAAAAATTGGAAGACCTAAAAATCCAAACTACAAATTTGCCCAACAACATTAGATTGGAAAAAATGGCAACATTCAATTTTCCTTAGAGTCTTAAGAAGTTGACATTGAAATACGTTGCATTGCCATGGAATGCAATGTTAACAATTGAAAAACAGCTACCTAATCTTGAGGTTCTCAAATTACTTAGGGATGCATGTCAGGGGAGTAGTTGGGATTTGGAAGATGTGAAATTCTCAAAACTCAGATATCTAAAATTAAGCCAATTAGAAATTAAACAAATAAATGTATCCATTGATTGTGACACTTCATTCCCCTACCTTGAGGAACTTGTTGTGGAACATTGTGACAGACTTGAGGAGATTCCTTCCAGCTTTGGAGACATTTGCACCTTGAACACCATCAAGGTGACTCGCTGTTCTACTCAAGCCTCAGACTCAACAAGGCAAATTTTGAAACAGCAACGAGAAATGGGAAACCACAACCTTCAAATATTTGTCACAGATGCTATGATTGATCTTGATTTTGATGACAACGGAGAAGACGCAGAAGAGGACTCTAATTAAAGAAGAGTAATTTTTTCTCAGGTTTTTCTTTTATTATTATTGTTGTTGTTTTTGTTGTTAATATTTACTTCTCAATTTCTTCGTTTGTTTGTGGAAAAAATATTTTTTTCCCCACTCACATTTAGTATAAAAACTTGATACTATATATTAATACATTTAGTGTTAGAATGCCAAAAGTATGACCATAATGTGTTATTGCCATTAAATTTTGAATAAAATATAAACTCTTATTATAAATATGTTATTTTTAAGAAATTGATTTTTTTTCTCAAAGAAGTAAAGACTAAACTAATCTTGAAAATATATACACTTATCTATTTAAACTTTTTACTATAATATTATTAATTGACATACTTTCCATTCAGTTTGCCAAAAAAAAAAAAAACCAAAATTAATAAAGATTTCTCCTTGGAAGTGTTCTAAATATGGTTAACTAACTTTATTCAAAAACTCTTTTGGAATATTTGGATTTTAGTTCATCAATTCACGAACTGAATCACATAATATTTGTGCTGACACTTTGAACACCTAAGCGTTGTTTTTGGTTGCTCTACTTTTCGAATCTTTTATATTATAATCGTACAATCATATTATGTAGTAGCGTTACACTTAATGATGAATTTAACTTAACTGTGGTTTCATTTGAGGCCTAATATATAGTATTACATTTTGATGGATGATAACAGGATAGTTCCCGTAGCACGAATGAGAAGGAAATGTAGAATTTGCCGACTTCTATCCTTGAATCCTTATCCAGAAATTTGGACAGTGAAGGTTCGTGTTACTTCCATGCAGAACATGAGCACCTACAAAACTAACGTAGGAAATGCTTCGCTTTTGCATTGCCGTTTGTTGCTTTTAGCACGTAGCTAATGTGTATTTTTGCTTTACTGTTTAGATTTCAGGGTATACAAATACAAGCTTGCGTGTTAAATGTTGCTGCAAGGAAGTTGTGTTATAAGTTTGAATTGGGGAAGGTTTGTGACATATGAAAGGGTATCTTTAAAGTTACTACCAAGAAGTCAATATTGTAAAAAAAATGATTATGAGATGACATTGAATAAAATTTCTAAAGTTGAGGAGATGAGCAGTGAAGCAGATTTTGTTCCTAAAACAAAATTTGGTTCTATCCCAGTTGATGAAATAGTACTTTATATTAATGGGAGGGAGTTTGATGGTGAACACTTCACTATATGTCGATAGTTTTCACTACTTTATATGAATTGTAACCCACTTGAGGTTTTGCCTTGTAAATGTCATTGGTGTAGATCAAAGTGCATCTCTTCTTATTGTTATTATTATTATTTTTTTAATCATTGAAATTATAACTATTGTTTATGAGATGTTACTATTTTTGCAGTTTTTTGTGGTGTTGTTACTGTTTTTTTTAATATATATATATTTTCAAAGTTACTCAAAACTACGAATGTATCTTTGAAATTTTACGGGAAAATAAATATAGCGTGGGATAGTGAAGTACTACAAAATGATTTTTCTAGTATGAAGTTGCGGACAAATATTGACTGAGGGTTGTTGTCAGTCTTCCATTATGTGTATTGAAGCGAAGGACCGCAGGCGGAAAAAGAAGTCATCCGTTCACACATGAAAGTGGATGGAAATATCTGCAAAATTTTCCAGTACCGATGGAGATGGTCCTCATCCAATCCACCTGCGCTTCTTATCTTCATCCTGAGATTAATTTTCTTTTTCTTTTTTGCATCATTGATGGTTGATTATTAGTAATTTTTCCTTTTAATTAGGTCAATTTATTTGCATATATACATTTGCATGCGATTCCTTTCCCGCAGAAGTCTCACTTATTTCCTCAATTAACTTACTTGTCATCGATCGGTTTTCAGTCTTGAACTTAAAACGGAAAACCAAAAAGAAAAAAAGAAAGGGTTTCTTGGAAATTTGAGAGGAGAAGTGAAAAGGCTCAAAATCTTCTTTGTGAAGTTCTCTAGGAAGACTACGAAAGGAAAGTTAAAAATATTTATTTGTTCAATTAGAAGTCCTTGATAAACAAGGTATAATGTTTATTTGTCCGCTCTTTAATATTTTTAAGTTTATATTTTTCATTGACCCAATTTTTAAAAATTTTCATTTGATTATTTTTGTGTGAATGACCTTAAATTTATTGGAATAGTGAAATCTATAAATATTTTTACATATGTTTCATTTTGTTGATTGATGCCTAATTAAATACTTCTATTTCCGTTAATATATGCCTAATTAAGTTAACTTTTTGATATTTCACTTTTAATATGATACAACTTTTTTAAGTTTAAAAGATAGCACACTTGATGTACTATTAAATGTGATTTTGTTTTATTTTTTTAATCTTTACTTTGTAATAATGGACCATAAATAGTCATCATTAGTAAAGATAATATAGGGACTTGATTCAATTTTATTCAAAAGTAAATTAATTTTTGGTAACAAAAAAAGTTTTAGGAATAGATTTATTTTTCAGTACAGAAAAATTTTATTTTATATAAAAAAAAGTGTTTTCTATTAATAAAAAATGTATATCTTAAAAAAATTAGGAGTTAATTAAGGCAGATTCAAGTTAGTACTTTCTAATTTTCATATATTCAACTTATGATATATACAATTATTAAAATTGTATTTTTAGTAAACCTCTGATTGAATTTGTGGTTAGTTTACCTTTTAATAGCATTTTTAATTGATTCTAACCAACATATTAAACAACTTAAACAACATATTAGTAAACCTCGAATTGAATTTGTCTGCCTTGAATTGATAAGGAACTTTCTCCTACACTCGAGTAGGATATTGAAATTGGCTAAGTAACCAAAATAAAAAATAAAGAGAAGATATCTAAAATTCAGTATCATCAAAACCAATTTATTCTATAGCTAATCTCTGATCTTCCAAGTTCCCAACTTTCATCCACAAACCAAGATATATGGTGAAAGATTTTTGTCCAAATCCTAACACTATGCACAAGCATCCTACTCTCTCATGATTAACCAAAAAAACAAAAGAAAAACAGAGAGAGATTACAACTAAAACAAATAAAAAAAGAAATATTACAAATAAGCACTTAATGTCAATAATGCAACCAAATTCGCTATTATTCAGTATGTACAGGCTTATTTATAAGTAAGGAGTAAAAAAATTAAATTTAAAACCATCTATAGATAAAGAGATAAAAAAATAATTTTGTACAAGACGAAACTATAATATAGTGTAATATGATTGAGAAATATATAAGTTACAGAAATATTTTTGGAATCAAATAAAGGGCATTTATATATTTAAAACTGCACATTTGAACTTATTTTTTCTAAAATTAGAGTGTTAAAATTAAAGAACAACTTACTAGTAAAAATGAAATGTTTGAATAATTAAGTAGCCAGTTTTTATATATATATATATATATATTTTTTTTAATTATGGATTGTGTATTGTCTTTATTACATAGACAAATACTTACTCCATTTATTACACACACAAATACTCCCATTTTGGGGAAAAAAAGACTTACTTTTGATGAAGTACAATTTTTTTATTTATTAAGAACAACACATGTAATGCACTATTAAATATATAATTTATATTCTTATTC